>CM046858.1:5165782-5765782 GCA_025617745.1 Heliocidaris erythrogramma
GGCCCCTACTCTGTCCAAACATTTAGGCTGTCAATTTTTTGTCATGAAAAACTGATTAATATGCAGGGTATAAAGGAAGCCAGAGGTCAGATTCATTAAGAGAAATGTCGGTGATTGACCTTATCAGAATCACAGTGCCATTGTAGTATACAATGATTAATTTAGTGATGTACCCCCCCCCCCCCCCTCCCATACCAACATAAAAGAAAGTTATTCTATGATTATCACATGTGTCTTTTCCTCGTTTGGTGTTCCAAGATGATGCATTCTGTTCTGTTAGTATCACTGTTTTCAATGGACACATCAAGTTTGTCCAAGGTTGCAGATTTCCTTCAATAGATCATCTGTACTTGGTTTCCTTTTTGATAGGCTGTGAAATATAAGACAATTTCTGCTGACCTTTGCTCTTTGTTGTTATGATTATTTTTTTTCTCTCAGATCGCTACTGTATTATGCTACCATATTATTCTTCTCCTATTTTTCTCCTTTACAGAGCTAAACTTTCTCCTTTTACTATTCCAGCCAAGCCAAGCAAGACACTGCATACAAGAACAGCAGCGATGATTCCTACCTGGTGTCATCCAGCAACTTCTCAGACGACGAGATTAAAGAGCGACCTAGCGACCTCACGGGGGACAATGCCAAAGAGGTCAGGGCATCCTCTCCACGGACAATGATGCTCAGGAGTCTGATGACGATGTCCGAGGCGGTCCTTTGAACGAGGGTCTCGTCCCGAACCATATCAGAGGACTAGCTGCTCACACAGCGACAAAGACTCGGATAAAGGAAAAGGAGAATGAAGGAAAAGGAGAAAGAGAAGGAGGTGGTGAAAGAGAACCAAAAGAGGAGTGAAGAGGCTTTTTCTTAAATGATTGGAACGAATATGATCCACAGGCGTGGAAGGAGGTTGCCTCTGATAACTGGCTTAAAAAGGCAGAGGTAAGCATTTATTATGTATCGTTTGTTTTCACTATGTTCTACTAACCAAAGATGCAGGTCAGAATTAATGCTGCTTGGAGGAATAAGTAGGGTACATGTAGCTTGTAGGAATAAGTAGGGTAGCTCTTACATTTTTTTTTGAAGCGGGATCCAATTCACAAAACTTTTGACAATCAAAAAAAGAAAAAGAATTATATAATTCATCTTTATTTTAGTAAAATAAAATCAAAGAAGTTACATTGATATACATGTACCCAGGTCCTCTGCCAGAAGAAGAGGAATATTTCCTCCTCCACTGGCATGTTCATAAAATACAATAGCATATATATACAAAAATAACAAATATTAACGAGAACGAAATCGACGATAAAGCAATTAATGATAACGATAATTATAAAGGAGATAACATAATTATAGGCCTATAGTGTATCAATATACATTGTATCTAAAATTAACCAGTAATCAATCATTGTAATTTGAGACTATTTAAAGAGAACATATAGAATATAGTGGTGATTTCATGAAGAATAAATAATACATAATCACTTACAAAATATCAAACAATTCAGGAAGTACTGAATAGTTGATTAATTGAAGATAGAAGGAAATTATATTGTTTATGTCTGCTTATTCCGGAAAACAAATTGGTTTGGAGTTTTAAAATCATAAAGTATCTAAAGGCCACGGGTATGGGCACTATAAATAATTCAAGCAAAAAGAAAAGGAAGAAATAATTAAGCAAAAAAAAAAAGGATACAGAAGGTCATCAGATATTTTGGATGTAGACTTTAATAATTAGGCTATAACAAAAAATATCTGATCAGCCCCGGCAGAGAAGGGGCTTTATAGGTATCAACGTACGGTTGGTCGGTCGGTCCGTTGCAAATCTTGCGCATCAAAGTACTTCCTCATTTTTCGAGCAATGCTCATGAAATTCGCCACACACATTGGTCTTGGGATGAATATGTGCAAGACATATTTTTTTATTGTGTCCGAACTGCGTTGCCGCGGGAACGGCATACTATGAAAATAAATCAGGTTGAAATCTTGCGGATCGAACTGTAGACTTCTTCATCTTTCAAGCAATGCCCATGAAATTTGGCACACTCATTTGTCTTGGGATGGAGATGTGCAAGACATATTTTTTGAATGTGTCGGAAACTGTCTTGCCATGGTAACACCATGGCAATGGCATATGGCAATAAATCAGTGGAAAATCATGCGGATCGAACTACTTCATTTTTCGAGCAACATTTGTCTTGGGATGAAGATGGGCAAGACATATTTTTGGAATGTGTTGGAAATTGTGTTGCCATGGTAACGACCTATTATGGCAATAAATCAGGAAAATATTGCGGATGGAACAACTTCCTCACTTTTTCAAGCAATGCTCATGAAATTAGGCACACACATTGTTCTTGTGGTATAGATGTGCAAGACATATTGTTTCAAGGTGTGGCAACTGTGTTGCCATGGTAACGACATATGGCAATAAAACAGGAAAATATTGCAGATCAAACCACTTCCTCATTTTTTGAGCAATGCTCAGGAAATTTGGCACACACATTGGGGCCGGGGTATTAATCACCTTCAGTGATATTCTAGTTTTCTGTTGTTATAATTCAATGCCAATATTCAAAACAAAATATTCTGCCTTTGGTGTCTTAATCTTATTGTTTACTTGCAACAAATGTTGTAGCAAAAGATGTTAGAATTAATTTGTTCTCATAAGTTATGCTTTTTTCTTACAAATAGCAGTAGTAATTGCACTTAATAATACAAATCCCCAATTTTGTAAATTTTTAGGACTTCGTTTTTCAGCACTTGGAACATCGTGGAAACTAGTTCCATTCAAATAGAAATATACCCCATTGAATACCTTCCCTTCTGGAATTCACATTATTGTTTATTATGTCTTCATGCTATATAATCTCTTAGCCTAACCTTTTAGACCTCTATCTTGACCCATGAACCTTGACCTGTGACCTAGATTTACTCCAATCCCAGCATTCAGTTTTCAGGTACATACATCACTTCACATTGCACAAAATATGTCTAGTACATAACAAGTTCCCTACCTTTTCAAGACATTTATGTTTGGTTATTTATCTTTTATCTTTTTCACGATATACAGTCGCAGACAGGAGCTGCAGTTGTTTATAACAGAGTGGGTAAATGTGGCAGCAGATCGGTCATCAATATCTTGAGAAAGTTGGCCATAACAAACGAGTTTCACCTGGTGTCTTCGTTAGTTTATAATAAAACGAGAATAAGTCCAGAATATGAGGTAGGGATCATCTTAATTCATTTCTTTATCACTTTCTCTCACACACACACACTGTCTGTCTCTCTCTGTCTCTCTCTGTCTCTCTCTGTCTCTCTTGATCTCTCCCTCTCTTTCTCCCATGTGAGAGAAAGAGACAGAAAATAGAAACATAAGAGAAAGAGAAAGAGAGACAGAGAGACAGGAATAGAAACATATTTTATATATCTCGCTTTGCCTCTCAGTTTAGCCTTTCTCTCTCTCTCTCTTCCCCTCTCCCTTTCTCCCACTATATTCCCCTTCTCTCTTCCTTTTTAGCTCCCCTCTCACCTCTCACCTCTTCTCTCCCTCCCCCGTCCTCTCCTTTGCCTTTCTCCTTTGTTCTCTCCATCTCTTTCCCTTTTCTCTCCTCCCTCTTTTTCCTTTTATCTCTAATGCTCTTTCTCACTTTCTGTCTTCTCTCTCTCTCTCTCTCGCTCCCTCTCTCCCTTTATTCTAGAATAATATATGGATAGCTGGAATTGTTTGATCATCTTCTTCATCATTTGACCTGTGTATGAATAAATCAATTTGATGTAATCTGGTTATATTTCACATCACTCCAAAAGGTGAAATGAATAAATCCCATAATCTGTGATTTCATAAGAGGAGTAATATTAATGTTAGGACATAAATGATTTAGATTTTGATTTCAATTTTAATTTAATTTTCGGCAAAAAACATTTAATTACGATTCACAGAAATGTACCGATCAGTGTCAGATACATAGCCAACATACGCATTTATTATTAACCATTTTTTGTTTTCTTGAAAAGAGTGATACAATAATGAATCATTATATACATTTCTCATGCATGCATGCTTAACATTTTCCCAAGCTTTTGCAGATGTGCTACATCAAGGGGATGTTCCCACTTCGGCTAACACAACCAGTTCACTGTAAATCAGTGTATTAGGTGTGAATAACAAATGTTATTCACACCTAATACACATTTCTTAACCATTGCAAAGGAACATTTTCTCTGTCATTTCTAAATACATCTTACGAGTTCCCCTTTGTAGCTTTCCCTAGATTTTCAAATTAACAACAAAAGCTCCCCACACCTCTGTCCCATAACAGTATAGGATTTACCAGAGTCAATCAAGCGTGTAGCGATTTTAGTATGAGGGAGGCAATATCCAAACGATTTGAATAAACCAAAGAAATATCACAGCTGAATTGATAACTCCTTGAATAAACTAAATATAACAATTATATTTATCTGCTAAATCTATCAATGTGTTATTGAATAAGACCTATATAGGCTGCTGTTTTACAACTTGTAAATTTCACCATTTACCTTGCAATATCAGTGTTTCTTCATTTCATCTACATTTTCTTTCACTAGCCATTTATTGCAGTAGACTTGAAATATAGTTAACAGTGTTTGCATTCCATTGTTCAATACTGATATAATGTGATTGGCATACATTTAGCAGTTTACTATTAACTTCCATTTAATTGCATAAGATCTGCTTCAGGATATCTCAATTCATGAAGTAATTAATTTGAAATGTTGAATAAGGCGGGATGTACTGTGCAACCCTGTTTTACCCCACAGTGGATTGTGAAACATTGGTATCCAACTTGATACTAAGATTTTGGTTTTATATGTGTTAGTATTTAGTAACAACATTGGCAAAATGGCCTCAGATTCATTATGTCAACATTTTCTAAAACAATTCTTTCTGCCAAACACTGTCACATGCCTTTCACAGATTGACAAAGCAAAACTAGATGAGACTATTTCCATTTTCATCACTTGTCGTATATTCTTGTATATTTATTAACAATGGTTTTCATTATCTTATGATCTGATGTTTTCTGATCTTCCCTGAAGCCTATTTGAATTTTAGAATACATATCTTTTTCTCATGAGACCAATTCCCCTATAGTTCGCTGGAACAGTTTTACAGCCTCCTTGGAAACATATAGCTTTCTGACGATTTATTGGGAAACATTTCACTAATCAAAATATTAACTATTATTACTGAAGCTGGTGAAATGTGGTACCACTACTTCCCTGCTTTTGACATTTCATTAAAAATAGCATCTCATCTTGCAGCTTTCTTTGTTAGTTTTGCATACATATGAAAACCTCAGTTGACAAAATTTTAAAATCCAGTGTGCTGAAAGTCTTTCATTTTTTTTTGCATGTACATGTAAATCCCCCTCGATTTATGTGATGGTTGTCATTTATTGTGTAATCTCTATTTATCAACTTGGAAATATATTTGTAATATATTATCAGGAAAATATTTTCTGAAATGTGATTATTTTTTCTAGTTTTAATCCATTAACTTCATCTATGATATTTCACCATATTGTCGTTTTTTGTAATTTGCAGTATTTCCAGCTTTTTCAACCTATTTTCTCACATCTCTTGGATATTTATCTTGTCTTATTTTTTGAATAACTTCTTGCATGTGTAATACACATTTAATAATTGTCTATTGAGTGGTATCTTACAGACTTCTCAAGACTCAACATAAGTTCTTATTTCTTCATCTTAAAGCTTCTGTTTCCCTGTCATAATAGATTTTATTTTGTTTCTTTTCTTTGTTTTGTTCTTTCTTTGTTTTGTTTCTTTCTGCATGTTCTGAAATGGCTTAGTACATATAGATTTTCCCTTGTTGACAAAATCTGTTTCATATGTAGTTCATGCATATACTCTATGTATAATGTGCTTACATTTATTGTCTTTTAAAGTGTACCAAACACAGGAAAAAATAAATTGTATACTCACTAGAAAGTATCAAATTAACCTCAAAGAACTTTATCTGACATTCTATAGGTCAACGGTTTAGGAGTATGAAGGAAATAAAGGATAACATGAAGGTGCTCGCGCAGAACTGAACCTCCAAGTTGGGTTCCACGCGAGCCCTTATCTTGGAGAGCGCGTATGGGTGCGTCGAGTGATCTACTCACGAGTCGCTTTTATGCTTATAGATTGTGTATTTAAACTTGCAATATCTCTTTACAGAAGTAATATTTGAAGGCTGGAAGCTCATATTTTGAATATATTATAACGACATGGAACGTTTCACATACAAAGCAAAATATTTTTGGTGATTGGTACCCTTTAAATAACAATAAATTATTGGTTGAATGATAGAGCACCATGTTAAATGATAGAGCACCATGTTGTTTAGTTCACTCCTTATTAATTTCATCCCTTTCTCCTGCTTTTTACATAGCAAAGGATGGTAAACTCTATAAGCCAGGTTGAAAGACCCTATGTATTTCAGAGGCATGTCCATTTCATAGATTTCCGTAGGTGAGTGTACTTGTCAACTAACTCAACAGAAAATACCTTATTTTTCTCTTATGAACTGTCTGAAATGAAGTTTATTTGAAGTTTATGTGATTGTTTTTTCCCCTAATTTTGCACTACTTTTAACAAGGAGGCTATGGCTTCAGGCATAGGCCTACTGGGTTCATAAGTTTTGCATCAATACCTATAAACTTAAAAATTGTAATTTGTAAACACATCTATAGATATATTGCTGAAGTAGATGGCAGCTAAAAAGGAAAAGGCCCTTATCAGAGCCTGATCCAGAAAATTATATACAATATTATATTTCAAAATACAGTTACAAAAATATACTCATTTATATTGGCCAAGATTATAGGGTTAGGTTTATGGTTACTGTTAGGCTTCAGGCAAGGTTTAGGAGTTGGTTTAAAGGGAAAGTACACCCTGATATTACGTTGGTTTTAAAAGACGCAGAAGAAATGACGAAACCTATCAATGAGAGTTTGAGCGAAATCTTATAATAAATAAGAAAGTTATGAATTTTTAAAGGTGTAATCAATCAAACACAAATTTCATTGATCTGTTTCTTAAATTTGTCTGCTTCTTCTAAACTAGCACATCAATGATTTGACGCTCATCCGGCATCCAGCAAAGAAATTCAAGCAATTTGTACTTTGAACAGAGTAGACACTGTAATGAATACATGAAATGTACATGTATTGGTTACATGCATGTACAGATGATGAAGTGCCTATTGCAAATCTGGCTAAATGTGGTTTTGGAAGGAGACAGTGACTAAATTAGCATAATTAATTTTGTAGACAAAATTTCAAAATTCTGTGTAGAAGTTTAATGAACCTCATGAAAGTCTTTCAGATGGAACAAAAAAAATCAAAATCGGTCAATAAATGAGGAAGGAGAAGCAATTTTTGTGAATTTTGAGAAATGCGCATAAATTAGCATATTTAATGAGTTTCAAAATTCTGTGTAGAAGTTTTGAATCCCCAACCTAGTGCTATCATATAAAGCAAACGGAATTAAAATTGGGTAAGAAATGGCGAAGAAGAAGCATTTTGAAATTGTGGACGGACGACGGATGACGGACGCCTCGCCACGGCATAAGCTCGATGAGCTAAAAACCAATTTAATATCAGGGTGGACTTCCCTTTAAGTATACAATGGAAACTCAGTTCTCAGTTCTAACGAGGTCCTTGGGACCATCAGAATTACCTTGTTATAGCAGGAATCTTGTTACATCAGGATTAAAACACAATAGAATATAAAGAGCTGGGACCAGAATATTACCTTGTTATATCAGGAATATCGTTATATCAGATTGCAGGTAATCGTTAAAACTCTAAATTGGCAATGCAGTGTAAAATTTATAATCACTGTTTTCGTGTACAAATTAGCAATTTTTCTATTTAATTTTGCAATTTTCATTCACTTTGGTTAGAACTTAATAAATATTTTAATATTTAAAAACTATATAGGAGTGGAAAATAAGAATAATTGTTGTCAATTCGAGGAGTGAAAACTGATTAAAAGAAACTCTGAACTGCTATGGGTTCTTAAATTATATTTTTAATGTCAATTCATGTTCATGATTCCATACAGTTCCATAATACTTGGTGACATATGGGACATACCTTAGACTTGCCCAAAAGTGTACAAACATTATGTTCATTGTCTTTCTCTGAGGTAAGCACAGGACAACTAAACTACAGTGAAACCTGTCTATAAAGACCGCTCAAGGGAGACAAGAAAAGCTGTCTTTATGAGCAGGTGGTCTCTATGGACAGGTTCCTTTAGTACACGTTTCAATGAGAAACACTTTTTCAAGGGAAACAAAAACAGACAGGTGGTCTTTCTATACAGGTGGTCCCTAGAGCAGGTTTGACTGTATAATGATATTTCATTTGCCATTGCAGGTACAGAGTAGAGCAACCTAAGTATATTAACATAGTCCGGGACCCGTTATCTCGGATGGTATCTCAGTACTATTTCAAACGCTTTGGAGACGGTAAAAGTGACAGAGGGTACTCAGGAGAGGATAAGTACCAGGTAGGTGCTGCTGGATTCCTGAGGAGCGTTTCATCAAGCGTTTTGTCCGTGATTTTTACCGACAACTGTTATAAGCTACTGAAATCCTTGCATCTGATTGGCTGAAAGCAAATTTGTCAGTAAAAATCACTGACAAAACGCTTGATGAAATGTGACCCGCCGCCTCAAAACCTACAATAAGTCGCACGGACCACAACGTAGCAAACAGCCCAAAATAGTAAATTTGCTTGGATCAGTCGATTTTCTGTTTTTGATAGAAATTGGTAGTTTTATTATCATTCTATCATGTCTCAAGTTTGTGAGTCTTAATTCGACTTAGAAATATGTTTTTGGGGCATTTTAAAATGACTCCTTTTTTCACCTGTAGAGCTTATGAATGTTTGGAGAGCTTTTGTAATACTTTCATTCAATGCCAAATTACTACTTTACCTCTAAAGGTATTAAATTGATTTTTGGAGTGAGTAATGAACAGGTCCTCCTAGAGCAACATGTAAATTCAGCCTAATTTGATAATCCCTTCATACCAGGTGCTATGGCCATTTGAATACCCAGTTTTACTTGGGCGCACACAGAGAGCGAAGGCTTAGCACTCTTTTGTTCCCAACTTAAATGGCCATTTTCTCTGAATAGGAGTTATTGATTGCTGGTTACATACTGATTCTAAATGTGATATTTAAAGGTGTTATCATTGAGTAAACTAGGCAAGTGATATACCATTGGAAAGCTGAGAGTCTCTACTTTCAGAAAATGTATAAAACCAAAAAAATAATTTTGGCGACTTATTGTAGGTTTTGAGGCGTCGGGTCACAAATGCTCCACAGGTCATGTAATGACATTTAGCATGTATACAAATTTAGGCACATATATTCTCTGAGCACCTAGTGACGAGCTATTCCATGAACAAGCTTCCGTTTCATTCCCGTGTTAAATCAGAAATTGCATCATATTCCTGCAGACATCATGCTCCTGTGATTTAGAACTCGCTTCCCTCTGATCTAACTCAAATTTCTTTGTACAACTGTTTTAAACACAAACTCAACACGTGACACTCATTGAATGTATGTGTCAAACTCTCTCCCTCTCTCCTTCACTATTCTTCTTCTCATCCTTAATTTCTCCTTTGCTATCCCTATTTTTTGTATCTTTGTGCGTGTATAGGTTTTGTACCAGTATTCTGCATGGATGCCACTTTTCAGACAAAAGTAGGAATTCCTACTTTTTCAACATATTTTTAGCCATAGAAAATCACTTTTTATGTACACAAGGGCCCATTCTAGATGATTTTTCTACTTTTTTATCAATTCTAAGTGGCATCCCTGATTCTGTGCAATTTCTTATATTATGATATTACCCAAGACTTTACTTGGTTCTTGCTTCTAATATTCATTAAATTCAAAATTACTTTGAAAGCTGTCTTGACGAAACCTCTTCTGGTTTTTTTAGCTCACCTGAGCCTATGGCTCGAGTGAGCTATTGCGATGGAAATTTGTCCGTCGTCCGTCGTGCGTCGTCCGTCGTGCGTCGTCCGTCGTCCGTTAACTTTTTACATTTTCATCTTCTTCTCCAAAACCCATGATCGGAATTCAACCAAACTTGGTAGGAATCATCCTTAGGGGTAGGGGACCCAAAGTTGCTAAAATGGTACATGTGGCCCCCAGGGGGCCCAGGGGGAGGGCCCCCAATTGTAAAAGCTATGTAAATTTCAAACATCTTCTTCTCCAGAACCAGGCATAGCTCAGACTTGGTATTTTGTATGGAGATACCTCTATAGATGAAGAATGAATGTTGTTCATGAAATTTCTCTGAGTGGCCCTATAGGGGCCCTGTGGGGGTAACATACTGGAAGGGGGGGGGGGGGCGCCGCCAGGCAAAATGTACATTCTGATCTTCTTCTCCAAAACACATGATCGGAATTTAACCAAACTTGGTAGGAATCATCCTTAGGGGTAGGGGACCCAAAGTTGCTAAAATGGTACATGTGGCCCCCAGGGGGGCCCAGGGGGAGGGCCCCCAATTGTAAAAGCTATGTAAATTTCAAACATCTTCTTCTCCAGAACCAGGCATAGCTCAGACTTGGTATTTTGTATGGAGATACCTCTATAGATGAAGAATGAATGTTGTTCATGAAATTTCTCTGAGTGGCCCTATAGGGGCCCTGTGGGGGTAACATACTGGAGGGGGGGGGGGGGGGGGCGCCGCCAGGCAAAATGTACATTCTGATCTTCTTCTCCAAAACACATGATCAGAATTTAACCAAACTTGGTAGGAATCATCCTTAGGGGTAGGGGACCCAAAGTTGCTAAAATGGTACATGTGGCCCCCAGGGGGGCCCAGGGGGAAGGCCCCCAATTGTAAAAGCTATGTAAATTTCAAACATCTTCTTCTCCAGAACCAGGCATAGCTCAGACTTGGTATTTTGTATGGAGATACCTCTATAGATGAAGAATGAATGTTGTTCATGAAATTTCTCTGAGTGGCCCTATAGGGGCCCTGTGGGGGTAACATACTGGAGGGGGGCGCTGCCAGGCAAAATGTACATTCTGATCTTCTCCAAAACACATGATCGGAATTCAACCAAACTTGGTAGGAATCATCCTTAGGGGTAGGGGACCCAAAGTTGCTAAAATGGTACATGTGGCCACTAAGGGGGCCCAGGGGGAGGGCCCCCAATTGTAAAAGCTATGTAAATTTCAAACATTTTCCTCTCCAGAACCAGGCATAGCTCAGACTTGGTATTGTGTATGGAGATGTTTTTCTGGGTGGCCCTATAGGGGGTCTGTGGGGGTAACATACTGGAGGGGGGGGGGGGGGGTGGGGCAAGTTGTCCGCCATCCATAAACTTTTAAACATTTTCAGCTTCTTCTCCAAAACCCATGATTGGAATTTAACCGAACTTGGTAGGAAGCTCAGACTTGTGTATAGAGATACCTCTATAGATGAAGAATGAAAGTTGTTCATGTGCTAGAGAGAACATGCACCAGATGTGAATTGATCCACCTCAGGTGAGCGTCGTGCCCCCTGGGGCTCTTGTTAACAGTTGTGCCTCATTCCGCTTTTAAGTAATATGTCTATATGTATTATTCCAATTATGTACATTTTTAAACGTGGAATTGCATGTTTTTACTAATGTAAAATGAGTTTATTGAGATGGAATCAAATAAACTGAACTAAAGTGAACTTACAAGCAGAAAATGGTTTACCCGTGATCTAAATTTACTTTAGTCTCTCTCCATTTAAATGGCCATTTCTGAGTACTTGCATTTAATTGCTGAGTGCCTTACAAATTCTTTCTTCTGAAGTCAGATAATTTGCTGACGTTAGAATTGCAAATGTAGCACATTGTTTTCCATGTTAATATGTGTTTAAAATAGATTATATGAATACATAATTTAATTTCCCTCAACTAATATGTTCAGTTCAACTAATCAGTCATAGAAATTCAACCACTTTACTTTAGGAGCTTGCCAATATACTTGCAAAACTGTAGGCCCACAGTTGGTTGTTTGCAGGCACAAACCGTAGTCAGTAGTAAAAGAGTGCCTGCACTGTTATACTACCATAGGCCCTGTAATATAGCTGCTCCTGACCAAGACCAGGAGGTACAGTAGCTGGGTTAGGCTTCTCTCAAGACAAAATGATTTTCTGATAGTGTCACATTAGGGTCTGTGCTTGCAGACTACACAGTTGGCTCCAACTCTGTTCAAGAAAGGGACTTTGCAACATTAGAGTCTATATTCATAGACTGCGCTGCTATCACAACACAATCTGCAAGTAATTGAGTTTCACTAGTTCACATGGGAAAAAGAGGTGAACTTGATTTGACTCTGTGTTATCATAGGCAGAAGGAGCTAGTTTGCAGTCACAAACCCTTGTAAGCTTTATCACAGGGTCTGGAGAACTCTAAGACTATAGACTACACCCCATAGGCTTGCACCACATACAGTCTGCAGGCACAAACCCTTGGCAATCATAATGTGTAAAACGGGGTCTGAACTGTAAGACTATTGTTCACACCATAGGTCCTGCCCTGAATTTCCCTTTCCTTCGTGACACATAGGTTGAAGTGTAAAATGAGGGTCTGCTTGTGAACAAGACCTGTACTGCAGTTGATGATAGTAGACGCTTCTATTAGGAAGATGGTTTAGGCTTCACTCAAGACACAATTTAATTTGTTGGAGTATCACATTAGAGTCTGTGCCTGCAGACTAAGAATAAACCAGGTCCTCTAACATAGGGGAAATAAACTTGAGTGTGTCATGGAGGGAAAGCTCCAGAATTGTATGAAACTTGAACCAGAATATCTTTCTGTATGTGACACACAGCAGTAGAGAATTGCTATCGAATAGACTTAAAGGAGAATTAACCTCAAACAATAAAGACGATAGTGTTCAAAAGGTGTTATTTATTCCTACTTGTTAGACTATACGGCTTCGCGTCAAAATATACGAGATCGATACGAATCAAGATTTTCTGAGCAAAATTTATCATCTGCTAGCAATATGTATCGTCTGCTAGCAATACATGGGGGCTGCCATTTTTTTTATGTGTACAAGAAGATTTTCTTAATCCAAGTGCCCAATTGCCTTTTTCAAAATTAAAAACCCATTTGAGATTAAAAATATAGAATAGATATGTCAATTTATTTTTAAACTGAAGATTTCCTTATATATTTCTGTTGAAAATCGATATTCGCTTAATATAAATCTATTTTCTAGATACTGTGACGCAATGGACGGAGCAAATTAATTCAAATTTTATGGATGCTTCTTCCCTGAGCATCTATAGCGGCAAACTATGCATTCACCTGCTTTCGGATAATGGGACTTGAAAAGTCAGAATGCATGCTGCATATATTATGTTCTGCTCTGTTTGGCAAACCAAGAAAATAGATTTTTGTTAATCAAAACCAGACAATTTAAAAGTATCATTATAAAGATTTAATTTTTATAAATCATGTAAACACCCACTTTATATTTTTCGTCACATATGGGATTTTAGGTAATGAAGAAAATCAATTTAGGTCTTGGATGCAAAATATCTTCCTGACCGGAACATTTCTCAATGGTTCATGTACAAATCCAAATCAGCAAGAAAATGGCAGCCCCCATGTAAATGAGTAGGAGACGATACCGGGTGTTGGAATATCTTTATTTATACCCTTTTCTGATATCTTATTAGAAAATGATTTAGGCCAATAAGTAGGAATATATTACACCTTTCAATACAAGTAAATTTGTACTCAGGGGTTAATTCTCCTTTAATGTAGTGGCACTGCAGAGAAGATAAATATTGAAATTTAATTATTATTCGTATTGTATTGCCAGAGTATTTTAAATAAATGATCTAATAGTTTGGCCTTTAAATGGACGAGGGAAAGAAACTCTTATGAATTTTATAAGCTTGATTAATTATTTCCTAATTTAAACTTTTTCCCCTATAAGAGATACTTTTATGTTATCCCTTTTGAGACAATTGACCACATTTTGTGGTTTGGCTCACTAACTTTTGGTTCATAGCCCTAAAAAATATACCAGATGCATGATTTGAGTATAGAGCACATATTTTTGGACACACTATGTTCATTTTTGTCGAATGACCATGTTGTGTTTGAAGCCACAAATTTTAAAAACGAGATTAAGCTTTAAAATCTTTAAATTTGCAACACATTGAGAGGTTCGAAATCATTGCTTATTATCAAACTTGGCAATTTTTTTCAACTTTTCGACAAAATTCCTAACCATGTACATTGTTTTCGAAGACATTACACCTTATTAAAACACCAGAAGTAGCACCAAAAGAAAAATAAAATTGTTGCCAATTTGAAGAATAAAATGTTATAAATTTAGCCCTGAAATAATTCCTGTCCATGCAGAAAGGGTTAAGTGATTGAATTCCTCATAATAATATCAACCATTATGCAAAAAAGGGTTTGTAATTAGCACATGGTTCTTCAAATGAACCGAAATATCCACAGATCTTTTTAAATATGGAGAGGCCCCCCTCTTTCAAATAGAACAATCACACCTAAAGTGATATAGTTACTTCATAATTACTTTTTTTTACTCATTTTTGAAAGAATACATCCTCGGGTGTAGGGATGCTGCTTTGGTGGATAAATGAATAGTGATTACATAACTTCCAAGAGCATGCATCCTGTATTCGTCTCAGTGGGCTTTTTCAGTTTGGTACAAATGACCTTAATGAATAGAATATGCCTGGCAAATGTATAATCCTTCCTACTCCTCGCTTTTAGACCAGATAGACACCTGCACAATGTTGTGTTTATTGATTATTTTCTATTTTTACTTGTCAGAGAGTTGAAGACTAAAAGAAGCAGCCCCAAAATGTGATGATTCCTTTCATTGTTGACCTTGTGTTGCAACATAGACCTGTCAGGCTTTTGTGTGGATACAGTGGGGTAGAATAACAAACAGCAGGATGGTAATGAGACAGCTGGAGACAAAACAGTACTTGTTATTAACTGAAAGATATTGTGGAAAAGGTGGTAACATTTGCTTTTGAATATAAAGCGCTGGTCATTTTGGGTTGTAATTTCATACTTTGTTTGTATTGGGCTGGTTTAACCCTTTCAGGACAGGAATTATTTAAGAGCTAAATTGATCACATTTTGTTCTTCAAATTGGCAATGATTTTGAACCTCTCAATGTGTTACCAATTTAAGGATTTTAAAGCTTATTCTCATTTCTGAAAACCCTGGCATTAAACGCAATATGGTCATGCAACAAAAATGGACATCGTTTGTGCAGAAATTTTTGCTCTTTCGATCTACACATGCATTTGGTATATTTTTGAGAGCTTTGAATCAAAAGTTATTGAGCCAAACCACAAAATGTGGTCAATTGTCTCGAAAGGGTTAAAGGAAAATAGAACAACCAGAAGCCTTTCAACTACATGCATCCTACCACATCTGATTTACTGCTTTTATTATTTTCAATTATGTCATCCTCTACTACAGAGGCGTATACAGGCTTTTGTAAACGGGGGGGGGGGGGGGCACAATTAAAAAAAAAGTCTGTCAAACAACAAACAAGAGTATCACATTATGCGGTCCCTTTTGCCTTGAAAATTTGAGAAGGGGAGCACATTTTAGTGTAGTGTTCTGTGGGTTTGCTGAAGGTATGGACTTTAAAAAAGGCCGGGGGGGGGGGGGGGGAGGCACAAACCAATTTAGCCCCCCCTTTCCCTCACAAATCCACCATATCTTTTGCATTTCTTTCCCTCCTCTGGAGAAAATGCAACAGGGCATAACATATGTTGTACAAAGTTTCCTCCATTTTAGTTTTTACATTGAACATAATCTTTGAGCTGTATGTGCTGGCTGGGAAGTTGAGAGTGAACAGTGTACTCCTCGGGGCGAAGATTAGAATTTTAGATTAAAAAGCTGCTTGCTCATGATTTAAAATGAACTCTTTGATCGGGTGAGGGACACAAATCACTGCAACATTGCCCATATCTCCTACTAGCACTCCTTGTCAGGCAGGACATGACTTCCTGAGGAGGCAGAGAATCAGGTGACATAAAACAGGATGGCGATTAAGGAGTGTGCAGAGCATGGGATATCCTGACTGTTAACTCACCTGTGTCTTTCATTATTTTTGAACAGCGGCATGGCTACATGGGGGACAAATGCCCCTCCTCCATTGACTGGGGGGGGGGGGACTTGGAATAACGAGAGAAAGAAGGGAAGATGGATAGGAAACATGAAAATAATATACAGTGTGTGTGTGCATAAAAAGAAAACCCTGATTCAACCCTAAATTTATAGCCCTGCAATCAGTACACATCTGGATTTAAGCAGAAATCCATGCGACCATGGACAGCTGAACAGTAACATTTTTCCTGGCTCGTGTCAAATCTGCTTCTGCCCATGTTTTAAATGAAATAGATGGTCAACCCTAGACTGGTTGAATGGTCTCCATTCCAATTGAATGCACTCACAAATAATGAAATTTACTCCCAAATAACATTTATCCCAAACTTGGTTACAGGCGATTTTGACATGTTTTTTTGAAAATGGCCAGCGCTCAGTCATCCATGATCATATATTGGTGAGCAGCCTATCAAATTAAAGCTAAGACATTATCAACTGTCATACCATTACAGTACATTTAGCGATTTTACTCTGTTTTTAAGATATTGGGGCTTGAATATGAATTTCCCCTTTATTGGCTCACAATGATGGCCTTTCCACTACCTACCATCACTCGATGGCCTGATTCTGTCACCTTTCATTCCCCCTCCCCCACCCATGGCTGGACCCAGGCTACGCCACTGCTTTCCATGCATCTCTAATGGTTGTTGACAATATCTGCAGTGTTCTTCAGAGGGCCAGATCAAGATTAGTTATTTCTATAAATATCAAGACATTATGCATTCGAAACATTTGCCATTATGCCATTCATATGAAGTTAAAGATAAAGTTGAGTTCTGGTCATGAGATTGGATTGTGAAAGAAATTGTCTTAAAGCAATTGGGAAAGGTTGATTATATAGCACATAATGATTGGTGTACATGCTGTAAGGTGTTCAGTGGAATCTCCAAAATGATAAGAAATTGACTCAATCCCGCTGAAAGAGTCACATGCACTGCACACAGAAATGTGTACTGTATTTGGGACCACACAAAAATGTTTGGCCCAAACATTTCAGCTGTTTCTTGTCATATTTCTAATGTGAGGGCATTTGAAGACAATCCTTTTCAGGGGACATTTCTACTATCAAAATTTTTGACACTTCACAACTTCCTTTTCAGTATTGCTTTTCTGATTTTCGGAAATTTTTACATCTTTGTTTCTCTCATTTTGCTGCTTTAACCCAAGCCAATTTTTAAAACATTTTAATCCCTTTTTATTTTATTTTTCAAATTCCAACGTATCTTATGTCATTTTATGTTGCCTGAGCATCAGTTGTACAACCATGTAAGTGGCTTGTATATTATGACGATTTACTTATTGAACAACTAAAACAAATCCTACATTGTTGCCTTGCAGACCTTTGACGAGTGTGTTCTGAAGCAGAAAGAAGAGTGCTTAGGAAAGAAGTCCTTTTACATCATTCCATTTTTCTGTGGACAGGATCCACGGTGCAAGTAAGTATATTTGGACTCTTGAGAGCCAGAATTAAGGGTATTAACCCTTTCAAGACAATTGACCACGTTTTGTTGTTTGGCTCAATAACTATTGATTCAGAGCTCTAAAAAATATACAAGATGCATGAGTAGAAAGAGACAAAATTTCTGTACATACTGTGTCCATTTTTGTTGCATGACCGTATTGCGTTTGATGCCAAGATTTTTTATAAATGAAAATAAGCTTTAAAATCCTTAAATTGGCAACATATTGAGAGGTTCAAAATCATTGTTTTATCAAAATTGGCAATTTTTTCAACTTTTCAACTACATTTGTAACCATGTATACTGTTTTCCAAGACTTTACACCTTATTAGAACCATGTAGCATTAAAAGAAAAATATTATTGTTGCCAATTTGAAGAACAAAATGTAACCAATTTAGCTCTTATATAATTTATGTCCTGAAAGGGTTAACTCTGTGTACAAGAAGTAGAGTTAATGCCCTTCTGGCTCTCAACAGGTGTTTTATCTGTGCACTCACTATTATCTGAAGATTGTATAGAAGGACCATTATTTGTAAACTGAAACTAACGTCCCGCATGTGACATATGGTATGCTCTTTTCTTTTTGGCATAAAATCGCATTACCAGTCACTGATTTTTTTGCTTTCTCACATGAAAAGAGTTTCTCTTCTTTGAAAAAAAAAAGTATCTTTTCTCATTCACATACTGGCTAAAATGTAATATACTATTGCATTTTAATGAAACTGTCTCCAATAAGTTAAGCAAATTTGCATCTGATCTTGGTTGAACATATGAGGAAATGAGTAATGCTCAGGTACTTTCCTTTGAGAATATCTGTTTTTTTTTAATCAAGGTCATTCAAAAGTCACTCCGCAAAGTGCAAGTGATATAAATTTCTTTAGAGAGTATTTAAGATTTGGCTCGTGTATCCCTAAGCATCGAAGGTTTTGAATTTGGTTGTGTCATGATCTTTCAGAGAAGCAACCACATGGTCTTTGAATGAAGCGATGCGGAATGTGCAAGACTTCTATGTGGCTGTAGGACTCCTGGAGGAACTAGAAGATACCTTCAAGGTCTTTGAGACAGTACTCCCAGATGTCTTCAGTGGAGCTGGGGATATCTACAGAAAAACAGGTAAAGGTTATATAGTTGAACCTCATTTTAAAGAACACTTGAAGGGAAAGTCCCCCCTAATATCAAGTTGCTTTTAACAGAAGCAGAAAAAGTAAAGAAACAGATCAATGAAAGTTTGAGCAAAATCCGATAAGAAATAAGGAAGTTATGAAATTTTGAAGTGGTAATCAATCAAACACAAATTGGCAAATCCGTGAAGTATCTTGCAAGCTCCTCTCCCATTCGCCCTTACACAAAAATTCACAAATTTTCATTTTCTTTGTTTTTGATGAGGGGATAGATTTGTGTCATACAGGTTTTGTGTAAAAGCATAAGTGAAATGACTATATCTAGGGTGCATGTATGACCAAATTGGGTTCAAATCGGGGACAGTCTTGCGACTGGTCTGACGTCACTGTTAACTTCCGGCCGGTTAGGCCCGTTCTCCGACTGGAAGACCCACAATACCCAGTAATTCAGGTTTTATCTATTTGTATGGCTGTTACAGACCTCGTTCAGTTCTCATATGATATCATACGATATGAAATTTCTCCCAAAATCGAATTACAATGGGCTCCAATGTGTGCAGTGGGCTTTTAGACTATTTTTTTGCAACAAAAAATAATACAGTCTCGAAGAAAAATTCTTAAAGAGTCCAATAATCCCAGGTGCTTAATGGGTACCGGGTAGGATGCACAGGTTAATGTGATTGGATTATCACCCGTAAATTGCGACGAGCTGGAGTGCTCCCCAGGGAGCGGGGAGTGGGCACCTTAAAGTGCAGAATTGTTATTGTATCCAGTGACAGGGGTGATAAAAGTACTGTAAGTGCTTTGGTCAGTTAGTAACTGGTAAAGCGCTTCATTATTATTATAATCTCACACTAATTTTGTTAACATTAAATTTTGCAGTATTAGGAGAGATGGACACCAACGTGACAGTTATGTTCACCAAGCACAAAGTCAAACCATCCCAAGAGGTCGCTCACATTATGAAAGAACAGATGAAACTGGAATACATCTTCTTTGAGTTTGTCAAAAAGAGATTTCATATTCAAAAGAGAGAGCTTGGTATTTCATAGTATTATATTGTCTAACGATCAGCTGTCAAGAAGAACATTTTTATCAAAATTCGCCTCACACCACCGATCGCTCCAGCCCACCTGCTACTACTACGTCCGCATTACCGCTACTTATACCCCGTTCCTCCCGGCACCTACTCACTTCTGATGACGGACAGTCAACCTGTCCGAAACGTCGAGTCTTCTCCACTCTCAGCCTTCTCATCTGGTTTACAGTCCTTTTCAGGACTTCACACTTTCAAGAAAGATTACTTCTACACTCTCTGAATTTCTATCTCGCCTTTCCTTTTCTTCTCCTCTCAACTTTTCTCCACTTTCTTCTTCTTACTCAATAGTCCTTTTCAGGACTAACCACATGGTGAACCGTAAACCTTCTCCACGTTAAGAGTTGGTGAACTTAATATTTTGACGATTCCAAAACCTTGCAGTATACACTAATTCTTATGTAGACATGATTAGCCTTTCCCAATTGCTTTGAGACAATTTCTTTCACAATGTAATCACATGACCAGAACTCAACTTTATCTTTAATGCATCTTCAAGTTTGTCAAAGAGATTTCATATGTAAAACAGGGAGCTTGTTATTTTGTAGTGTACATTGATGTAGATACACGTAGGTAATGCCTAAATATCAGCTATTTAGAATTAATATACCAATTTTATCACAAGTTTTTGTTTCATAGCTTGAAACTGGAATACACTTTCTGTGAGTGTGCCATGCAAAACAGGGATCCTGTCATTTATTAGTACATTTTGATGTAGGTGGTAGGTACATGAAGATAATGTTTCACTCTCATTTATCAAGGATTAACTGAAGAACCTGTTGTGAAAAAATTGTGTGTTTCATAGCTTGAAACTGGACTATATCTTTTACAAGTTTGTGCCAAAGATATTTTATATTCAAAAGAGGGGCCTTACTATGTTGTAGTATTTTCTCTATGTGAAATGGGACATGTAGGTAATGTTTAAATATCAGCTAGTAGTTGAAGAAAATTTTGTCAATGTTATGTGTTTCATAGAATGAGCAGATGAATGACTTATTTTGGTGATTAAAACCGAAAGGATGACTTCTTTTCAAACCATCAGTATTTCAAAGTAAACTTGCCAAATAGTGTTCCAGCCTTCCAAAGAATGCACAAATAACATCAGTACATTGTATTTAAAGGGATAGTCCACCCTGATTACAAGTTGGTTTTAAAAGAAGCAGAAAAATATAAGGAACAGATCAGTGAAGGTTTGAGAAAAATCCGATAAGAAATAGGAAAGTTATTAATTTTTTAAGTTGTAATCAATCAGTCACAAGTTGGCAACTCTGTGACATATCTTGCGAGCTTTTCCTCTCCCGTTTGCCAAGTATAGAAAATACAGAAAATTTCATCAATTTTCACTTTCTTAGTTTTTGATGGAGGAATAGATTTTTTCTCACAGGTTATGTCTAAAAACATATGAGCAATGATTACATGTATATATGTAAGGTGCTTGTATGATTGAATATTTCCTTTAGAGAAAATGGAAATTAATGATTTTGGGGTACAGTGCAAATGGGAGAGGAGCTCGCAAGATACGTCACAGAGTTGCCAATTTGTGTCTGATTGATTACAACTTCAAAAATTCATAACTTTCTTATTTCTTATCGGATTTTGCTCAAACCTTCACTGATCTGTTTAATTTTTCTGCTTCTTTTAAAACCAACTTTTAATCAGGGTGGACTATCCCTTTAAAATTAAACTTGTCCTATTTGTGTGCCAGCCTTTAAAAAAGGAACAACTATTACATGTATCAGCATTTCAAAATAAGCCTACAAAGTGCCTTTGTATTTCAATTTCAATAAAGTGCCTTTTTACATTAATTAGTGTACAATAGTATGTTGTCTTTGCCTTTAATTTGCCGTTTACTTTGTAGTATACAGTATATGATTAATAGTGTTGTATGTTGGTGTATCATAAAGAAAAAGAGAAATGTCTTGCCATGTCTTGCCATTATAGAGCAATGTACAAGGATTTATGCATTCAGTGACAAAAAATGTCAGGGGGGGGGGGGAGGGGAGGGGTGAGGCTTTCAACCTCTGTAGTGATCAACCCATTCAACTCTCTTTTCATGTATTGTGGTTTGTTATTACGTATTTCTCATGGTTAGAAAAGACTGAAATAATCAGTGATCAGTCAGCATTTCGCAAGTATTTTAATGAATTGTTACCCTTGGAAATGAACTGGTGGCTGGTTATAGTTCTACTTTATTTGTGCTAGTAGATCAAAATACAGTCAACTTTGCTTAAGTCGACGTCGCATGTGTCAAATACTTAAGTCAATGAAATTAATAATACAGTCAACCTCGCCTAAGTCGCTCATGACGGGACTGAGTGAAATGCGTCGACATAGGTGATTTTCGACTTGTGCGAAAGTCGAAGAAACTCCGACTTACGCGTGTATAACACAGGAACACCGTGGTGCAGACTGTGGCTGTGGCCGGTGGCCGCGGCGGTTTGATCGATTGGGAGTTCTCATCACATAATGTACCATGATTTATAATGTGCCGACATCAAGAAAATAAGAACATACATGTACTGTACTTTTCATGTACCCAGTATATTACTTCACACTCCTGTTACAAGTTGGACAATAAAGAATAAAACCAGACACGTCCAGTGATTAATTTCAATGTATTAAATCCTCCCTTACATCCCTTTATATGCACATGGCCGTGAAGGCAATAAAAGCATGCAAGGTACGGCATCCGTACCTCCGGCTGGCCGTGCAAACATGACTAACACATGACATTTTGTTCTTCGCATGAGAGCGCGAGAGAGTGCGCGAGAGAGGACGCGGAGATCGCGCCAGCAAGTCTGGGAATTTTTGTAAACAAAATCGGCGTGTGGCAGTTTCGACAATGATTGATTTCACATCGCCTTCTAGTTCGACTTGTAAATTTAATGTTTTTGCATGGTATTGTTCTGAGAATTCGATCGATTTAGGCGAGTATTCGACCTACAAAAATCGACTTGTACAAAGGATTAACACACGTAAATCTATGAGGATAAATTGGGACTTATTTTCATCGACTTGAGCGACTATTCGACACATGCGACGTCGACTTAGCGAGGTTTACTGTACATGTATGTTAGTGGAGGCACAAGTCGAAAATTGCCTAAGTCAACGCATTTCACTCAGTCCCGTCAAGATCGACTTAGGCAAAGTTGACTGTATCTGTATTACAATTTTGAACATTTGTTATGCCACACAATGTATTTTGAAAGTTTAGCTAGTAACAATCAGAACATAGGAAAGAATTTTCTCACCTGATATCAATAGTCAAAGAAAAAATAATACTGTGTTTGATTACACTATCTGAAAGTAATTTATAAGCATAAATTGTGGCTGGGTCAGGTGTACGACTGCCTTTTCCTTTGAGAAGCAATAGTGGACTTTGCCACAGCCACAGATTTATTTTTAAAATTTGTTTTCAAAGTTTATATTTTTATGAAATTTTCATAAACTGATGGCTAATTCTGTACCTGCTGCGACAGGAAGTACTACAGTAAAAGTTCTGTCCAACGAATGTTAAACTTCAGTCTTGTTTCATTTCGACTGCTGTATTCATTGACACATGAGAAAGTGATCACATGATCATGTGTAATCCGGACCAAGCACAGTATCCTACTGTAACAGAATATTTTACGCATGTTGGAGCGCCCTCTTTGGTCCTGAGAGAGATTGAAACTTCTGTAGAAAATAAAAGGAGGCATGGTTGATGGTCGTCTTATCGGAGCTAGGAATAAAACAAGAAAAACAGAGGGAAACAAAATTTGCAACATGACATTGGTTTTTATTGCATGGACTTCCATTTTCAGTAGAATAAAAAAGAGTTCAAGGCTTTCCTCAAACTTGAAAGATCTTTAGACTTGCTAAGTCCACAAGACCCCTTTACACACTAGATGTGATAATCTGTCCCAACACAAATCAAAAGTACTAAAATGGTATGCACACTCCTGAAGCTAATTGAATTGTTTAACCCTAAATAGACCTCGATATTTTGCATTCGTTTGTGTGTAAAGTGTCTACGCAGAACATCAACAGTTGATAGTGTTGACTATGATGAATACATTTAGCATATATGCATTATCGTGCCGTCCTAACTGAATAAGCCAGTTTGTAATTACAATTTGCGCATGTGCAGATAAAGTTCATTTGTGTCTAGTACTAATGACCTTAATAATAATGTGCGCATCATGGCGCGCACACACCAGTACGATTTCAGTTGTTAACCAAATAGCGTGTCCCAAAACAGGTGCGGATCACGTACAAATTTGGGTCATTTCAGGGTTGTTTGTATTATGTTATTATGAACTGGCTTATAAGGTCGACAGAAGCCACAAATTTTGTCCTAACTCACTGGAGTAATATACATCATATTGGATTGAAGCCATTTCTTATCAGACACTGCAAGGAACATTATAACCGTCATTATATTCAGGAAAGTGCACAGATCATAAAGAATACTTGATATACTACCTATCCCTGCCTCTTTCTCTATATCTGTGATCATCCCTGTATTTCTCTCTGTGCCTATCTCTATCTCTGTCTCTGTCTCTCTCCCTGTCATGATCCCTATCTCGGTGTCTCCCAGTGTCTCTGTGTTTCTCCCTCCTCTCATCTTTCCTTCCCTTCCTATCCTCATCTTCCCTATCTCTTCCTCGTCTATCATCCCGGTATCTATCGTCTCTGAATCTATCTTGTCCTTTATTTCGTCTCGAATGCCTCTCATCGTCTGATTCATCTTCACGATCCCTCCTTTTGGACTGTTTCCGCCTTCTTTCATCTTCGCTTTCCGAATCGTCTCTCTGTCCTTTGTTCTTTCTCCTTCGTCTTCTCTCATCTTCCGAGGAGGCTGAGCTCTCCCGCCTATCTTTCATTCTTTTTCTCTTCTGGCGTCTTCTTTCGTCATTGGATGATTCTTCTGAAGAACTGTCCTTTCTTTGGTATTTCTTCTCCTCCTGCATGAGGATGATAAATGAAATTACAACACATGTACAATTAGCTCATGAACAACGATAATACATTTATTTGTATCACGATTGTTAAGGAGTAGTTAGAACCCTTTTTAATTCTGCCAAATGGCGCTAATGGTAATTTTAATTCAATTTTATAAATGCTATGACATAGTTTTACTACGGAGTGTACTGAATGCTAGTTATTATTATTGTTATAATTACATTATTTCCTATGTTAAGGCAAATGATAACAATAGGCTGAGATAACGGGATTCCCCCAACACCAGAATAAGAGTAATTGTTATTGTTGTTGTTGTAATGGTCAAGGAGATGACTGAAAATATAAAAATTTCAGCTTCTCATAGTCCTAGTTATAATTTTAACTGCCTCTGGACCATGTACCGATATTTTTTCACAAACCTTCTTTGATTTCCTTCTGTGCCTGTCATCATCGCTATCGCTATCTGATGGTTGCCTGCGTTGCTTCTTCTGATGTGTCCCTCCATAGTCATCCTCATCATCAAGCACTAAACTGTATTTTTGTCTGTTTCATTTCAAAAGTATTTACAAGGTTAAGGAATAAAACATAAAAACTGAACACATAATTTGGTGGATGAAAGGAGTCATCTGTGTAGAAGGTTATTCTAATAATTTGATAGCATCTAATCAAATCAATAACCCTTCTGGTCCTGTGGATTGTTTTAACTGACTGAATTTTAATATTGTACCTGGTATGTTTGGATAAAGAAAAGCTTTTATTTCTTCTTGAGTTTCTGATCAGGTTTAATAATTATGAAGTAAAAAATCATGGAACAAGAACTGTGTCAACATGAACAACAAAAACAAGCTCATTATATTAAAAGTTGCTTCACAAAATGTTAATCGTCTACCAGTACGTTAGTAATCTTGGTGGGACTGCAAAGGTTAAATATTTGGCATTCTGCTCCCTTTCTA
Source organism: Heliocidaris erythrogramma (assembly GCA_025617745.1). Lineage (NCBI taxonomy): Eukaryota > Metazoa > Echinodermata > Echinoidea > Camarodonta > Echinometridae > Heliocidaris > Heliocidaris erythrogramma. The sequence goes on from CM046858.1 coordinate 5,191,592, forward strand.
TACAAAATATATACACAAAAACTATGGGAAGGATACGATTGTTTGCTCCTGGTGTCTTTGATGGCGTATTTTGAGCTTTCTCCACCTTGCTGGGGTATCACAGGACCTGTACAACAAAATTGATGGAAACATGTATCACAGATGCAGTCTTGCGTAATAATAGCACTTTGAAACAACTGTTCTACAATTAATCATAATGTCATCATGTGACTCGCAGGAAGACACAAGTAGGTGCACGCCCAGTCTATGAGCATTTTTAGACATGTGAATTATAAAGTTTTGACATCTCTTTGACTACAAAACACAGCGCATTTCAGTATTTTGTTTAAATTATCATTACAAAACTAATGCATAGAAACATTTAAAACAAAATTAGGGTTCACACCCATCTGGCAGGTACACAGCCATATACACTGCTACCGGAAATTGTAATGTAATACAATAGAAAAACAAGGGAAATGCCCAGAGCAGTCTCGCATGCATTGCACAATTATCAGGGCAAAATTTTCGCTTGGTGAAATATCAAAGGTTGGGGCGTCTAACTGGTGAAGTCTCCTTCCCCTAAGCATGAATCCTACCTAGTTTGGTTACAATCTACATGTAGCAATAGGTTTTACAGGAAAAATGTCAATTTGGTGTCACATGCTCTGGGAGGGGGGGGGGGGGGGGGGGGGGGGGGTTAGGGCCAAAAGCTCCCCCCCCCCCCATCTGCTCCACTCCCTCCTTCAGGGATAGGCACCCTATTTGCATTAATTTACATCCTCTTTGCCTACGGACAATTCTTACCTAGTTTGGTTAGAACCCAGCCATGCAATTAAAAAATATCTATCACAATGGGGGCACTTTAGGGGTGCTGCCCCTGAGCCCACATGGTGGCAAGGTACCCTCTTTAACCCTAAAAAGACCCCCTCGACATAAACTGCGATTATTTTGTAACGCTTTAAAGATTTTGCGCTGTTCATGACCTTTTTCTTTAGAGTTTTGCGCAACTTTTGATACCAAATTTGCATGCCCCGCGTGTACGATAACAGAGTTACGTCATGTTTTCACAAGGCATGTCAAGAAAAATTCGATATTTTGCATTCGTTTGTGTGTAAAATCAATGGGGACTGGAATGAATATTACAGATAGTGTTTTCAAACTATATTTTCATAATTAATTAAGAATATCTTTAAAAATAAGAATAATAAGATTAATTTGACTATGCATTCATGTAGAAAACATAATGAACTATGTGTATACCAAATTTGGTTGCAATCGGACAATCAACAGCCGAGATCTTAGGGTGGGGGGCCCTTTAGGCCCCCCCCCCCCAGTTTTTCCAGCCTCCAAAATACCCCAGTCTTTTTAGGGTTAAGATATTGAGGTCTCCTTCCTTCAAGAATGATGCCTAGGGCCGCCATCAGAAAAGCGGCGTCTATGTCAGGCGAGACAAAAATCAAGTGAGAGCAAGATAGATGGTGTTTCTACAACGGCACGTTTGTTAGCTGAGGTATCATACCTGATGGCCCCATCTTTAGTTTAGCAACAGACTGACTGAAGTCAACATGAATGCGACGATCATCGATGAGGACATTGTCCATCTTGAAGTAAGCCTCTTCACAATCATCCTCCTGTCAGAATAAGAACACAAACAAGATGAAACATACATCTTGGAAAACAGCAAATGATAACATGGAAAATCCTACATAATGAAATATTGGTTCAGCCTGTAGAGTTATAAGTGAACCAAATGGAACATATGTCCTGGAATAAATCGCAATATTAACATACATCTTCGATCTCTTATGTACAGAGATGAGATTGGAAATCACAGTTGAGTTCAATCACTTTCACCACTTCATAGAATGTGCCAAGATAGGACAAAATACCCTTGTTTCAAGGTACATGTACATGTATGTGCAGTGGTTCCCATTTTAAAACCAATTTCTAAGTACATCATCATCATCATCATCACATTATCATCATCATCATCATCATCATTACTATCATCATAATCGCCATCATCATCACTATCATAATCATCGTCGTCATCACTATCATCATCATCGTCGTCATTACTATCATTATTACCATCATCATCATCATTACCATCATCATTATTACCATCATCATCATTACCATCATCATCACCATCATCATCATTATCACCATCATCATCATCATCATCATCATTACCATCATCATCATCATTACCATCATCATCATTACCATCATCATCATCATTACCATCATCATCATTACCATCATCATCATTACCATCATCATCATTACCATCATCATCATTACCATCATCATCATTACCATCATCATCATCAGTGTCATCGTCCTGTGTCCTGTGCCAGGGTCTAAGCTTAATTACTACAAGTATAAATCTCTGGTCTCTTCTCCCGGTACAACAAATCGGAATATGCAGGTCTTAGTACACCATGAAGTACGACTTATTACAAGTTCTGCAAGATTTTGTGGAATATACATACTCTACAAACAGATACTGTCATATCTGAAAAATTGTGACATGAAACTTTCGCGAACTGTAAAAGACAGCCATTTTCTCAGCAAGAAACTTTCGCGATTTGCAGAAATTTAGTGTTGTGTGAATTATGATTCAGAGACTTTGCGGCATAAAACTTTCGCGAATCTGAGCCACTCGCAAAATTTGTGACTGTTAAATGCCTGTGATAGTTTCTAGTTTTACAGTATTGACTTTGTTTACTCTCCTCTATCATGAACCTAAACAAATGGTAGGACGTCAAAAAGACAGCTCTCTCTCTCTCTCTCCCCTCTCTTTCCCTGTATGTCTAATTATTTTTTCTTTATCTATGTCTAATTATTTTTTTTTTATCTATCTCTCTTTTTTTTCTTTTTCCATATATGCATGCCTCTTTTCACTTTCTCTCTCTCTCTCTCTTTCTTTAGCCCTCTCCTCAACTTTTCATTCCTTTTCTTCTTCTTTTCTACTCCTCCCTCTCTGCCTTTCCTCTTACCTTTGATGCCACAGAAGTTTTAGTATTTGAAGTTTTAGTATTTTAAGATTTTAATGCGATATTTGAAAGTTTTATTTAGTATTATTATGCATGATTTATGGTTATATGCTCTAGGTCTTTCTAATCTGATCGTTTGTTTTGTACATATGACTTTGTAAATTGAGCAATTTCAGCTGTCAAAAGCTGCATGTTCTTTTATTTGCAATAAACCAAATCAAATCAAATCAAATCAAAAACTTACCCTTTCAAATTCTATGAAGGCATAGCTAAGGGAATCACCAGTCACCTTGTCTTTAATCACTTCACAGCTGTACAAAAAAGAGACACAATCACAAAATAGTCTTTACATTTCTTTTCTCGGGGAATCACATGCAGCAGGGCTAATACAAGGCATATCGTAAGGAGAATGGCAAGAAGTACACTCTAAGTTTGTACTGATGCAACCATAACTAAAACAAAAAAGCAGTATTTGCAATCTCAGGTTTGTAATTAAACTTAGTTGTGACATTTATTAACTCTACATTGCATACCTACATGTACATATAATATCTGACTGAATATATTTTTGTCATACTTTTGGTACTCGTGACAAAAAATATTATTTTCCCATAGGACTGGTATAAAAGGAGCTTTCCTTTCGTACTTCAAAAGATATATATCTGGAAGTGTCAATTCTTATCTTTCTATTTGGTGTATTAAAATTTGGGCACCCTACAGACAATATCGCAGGTAGTTTCAGATGCATCTACAAGCATTTTACCACAGATATGAGCATTATCTGGGGGGGGGGGGGGAAGTCCCCCACCCACATGTGCCACGATATGTTAAAGGTTAATTTCTTTTTTGTGCTGCAAGCTTTAATGACTTAATCCGCCTAGATTCTCATGCATCTTTTGATACCAAATTTATAAAAATAACCAGGTCTTTTTATGGTTTAAAAAAAAACACAAATTAGATATAATTGATAATTCCTTCTGTACCTTGCAATTTTACCGAATCTTGAGAAGATGATTTCTAGATCCTCGGAGGTGGTGAGAGGGTTCAGCTTGCAGACAAATAACACGTTCTCTGGAGGTTTCACGTCAGCATCAGGCAAATCACCAATCTAAAGAGGGATGTTTAAAAAAAAAATGTTATTTACACTGAGGGTTTAGAGTTATAAACACCTACTGGTTCTTGCAAAAATATATGGATTCTTGCTTAGCTGATACACTTAGGGCATTCCCCTTTAAGCCGTCTTCGGACATGAACTGTAAACCGTCAAATATTTCACTAACGAGATGGTTATGTAAGTACCTAAACTCACAATATCTCTATATATTAAAAGCTAATATTTTTAATGTACATACAGAGCAAAATGTTTCAGGTAAAAGACACAGAGCCTCCTGCCCCATGCCCACATGAAATAGTCTGCAGGTACAGACTCTATTTTGACACACACTCAAAAGCACAATTCCATAAAACCCCATGAGCTGACCCTAATTTTTCCTGTCTCTGGCCATGTCAGGACCAGCTATAGTACAGGGCCTATGGAGTGCAGTTCTAGTGCAGTCTACATTTTAAGCGTACCAATCACCTCTAAAAATAATTTGTGTACAGCTAGGGAGGCATGGAGGCATGCGCAGAACTACTCTCGAGTTGGGTACCGCGCAAGCCCTTATCTTGGCGAGCGCGAACGGGTGCGTCGAGTAGTCTTCTCACTAGTCGCTTTTACGCTTTAGAGTGTAATTAAACTTGCAATATCTCTTTATAGAAGTAATATTTGAAGCCCATATTTTGAATATAGTACAATGACATGGAACCTCTAACATACAGAGCAAAATATATTTTGGTGATTGGCACACTTTATTTTGCAGTTACGCATTACGACTGATATTATTACTGAAAAAGACTCAAAGAGCTTTTATTCTTTGCTTTGATAACTCACCATTTCCAGGATCTGAGCATTGGCAGTGGCATCTTTCTTCTTCTCCTCTTCTTGCACTTCTTCTTTTGTCTTTCCTTCCTCATCTTCAATGTCTTCATCAGCTCCGATGCGCCCACTCTGTAAACCAAAACCAAGACATTCAAATCAACATACAGTAAAACCTGTCTATAAAGACCACTCATGGGAGACAAGAAAAGCGCTCTTTATGAGCAGGTGGTCTGTATGTACAGGTTCCTTTTTAACCTGTCTATAAAGACCACTCATGGGAGACAAGAAAAGCGCTCTTTATGACCAGGTGGTCTTTATGGACAGGTTCTTTTAATACAGTGAAACCTGTCTATAAAGACCACTCATGGGAGACAAGAAAAGTGCACTTTATAAGCAGGTGGTCTTTATGGACAGGTTCCTTTAATACACATTTCAATGAGAAGCACTTTTCAAAGGAAACAAAAATTATGGTCTTTATAGACAGGTGGTCTTTATATACAAGTGGTCGTAGGTTTCACTGTATTTGAATAAAGTTGAGTTCTGGTCATGCGATTTCTTTATGAAAGAAACCGTCTCCAAGCAATAGGGAAAGGTTGACGATGTAGAACATTAAAATATTGGTGTATAATGGGAATTTGGAATCCTCAAAATAGTAAGAAATTGACTCCACCTTGCTCAAAAGCACATGCCCTGAACATGGATTGGTACATGGGACTACACAACCATCACATGCCCTGCCCATGGATTGGTATATGGGACTACACAAGCATCACATGCCCTGCCCATGGATTGGTATATAGGACTACACAAGCATCACATGCCCTGCACATGGATTGGTATATGGGACTACACAAGCATCACATGCCCTGCACATGGATTGGTATATGGGACTACACAACCATCACATGCCCTGCCCATGGACTGGTATGGCTTGTCTCGAATGGGTGGGGTGCGGGAGCGGGATGGGAGCGGGAACGGGCACACCCTTTCGAGACAAGCCCCCCCGGTTATCTCGAATGGACGCGTTCCCAGCGAGAAGTTCAATGAACGCGCCACTTCGAGACAACGGGGGGGGCTTTCCTCGAATGAGTGTGTTGAGTAGACTTTTGTAACAGACGTTTTAGAATTTTTTTTTGTCTTGCTGGTTTTTTCGTTTTTCTTTTGTCTAAGATGTAGAAAATATTAAAAAACGGTATCTAAAAATGCTTTTGACAAGGAAATCATTATTTGTGCAAAATAAATCGGAGAATTGAATAATTATGCATTAAAACACACGGGGAAGAAAGGGCAAGTGGCGTAGCTAGGATTGTTAATTTATTTTTATTTTTTTGGCGTGACCTGTTAAATATTGTGAAATTGTGTTACAGACATGTGCTGACATAAGCCAAGGTGTGTTTATCATCTTTCCAAAGTTAGAAACACCTTTTAATGCCACTATCATTCTATCAATACCCACTATCAAAAGTCAAAACTCATATCAAAAGGTCGTTTGTACCCGGCCCCCAACTCCCCATACCAGGGGTAGGCCTATGCTCGTAACTCCTTTTCAAAAGTGACCCCTATTCCGGAGAAGTTGGAATTTGTTTTACCCCCTATCCCGGGAAATTTTCTGAGATATTGGACCCCCTATCCAGGCAATTTAGGAAATTAACCCCCCCCCCCACCTATCCCCGGGGAGGAAACCACCAGAGTCTGCGAAAATTGACCCCATTTACATTTTCCCGGGAATATTTTTTCATCTTCCTCATTCATCTTCCTATTTTCTTACTCACCCACCAATAAGGGGTGGGGCATGGCCATCTTGTGCCTCCCCCCCCCCGTAAAAAAAATACGCCGCAGTGAATTAACATTCTATTCTGGACTGTCTGCCCGACCAGACCTTTGACTTTTAAATGAACATTCCATTATGAATTCATGCAACCTCATACATTCATTTGACAACCCCCGGTTATCAGTGACGGCACCGGGGGGCATGGGGGGGGGGGGGGGCATTTGCCCCCCAGTCAGAAGCTTTGCCCCCCAGTTGCCCCCAATAATTTTCGGAGTGAAAAAAATAAAAGGGTGGAAAATTTTGTTTGTCCGCCCTTGCCCCCAACAATTTCTTTTGCCCCCCCCCCCCACCCCACTTTAAAAATCCTGGTGCCGCCACTGCCGGTTATATTTTCTACAACTTAGACAAAAGAAAAACGAAAAAACCAGCAAGAGTACATTTTTCAAAAAAAATTCTAAAACGTCTATTACAAAAGTCTACTCAACACACTCATTCGAGGAAAGCCCCCCCGGTTGTCTCGAAGTGGCGCGTTCATTGAACTTCTCGCTGGGAACGCGTCCATTCGAGATAACCGGGGGGGCTTGTCTCGAAAGGGTGTGCCCGTTCCCGCTCCCATCCCGCTCCCATCCCGCTCCCGCACCCCACCCATTCGAGACAAGCCGATTGGTATATAGGACTACACAAGCATCACATGCCCTGCACATGGATTGGTATATGGGACTACACAAGCATCACATGCCCTGCACATGGATTGGTATATGGGACTACACAAGCATCACATGCCCTGCCCATGGATTGGTATATGGGGCGGGGTAACCTCGCTAGTCATAAGGACCGCTAGTCATAAGGGGCGTTGTGGCGTGCGCCTGTAATCCAGCTACCAGTGGAAGTTATAAACTGATTCAGCGGACCCAGGTTCGAGACTGAGTCACGTCTTTCGGATGGTGACGTTAAAGGTCGGTCCCAGACGTAAATAATCATATCTGATTGATACACGTCTGTAAAAGCCCAATTACACACACACACACACACAGGATCAGTGGCTCATAAGGACCGCTAGTCATAACGTGTAATTTCCTATACCTGTAGGGTCGCTATTCATAAAGCGAAAAGGGGGTCACTATTCATAAACTCATAAGGAGCATTATTCATAAGGATTGCTATTCATAATATGAGAAGAGGGTCGCTATTCATAATCGAAGAAAAGGGTCATTACTCATAAGGGCCGCTATTCATAATAAGTCATAAGGGTCGCTATACATACAGAGTTGCCAACTGTTCCGGAATATGTATGAGGTGGATTTCAAGGCTTTCATGACAAGTGAATAGCGGAGAGCATGGTTATTGTTGTCATGTTTTCTCTCACAAGCATTCAACCGTTGCGTAATTCACATTTTAATTTTGACCTCATGCATATTCCGGAACGGTTGGCATCTCTGTACATAATACAGATACAGGGTCGCTATTCATAATACCAAATCGGGGTCGTTAATCATAAGGGTCGCTATTCATAAAGGTCAATATTCATAAGGGTCGCTATTCATAAAGGTCAATATTCATAAGGGTCGCTATTCATAATCACAGAAGAGGGTCGCTATTCATAATCGAAGAAGAGGGTCGCTATTCATAATCAAAGAAGAGGGTCGCTATTCATAATCAAAGAAGAGGGTCGCTATTCATAATCAGAGAAGAGGGTCGCTATTCATAATCGAAGTATAGGGTCGCTATTCATAATCACAGAAGAGGGTCGCTATTCATAATCGAACATGAGGGTCACTAATCATAATCAAAGAAGAGGGTTGCTATTCATATTCACGAAAGAGGGGTGCTATTCATAATCGAAGAATAGGTTAGGGTTAGGATTATTTGTCAAAATAAAATATGATTTTCATTGTTCAATGAACACTCAAATATGAAAGAACAAAAATAATAATATTGGATGGGATCTAGACACCCCACGGCTGTGTCGAGCCAATATGGGGACGGGCGATGAAACAAATACACCCCTTAAAAACAGGCGAGAGCGAAAAAGCGTGAGGAAGCGGAGGAAGAGAACAATAAAAGCTACGAAATTTGCGTCAGTTTTCGCGTTTCCCGCGGGGAGGGGGAAGTATAAACTCCCCATCCATGCATCCACCCCTGATACATGCAGTGCAGCATTGCGTGGGTGTCGAACTAACTTTCCGCCTAAAAGGAGGTGCTACATGTACGAGCCTTTATCTTTCTCTCAAATTTGCTACAAAACTTCAGAGGGACCCCCCCCCCCCCTCTCCATGTACCCACCCCTGTTACATACAGTGCAGTATTGCGACGAGCCATTATCTTTATCTCAGATTTGCTATAAAACGTCAGAGCTTTCGCACTTCGCGCGGGAGGGGGAAAACCATATAGTTACATACCCCTAACAACTCTATGGGGGAATCTCCCCCTCCCTGCATAGTACTGACAATGTTCGTCAAAGCAATTCATAAATGGCATAGTCTGTGTGCGGGTGGCGGGGGGGGGGGGGGGGGGGGGGGGGTGCTGTAGTAGGTGTTGTTCTATCATGTCCATAATCCTCAGAGATAGGCGAGATAGCTCAGAGGTCGAACAGTGGCTTTGTAACTGAAGGATGCGTGTTTGAAACCAGGATGCACTCATGTCCTTTGGTAAGGCATTAACCTCAAGTCCCTCGGAGAGGACTTAACCCTAATAGGCCCGGGGGCGGATTCCCCCCCCCCCTCGACGTTTCGCGTAATATGTTCGCATCGCGAAAAGCAGTCACCACGCCGCTTCACTACTTTTTTCTTTCAAGTCTTGCGCAACTTTTGAGACCAAATTTGTGATGTCCGCGTGCGCGGTTCCGGAGTTACCCAACATTTCGTAAGTGCATGTCAGACCCAAAATTGTTCAAAAACGTGATTTCGTGTACAAATCCAATCCAAAATGTGTTTCCAGCTAAAATTCATAAATGTTTCATTATTTTTACTTTTACTGTTTAAAAACAATTAATTTTATGTTGTTTAGGATTAAAATAGTGTCGCCGACAAATTCCATCGAAAAAACAATAAAAAACATAAGAAAAAAAGGATTTTTACCGGTTTATTTGATCAGAATCTGACAAAGAGTCTCTATACCAAAAATTAGCAGTTTTGGGGCTTTATTTAATTAATTAGAGCAAATTAATGCATAAATTAGCATAATTAATTAGTTATTAAATTTTTCGGAGAAATTGACTATACAGTTTTGTAGATTACGTGGTTGGCGACGTGTGTGCCGATTTTCGTTGCGAATGCGCGGTGGACGGCCGAGATCTTAGGGGGCGGAATCAGCCCCCACCTCCGGCTGTGAGATGGGTCTAAATAACCCGGCTCTATTAGGGTTAAAGCCGTTGGTCCTGTGGTTGTTTACATACAACCAATATGCTTTACAGTATAAAGAAATGGGAATAAATTTGATAGAATTGAATTAAGATCAAACAAACATAGAAAATACATGATGCGCATGCCCTTGTAATGGGGGGGGGGGGGGGGTGGCCTGTAGGATTGGCTTGTATCACCCCCCCCCCCCCCCCCCGCAATAATTCACCTTCAATAAATGACATGATCAAATAATATGATCAGGAGGAGGAGGAGGATGACCATGATGATTATTATTCATAGGATCACGATCGATCAACATGGTGATAATTTTTGTTATGATTTTTGTTAAGATTATGATAAGGAAGACCGAAATAAAGATTTCAAAGAATATAATGAAATTAATAAGTTAGTAATTACTCAAATGCTTTGAGAGGTGATTTTTAACTCGGGGAAATTTGAAAGTCCCAACCGTGGGAGGGCATATTTCATTCCCATCCATGCCCATAAACAGGGGCACACTGTAAAAACGGTAGATGCCAATGAATTGTACGTTACTAAAATCACGTATTATGAAAATATTACTATCCCACCCCAAAATAAAAACGAAAACAATTTTTTCGCGGCAATTTCTAAGCCCGTATCCGGACAACTACCCCTACAACTAATCTCCAGGACAACTACCCCCTACGAGAATCCCCCCCCCTCCCCGCCCAACTTTCCCCTCATCTCCCCCAAATGGACCAAATGGACGATTGCTGGAACTTGAGATAAAGGCTAAGGATTAGGTCTTCACAGGAGTTGAGAAACGGGAGGATCTGGATGATACAATCATTCATTTATTGTCATGCAACAAGGATACAAATTGTGTTACAATCTGATTTCCCAATTTCAAGCATAAAAAACTGCACGTGATGGATAAGAATGAATACAGAAAAATATATTAATGCACATGTATCAAAAATATATTAACACATTGAGAATAAAGAGGCATGACAATAATTATTCCATGATAAATCTACGTAAACAGTTTACATAAGGAAATAAGAGTACAAGCAAGAGGTCCATGTCTTGCAGAAAACCATGCAGAAACAAAGAAACAAGAAGCTGGAAAAGGAAGGAAAGAGGAAGAGAGAGAGAGAGAGGAGGAAAAAGAAAAAAGAAAGAACGAAAAGGGTACATAAATAGACAACCAGTACTTCCCCTAACTGTAAAATAGGTGTGGCAATGTCACTCCAATATTAAAAACAAAGCACATGTCTGAGTGTATGTGGGTGTGTGGATGGGGGGGGGGGGGGGTCCTCTCCTCCCACGTAGATGTATGGATTAGACATCGTTTTTTTTTAATTCTTAAGGCACTGGCAAAGCGCCTTTCAAAGTGTGGGGAGTATTGATAAATATAGTTCACTTTTTTTAGAAAATAGGGATATATTTGACAAAAACCGGAAATGCATTGTATAGAGCTTTCTTAAATACAATACCGTTGGGCCTTGGGTTGTCCTTCCTCCATATCCCTTTCTTATTTGATTTAAATGACAACCCTCTTCTTTGATTATGAATAGCGACACTCTTATGTGATTATGAATAGCGACCCTCTTTTGTGATTATGAATAGCGACCCTCTTATCCGATTATGAATAGCGACCCTCTTATGTGATTATGAATAGCGACCCTCTTTTGTGATTATGAATAGCGACCCTCTTCTCCGATTATGAATAGCGACCCTCTTATGTGATTATGAATAGCGACCCTCTTATGTGATTATGAATAGCGACCCTCTTTTGTGATTATGAATAGCGACCCTCTTCTTCGATTATGAATAGCGACCCTTATGAATATTGACCTTTATGAATAGCGACCTTTATGAATAGCGACCCTATTTTCGTATTATGAATAGGGACCCTTATGATTAACGACCCTGATTTGGTATTATGAATAGCGACCCTCTTTCCATATTATGAATAGCGATCCTTATGTCTTATTATGAATGGCGGTCCTTATGAATAATTACCCTTATGAATAGCAACCCTTATGTCTTATTATGAATAGCGGTCCTTATGAATATTTTTTTTTTATGAATAGCGGTCCTTATGACTAGCGAGCAGACCCCTATGGGGCTACACAAGCATCACATGCCCTGCACATGGATTGGTATATGGGGCTACACAAGCATCACATGCCCTGCACATGGATTGGTACATGGGACTACACAAGCATGTGGCATGAAAGTTGGTCCAAACACTTTGAATATGAGGGCATTTGAAGACCAGTCCTTTTCATGAGATATTTCTACTATGCTATTCTTCTAAACTGGCACAAAAAATGAGAAAACTTATTTTTCAGCTTTACCACAGATCACCCTTCTCTCTATATAGCTTTGATTTTTTTTTCCTTCAGAAAAACAAGAAAAGAGATTGAGTTGAAGAACATCCTGATAATTTTTTTAATGATATAGATACATAGGCCCGAATTCACAAAAGAGGTTTAAACCTAAACCATGGTTTAAACCTCCGTAAGCGTACTAAAATAAGCGTAAAATAAGCGCACATTACCCATGCACGCGCCTAAAGAAAAAATATAATTGGGTTGGAATCCGTGCGCACGTCTGCTTAACCCATTCAGGACAGGAATTATTCAAGGGCTAAAATGATCACATTTTGTTCTTCAATTGGCAATAATAATATTTTTTTTTAGTGCTGCATGGTTCTAATAAGGTAATATCTTTGAAAGCAATATACATGGTTAGGGATTTTGAAAAAATTGCCAATTATGATGAAAAAAACAATGATTTTGAACATCTCAATGTGTTGCCAATTTAAGGATTTTAAAGCTTTTTCTCATATTCAAAATTTCTGGCATCAAATGCACCATGGTCATGCAACAAAAATGGACATAGTGTGTGCAGAAATTGTTGCTCTTTCTACATCAGGTATATATTTTTTAGAGCTCTGAATCAAAAGTTATTGAGCCAACCACAAAATGTGGTCAATTGTCTTGAAAGGGTAAAAAAAAACCCAGGAGGGGGTTTAAACTATGGTTTAAAATAAACGTCCTTTGTAAAGTCAGGCAATAGAGTTCCCCAACACCAAAATCTATGCTTACTTCCAGTTAGAAAGGATTTTTTTCATCTGCTTTACATATCAAAATGAGTTGAAGTGTATCTGGATTATATACATGTAGACTGTCCTATTTCACTGTACTCTTACAAAATTGTTACCAGTGATATCCTATATATAAGCCCAGTTTTAGCCGATATTGCCTCTGGTGATTAAAAAGCTATATCCTCTATTTCTTTTATAACATTTGACACCTTTCTATCTCAAGATTGAATTTCATAAAAAGTTCTCATTAGCTGAGCTGTAAATTCAGACATCTACTTGATTATTGTAACCTTAATTGGTAGAGTATTTGTATTCTTAAAAATTACTTAGTGTTTTACGTGGTCTTTAATTATATCACATTTACATAATTTTTGTCAGGGAACCACATATTCATTAGCCATTTCAGCTGTTTCGTGGTCTCCCATTACCATTCACATTTGTAAATGCCTTGTAAATATGTTTCATATATTGTTTCAGAAATGGTAATAAATTCATTCATTCATTCATTCAAAAGAGAGAGAAAACAATTTTATGTGCTCTGTTTCAGTTTCTGTATTATCTCAACACACTGTATCGCAATCAAATTCTTGGATGGGATTTGCAGCCAACGGTATGGAAGGTGTTAAAATGGGTGCTTACCTCCAGCTGTTGTTGAGTTGGCTCTGGGGATCTGTCTGGTATCTCAAGCCCTTCAGGATCATCAAAGGGATCATCTAATATTATGGTGTGACTGATTCTACACACATACAGGAAACAATATGTGATAGGTTAAAGATTGTATATGATCCCTTTGGGGATTTTTTTCAAACATGAAACTGGACATGAACCAGCATTTTAACTAAACAATTATAAAGTATATGAAATCCCACTGTTACATACATCTTTACCATTACTTTAAATCGGTCATATGCATGCTTTCCCAATGATGATCAGATATTATAAGCTACCTAAATATCTTTTTTGCGTTTCATATTATCCTATATATAAGGTTGCTGTTACGGATCCACTAGGCCTAAGGTCACATTTAGCATTGGGTTAGGTATAATGTGAGCATGTGTCATTATTGTCATAGAATCCTCCCAAATCGAGCCCACCTGATATCTTGGAAAGGTCTATTATATTGTAAAAGAAGTCTTCATTGATCTTGTCTAGTACATCAAGTCCTTCTTAGGGATGCCACTGGGTCATAGATTACATTTAGGGTTGCAGTGATGTATAGAGTGAGCATGTTGTGTAGGACTTTCCCAACTGGAGCCCACCTGACATCTTGGTAGGATCTATTCTCCTTGTCAAAGAAAGCCACATTGGCCTTGTCAAGTAGATCAAGTCCTCCTTAGGCATGTCCTTGGGTCATCGGTTAACTTCAGGATTAGGGTTAGGGAGAGTGTTATCATAACGCACCTGATATCCTGGTAAGGTCTATTCCCCTTGTCACAGAAGTCTCTATTGATCTAGTCAAGAATATCAAGTCCTTCTTAAGGATGCCACTGTGCCATAGGTGACATTTAGTGTTACAGTTTTGATTTCTTGATTTTGTATAGCGTGGGCATGTTCTGTAGGACTTTCCCAAATTATGGAGCCCACCTGACTTCTCGGTAAGGCCTATATTCCTTGTCACAGAAAGCCACACTTGTCTTGTCTAGTACATCAAGTCCTTCTTAGAGATGCCATTGGGTCATAGGTTACATTTAGGGTTATGGTTAGGGACAGTGCACTCATAACATACCTGATATCTTGGTAAGGTCTATTCCCCTTGTCACAGAAGGCTTCATTAATCTTGTCTAGAACATCAAGTCCTTCTTGGAGATGCCATTGGGTCATAGGTTACATTTAGGGTTATGGTTAGGGACAGTGCACTCATAACATACCTGATATCCTGGTAAGGTCTATTCCCCTTGTCAAAGAAGGCTTCATTAATCTTGTCTAGAACATCAAGTCCTTCTTGGAGATGCCATTGGGTCATAGGTTACATTTAGGGTTAGGGTTAGGGACAGTGCACTCATAACATACCTGATATCTTGGTAAGGTCTATTCCCCTTGTCAAAGAAGGCTTCATTAATCTTGTCTAGAACATCAAGTCCTTCTTGGAGATGCCATTGGGTCATAGGTTACATTTAGGGTTATGGTTAGGGACAGTGCACTCATAACATACCTGATATCCTGGTAAGGTCTATTCCCCTTGTCAAAGAAGGCTTCATTAATCTTGTCTAGAACATCAAGTCCTTCTTGGAGATGCCATTGGGTCATAGGTTACATTTAGGGTTAGGGTTAGGGACAGTGCACTCATAACATACCTGATATCTTGGTAAGGTCTATTCCCCTTGTCACAGAAGGCTTCATTAATCTTGTCTAGAACATCAAGTCCTTCTTGGAGATGCCATTGGGTCATAGGTTACATTTAGGGTTATGGTTAGGGACAGTGCACTCATAACATACCTGATATCTTGGTAAGGTCTATTCCCCTTGTCACAGAAGGCTTCATTGATCTTGTCAAGTACATCAAGTCCTTCTTGGAGATGCCATTGGGTCATAGGTTACATTTAGGGTTATGGTTAGGGACAGTGCACTCATAACATACCTGATATCTTGGTAAGGTCTATTCCCCTTGTCACAGAAGGCTTCATTGATCTTGTCTAGAACATCAAGTCCTTCTTGGAGATGCCATTGGGTCATAGGTTACATTTAGGGTTATGGTTAGGGACAGTGCACTCACAAATACCTGATATCTTGGTAAGGTCTATTCCCCTTGTCAAAGAAGGCTTCATTAATCTTGTCTAGAACATCAAGTCCTTCTTGGAGATGCCATTGGGTCATAGGTTACATTTAGGGTTATGGTTAGGGACAGTGCACTCATAACATACCTGATATCTTGGTAAGGTCTATTCCCCTTGTCACAGAAGGCTTCATTGATCTTGTCTAGAACATCAAGACCTTCTTGGAGATGCCATTGGGTCATAGGTTACATTTAGGGTTATGGTTAGGGACAGTGCACTCATAACATACCTGATATCTTGGTAAGGTCTATTCCCCTTGTCACAGAAGGCTTCATTAATCTTGTCTAGAACATCAAGTCCTTCTTGGAGATGCCATTGGGTCATAGGTTACATTGGACAGTGCACTCATAACATACCTGATATCTTGGTAAGGTCTATTCCCCTTGTCAAAGAAGGCTTCATTAATCTTGTCTAGAACATCAAGTCCTTCTTGGAGATGCCATTGGGTCATAGGTTACATTTAGGGTTATGGTTAGGGACAGTGCACTCATAACATACCTGATATCTTGGTATGGTCTATTCCCCTTGTCACAGAAGGCTTCATTGATCTTGTCTAGTACATCAAGTCCTTCTTGGAGATGCCATTGGGTCATAGGTTACATTTAGGGTTATGGTTAGGGACAGTGCACTCATAACATACCTGATATCTTGGTAAGGTCTATTCCCCTTGTCACAGAAGGCTTCATTGATCTTGTCAAGTACATCCAGTCCTTCTGTCACCTCACCAAACACTGTGTGTTGACCATCGAGATAGTCCAAGTCCTCAGCCAAGGTGAAGAAAAACTACAGAAGGTGACAATGAGGGGTCCATTACCCTTTTGCAACATCACTCCACATTTTGTGGTTTGGCTCAATAATGTTTGATTCAGAGCCGTAAAAATATACTAGATACATGGGTAGAAAAAGCAAAATATTTCTGCACACACTGTGTCCATTTGTGTCGCAGGAACATATTGCGTTTAATGCCAAGAATTTTATGAAGGAGAATAGGCGTTGAAATCCTTGGATTGGCAACACATTGAGAGATTCAAAATCATTGTGTTTTTAAATTAAAATTGGCCATTTTTCAACTTTTCGACAACGTTCCTAATAATGTATATTGTTTTCAAAGATATTACATTTTATAAGAACCATGCAGCATTAAAAGAACAAATATTATTGTTGCCAATTTGAAGGACACAATGTGAACAATTTAGCCGTTGAGTAATTTGTTAAGTAATAAGTTAATTAATAGTCATGAAAGGGATAAAAGTTAATAATAGGTTTTATAATTGGGTATCCTGTACTCTCTCTTTGCTTCATACTGAAGATTTTCTCTAAAGAAATTTTCAAACATACATGGACCTTAGATATAATCATTGTTCATATGTTTTTACACAAAACCTCCATGAATCAAATCTATTCCTTCATCAGAAATTAAAAAAAATCAAAATTTATGATTTTTTATGTACTGAGCAAATGGAAGAGGAGCTCGCAAGATCCGTCACAGAGTTGCCAATTTGTGTTTAATTGATTACAACTTCAAAAATTCATAACTTTCTTATTTCTTATCAGATTTTGCTCAAACTTTAACTATTCTGATTTTCTCATTTTTCTGCTTCTTTTAAAACCAACTTGTAATCAGGGTGGATGTTCCCTTTAAGACTTTCTTTTTAAATCAAATAAAACATGACAACGTGATAGACTTGCCCTTTAAGATCTTGAAAAGTGCACTTACCTGTGATCCATGCATGTTTTCTCCATTGTTGACCATGGAAAGTGCTCCTTTCTTTTTGTGTTTGATACGTGGATTGTTCTCCATTTCAAAGTACTTCGCTTGATCACCATACAGCTTACTAAGATTAAGAAAAATCGACATTACACAATGCATGAAGAAATAATGAATAGAAAATAGAAAACTGCACATTTAATTCTGTAACATTTTTGATGCATACATGTATTTATGAGAAACTATATGTATAAAAAGCTTTAGTATTTTTAATTTTACCATGCCGAGGAAGGCACTTATATGATATTTGCAATGTCAAGAAGTCTTCATGGTTTCATATATAATGGAGAAATTGAAAAAAAATACATTAAATTGCAAGAGTGATAACTAAAGCAAAGTTTAGGACAGAATCAAAAACGTCATAATTGTGTGACATATATCACTAATGTATACAAATGTCAAGTCAATTCATTTCTTTTAAATGTCTTCCTGAGTGTAATAAAGATGATTAAGAAAAACAACCCCAAAGCTGTTTTGTTTGTATTGGTTTGTGTAGTTTTGTATGTTTACTTTCCCAACAGCTCTTTCTGAGTGTTGTCTAGGGGAGCGTTTCATCAAGTGTCTTGTCAGTGATTTTTACTGACAAATTTGCTCTCAGCCAATCAGATGCAAGGATTTCAGTAGCTCATAACAGTTGCCGGTAAAAATCACTGACAAAACGCTTGATGAAACGTTCCCCTGAGTGTTGTCTAGTTGGTCACTACATTTATTGTCTGTCATGAGCCAGAAAGACGTTAACATTATGTAAATGTATATGAGTTAAAGTCCTTCTGGGTCAATATTGGTGTTTTTTTTGTTCTTTGCTTTTTGTTTGTTTTGTTTGTTACCGGAAGAGAGATGCTCCGCCTTTCCCTGTTCCTGTTGGATCTCCCGTCTGAGCCATGAAGTTTCTCTGTAGAGAGAGAGAGAGAGAGGTCAACAAGGCAGAACATAGCATTGCATTATCCAATATCATATATATGTGCGATACAGAATAAAACTGATTCTAGGAAACTATTTTCGGCTGCAGTACTGACCGGACCAGTGGATCAGAGATCATATTCCTTATTAGCAAAATAAATAGCCCATACAAGCAATTAGGAGGAAAAAAATTCAAGCTCATGTACAGAATTTACAAGGAGTATAAACCACAGATGCATTAAAATGATAATAATAATAATAAAAGTAAAAGGTGTCAATATTCTTATCATATGATTGAGCGCTGACAATATTAAACAACAACATATTCCTGGACCGTACTGTATCACACCCCCTAGACTCCCTGCCCTGATGATTCCTCCCCCAAAAAATTATCCCGTACAATTTCCCCGGAACAAAATCTCTATAATTCTCCCCCACCCCTTCCCAGACAACGACTCCCTCATTTCATTACCCTATAGGTACATAGTAGTTTCCTTTAATAGAGGATAATTTTGGAGGGAGGTACTTGTCAGGGAGGTAGTTGTCCTAGGGGGTAATTATCCAGGAAGTTTCCTTTTTTTAAAATTCTTTTGCCCATGAGCCTAGCGCGTTGGCGAAATTAAAAACACACGAAATTCAAAAATTTAATCGCGCGAAAATTTCCACTTTTACAGTATGATACCACGTGAGGTACTTTTCAAAATAAAGCTAACAAAAGTACATGACTACACAAGAACATATTGACCCTATATGAAAGCATTTCAATGATGTTTGCACAGAGCTACTTCCTGTATCTTGGGTTACCAATCCATACCTGAATAGAATGGAACAAACAGAAGTTGAAATACTTTGTCTTGCACAGTTTCAAGAAGTTCAAGCTGCCTGTGAATTGAAGACAAAACACATACAAACAGAATTCATGAGAGTTTTGCAGATATCTGGAACAGAAACTGGCCACGCAGCCCAGTGCAACATTAAAGGTTGTGACTCCTTCACAATGGCTCAGTGGTACGAGCAATCATGGTCTCGTAACTGGGAGGACCCTTTGGAAAGCAATTAATCCTCATTACCATGTCCCTCAGAGAAGACTTAAAGCTGTTGGTCCCCTGATTGCTTACTTACAAGCATACACATGCCTTCTTAGCAGTCAGGTAAAATAAACCATCAAACATTTTCTTCTCCTTCTTCTTCTCCTTCTTCCTTCTTCTCCTCCTTCCTTTTCATCTTCTGAATATTTTCTTCTCATTGCACTGCATAAACTATAATGTATTAGAGTCTGTATTGTCGCATGGTGCAATTGAGTCATTTGAATCAATGATACAGTACAGGGGAAGATTGTCTCGGCGAGGAAATTCCATTTTTTTCCGCCGAAGTACATGTAAATATCGAAAACAAGCTGCTGAAAACTGCTTATCCAATAATAGCGAGCCAATGGAGTAAAATGGACTCAAAAGGGTGCCTGAGCTATCGATCCTAGCAGAATCTTCGTCAGAGGCAAAAACGTCTTTTTGCCTCTGACGAAGATTCTGCTAGGATCGAAAGCTCAGGCCCCTTTTGACTTGGAAGTACATGTAACTCACTAACTGTCAAATCGTGATATCAAAATGTCGGACCAGTATCCATTGTCATGCCATACATGCCATATCTGTATGACAAGAGGAGGCATGGATACACACCAACACTGGTGAGTTCTCGGAAATTTCTTATGATCTTTTTTGGATTTTTTGGTAAAAATACGTACGATCAAAAAGACATTCTAATTTTAAACGTTTTCCTAGGATAGGCACGCTCATCCAACACGAGAGGGCGCATTCTCCGTGTTCATTTCTGCTGTACAAAAGTTGCGACACGCTAGATCAGTCACCTGTCCATTCGCTATCATGCACACCCCCTTCAAAGTTCCCATTCTAGGGGCTTTTATATAAATCAATGGTTAAAAGAAATATGACATCATTTTCCTTGCGACTTCAGCTTTACAATGCAAGTATTTTTCGCCGACGACGACATCATAATCCATACGCAAATTGCGTTTGAATATGTCTATAAGTACCACTTTTGCTTCAATTTGTCCGATTCGTGAATATAATTTAAGTATCAGACATATTACATCAAAAGTACATGGTAAATTGTAAGGATTGATTTGATACCAAATTCGTGACGGTTCTTTCTGCCACTAACTGCCAAGACGGCTCGAAAAAACCCTTGTCAGCCAGTTTCGCGGTGAATTTTCCAACATGTAGTCCCGTATATTGATGAATTTGAACCGAATGCAACACGCGCATGCGCACTGATCAGCTGATCTCTCGGACATCAAAAAATGCCGACGAATTTGCCCTGACTGCCCATTGGCGAGGTTGTCGCATATAAAAAATCATAACTATAGTTATATTAAATTTTACGTCTAGATCAATACATTTTCATGTTCTGTGACAAAATCTCTTCAATTTAAGGTAAGTTTCACTAGATTTTCATGAGCATTAAAAAATATGTGAGCGTGCCTATCTAGGAGGAAATGCTGTGGTGAAGGAGCTGTCGGTCGCATGAGTTATCAGAAAAGTGTTATTTCAGGACATTTTCCAGTCCTGCTAACCCGTGCGCAATTAGACCGAAATTTTCTGTCTCCAGTACGTTAGCCTCTTATTTGGGTAGGGTCGGCTACTACTTGGAGACAGAAGCCGTCCTATCACTTTGCTGTGCAAAATTTGTCTATGGCGTTGTGCCGTTCTACTCTCGTACAAGGCAAAATGATTATGAAGGAAAAAATACGATAAATTCATTACGAACTCGTGCACATTGATTTCAAAACGGTTATTTCTTTAACATTAAATATGTTTGTTTAGTGTTAAAGAAATAACCGTTTTGAAATCAATGTGCACGAGTTCGTAATGAATTTATCGTATTTTTTCCTTCATAATCATTTTGCCTTGTACGAGACTAGAAGCTCGGGTAACGGTTTGAATACGGCTGCAGGATTTTCGAACGGAGAAGACCTTGGACCCTGAATTACATGAAAAAGGAGCATTAAATGGATCATTTGGTCAAATTGGTATGTTGAACAGATTAAGTATATGAATTAGAGCCTAGGCCTTATGATTATTTTTTAAAAAATACAGAGGAAAAATGATTTTTTCCTACTGTTCCAGCAGGCACAACGCCATAGGCATAGCCATAGACAAATTTTGCACAGCAAAGTGATAGGACGGCTTCTGTCTCCAAGTAGTAGCCGACCTAGACAGAAATAACCGTCTGTTATGGGGAAATCTTTAATATTTCTGACATTTCTCAACCTTCCCCATAGACAGACGGTACGACCGTGTATCACCAACAAGGTGGACAATGAGCCGACCTGAGCCTTAGGTCGCGTTGCCGTTACGTATACTGCACGAGTACGCCACTGAATACATGCTACACACACAAACACACAGAGAACCACTTCCGGTTCCGGATATGATCGTCCACACACTACGCGATATGCGATCATTCAGTCTCTATGTACGGAGGTCTAGTGGAGCCAGACGAAGTCTCAGCGGAACAACCGACGATACAGAGAGACTGAAGCTTTTGGTCTATAACCGACCCTACCCAAATAAGAGGCTAACGTATGATGGGGTGACCATATTTCGCGCACATTCAAATTTTTATTAGAAATGTGATATTCGATACTTGATTTCTCATATTCTACAATAATTTATTTATAAAGTTTTATACCAAACGGAAAGCAAAATTCTGGACTAAAACTTGATTCAACAAGAACATTAATCGACGAAGAATTTCGGAAATATCGCGATATCAAAACCCAGTGTCGGATCGCAACACACTGAAAAAAACAAACAAACATAAAAACCACGAGACCTAAGTTCGCGCACGTAAATTAACATCTAAGTTATCCAACGTAGCGGTCCAGCAAAGGGAAGATAATTGCATCATTTGTAAGACAAAATATCATACAATCATTTGGTATCACGTTTTACCTACAACTTTGATGACATCTTCTATCAAAATGAGGATTTTTGGACCGTTGTCGGTAACTTCAATATTTTTCGGAAACTGACGCAAAAAGTAGCAAAATTGCTGATATTTTGTCAATATCTTCATAATTTCTCACCCAACTTGAAAGAAAATATAGTCCATATGTAATTTTAGCTTCCTCTTTCTAATAGCGCTATCAGATTTTCGAAATCTTTTGTAGTTTTTTTAGATATTGCCCCGTGCGCGAACTTAGGTCATGCGCGAAATTAGACAGAAATAACCGTCTGTTATGGGGAAATCTTTAATATTTCTGACATTTCTCAACCTTCCCCATAGACAGACGGTACGACCGTGTATCACCAACAAGGTGGACGATCAGCCGACCTGAGCCTTAGGTCGCGTTGCCGTTACGTATACATTACTGCACGAGTACGCCACTGAATACATGCTACACACACAAACACACAGAGAACCACTTCCGGTTCCGGATATGATCGTCCACACACTACGCGATATGTGATCATTCAGTCTCTATGTACGGAGGTCTAGTGGAGCCAGACGAAGTCTCAGCGGAACAACCGACGATACAGAGAGACTGAAGCTTTTGGCCTAGCGCGAAATATGGTCACACCCACTCATAGCTACATTCCTATACTTCGTGTGTATAATGTAGGCAGTCATACACCTCATCTTTTTAAAACACCACTGCACAAAAGTCACCAATATTCACTCAAAATCGGCATTTAATTTTCAAAAACCGACCCCAAAATATCCAAGAAATACAATAAATTCAACTCACCAATGTTGGAAAAGATATTTCCAAAAATCAAATCCGTAATTTACTGTTGATTCTCGCGAAACGAGCTATCGGAGTCATTGTGTAACTATTACATTTCCTGGTCGCCGCGGGCGCCGACATCTCCCCAAAAGAGTTTTGTCCTCAAAAATTCGGTCCCTATGGCGTACACGGAAAAGTTCCGATTTTCTGTGTGCGCGATCGTAAAGATCGATGTGCGCTTGCGATCCCGAGTTTCTTCGTGGACAAAAATTGTATTGGCCGATTTTAGTCTAAGACATCGGCAGTTTGTAAACAACACGCGATCGCGAAACAAATCGGCGGGGATTTCTCGGTTTTGGACAAGATTTTGACTTTGGATTTTGCTGAAAATGTAACGTACATGCGCATTGAGTCGCCACCCAACGGCCTTAAACTTCCTATACTGCTAAATTAAACTTTATTCTTGCCAAAATCTTGATTTAATATGAAAACATCAATGTATCCCCTAAAATATCTCAAAAGCATGATTCATGAAAATGCTCCATTTTAAAGAGAATGACGTCACTATATACGTACTTCCGGGATGGCGACTCAATAGGTGGCTGCTGTTGAGTCGCGCCCATCGATCTCTACCTGTAGTTACAAATCCAATACTGCGCGCATGCGCACACCACACAGGCACGTCATACATACACACAACACGCGCGCCGGATCTACGTGGACTCGCCACCTTCTTGTAGAGAGTTCTACGTTAAAGCGCCACCCCCTTCTATTTTTTTAGATCACACCACCCCTATTTTAAAATGGTACCAGCTTGATCAGTATATTTTAATCTTCATCTCGATAGCAAATTTTGTCAACTTACGTCATCATATTGGGCTGCAACTATTGTTGAGTAGGGACCTCTCGTCTTTGTCGCCCGAGCTCCACCCACCGGCTATCGCAGGAGTGTGTGTGCTAGTTATACTTTGATCGCACCCAACTCTTATTCATGTGCTGGATCTTACAAGAGACTTCCAACGGCGGAAGGATATATTTTGACCTATTCACAGTAGCCACAAACAAAGTCTGAACTGAAGCGATGCAGATAATTTTTAGAGGACAGTTCGGACAGTGAGTGACAGGTGAGTGGCGAGTTAACAACAGTGGCGACTCAATGCGCACGGACGTTAAAAAGTTCTTCCTAACGGCCATTTGAGGTAGGAGTGAGATTTTTAAGGGCTGAATTTGAAAGCAAGTATTTAAAATATTTATCTTATTTTTTCCCCCATACGGCTTTAGTACATGCGACAGAAAATACCAACTATTTTACAGAAATGTACCCGGGAGTGGTCACACCACCATACTGGAGACAGAAAATTTCGGTCTAGTGCGCAATTAGATTGCTGGGTAAGAACGCCTGGCTTCGTGATGTAGAAGGCGTATAGCCAATTTTTTTTTTTTTTTTACATTCACATGATTCACGAAGCCAATCCTCATATCCTGGCTAAACAAAAAGGCATGGAAGGGCCCCAATTTAACGGGACGCGGCAGCGGAGCGGAATGCCTGAGCCAGCCCTCGGCCTCGCCATGCGTGCATCGAGATCAGACAGAGAAGTTTGAGGAGAATCAAAGCTTTACTCACATCTTGGTCTTTCTTCAGGATATAAATCAACGACGAGATCACCCAGAGTTGTCTCCAACAACACAGCCATAATTTAGTCCAAATTCAGTTGTGGCTTGTCGAATATTAAATTCGCACCAACAAAATTGAAGAGCCCGTCAACATACATTACAATTTACAGCTACACATAGTACATGGAACGTCAAACAGAAACAATTTTTTCCATAGGATGGTATACCCCAAATCCAGACGCTTGACACGACTAGCGCATGCAGCCTATAAGCTTGCACTAGGTAATCCTGTAATAAAAATTCAACAAAGCAACGACGCAGCACGGTTCTAGGACGGTTCTATGACATATGCTCCGCCGACAACTGCTCCGAAAAATGCGACAAGTGCTCCGCGACAAATGCTCCGGGACAATTGCTCCGCCGACACTTGCTCCGCCGACAGTTGCTCCGGCGACAATTGCTCCGAAATAACGACATTTGCTCTGTTTGCTCCGTGGGTTCCATGACATGCTCCGCGGACAAATGCTCCGCCGACAACTGCTCCGAAAAATGCGAAAAGTGCTCCGCGACAAATACGAAAATTTCTCCGCCGAATTATGCTCCAATATACATGTATATCTTTCTTTAATATGTTATTCTTTTTTTCCCCTCTATCTTCTTCTCTCTTTTCTTGTGTTATTCTTTGCTTTATCCTTCTCTCGTTCTATCTTTGATTATGTTATTATTTGCTTTTCTTTTATATTTTCTCTTAGTTATTTCCTTTTTTTATTCTTTGTGTTTATCCAGGAGTGGCTCTACGGGGGGGGGGGGGGGGGGGGGGGGGGCTTTGGGGCTAAATGACCCTCAAAAAGTCGCTAAAGCCCCTCCCCCCAAAAATGGACAAGATGAAATTTCAATTGCGTAATCTTCCGATATCCTTATACCCTTCGAGCCTTATCCCTTTGTCTTTCGATCTCTTTCATATATGCATTTATTTACCCTTCTATCTTGCCTGATGTTATTCTTTTTATGAGAGAGTTTACTCTCAATTTTCATTGTTTTTATCCTTCTACAGTATGATATTCATGGCCGTAGGCAGCGGCGGGGGGGGGGGGGGGGGGGGGGAGAGCTGCTCCACCGGGATCGGACAAAGGTTAGGGGGGAGCCCCACCCGATCCTTTGTCTAGCCCGACCTTCCTATGCCCACGGTTGCCACCAGAAATTTTTGAAAACTTAAATTTTTTTTTACTAAAAATCCTTCAATTTCACAAGCAAAAGCTCCCCTGTTACCCGCTCGGTCGCTTCGCGTTCTCTCTCTCTTGAGATTCTTCGAAATTTTTTGCGCATTTGCATTTTATAGGCGGAGCATTTGTTGCCGGAGCAAACGTCGTAATTTCGGAGCATATTTCGGAAGAGCAAATTTCGGCGGAGCAACTGTCGGCGGAGCAAATGTCGTTATTTCGGAGCATATTTCGGCGGAGCAAATGTCGGCGGAGCAACTGTCGGCGGAGCAAGTGTCGGCGGAGCGAGTGTCGGCGGAGCTAATATCGGCGGAGCAATTGTCCCGGAGCATTTGTCGCATTTTTCGGAGAAGTTGTCGGCGGAGCATATGTCGGCGGAGCATATGTCGTGTCACCTCTAGGACTCCTACCCCATGGACAACCACCCCCCGGATAACCACCCCTAGGATAACCACCCTCTAGGACAAGTACCCCCCTAGGACAAGTACCCCCCGGACGATAACTACCCCCCAGACAACTACCCCCTAGGACAACCACCCTCTAGGACAACTACCCCCTAGGACAACTACCCCCAGGACAACTGCCCCCGGACAACTACCCCCGGGACAACCACCCCCTGGACAACTACCCCCTAAGACAACTACCAACTACCCCCGGACAACTACCCCATAGACAACCACCCCCTAGGACAACCACCCTCTAGTACAATTACCCCCAGACGCGTATTTTTTCTGTCAGGATTTGCGCCACTGACAACAGAGGGCAGTATTTGAGCGTCAAGAAGCCCCGTTTTGGAGACTTTGAGACTACAACTTTAAGACTTGTATTTTCTCTCATTTTCACCTAACTTTATTTCAGCAAAAGAAAATTTTATCAATTACTAATGATACTTTCCTAAATTCTAACACCTCTTAGCCTGCCGAGGCTCGAACCCGTGATTCCCCGGGATGATTCCTTCATGACGAGCATAACGTGAATCTGAATGCGCCACACAAGGAACTGCGTGACTGGTTCGCTCATTTTATTATATCCTACAATTTGTTTTTCATGAATATTCATGCCGACTAGTCTTGACGGAATAAACCGTATGGGTGTGTGTGTGTGTGTGTGTGTGTAATTGGGGTTTTACAGACGTGTATCAATCAGATATGATTATTTACGTCTGGGACCGACCTTTAACGTCACCATCCGAAAGACGTGACTCAGTCTCGAACCTGGGTCCGCTGAATCAGTTTATAACTTCCACTGGTAGCTGGATTACAGGCGCACGCCACAGCGCCCAGTTGACGCTTAAATACTGCTCTCTCTCGTCGGGTAGCTCAAGTCCTGACAGAAAAAATATAGCCCACGGACAACTACCCCAGGACAACCACCCTCTAGGAAAAGTACCCCAAATTGGACTTAACATCACATTGAACAAGATTGTGCTCGTTCGCTACGCTCGCTCGCCAAAATAGAATTAATATGGCCGTTAGCAAAATTTCTGCCCGGACCTGCAACGATATAAAGCCCAGATAATATACCAAATTTTATGTGTTTGTTTTCGCTCATGCTTGCTCGCTTAATTGTTCCTCCTCCAACTTCCAACAATAAAACTTAGTTTATCACATTAAAATAAAACAACAACAAAAACTAGTTTATATATACTATCATTTAAAAAGAATTGTTTGTTTTTGTTTTTTGGTGTTTTTTTCTTCAATGCATGAAGGCAGGTATTCCCATGTGCAATATCAACTCTCTATTAGATGTTTTGCATGATCAACAATTAAGGGGGCGGGAAGGAAAAGAAATATTCCAGCCGTTTGTCACACACCCCCACCCCCTCTCCCTCACGCACTGTACGATAATTATGCAACTCGTTACAAAGCTACCAGCCAATCGAGTATTAAAGGAAACTAGCATTGTGGTTGGTCGATTTAAAAAAATAGTATGGGGTACACAGTCATGTTAAGATGGATGAGAAATTCAACTGTACAATGCACCATCAAACACCGAGTTTAAAAACCCAACTTTTAAAACAAAAATGTAATACAAGGGGAAATCTCTCCCCCCCCCCCCTCCTCCCCCGTGATCATGGGTATAGACACATTTAACTCACGTGGTGAGGTGAATTTTATCATTATAATGCACCAAAATCCTATTTATAACCAGATTTCCAAAACGTTCTTACCGTGGGAGGTGGATACCCCCTCCTCTGGATACTCATTATATCCTTACTGATTGTTGGTCACCCCCCCCCCCCCCCCTCCACGTCCTCCCCTGGCCGAAATCAGTTTAAATGCCATCGAGTACCTGGGAGTTGTAAGTGTTTGGGGGGATAGTTGACCTACATGCCATGGGTGAGAGTATGTTGGTTGTTGTCCGATTAATAATTACCCTAAGTCGTTAATGTCCCGGTGGTAGTTACCTTAGGTGGTATTTGTCAAGAAGATGTCCTAAAGAGTGGATGCCCTAAGGGGTAGTTGTCCGGGGGGGGGGGGGGGCGTGTTTTCGTTTTACACCGTAGCGTAGGCAATTTCGCGAAAAAAAATCATGCAAGTGCTCTGGTGATTGAAAGAGTCTAAGTCGTCAGCGCACATCCTGTAAAACTACTCTATGCAAGTTGTGCACTATCATACAGCCAGCCTGGGAAGCTGAGAAAGGGGGAAATGAAATACATAAGAAAAGAGAAGCTAGAGATACAGTGGAAACTCAGTATAACAAAGGTCCTTGGGACCATCGAAATTGCCTCGTTATAGGAGGAATCTCGTTATATCAGGATTAAAAAACAAGAGATTATAAAGAGCTTGGTCCGGAATATTATTACCTTGTCATATCAGGAATATTGTTATATCAGACCTCTTGATACTGAGTTTCCACTGTAGATGGAAGGAAAAACAAAGAAATGCATGAGGAAAGAGAATAGGATAGATGGAAGGTAAAACAAAGAAAGAAATAAGGAAAGGGAGAGGATAGATGGAAGGAAAAACAAAGAAATACATAAGGAATGAGAAGAGGATATATGGAAGGAAAGTGAAGAGGATAGATGGAAGGAAAAACAAAGAAATACATTAGCATAGTGGAGAGGATATGTTTTCCTTGCATCTATCCTCTTCTCTTTCCTTCCATCCATCCTCTTCTCTTTCCTTATGTATTTCTTTGTTTTCCTTCCATCTATCCTCTCCCCTTACCTTATGCATTTCTTTGTTTTACCTTCCATCTATTCTCTTCTCTTTCCTTATTTATTTCTGTTTTTTCATTCCAACTATCCTATTCTCCATCCTTATGATTTTTTGTTTGTTTTTCCTTCCATCTATATCTCTAGCAGCTCTTTTTAAATGTATTTCACTTTTCCCCTTTCTACCAACCTCCCATACACGCTGGTTGTATCGTGCACAATAATATGTGTAGTGCATAGAGTAGTTACAACAGGGATGTGCGCTGACGACTTAGACTCTTTTACCAGAGCACTTGTATGATTTTTTCGCGAAATTGCCTATGTAAAACGAAAATCGCCCCCCGGACAACTACCCGTTAGGGCATCCACTCTTTAGGACATCTTCTTGACAAATTCCACCTAAGGTACCTACCACGGGACATTAACGACTTACAGTAATTATTAATCGGACAACAACCAACATACTCTCACCCATGGCATGTAGGTCAAGTATCCCCCCCAAACAGTTACAACTCCCAGGTACTCGATGGCATTTAAACTGATTTCGGCCACGGGAGGACGTGGAGGGGGGGGGGGGGGGGGGGGGGGTGGCCAACAATCAGTAAGGATATAATGAGTATCCGTTTTGGAAATCTGGTTATAAATAGGATTTTGGTGCATTATTATGATAAAATTCACCTCACCACGTGAGTTAAATGTGTCTATACCCATGATCACGGGGGAGGAGGGGGGGGGGGGGTGAGATTTCCCCTTGTATTACATTTTTGTTTTAAAAGTTGGGTGTTTAAATTCGGTCTTTGATGGTGCATTGTACAGTTGAATTTCTTATCCATCTCAACATGACTGTGTACCCCCTACTATTTTTTAAATCGACCAACCACAATGCTAGTTTCCTTTAATACTCGATTGGCTGGTAGCTTTGTAACGAGTTGCATAATTGTGGAGTGCGTGAGAGAGAGGGGGTGGGGTGTGTGACAAACGGCTGGAATATTTGCTGTCCTTCCCGCCCCCCTTAACTGTTGATCATGCAAAACATCTAATAGAGAGTTGACATTGCACATGGGAATACCTGCCTTCATGCATTGAAGAAAAAAAAACACACACCAAAAAACAACAAACAAAAAAAACCCCCAAAACAAACAATTCTTTTTAAATGATAGTATTATAAAGCAGTTTTTGTTGTTGTTTTTTTAATGTGATAAACTAAGTTTTATTGTTGGAAGTTGGAGGAGGAACAATTAAGCGAGCAAGCATGAGCGAAAACAAACACTTCTCTTTTAATAAAATTTGGTATATTATCTGGGCTTTATTGTTGCAGGTCCGGGCAGAAATTTTGCTAAAGGCCATATTAATTCTATTTTGGCGAGCGAGGGTAGCGAACGAGCACAATCCTCTTCAATGTGATGTTAAGTCCAATTTGGGGTACTTTTCCTAGAGGGTGGTTGTCCTGGGGTAGTTGTCCGGGGGCTATATTTTTTTCTGTCAGGACTTGAGCTACCCGACGAGAGAGGGCAGTATTTAAGCGTCAAGAGGGATGACAATACGGTTTATTCCGTCAAGACTAGTCGGCATGAATATTCATGAAAAACAAATTGTAGGGATATAATAAAATGAGCGAACCAGTCACGCAGTTCCTTGTGTGGCGCATTCAGATTCACGTTGTGCTCGTCATGAAGGAATCACGAGTTCGAGCCTCGGCAGGCTAAGGGGTGTTAGAATTTAGGAAAGTATCATTGACAAAATTTTCTTTTGCTGAAATAAAGTAAGGTGAAACAGAGAAAATACAAGTCTTAAAGTTGTAGGCTCAAAGTCTCCAAAACGGGCTTCTTGACGCTCAAATACTGCCCTCTGTTGTCAATTATCCTAGAGGGTGGTTGTCTGGGGGGGAGGGGGTAGTTGTCCTGGGGGTAGTTGTCTTAGGGGTAGTTGTCTGGGGGGGGGTAGTTGTCCTGGGGGTAGCTGTCCTAGGGGGTGGTTGTCCGGGGGGTAGTTGTCCTAGGGGTTGTTGTCCTAGGGGTAGTTATCCGGGGGCTAGTTGTCCTAGAGGGTGGTTGTCCTAGGGGGTAGTTGTCTGGGGGGTAGTTGTCTGGGGGTAGTTATCTGGGGGTAGTTATCCGGGGGTACTTGTCCTAGGGAGGTAGTCGTCCTAGAGGGTGGTTGCCCTAGGGGGTAGTTGTCCTAGGGGGTAGTTGTCCTAGAGGGTGGTTATCCTAGGGGTGGTTATCCGGGGGTGGTTGTCCAGGGGGTTGGTGTCCGGATACGGAATATAACATATGTCTCTATCTTTCTCTCCTGGATAGACAGAGATACATAATATCAATTAAAATGATGGGCAATATGTTTATGCCTAGTTTATATCACACATAAGAAAAAAAACAGTAAAATCAGAATTGATTTTATTATTTGCTAGATAAATCTATGTACCTACCTATTTGCTAGTCTTCCGACTACGCAAGCCATTCGAGTAATTAAAGTGCATATACCCCCCTAGGATCACGCCTTCCTCTGTGCACGTACGCATGACGCGCGCACACAATCCTCCTCTTTACGAGCAGCCTCAGACAAACTTTGACATGTTGCTAGGCAAGGAGTGGGGTAGGAGGGTGGGACATAGGTAGGTACATAGATTTATCTAGCAAATAATAAAATCAATTCTGATTTTACTGATTTACTACAATAAATCAATGTACCTACCTATTTGCTAGACCAGCACAGATTCAAATGGGGGGCATGTCCCAAGAGGAAGGTCAACAGGAACCCAAGGATGACGTTGCAGCTTGCATCGTCTTGTTAGAAAAAGACTCTTCAGACAGAACATCTTTTAAATAAAAAGATGTGAAGGACGTGGAGGAGCGCCAGTAGGCTGCCCTCATAATGTCCACTAGGGGCACCCCTTGGAAAAGAGCCCAAGAGGCACTGATGCCCCTGGTATCGTGAGCACGGGGCTTCCCATCACTCAATAGGGCCTCCGGCCCAGCTGCCTGGATCGCTTCGACTATCCATCTAGAAATGGATTCTCTGGAAGCGGGGAAAAGGGCTCTCGAGTGATGACAAAAAGCTGATCACTCTTACGAAGAGTCTTAGTCCTATGAAATACCATTTCAAGGCCCTCACCGGACACCAGACCTTATCCTCCTGCACTGAGGAATGGTCCGACAGCGGTCTAAGAAAAATCTCAACTGGTCCAGAGGAAGCAGTCTGATTTTTGGCAATAAAGGAGGGCTTGGGTATAAGTCGCACACCATGGTTTTCCCAACGGATGTGACCCGGTGTTATACACAGAGCATGAAGAGTACTCCTCCTCTGTGCCGAAGAAATAGCGACTAAAAATAGCGTCTTGACCGTTAAATGGTGAAAGGACGCTTTACCCAAAGGTTCAAAAGGTGGCTTCGCAAGCACGTCAAGGACCTTGGGTAGACTCCAAGAAGGAGTCAGGCTACGAGTTGATGGACGCTGCAAGAAGAAGGAGCGAGTCAACCTAGCCAAAAGAGGGGAGTTGGAGACTCCCGAACCATCAGCAAAACCAACGTGGACGGCGGCAATAGCCGAACGATAGCCACGTATGGTTGAAATCGATCTACCCTTATCGAAAAGGGAGATCAAAAAATCGGCAATAACACCAATAGGGGCTTCACGTGGCGAGACACCCTGATTCTCGCACCAAGAAAAGGCCCCTAGACGAGAGTTGTAGAGATCTCTAGTGGAGTCTCTACGGCTTCTCATTACAAACTGGGAGGCCCTTTCGGAGAGCCCCGAGTTTCTGGCGTCTTCCCCAACAACGGCCAGGCAGTCAAGTGGAGGACCGCTGGGCGTTGATGAACAATCCCCGAGAGGGGTTGAATTATCAAATCCTCCCTGAGAGGAAGGGGAAACGGCTGGCCGGCCAGGAGACTCAGCAGGTCTGGAAACCAATGTCTCGCTGGCCAATGTGGGGCTATCAACAAGAGCCAAGCCCTGTCCTCCTTGACCTTCCTCAAGACCTGAGGGATCAGAGGAATGGGGGGAAAAGCGTACCCCCGGATAGCTCCCCAATGTAGGGAAAAGGCATCCATCGCCCACGCCTCCTGATCCCGAACCCGCGAGCAATACCTCGGGAGTCGGTGATTGAGGGTGGAGGCGAACAGATCGATCTCCAGAGGACCCCACACCTCTTGGAGAAGAGCAAACACCTCCGGATGAAGAGTCCACTCTGACGGGAGGCATTTGCTCCGCGACAGAAAATCCGCGATCAGATTTTCCTGACCGGGAATGTAGGAGGCTACCGGAATAATGTTCATAGACCGGCACCACCTCCACAACTGGGCAGCTAAGGTGTTCAGAGAGGAAGACCGAGTGCCGCCTTGGCGAATGATGTAGGCAGCTACTGTGACATTGTCCGTAAGAACGAGTACAGTGCGACCAACAAGACGGGCGTGAAATGATGAAGAGACAGGCTGACCGCCATTATTTCCAAAACATTGATATGGGGCATAACTCTCAAGTGAGACCAGTCCCCTGAAATCATCTCGCCCCGGCAATGACCGCCCCAACCGAGAAGGGAGGCGTCTGTCGCCAGAGAAACTGACGGAAGAGGTGTACAGAGAGGCTTGCCTTGGGCAAGAAACGAACTGTTCGACCAGGGGGCGAGAAGGAGCTTGATATCTCTTGGGAGTGGAATCCACCCCAAAAGAGAATCTTTGCCCGGTCTGTAAAACTTGAGGAGGTGCCTCTGAAAGGGCCTCATCAACAGCCTGCAGTCTGGTAAGTCGTCGACTAGACTGGCCAGATAGCCCAGGAATAAGCCATTTCGGAGATGCAATCTGAGCATGAGCAGATAAAGGTCATCTGTACAAAATTCTAAAACCCACTGACACTAATATTCGATATGTGCTCATGAATGTCATGTAATCATTATTCAATTATGCACTAATGGTGCATTCCATGATATCCAGGTGGAAGTATTCTTTTTAGAGGGGGAAACAAAAGCTATTCATGAGGCACCTCTATCACTCACAGAGTTATTTTTCTGAAGTGCACATAAAGGGACCCTCCATGTCTAAAATATCTGTGGATATTTGTACCATTTGTACCATTTGTACCATGCGCTAACCCCGAACTGGCTTATTGAAGCCATTGTCTGGCTCTGACCCTGCGGGCTACTCGCAATGACCGTGCGGTCATGGTGATAGTCCGAATTCTGTCCCGACTGGGGCGGGCAAGCTGATTCGGGATATCTATCTCCGCACCCAAGTACACCGGGGTACGTGTGGGAGATAATTCCGATTTTTCCCAGTTTATCAGAAAGCCCAAGTCTTGCGTTAGTCGCAGTAAAAGGCATAACTGATCCAACAGGAGGGACTCTGAGTTTGCAACTAGGAGCCAATCGTCTAGATAGACGAATAATCGGAGGCCGCGATTCCATAGAAACGCGGCCAGGGCCGACACTATTCGGGTAAAGACTCGAGGGGCCGGCCTCAGCCCAAAGGGCAGGGCACGAAATCGAAACGTTTCGCCCTGGAACGCGAATCCCAGCAAATTTCTCGACAGAGAGTGAATGGGAATGTGAAAGTACGCGTCTTTGAGATCGAGGGAGATCGCAAGGTCGTCCCGCTTGATCAAGGGCAGAATAGATGCCAAGGTCTCCATGCGAAAATGCACTGGAGGTATAAACCTGTTGATTCTTTTCATGTTTAGAATCATACGTAAACTTCCCGAGCGCTTGGGAATGACAAAAATTGGGGAGAGACAGAGATGAGGATGATCTCTCGCCCTTTCTACAGCGCCCTTTCCCAGCAGCGTGGCGACCTCTGAGGAGATGTGCTGCTGGAAAAGGGCTGACATTGGAGGCGGGCGGATTCTGATGGCGCCGTTTGGAATCGGCTTTATCAGATCTATGTAAAAGCCGTCGCGCACGACGGATAGTACGAAGACGTCGCCGGAGATTGCCTCCCAAACTGGGAGGAATCTCTGGAGCCGCCCGCCTACACTGTCCACAAGCACTCGGGGTAAGGTATCAAAAGGCCGACTTGGGCCTGACCGTGCCCTTGGCGGCGGTCTTACGCCCCCCTCTTCCTCTCGCCGAGCCTCTACCACGGTTGCTCAGGGTAGGGGTCTCAACCCGAGGGATAGTCACAGTCACTCGACGATTTGAGCGGTTAGCGCCTGTCGAGACCGACTTAGACTTCGGAAAGGACCGAGCAGGCTGAGTGGGCAAGAATTGTCTGGCCATCTCTTTTGCCTGTTTGCGACCCTCTATCTCTTTGAGGAAGACCTCGTTAAACTGGCCCCCAAAGAGTTTGGGATGAGAGGAAGGGATACCCCGCAAGAGAGGCGGGATGTCTTTCTCTAGCACTCCCAGTGTGGAGAGCGCCAGCTTGCGGTGTTGATGCGTAATGTCAATCGCCGCTGATGAGAGCTGAGACCACTGAAGTCCAGCTAACAAAAGCAGGAGTTCATCCAACAAATTGGAGTGCCCCTCGGTCACATTCAGTTCAACTGATCTGGCCCGAAGGCGTAACAGTGAACCCAGGTACGCCGAAAGCCTTAAGCCCGACCTGACTTTGGTTTCAAAGTTCACTAGGGGCTTCTCGGCGGATCTATAGGACTGAGACTTGAAATTGATATTCAAACGTTGTCCCATACCCATAATTTCCTGGGATAAACCCTTGGCTGAAAAGAAGCCCTGGGTATCATCCCGATAGAAAGAGAAGGCACTACCAAAGGGGCGTCGGGTAGCCCGACCCGCATCGGCGAGTGCCTCCCTATCCCCATACTCCTGTTTGAAGTCCTCTGTAAGAGGAATACCAGGAGACGGGCCATGCTGTCTGAATAACAGCGATGGCTGATCACTGTCCGACTGGACTTGGGGAAAATTTCTGGCATATACTTCTCTAACAGGGCCTTGGCATCTGCCGCCATAGCCTGACAAGGCTGGGGGTCGTAGCCGGCCTGAGATTCTGAAACAGACGGGGTAGAAACCTGCGAGACAGAATCAATTTCGGGAGAAGTAGTCCGGTGGGGAAAATCCCATGGGGGTGGATATGCCCACGGACCAGTGACAGACTCCTCCCCCGGCGGGGCTCCGAGAGCCGCAGGCACGGGAGGAGTAGGTCGAGAAACCGCATTCGGACAAAATTGTCCCAGGTTCTCATGAATATCGGAGACCGGGAAAACACCGGGGTCCGACTCGGGAACATCCTCCATCACAGTGACAACTGACTGGGGAGAACCCGTCTCAGTAGCCGGCAGCGTCGGGGGATTAGTATCCCAACCATGCTGCTCAGCAAAGAGTCTCATTAATCTGAGCAGCTCAGATTGAGTGTCGGGGGGAAGAGAGGGCCGAGCCTTCTTACCCGACTTGGGTTTATCCTTGGATTTACCCTTCTTGGCTTTAGGCTTCTTAGCGGGGGTGTGAGCCACCGTAATAGAAGGCCGTTTAGAAGCACGGGAAGTGTTAGGCTGCAGTATAAAAGCCTCACTACCGAAATTGTCCGGGCCGGGCTCCCCAGTGGGGAGAAGCAAATCGGCCGCAACTGTAGGGACTGTGCTTCCCCCGACCAGAGCCCCGATTCGCATTGACTGCCGGGGAGTGGAGGGGCTGCTGCATTGCAGCACTGCTGGAAATAGCACCCGGAGCACTGACGTTGGTCAGTGGCTGGCGGGAACCAGCAGTCTTCCGCTGCGAGAACCTGCTCGAGGAGGTGGTCTTCTTAGCGGGATGCGGATTTACGTTACCGGCTGTAATTCCCCCAGACACACCGACGGTGGTCGGATGTCGGGGGAAGCCAGTAACACTGGGTGAAATCTCGCTAGGCACCCCGACGGTGGTCGGGGGTCGGCAAGACCCAGTAACATCATTAGCTGACCGCTTAGCGGTCTTACCAGTTAATGCCCCCTCCAGGCTCCCGACGGTGGTCGGGGGTCGAGAGGACCCGGTAATACTAGCTACCGCCCCCCAACTGCAGACGCGGTGGTCGTGAGTTGGAGGGAGCTAGAATTGCTAATGACGGGTGTTCGGTCCGAAGACTTATGAACACCTAACTTACCTATAAAGCCTGTCTTGCTCGACGCTCCCGGTACAAAAATACCAGAGCGAGCAGACAGACTGACGCCCTTACCTCCCCTAACCATCGTGTTTGACTCGCTGGTAGGCGAGCGAAACACAGAGGTCTCCAACACACTCACTGGGCTGACGCCCTTATAAG
This sequence comes from Heliocidaris erythrogramma, assembly GCA_025617745.1. Taxonomy (NCBI): domain Eukaryota; kingdom Metazoa; phylum Echinodermata; class Echinoidea; order Camarodonta; family Echinometridae; genus Heliocidaris; species Heliocidaris erythrogramma. The sequence continues at coordinate 5,229,066 of CM046858.1, forward strand.
TGAGAGTAGTGGACGGGAGGGAAGAAGAATTGGAAGAGCCTGGAGGTGATTAACCAAGACCTTGATTGCTCTTCCTCCGAAGAACTCATTATCACCTGTAAGGAGATATAAAAGAGTCAACAATAAACAATTATAAAGAAAAGGGCGTACAAAGCGAGAGTGAAACGGAATGGAATTTTCCCGCGCAATGTGTGGAAAATTCCATTCACGCACTACGAACAAAAGAACACTCTCGTAAGGGTATATGCACACAACAGCCACACACACGAAACACCAACGAAACGTTACAGGGCTGAGCGCCCGGCAAAACGCCAAAGCGAATGCCCTGGGCTACTATACGAAAGAGGTGAAAAGTGAGGTATGAATTTAAGCTCAAATATCACCAAAATAAATACGTGACAGACATAAACCGACACTAAACAGATAATAAACAAGTCTAGGACGGAAATATTGGCAAAAGTCACCCCAAAACGCGCTAAAAGAGTAGCAAACTCTGAATTTTTGCGCAAGATAGTGACTTAGCTGCAACTCTTTAGGCTGCGAGAAGGAAAGAGGAGGATTGTGTGCGCGCGTCATGCGTACGTGCACAGAGGAAGGCGTGATCCTAGGGGGGGGGGGGGGGGGGGGGGTATATGCACTGTCGTGACTTTAATTACTCGAATGGCTTGCGTAGTCGGAAGACTAGCAAATAGGTAGGTACATTGATTTATTGTAGTAAATTAGAGGTGAAATCAGAGTCCACACCAAGATGACCAAGGCGAAGAACAGTTATCATGTAATAATCACAGACAAAAACTACTTTCTCTCAACAAGGTTGATGTCTCCAGCTTAGGCAGAAGCACACAAGGCCAGGGTAAGGTCCCCCCCCCCCCCCCCCGCCAAAAAAAAGAGGAAATAAATTCGTCTGTGTTGAGTAAGATTAAAGAGCAATATTGGCCACTGGTCTGAACAGTTCTTGGTATCAATACGCTGGGTTCTGAATAGAAATTGAAAGTTTTTTGTTGATTATGGAGTTTGCCTTCGAGAAATACACACTCTCTTTCTAACACACTTTGTCTCCATATTAGTCCCCCCCCCCCCCCCATACCTTTCTCTCTGTCTCACTTTATCGATATCGTAATAAACTGTATACGTCATACTTCTACGGTCACCTCACTGATTGATTAACCACGTATATAGCTAGGCCGACAGCTAGCCTTCAATACAAATTCATCATAGTATCGTTTCACGAAACTGTCGTAAGTAGACAAGTTCGCCGACATCCCATTGAAATGTATGTTAAATTTAATACACACGTTTCTATGGAATGTCGGCGAAATTGTACTTATGACAGTTTTGTGAAACGATGTTACGTTTCTTTTTTTTTTTTTTGTAAAAAGTTAAATTTTACACCTTTTTTACGATGTTTCATGAAAAAAATTTATTTACACAAAAGCACCATTGGCAGAATTATAATCAATACAAAATAGCCATCCAGTAAAACATTTCTTTTTTAAATTTAAGTTTAAAAGTGTTGTTAAATGAAAGAGTATACACTTGTACGACAGGGAAAATACAGACATGTATCATCAAATACACAGAACATCACTCATTTCTGCGTAGCACTTTCCGTATTTTCCCAAACATATTAAGACATATAGATATGTGTAATATTTCGCTAAGTGATAAAAAATAAATTAATCGACTAAAACAAACCCAAATTACATATGTTACAGTTTACACTTTATAGGGTAGATATAAAACTATATCATCTACATTAATTCATACATTTAAGGAAAATTAGAGTTGAGGTAGAAAAGATGACACATCGCACTTTATTGTGCGATTTAAATTGCTGAAATTATTATGACACGAAGTACTATACTTTGGAAGGACAGAATGATGATAATGTTGGAATGAGTTCCAGTAAAAGCACCACCTCGAGACCATTATGGAAGTCATTGGCTAAGCCAGGAAGTGAAACCGTTTTTTTTTCTTATTATTTTTTCTTGTATATTCAAGTTCTTCTATAAAAACAAGGCATTAGCGATAATGTGTCTCGCCCACATGCGATAAGTAGAAATATCGTGATCTCTGTTGCCATGCAACAGGTCCCCCAAGTGCATAAATCTGCATAAGTTATGCTTGCATATATCTACATTACTAATGTTTGGAAAGTGACGTTTACAAAGTTATGTCATAAGAGAGTCTTGCGGGTAAACTATAATGTTATCATGTGACCTCCAACGGCACCATAACATGCAGGTCCCCTCAGTGCATCTACAACCCAAGTTTGGTTGAAAAGTGAGTGACGGTTGCAAAGTTATCTGTCATAACGTTTGTGACGGACGGACGGACGGACGACGGACAACGGACGGACGACATTTGGATCCCTTAGTCTCGCCTTCACCTCCGGTGGGCGAGACAACAAACAGCCTTGTGTCAAATTCAAGATAGAACGCAATGGTTCGACATTTATTTAAAAAAAAAAATCTACCAAGAACGAGTTTCTTTTGCTCTCAATTTTTGGTATATACATGTATGTAAAAATGTAACTTACACCTCTTTTAATATTAAGCATAATATATCACTTACCCCTAAACACAAAAAATACCGGTAATTATAGTCCCACCAGAAATTATCTTTCCAACTGTCCAACTAAAGAGAATAATATTATTAAACAATATAAATGAATTACCCGGTTTTAATCCCAGTCGTATATTATTCAATTCAACAAACCAGTTCGTAATTAGTTCATGGTACAATTGACCCTGGGATGACCGCAATTTATACGCGCATGTGCCTTTTGTGTGGACGCGCTACTTGCTTAACATGTAAAATCCTTATGGCCCGAATTCACAAAGGAGGTTTAAACCTAAACCATGGTTTAAACCTCCATAAGCGTACTGAAATAGGCGGAAATAGGCGGAAATAGGCGGAAATAGGCGTAAATAAGCGCACATTACCCATGCGCGCACTCAAAGAAAATATATGATTGGATTGGATTCCGTGCGCACGTACGCTTAAAACCACTAGGAGGGGGTTTAAACCATGGTTTAAACCATGGTTTAAACCAAACCTCCTTTGTGATTCGGGCCATGTTTATGTAACTCTATGGTAAATACTGGTGCGCGCATCGTGGTGCGTACAAAATGTCAGAAAAAATACATGGTTGGGAGTGCGTTGGTGCGATCTGGCAACACAAAGGTTTTTATCGTGGTGTACTATACGCACGAGGCGCAAGCCGAGTGTGTTGGACACCACGATAAAAACCTGCGTGTTGCCGGATCGCACTAATTAACGCACGAACTCACAACCATGTATTAATAGTTTTATAAAACGGTTGGCAATATGATTATGAAGTCTATATAAATGGTTACGAATCCCATAGAAAAGCCAAGAGTCGCACAGTCATGGAGGCTGCTTTCCGAATTGGATGACATCACATAGGCGCAGCCAACAAAAGTGCGCGCATGTAATCCCTGCGCTAAAATGACAATTAAATTACGCGATTTCATTGCGTTTTAAGTTTGCACGCACCAGAGGTACGCGTACGCGCAGCTCAGCTGTGCGTTAGTACTTTTTTTGCACGGTCACGTGCTATTATTTCAGGATGGCTACATTCTTGAACCCGTTTTATAACATAATATATAAATAGTACATGGTCTATCATGCACTATACTGGATTATGTGCACGACAAATACTAAATTATCCCGAGTGCAGTTTTGTTTCACCGAGGCCGCAAGCCGAGGTGAAATAGACCTGCACGAGGGATAATTTAGTATTTGGAGTTCATATAGTCCAGTAATGGTGCAGAAATAGAACATGCACTAATTGTAAATAGACCCCTAGATCTATTCATTTAACACGGGATTCCCTGTGAAAAAAAATCAGCGGTTATATATAGTGCAGTGCACTATAACAAATTTTTTGTACGTCACGTGATGCGAATCTAACCAATCACTGCACGTATTATACATAAACTATTTACTATAGCCCAATAATGATGATACTCGATCGACCTTTATCTGCACATGTACTGCATGTATGCGCAAATTGTATTTACGAACTGGCTTATTCATTTATTCGTAAACATCTAGCTCTCTCTCTCTCTCTCTCTCTCTATACAATTGAAGGAGGATTCTTGATCGTTTCCATGGCAACATCTTTGTCATTCTCGTTGCATTCGGCTGGAACCTCCATGTACTTCTTATCAGTCTTGGTATTCCTGTCAAAATAATAGTATTAGTGAATAATTCAATTATCTATTCCAACTAAAATCAAGGAATACATTCATTGAAGATAAATAGCTGCAGTTTTACAACACACTGCAATGAGAAATATCAAATTACTGCTATTCTTAAGGGAAGTATTTCGTTTTTATAATGATTAATCAGTATAATCATATCAAAGCGTTCATCTTTTTATAATAGATCTAATCGATTATTGAAATGATCAAATATAACCTGAATAAAATAAAAGAGTCGATAATTGAAATGTGATCATTCTTTCATATGACTAAGTTTCTAATACAGACCGCCATGTCATGGCGTAAAAAGTTTTTAAATTATTTGATTTAGACAGAAGTCAGTGCATGATACATCACATATATATATATATATGAGAGGAATTTGGGAGGATCTGGTAAACTTCAGGGGCGTTGTGAGAATATTGAATGAGAGATTCAGATCAAATTTGGTGACACTTAAAAAAAATAGAAATAAAAAATAGTTTTATGAAATGCACCGAGATGGTTTTTAGAAAAGGTCATCGGATATTCAAATTTCTTGAAAGGGGATCACAACAACGTTTTTTTCTTAAATTTTCAGATTTCCCGACAAAAGTTGCACAATTTTTTTAGGGATGTCCCTGCAAATAGGCAATATCTCCTGACATATATACCTAAAATTTTCTCCTTCTTCAACGGTTTCTGGTAGCTTGCGTCCCTTGGACTCAGGCAGCAGAAGGGCGAGAAGTCCCGCTGCGATACTCATTGAACCATAGATGATAAAAGGTAGAGGTGCCCACGTACGACCAGAGATCCGTATTAGAGGGGCAATAATACCCCCGATACGGGATGACATCGAACACATTCCAATACCGACACTCCTACAATTAGAACGAAAAATAAATGAATTACATCATGATCATCTTAGATACAGAGCAATAACATTTTTTAAAAACCTAAATCATTACAGGTAACTACTGATCCTAAGAATGATATATCGTAATGTATCTGTATTTACTTTATTTCAATCAGTCTCCTTCATTTTCTTCCAAGTTTCCCTTTCTCCATGTTTTTTTTCTTCTGATTTCACTGTCTTTCTTCCTTTCTAAAATGACTCTTAATGTTTGTTCTTTCCTCTTTCAGAGAGATTAGAGAGAAGATAGAAGAAAGAGGCCTCAGAGGTTTGGACATGTGAAGAGGACAGTAGAGGATGAACTAATAAAGATGGGTTGCCGAACAAAGGGAGGAAAGAAGGACAAAGAAACGACGACCAAAGAAAAATGGTGCATATTCCATGAAGATTAAATATTGTTTTCCGGAAGGTTCGTAACTCCGAAGGTTCGTAACTCCGAAGCTTTGTTGCTCCAAAAGTTTGTAATGCCAAATTTTCGTAGTTCCGAAAATTAATTAGGGTTCACAATTCTGAAAATGAAAATAGGTTCGTAATTTTGAAGGTTCATAATTCCGAAAATGAATAGAAACCCTTCATATTTTTTTGGAATTACAAAACTTTTAATAATAATCACAATTTTATTTTCAGAATGATGAACCCCCTGCTATCGGAAATTCGTGTTTGGTAATTATGAACCTTCAGAATTACTAACCTTCTGGAGAAACCTTCGGAAAAATGTGCCCATAAAATGAAGGCGGAAGAACAATAATTAATCTAAAGTTGGCTAGAGATAGTGAGATGGACAATAGTATCGAGAAGACCTAAACCCTGATAGAAGTGACCCACGGGATGATGATGATGATGATCTTCCTCACCTGAGTGGTGTAGGGTAGAGCTCAGCTGTGTAGATGTAGATGATACTGAAGGAAGCAGTGATTCCAAATTTCCCAATGGTTGCCATGACGGCACTTCCGATACCGGCCGCTGAAATGAAACAAAAAGTTTGACGCTTGACTATATTATCCTCTCATTCCCCGTCACTGTGAAGCAAAAATCATCATATAATTTTCAATCTTTTTTCTTTATTTCCAGGCCGGTGTGAGGTATACACCGGCTCTGTATACTCTACACATGAAGACAAGATAATTTGGAGCCATGTTTGCCTTCCAAGGCGAAAAGATAAGATTTCAGATCACGTCAAGTTGAAAGACTAGAAAACAAAAAGTTGACTCGTTATACTCTGACCGACTTCATTGTTTTGAGAGGTCTTGGATTTTGTTATCTTATTCTTGTCCAAAAAAAAATTCAATTTGACGAAATTCGGGATCTTGTCTATTTCGCTTCTCGGAAGCTGACATGAATCATTTCGTCTTCCCGATGGCACGTTTAAGATTCTTGTCGTTAATAAACATAGTGTTTGTATATACCAGCAACCTCACACACCGGGAGATAGGAAAGACTCTGCATTGTGTAGTCAGAAAATAGTCAGAATATGGTGAAGCCTCTTAACATGAAATAGAAAAGGTTGTGTAGCATGTACTTTGTCTGACTAATAGTAAGAATACAGGCGACGTAAGATAGGGAAAGGCTGAGCCTGATCGTTAAGTGTTAACCGATTTATGGATTCTAAATGTGGTAGGTTATCATGACAACCAAATTTTATTAAATTTCAACTCTTCACAGTGAAACATAAAACAGCTCACTAAATCTAATTACATTTTTTTTTTAAGGCCTTCAGACTTTTGCAACTTGTCAAATGTCCGTCCGTGCCAACCCGATCAGGCTCGGCCTCGGCTCTTTATCATAATATACTTAGGCAGTGCCACACAACTTGGGATTGGAAAGGTTCTTCTTTATGTACTTACGAATGACGATGGTTAGAATACAGGCGATGCCGCCTAAAACAAGATAGAAACATGTTGCCGGACGACGTCCGAAGTACTCTAGGGCGAATATACTGCTGACGTAGGCTGGTATCTCTACAGCACCTGACACAAAGGCTGCGATATAGACATTGACTCCAAAGTCTGATGAGCTAAGGGCAAGGCCATAGTAGACTAGACTCTCAACAAACCTGGTGGTAAGAGAAATCATAATATAATTTGACCGACTGAAATGTGGAATGGAGAGCTGGAAGAACTTCACAAGAGATGCCATCGATCAGATAATAATTGCTATGGCGACAAATATAAGGTTGTTTAGTGGAGTATCTGGGGGGGGGGCAGAGAGGGCACGTGCCCGGGGGCACTTGAAGAGGGAGCAACAACAAAACAGAACAAAAACAAACACAAACACAAAAGAGCGAAATAGAAAGGGAGACATGGGAGAAAAGGAAGGAAAATTGTGGTCCGTAATTAAGGATTATAATTATTCGGGATCGTAACTACCAAACTGTTCATTATATTCGGGAATCGTTACTACCAAACTGTTCATTATATTCGGGAATCGGCAACACTAAACTGTTCATTATATCCGGGAATCAGCACTACTAAACTGTTCATTATATTCGGTAATCGGCACCACTAAACAGTTCATTATATTCAGGTATAGTCTCCACCAATCTGTTAATTATAATGAAAGAATAACGCTATTAACTTTATTCGGAGCTTGTCACTGCATGCAAGTAAAATCTTACCAGTTAAAGAGAAGGTTGAATGACTCCAATCTCAGATTACGGGTACGGAATAGATCAATGACCGTCGCTCGCTTCTCCCCTCTCTCCTTTTCCTAGTTGATAACGTAAAGTCGGGACCATAATAAAGGCTAAATTAATCACAGGGAACAATAGGCAATGGTACAAGAGAAAAGGTATCAGAGAGAAAACATTCGGTTATGGATTGGGAGAAAATTTGTAGACGTTCTCAGTCCGTAATTGATCTAAGATCACAACGATAATCATTGCAACTTATAAACGGCTCCATAATTTATGCTAAATCAAATAGAGAATTTTACGAGAAGGCATATAACATGTAATTTCTAGGTCAATTCCAAAGAATAGCAGCTAACGCTACGTCACATTCTGATACAAAGGCGAATAAATTATATTTCTTCCTAGATAATAATAATAATAATAATATTCCGCTTTTATATAGCGCCTAATACATGGTTGTGTTTCTAAGCGCTTTACAGATATATTATTACCCCGGTCATTGGATTCTGACATGCCCGCACACAATGTGTGCACTTTATCCGCTCCCTGAAGAGTATTCCAGCCAGTCGCTGTAAAGCGCCACATGCTAAGCAAACGACATTAACTTTCGCATCCTACCGGGTACCCATTTAACACCTGGGTGGAGAGTGGCAAATGTAGATTAACGTCTTGCCAAAGGACGCTAGTGCTGCGGTGGGATTCGAACCCCGGACCTCGTGGTTCACAGTCCAGGGACTTATCCACTGATCCACAACACCTCCATCTAAAAAAAATTATATTTATAATAAATAAATATATGTTGTTTGGTTACCATTTGCAATTTATCACTCTCGGTGAAAACAGGCTGCGGTAAAGGAACATTGTTGGTCTTCGAGATCTTGTCTATGACGACATTGGCCTTGTCTATTCGTCCCACACTTAGGAGCCAACGAGCAGACTCGGGTACGATCCTGACAAAATAAATCAAATTTAAACATCTCTGGATTATTATTCTTTATTTTTATTTATCTGTTTTATTTGTACTTCAATCTCTCCATTAAATTTGATACGTAAATTGCTACGTTTAATACATCACTGTCATCTAATTCTAGTGCGAAAACACGTATCAATTTCTCTAATTTTACATCACATTTTGAACTTATCTTTTAATGCGTCATTGCATGAAGATCAATAATTTTCAATTGGTGAGTAAACCTATTGATGGATTATAAAGAAATAAAGATAAAGGAATTATGTAACGCATGCACACACGATGTAAACTCTAAATATAGCAGAAACTCTTAGCGTATTTTCAAACTGTTTTATCCAAAAAAAACATTTTTTTTTTAAAGAAAAAAAGATGGAGTTGGTTTTCACTGTTCTCAATGAAACCGACTTAAAACAAAATTGTTAATGATTGGGTGTACCTAGTTCATAGTTATCGTTGGTATCGACATGACGGGAAAGGCATTTAAAAAGAATAATAGAGGGAGGATTACATGCTTACGGTATGAACACATAGAAGATGACAACGGGTATCGATAAAGCAAGCTGTAGATGTCTCCAATCTCGAATGAAGAAAGCAAGAGCTGATAGTCCCATGTATCCAATAGAGAAACCAATCATTATTCCAGTTCCCGCTATCACACGTTTGGAGGGACCTACAAACTCCGTACCTGAAAGATATCACGCATGGTATTTCATTTCTAACGATTTTAGACTCCTACATGATGCATGCTTTTCAATCAATTCATCGCACTACAAAATTCTTATATATCAACATATAAAACATTTGTATAACATTTGAATTACAATAATCAATGCACATGTATCAATGACATTTAACGTTAAAATCACAGAAGGTCGTCTAAGACGGAGGGGTTTCCATTCAATACCAATAATGAATATGGGGGGGGGGGGATTTGGGGATTTAGGGATTTGGGGATTTGGCATTGTTTTCCACTGCTTTTCACACATATTCGTGCTGTTGTCACATCTATATCTCTCTTCATAAAATGGTAAAGTAGATCCAAATCAAATGATTGGCTAAGAGCGCACACCTGACCAGGCATTTATGCTGTTAATCGGTCATTAGAGAGTATAATGACCGGTCATTATACTTTTCACGCAATACCGGGCGCATCAACAAGCGTACATCACCGCGCATTTTCGCTTCATCTGAATTTCAATGCGAGCACTCAAAGTCGAGGTTGCTTAAGTACATCTCGGTTCATACAGAACTCCCGTAATTTTTATGATTTTCTATCAAACGTTGTGTAGATCTGCTCTTTAATAGCGAGGTTCCAGGATTTCCCAATAGGGGGGGGGGGGGGGGGTCGGAAATTTGAAAATTGCAAAGTTCAATCACCAATTACATCAACTCATTACATAGGAGTATCGTACCTGTATCTGCGCACGAGCTCAATTTCGAACTCGACGTGACAGGTGTCTCTTGTACAATTAATATACGTATTTCTGCGAGGACTGACGTCACTTGCCCGATCAATTTGTGGATTCTACATCTGGCGAGCGAGCGCTTAATTTTAAAGCCTTTAGAGGAAATATCATTACCAAAATATACGAGATAAGGTATTTACATCTGATATTCGGGCAGTTCGCTCTGCTGTCCGAACATCTGGTGACTTTGTTTGTTTGTTTATTCATTGGAACATACAAGTCATTTATATACATTTGAATTCTGAATAAGAGTATATTGAAAATTGATATTTAACCTAAAAAAAATTAGAACACAGAGAGACCGTCGCGTCGTCATGAGCGAATTGCTTGATATCGACCGGGCAATGGAGGTGCACACCAGCTTTGATTTTCATTATCAGATTATTCATCATTTGTCTATTGTTTTGAACTACTTTTTTGTATTATCATCATCATTATCATCATCATTATCATCATCATCATCATCACTGTCATTGTTTGTTCATCTAAAACATGAATAATCTCAGTTGTAGGCAAGGGGGCACTATGCCTGCCCACTTTTCCAAATATCCAAACTCGCTTCAATCGCACGCAGTTCATGAGTACAGAAGAACTGTATACTATGCAAAGAATAGAATTAAAAGAAAAAGAATAGAAAAAATTTAATATGTGATATTAAAGAGAATGTAGGAGTAGGGTATAGCAACATGAACTACTGATCAAAAAGAAATTTTCCATTCTCATCATAAGTTCCATCTTTTCAAAGGGTGTGCGTAGGCTTAATAACGTTAGTTCGTTGAAACCCCAAAGTCTGTGGGTCGTCTTTCCCCTCCTATGATAATACAAAGGAGTCAATGAACGTTTAAGTGAGTGTGTCCTAACCATATAGGCATGTGCATGTGAAGCGTGCATGTGAAGCATGCATGTTGCTTTAATGTTCATGGTTCATTAGCCCTGCTTGCTAGTCTAAATTCCTTATCAATTGCCGTAAAGCATTGTAAGGACATCACATACACACACATTGACTCCTGTACAAGGGTTGAAAATTTGACAAAATCTGGAAGCTACCTTGAAAAATAATCTTGAATTTAATTAAACTGATTTATATATAGATTAAATCACCTCCAACCAGGGGTGTCGATCCGTGTTCATGATTGGGGGGGGGGGGGGGGGGGGGGGAATGACCGGCCGGCGAGGGAAGTGAAGTCAGTTGCGTATCTAGGCATTATGGGGCCCGGGGCAAACAATGAAGTTACACCCCCCCCCCCCCCACCCCTCAGAGTGCATAAACTTACCTACGTTATTGTACAAGCGAGGGAGCAAAGCGACCGAGCGAAAAAAATGTTATAAACGTAAACAACGCAATTTCTTGTCCATTTTACCCAGGAAATTTTGCAATTGACCACCGCAATTGAGCGTTAGAGAAGCTCAAATTGTATACATTGATAAACGGTTTTCGGTTCACTCACTTCGGTATCGGGAGCAAAAGTAACAAAAATCCTCGCCTATAGGCTTGAGAAAGAGTCGATAAAACCAGCAAGGCCACCTGAATTTAAGATTCCTTTCAAAATTTGAACCTTTGCAAATGCTGTTTTATACACTTTATCCTATATTGAGGGCGCAAATTTAGCAGGAGTCATATGAAACTTACATGATATAGCGAGCAAAGCAATTACATCTTTATTTTTTTCAAATTCTGAACCCTTTAAGCTTTTTAAGAACTATATACTGGGCAGTGGCGTATCTAGGGATTATGGCGCCCGGGGCAAACAATTAAGTTGCGCCCCAACCCCCGAGTCCCCAAACTTATTTAAGTTATTGTAGAAGTGACGGAGCAAGGCGACCGAGTGGCAATTTTTCCATTTTAACCCTAAAAACGTAATTCCCTGTGCATTTTACTCAGGAAATTTTGCAATTGAACGACTGCTACTGAGCAATCAAGAAGTTCGAATTTAGTACATTGATATTCACTCACTTCTAAAACTGGGAGCAAAATTAACGAAAACCCTTGAGAAGTAGTCGAGAAATTCAGCAAGGCGACCGAAAGTTGGGATTTCATTCAAATGTTGCAAATGCTGCAAATGCTGTTTTATACAGTTTATTGCAGGCGCAATATATCTAGCAAGATTCAGATGAAACTTATTACATAATTACATTTTTATTTTTCAAATTTTGGACCCTTTAAGCTGTTTGAGAACTATATACGGGGGGCGCAAAATTATGAGATCCTTAAAGCTAATAATTAGGCAAGGGAGCAAAAAACAAAAAAAAAATTCAAAAATCTGTCTATTAAACTTGCATTTTAGAGCATCCCAAAATGGTTTTTAATGAAAAGAAGGAATGCATGGATCTAAGCTAATAGACGAAACCCCTTAATTGAGAATAACAATGCCTAGCGAACGAATTTTCTTCGATATTTTCGCATTGAAATTATGGCATTTCTTATTCTAATCATTAAAAAATGTGATGGTATTTAAAGATCAAACATAATGAGTTTGGATAATCATAAGTTTTAAGGTCATGTATAACAATTCTTGTTTATTTTATCCAAAATATTGGGGGGGGGGGGGGGGTGATAATACAGGTCATCCCCCCACCTAATTTTTTTTGGGGATATATATCTATATATATATATTATCCAACGCTGCCGTCACGGCTGGCCCCATCTTTTCAAATAAATTCTTCAGGAATGGCTCAAAATTTCTTTGGAGGGGCATTATCGTCAGCGCACTTTAGGCTTTAGGCTTTGCACTAAGCATTTCAGACAATGCGTTTAGGCTGAGAGTTTTTGGAGAAATAGGTTGCATTCCGACTTAATTTTCCACAAGCCAGGACCGGCCCGGGTTTCGCACGTGCTTAACCCCTCAAATGACAATGCCCCCCCCCCCCCCCTGCATTGGTACCGTCACCGTCAGGTCGTATGTCCCCCCCCCCCCCCCCCCCTCTATCTTTCTTTTTCTTTCTTTCTCTCCTTATCCTTTTTCCTCATTTTCTTTCCCCTTTTCCCCCTTCTTTCCTTCTTCCTTTCTTGTTTTTCTTTTCCCGTCCTTTTTCTTTTTTTTTTCACCGCCAATAGGGGGGGGGGGGGGGGGGCGCAGCCGATTTGGCCCCCACCTGGATCCGCTAGTGAAGTTCAACTCTTTTTCTCTCACTTTCCATTTGATATGTGCTAATCTCTTTTCAATTTTCACTTTCACTCCGCAAATTTTCTCATGTTGGATGTTCCTATTGATGACTATAAGGTAGCGGTATATACATTTTGATAATATTTTTGTTTAGATCTATAATCTATCTGAGATCTAACATTATATTACATTGTAAGTAAGTACATCCTACTGTTGGAGATGAGGCTTATTGAGCAAACGACAAGGATCCACTTCAACATTTTATAAAACAAATAAATATAGTTATCCACCCTCGATTACTTCAAAACAGGCTATCGCCTCGGGTGTATCAGACTGTTCCAAAGTTACCTTTTGTTGATAATCCATACTAACGCCCTCACTGATATGTATTATTTGTATACTATACTTCCCCAGTGATTGAGCCACCTGCCACACCCTGCCACACCCTGCCACATCTCCTAACCAGCTACTTTGTGAATTTATATCACAACGCCCAAAGTACCATTCAATTATTAAGGCCAAAACACTAATCTCCTCATACCTACCAAGAACAAAGCCAACGAGAAAGACTCCCATGTTGGACATAGCTAGGAAAGTTCGAAGGAAAGCGAACCACCAGAAAGATGGAGCGAAGGCCACCGCTACTCCGAAAATAAGCTGGCCAGTTATACATATCCACATCGTGATTAACCGGCCCATCCTATAAAACGAAAGCAACATTATTGATTATATAAAATACCTCCATATCGGTGAAAGTCATAGGCGTTATCTCGATCGCCTGCGAATTGGCGTGAGAAGGTATCACCTATACAAGGTTCATGCAAAGTTTGGTAATGGGATATCCCAGTAGACCGACAGCCACAAGACCGACAGCCCATGAGACCGACAGTCCGTGAGATCGACAGCCAATGAGACCGACATCCACAAGACCGACAGCCACAAACCGACAACCCATGAGACCGACAGCCAATGAGACCGAGAGTCCGTGTGACCGACAGCCCATGAGAACGACAGCCCATGAGACTGACAGTCAATTCGACCGACAGCCCATGTCAGGAGGACCGCTAGACCGACATATCGGTCCCGTGAACTGTCGGTTTCGTGGGCTGTTGGTCCCATCGGCTATTTCAAAATAATTTCATATTTAGTTTTGTAACATTGTGCACATTTTGCCAATCCATACTAAATATGCCTCGAATGGGAAGCAACTGACCTATTTAGTTGCATTACTACTACTCTTACTACTACTATTACTACTACTACTACTACTACTATTACTTCTACTACTACTACTACTACTACTACTACTACTATTACATGTCCACTTTACTACATCTGTTTACTACTGCCACCACCATTTTTGATAAAAAATTATCTACAAACCTGTCTGCGATGTAACCAAAGATCAAACTGCCAGTCAGTACTCCGACGAACCACAGTGATGACGAGATATCCGCAAGGTCTTTGTTATTACAAACTAAAGCAAACTAAGAAATGAAAATAAAGAAATTCTTATTCATATACTTTGAAATAATGAGATAGGGTAATAGATAATTATTTCTCATAATTGTTAATTCAAGCAAGTTGTAAAGTTATTCGATAATTCATTATCCGTTGAACCAGGTTGATAGCCTTAACAGAGCTTGGATCTTCTTCTTTTTCCGTTCTAGTACAGTCCGCTGCTGTTGAATTAGCGTACCTTGTGCTTGTCAAGTGCTGACCAAAAGTAAAGGACTTTGCGATTTATTTTTTCCTTGTTCTTACTTCTAAGTAACTTATGGGATAGCAATGTCCAAATCCCCGGACGTGCTCTATTAACAGATTAATGAAGTGTGTTATAGAAATACGCACCTCCATATTAATGGTAGATGAATACTGCGATGTATCATGCTCCCATCCGGATGTACATGGTACGACCTCCATGGAATGGTAATCAATGACGGGTGATGCCGTGGTCGAGTTTCCATCACTTTCCAGTGGAATGAAAGGCGAGGTGGAGACATTGTACACAGAGCACTGGTTGTACTCAGAAGAGTTGTCCTGAGGTATACTGGCATAGCGCTTCAGCTCGTCACACTCCTCTACACCCACGCCCCATTGACTGCAGTTTTCACTTGACCATTCAGGGACCTAAAGTGAACAAGAAAATAAATGTTTTTAAAAAACCTATTTACCTTAGAAATCTTTTCATTTATTCAATGTTAGAAGGTCACTTTACTCTTTTTCCTTTTTTTCTCTCAGGATTTTCAATTTCATGCCCCAGTCACACAGACGAGACCGACACCAGGGACTGTTTCATAAAACGTGTTTTCAATAACAAGTTGCAATAACTGTTCTAAGCTACTGAAATCCTTGAATCTCATTGGCTGAGAGCGAATTTGTCAAAGAAATGGGGCAGTTATTGATAACAAGTTTTAAGAAACGGGGCACTGACCGATAACTGACCGAACTAAACATTACATTACCCCAAATGGACAATATTTTGTCAGTTATTGGTCGGTTTGTAGTCTGTCTGATGGTGTTACTGGGGTATAAGCATCGATATCTGCGAGATCGATGGGTATGAGCAGGGGCAGATCCAGGATCTTCCACAAATCTCAGAAAATTCTCTGACAAGCAAAAGAAAAGAGGTCAATGTTTTCCTCCAAAATTCTCTGACATGCCAAAAAACAAAAAAAAAAAAAGGTTACCAAACATTAATTTTGGGGTAACTTTCTCTTTCCAAATTCTCTGACAAGCAACAACAAAAAGGGGGCACAATATACACTTTTCTTTCAAAGGGGGGGGGGGGGAGGTATGCCCCCTCCCCCTACATTCGCCACTGGTATGAGAGACAAAACGATAATGAAACAGCTACTATTCTTGATACAAATTATTTTAGAAGCTTCCCGTTCTTCTGTAAGCTGTGATCGCTATTGCTCTGTCCGCAGTGGCGTATCTACGGGGGGGGGGGGGGGGCAGAGGGGGGGGGCAGAGGGGGGCATGTGCCCCGGGCGGTACTTGAAGGGGGGGGGGCGCAAAAAACGCAAAAGAGAGAAAGAAACGAGGGAGAAATACAAGGAATTTTATGGTGTTTGAGGGTTATTTGCACCCCAGTCAGGGACAAAATGCGTAAGAAATTATGTTTTATAGGCTTTGAAATGCGAAAATTTTCTAAAGCTCGGTCGCTTTGCTCCCTCGCATAATTATGTTCAAGGTCTAGCTCTTTCGCGCCCCAAATGGCGTTTTTTTTTAAGTGTTAACCATTAATTGACTAATTGCTTTGCCCCCCCCCCCCCCCCACCCTGCATAAGGCAATGACGAGATTTTCATGTACACCCTCCTGTATGCGCGTGTACGCATGTGTGAGTACGCACGTGGCTGTTAATAGTAGGGCGGCTCTAATGTGTACCTTTAAATTTAATGAAAAATCTCATTACAAAAAATGTTAGTTCTAAGGGCAGTGTGAAGGGCACTGGTTTTTATACAGGCTACCCGTATCTCATAAAAGGAAGACCTACATCATGTGTACATCTGCATCATCGGCGTCTCCAACATTACACAACATTACATTGTTGATTCCTGTCCACAGTCAAAGGGCGACATTTCACTAGATTCAGGAACATGATTTTGTCCAACCTAATTGAAAATGTGGAATATGAAACACGTGGGCCTCATTTGCATATTAGTTTGCTACAAATATATTTGACTTAACAAAGGGTGCTGCCGTGCTGTGGTTCTAACGACACATTTATGGCAACAGCCCTTTTTAGTGAAGTTCAATAGTTTATATGAGATCTAAGCATGCATTATGAGCGTGTTTATCAAACTCTTTGCTTTATGAGGGGTACCTGACATCACTACATACCTCTTTGAACTGAAATCAGTTTAGAGTACAATATTGTTAAAGATCATTGCATTATTTAAGCAACACTATGGGCCCTCCCAGTTTGATGGGCCATTACAAAAACGGGCCTGAAACCTATTTTATAGAAGCTGTATACCCATAATGTATAATTTAATACACATGGTTATCAACAGTAACATCGGCACATCATTATACATGTGTGTAGCATAATTACGTTTTGATATTATGTTAGTCAGTGAAATAGTAGGCCAGCCAAACATCAAAAAAGACTCTAGAAAAATATTCGACGGCATTTTTGGGTAATGCTTGGCATCCATGCTAAAACTCTTGCAAAAATACTGCGGAATAAGGTACGGGCGGATGCCTCGTGCATTTTTGCCTCAAAATCCCATTTTTTGCTCAAAATTTGAAAGAATGTCAAAAATCACGATTTTTAATTTTTTGACCTAATATGTAAAAGCTGATAAAGACTTTTCAAGTGATATCAGATTTATTTTGAGTTTGAAGTTATAAACCTGATTAATATAAAATTGAATGTTGGATATTACACACACATGTATGGCGTAATGAAATATAAAACTGTAATTTACTCAAAATAATAGGTTGTGAAAACTACCAATATTTCAACATTTTTTACCCAACGTAAATTTGTCCATTTAAACGCCTTTTCTTGCTTAAACATATCATGTATATTGTCATGTCACACACAATAAAGAAATTCTCCTATAAGGTGATAGATAACTCATTTTATGTTATCCCAAATGGAATGATGTATTACTGGATGCGAATTTTGCATGAAAAACACATGGGCAATTCCACGGTAACGGAATTACAAATTAGAGATTTTTTGCTCACACTTTTGGAGTTTGTGCACTAATTTTGTACTTTGGTCCCCTTCCTACCAATTAATAATCTGCAGATGTACGCATTCTTTCACCTGAACTATTTCACACCCATATTTTTCTTTCACTTAAATTATATTCTGGTATAATATACCATGGTAACGGAATAACCAGAAAATGGTATTTTAAAACCTCTGTCTATTCAATATCCTTTGAAATGTAGAAGCCATTTATTCCAGATTCATGTTTGATTCAGCTAACTTGTGATAAGAAGAGGTTGAGAAATAATATGACAGATGTGTAGTATTTGCGCTTTTTCTGAGATAAGTCATCGGTAACGGAATTACATCTTTGAAATTTACTAAGAAAACTAAAGGTTCTTAAATCTCCTGTAAACTCTAATGTTGGTAAATTTTTATACACAGTCTCAAGTGAAAAAAAAATATTTTAAAATAAGTACCATAAGGCCATTATGAAAAGGTATCTGTGAATGCACTGGAAATGGGTAAGATTACAAAGTTATAGTTCAGGTAAGCAGCAACTGCTTGGTATATTTGTGTTTAATTTTGTCAGTTGAGTTGCAGGCATTTAATCATCAACATAAATAAACAATCATGATTATTTAAACAATATTCCATATTATAAATTGGCATAATAGCTATGGTAACAGAATTACGTCATATTCAATCTCAATACTAACTCAATCATTCATTGGCTATTCTTCGCATATAATTATTTATGAAGGTTTTCCTCTACTAATTAAAATCCTTAAAAAGATAGACTTGCAGTTTAGTCACCAGATCTCTCTAAACCATCAAAAGGAGAACTTTAAAATGCACTGTGAAGGATTGACATGCAAAAGCAAAACAGCAAACAGATGTGATTGAGTGAAAGTATGATAAATTGCATTTTATATCTTACATGTTATGTGAAAATCACATGGAAAACATATTTATCTGTAAAGCTAAATCCTTTGTTTTAATGTTTATTCTATATTAATGAATGCCAGAATACAAGTTTAACAAAAATCAAAAGAGTTTTTGACAGAAACTCTAACGACAGAAAGATCAGTAAATGAATGGTAGGTGAATATTCACACCGACATATACCAAGACAAAAAAAACAACCAACAAACAAATCCAAACAGTGTTTCATAATAAATTGGGCTCTTTTTCATAAAATCGATGTTGTCTAAAACTGAAAATTCCTCCTTTCTATAACCATATGCTAAGTGATGTAAACGTACACATTTATCATTCATACTGGATTGTTCTGTTTTCGTCTTTTTTTTGGCATTCATTGACACTTTAGAGCTATTTGACATACGATATATGCATAAAACACATGTTCCAACTTCTTAATCACATTTTAACCCTTTTTTGCATGATATGGTAATTCCGTTACCACAAATTTTGCCAAACAGAAAAAGATATTCAAATAAGTGTTATCAGGAGCTTTAAGGTACAAGTTGAAATCAGAGAATTTTCAGTTTCCCCAAAAAATATTCACTCTTAAAGCTAGGAGGAAAACTCTCCCCCATTTATGGTCACGGAATTACAACCATATTGTAGTAGATTTTAAACATGCTTCCTGAAAATACTGGGGTTTTTTTAACACAAGTTGCGTACACATACGCGATTGTAATAAAAGTTAATGCAGAGACACAAATTGAACAATGTATTTATTTCATCATAATCATTACATTGCCCAAAATATTTAGTAAACAGCAAACAAATGTCATGTAACTTCAAACATGCATTGTGCAAATTCCGAATGAGATGGGGAACAAGCTTTTCAGTTTCTTTTAATTTAAGGATTTGGCTATTAGGAACAATTAAAGATATCTTTATTAGTATAGATCTAAAATTAGCTGATTTTGCCCTTCTCATGTGGAATTGCTCTCATATTATGTACATACGGCAATTATCCCATGTATTATCAGTATAGTCTATGGACCAAAAACTGAAATGTCCCCACCCCCTTAAAAATAATCTTAAATGAATTTTTTTTTCTGTTAGATGGGACCATTAACTATCAAAATATGCTTCTTTTCCCTAAATTAAGAGATGGGCGTGACCACAAACGCTATTACCATGGCAACGGATCAAGAATACAGTTTAGAATTTCAGAAAATGCCATGTATTCGTGATTAAGAAAGTACAAAAACAGTTTGTAACATTTTAGAATAATGTATCAAAAGTTTCTCACTTGATTAAAACCCAAATAAGAATTATAAAAAGTGTCCATCATGTTTGAAAATGGCTGTTGCTATGGAAACAGTACGAAAAAAAATCATATTTGAGCAAAAAAAGACCAATGATGCTACCGGAAAAAAGTAATATTAATATATTTGTACTGTATATGATTATCTTCTCTTTTACAGGACACTCACTTTATATCATAACTTGTTTTAGTAAAGGAGTGATGGATGTGACCACTACATGTGTTGGCCGTTATCATGGTAACAAATATATTTATTGTGTTGTATTTCTAACAAAATACTATGATTGTTTTCAACATGAATTAATGATAAACATCTAATAATTTTTGCCGCCTGTTTGATTATATTCAAAATTTTAGTTAATTGGAGTAGAGCTAAATTTGATTTATAAAAAAGCTGTTGCCATGGAAACAGAATGTTAATGAAAATGAAATCTTTCAACCAAATAAAGAAATGTGACCTACCGATACAAAATAAATGATAAACAAACATAATTTTTATGCAAATTTGTGATCCGATGATGTCATAAGCTCACTTTTCCTGTATAGTTTTATTATATGAAATTTCAAATATTTCATTTTTTTCATAGATGTGTATAAATATTCTCTTCATTGTATCACAATAAGTTATAATAATGAACGTACACATTCTATGAAGAGTCAAACTTTGTTTTACATTCTTGGAGAAGAAAATTTCATGTAATAAAATACAAAAGGAAAAGTGAGTTTATGACATCGGCTCAGTAATTTGGATACAGCCCATGCTATGCACATTACTGTTTCATGAATCAGTGCAAAACATTAAAATGCCACAATGTCTCGTTTTTTAATCCGATTTTGATGAATTTTAAACCTTTTTTGTTTAATTTTACTTTATTGATTCAACACCATTTTTGGGGTGAACTTGGCCTTTAAAGTTAGTTGTGGATGTTCCTCATGGACGTTGTCATGGTTGATCATGAGTTACACATCACGAAACTATTGGAATTTGAAAATTACCACACATTCCTAAATTGTACAACATGCAAGCAAATGTCAGATTCTTAATATATACAATCTGAGCTTCAATTCAAATCTTTCTAGATATTAGAAAGAAGTGTTTTGACTATAAAACAGTGTCTAAATTTTTGCTCGCTCACAAACTTTAAAAACTGTAAAGCTGATTTTGAGCTGTACAGACATTAGGGCCCACCCCATCAAATTAGGTCTGCATGGCTTTCATCATTTGGTCGACCACTCGGATGTCGGTCTCGCCAAGGTATTGATAATGTATATCAAAATCATATTGAACATGTAAGAAAACTTGCCTGCACACTGTAAAAAAAATACCGTAGATATTACAGTAAATTACTGGCAACCCGGCTGCACAGTAAAATACTGTATCATTTACAGTTAAATATTGTATTTTTACACTTATAATATACCGCTGTTTACCGTTTAACTGTAGAATAAACAGTATACAATACCGTGAAAATACAGTAATTTACTGTGCAGCGGGTTGCCAGTAAATTCCTACAGTAATTTTTTACAGTGCATGTACGTTATAGGATGGATGGGCCGGTCACATAGCAGTTCCCTATAACCGAATTGCAGTCCCAAAATCTGCCTTTGACAGTGCAACTATTTTACTATAGTGACAATCGGTGAAGTCTGATCGGGCCTTTACTGACAGAGACACAGAACTTGTGGATGATTAAAACCCCTCTCTTTTAACATGTGTGCAGGTTGATGCATATGGAGCTTAACTCTATCAGAGCAACAAAATACTATCAAAGTACACTAATACATCAAGTTCAAAAAATAAATTAATAAATAAATTAAAGTCTACAAATGAAATGATTATACTCATTCTACAAAATTGTTCAGTCAGTTTTTGACATTATACTTATAATTATTTAAATAATGCTGAAT
Source organism: Heliocidaris erythrogramma (assembly GCA_025617745.1). Lineage (NCBI taxonomy): Eukaryota > Metazoa > Echinodermata > Echinoidea > Camarodonta > Echinometridae > Heliocidaris > Heliocidaris erythrogramma. The sequence goes on from CM046858.1 coordinate 5,251,176, forward strand.
CAGATTTACCCCAAAAATGTAAGTTACAATTTGCGATATTGCATACTAAATCAATGGTTAAAAATCTTTGATATGTGGGTTTTCTTTTAATTTTTCGTGCAAATTAAAGCCAAACTTTATTTCATTTTTATAATATAAGTTATCATTAACTGGAAAAATGATACATGTTATATGAACATTATATCATTTATATATATCATTATGGTTCACTATTAATACATTCACTGTGCGGTCAACAAACAGCATTTTCCTTTAAAAGAAGTCATATGAATGCAATGGGTCAATCTCCAGGAGGTGGAACATCATATCAGAAAGTGAGAGAAATAAAAAACAATATTCAGTGATGATGTGCCATGTATCCATATAGAGATAATGGAATTCTATAATTTTGGGAAGAGCAGACTTAAACAGTATTAAGGGGTTATGTGAAGGCAATACTCTGTATGATACTGTGTATTGTCTTATGTATGTGAACATATACCCCTTTCCCACTGCCGTCCAAATTTGGTCCGCACCAGGTCCGGACCAAATTATGTCCGTCGCAAGTGCTTTCACACCGCCGTGAAGATTTAGGCCGGACCTGCGCCGGACCAAACATATCCGTCGCAGTTGCCACGGAAACCACTTACCCCCCTCATGAAGCGCGCGACATTTGGAACTGGCTAGCTAGCTAGCTTCGCGCGAAACCCTCGCTCGCTCACGATCACGTACGTGTACGTATGTTTGTGTAAAGTGGACTGTTTTGATTGTGTTTTTCTTCATCATGATTTTTTTCAGTGCTTTTACTAAACACTGTGCGATGCAGACAAGATATGACTGCTTTAGATCAATCCTTCCGTAGTCGTAGAAAAGTGAAAAGGAAGAGAGTGCATGCTGTTTGCTCTTGCTCAAGAAGAAGGGAGTCGCCGGCGTAGTCATTCTCGCCGAAGACTGCTGATGATGATGTCGTACCTCGCTGCAGTATATGCAATGGGCAGTACAGCTGACCGACGTATTTGGTCATTTGACAGATCACAAGAGCAGCTCAATGCTAGTGTACAAATTGCATAGACTAGTACATAACGCAGAACTAGCAGCTGACCCAGCCGGAAGCAGAAGTAGAGATCACATACGTGAAGGCGGGCGGGTCATGCATTTGGTCCGGACCAAATTCTTTGTGCTTTCACACCAAATTTGGTCCGGACCTGGTCCGGACCTGAAACACCTCTTGGTCCGGACCAAATTTTGGTCCGCACTAACTTTTTGGTCCGGACCAAATGCTTTCACATCAAGATTTGGTCCGGCCCAGGTCCGGACCTGGTCCGGACCAAAGCTTGATGTGAAAGGGGTAACAATGACACAACCAGGACTCTAGTGGAGTAATGTACATTTATCCTAATATGGAAGTAAATGAATTTGCAAATCTGTGCAAAACATTTTAACATACATACAGCACATTTAATCTTTGTTGGGGTATGATTTTATGTTTTCAGAATGAAAGCCAGGGATGATTTTATCTTGTAATAGATCGTATCTATTACAAAATATATCCTTATTTGTATACATGGAATTTAATTTAAGGTCATTTATTATAACTTTCCTTGGGAACAGGGGTGAGGGTAGGGTTTTACATTTTAGAGCATCCCGAAATGGTTTTCTGTGTGACTAAATGTTGTTAAATAATGAATTAAGTTAATTATTAGTTTTAAGTTAATGTATCAAAATTCTCACTTATTTTATCGAAAGATATGGGGGGGGGGGGGGGGGTGATAATACAGGCCATCCCCCACCTCAAATTTCCCCGGGATCGACACCCATGTTTGGGAAACTCGATACCACTTAGCAATCTCTTCCCTTTGCATGAAAAATCTCTGCTAGCTGTTCCATGTTCTAACCAATGTATATCTGACAGTCGGAGACATGCAACAGTGGTACGTCCGGGGGTGAACAGTTTCTCACTTTTAAAATACCCCCAAATTTCCCCTTTTAAATAAGAAAAGTGAACCCTTTACTTCGGAAAAGTGTCTCCTTTTCTTTCTAACCGTTGCCAGTTCCACATTCTTATCAAAGTCTCCCTTACCACCTATGATAAAAGCCACCCTTAACTGGGAATACTATCCCTACTTAAATCAAACAAAAGCTACATTTACTCTTGCAAGTACCCTTACCCTCCCAATAGTTTCTTTATAATGTGTGTTTATTCAGTAGAATTGTTGAGAGTTATGTTACATTACATCACAGCACAGTAGAGTAACTAATAATAGTAGCTGCACTATATAAATTTATCTAATTATTAATGTTCCTTTTTCACCTCTGAAAATTCAAATCTGATACGTGCCCCTTTTCCTTCGATAAGTGCTTATTTTCCTTTGCAACAACATATTTTTCATTCTCAAAAGCTGATTAGTACCCCTTCATCTTTTATTCCCCCTATTAATTCTGAGAGCTACCTGTTTTACGTAGACAAGTACCCCCTATTCCCTTTTTTCAATATTACAAGAAAACAGCTGAAATAGGTGCTCCTTTTCATCTATGTTAAGTGCCCTTTTAACCCCTAAAAAGTGCCACTTTTAAGAAGATCCCGTTTATGCTACCAATTATTATTTAAAAAAAAGAAGTTTAAATAAAATTTACATTCCCTTAAATACGATTGTGCTCCCCACCCCCTGCTTCGTAGCTAGAAGATCCCGTTTATGCTATACATATTTAAGAAAAGTGTAATTTGATCGCTTTGCTACGCTCGCTCGCCTAATCAATATTAACATTCCTTAAATACGATTGTGCCCGCCCCGCCCCTTGCCAAGAAGACTCCGTTTATGCTACCAATTTTTTTCAATGAGAAGTATTACTATTTTTTCCGCTCGCTCGCCCAGTCAATAATTAACAATCCCTTAAATATGATCATTTTTAAAATCGAACACTGAGAAGGGGCTCGCTCGCGAATATGAAATAAACACTCATTTGATGTGGAACACGTGATCATGGTAGGTGGTACTTTAAAGGAGAATTAACCTCAAACAATAAAGACGATAGTGTTCAAAGGTGTTATTTATTCCTACTTGTTAGACTATATGGCTTCGCGTCAAAATATACGAGATCGATACGAATCAAGATTTTCTGAGCAAAATTTATCATCTGCTAGCAATATGTATCGTCTGCTAGCAATACATGGGGGCTGCCATTTTTTTTATGTGTACAAGAAGATTTTCTTAATCCAAATGCCCAATTGCCTTTTTCAAAATTAAAAACCCATTTGAGATTTAAAATATAGAATAGATATGTCAATTTATTTTTAAACTGAAGATTTCCTTATATATTTCTGTTGAAAATCGATATTCGCTTAATATAAATCTATTTTCTAGATACTGTGACGCAATGGACGGAGCAAATTAATTCAAATTTTATGGATGCTTCTTCCCTGAGCATCTATAGCGGCAAACTATGCATTCACCTGCTTTCGGATAATGGGACTTGAAAAGTCAGAATGCATGCTGCATATATTATGTTCTGCTCTGTTTGGCAAACCCAAGAAAATAGATTTTTGTTAAGCAAAACCAGACAATTTAAAAGTATCATTATAAAGATTTAATTTTTATAAATCATGTAAACACCCACTTTATATTTTTCGTCACATATGGGATTTTAGGTAATGAAGAAAATCAATTTAGGTCTTGGATTCAAAATATCTTCCTGACCGGAACATTTCTCAATGGTTCATGTACAAATCCAAATCAGCAAGAAAATGGCAGCCCCCATGTAAATGAGTAGTAGACGATACCGGGTGTTGGAATATCTTTATTATACCCTTTTCTGATATCTTATTGGAAAATGATTTAGGCCAATAAGTAGGAATATACTACACCTTTCAATATAAGTAAATTTGTACTCAGGGGTTAATTCTCCTTTAATTAGAAATCGGCTAGATTTTTTTTATTCGAATTAGATTTGTTAAAATGAAAATAGACTCACGGTTGACACAGGTTGAGAATAAATTATTCTATTACTTGCTTCTGCACCTGCGCCCTCCAAAAAATGATTATGTCGTCGTTCACAAACAAAGGTTTATCGGTAATCGATGGCACACAGACTCAGGCTCGTTGGTAAATTAGTGGTCTCGACACCCCCCCCCCCCCCCCCCCCTGCAACTTAGAAAGGCCTAGCGACGCCCTTGGGTCTATCCAGTCTTTCATGATGACATTGTATTTTGAACCCCACTAGCTAGGATGACCTTTTCCTCTCCATAAGAATATGATGTCACCCGCGGGGGGGGGGGGGGGGGGGGGGGGGGGTTATGGGGGTCCAGTTTCCCTCCATAATTCTGACAAAAAAAGAAAAAAAGTCATCATTCTAAAGGGGGGGGGGGGGGCATAATCGAGAAAATGGATAGTCTATGGTCAAAATGCACACTTTTCCTCCAAAGGGGGGGGGGGGCACGGGCCGGAAGTGCCCCCCCCCCCTTGGAGGATCCGCCAATGGGTTAGTTACATGTCTTTCTAGAGGGGTATTTCACAAACGTTACACACTATACCATTCGTGAATTTAGGCTTAGTACGCACGAAAGGTCGTGTAACGTGACGACGTGACGTGACGACGTGACGTGAACGTGATCACACGATGGTTTGATTTGATTGGATTTGAATTTATTTTTTTTCCACTCTTGTTTTTCTTTAACAAATTACAATAAATCATACATGACAATCAATAGTGAATATTATCGAAGTATGAACAATAGCATGTGTATAATACAAGAATTCAATGAAGTAATCACAAGGATTAGTAAGGAATTTATAATAAAACAAAAGTGGTGGAACCTAACTTAAAATAATTGCTTGTAATACATAGGTCCCAAATGATACGAATAAGAATTATATACTTATAAATTTATTTGTCACAAAAAAATGGAATGAGCCCAACACTGATGGTTCGTAGCAAGCCGAAGGGAGCGGCTACAGTACATGATTCACATGAGAACTATATTGAGGCAGCCGTCAGTTTATAGTGATACCCAATATTGCCTGTATTACACGAGGCCATCGCCGCATAATGGCATTGTGATATTTATAGGAATTGAAAGGGTTTTGAGTATACCTGGAGTACGTGGTGGAACATGAACACTATTGAAATTGAAGGTTACGTTATTATTGATAAGAGATCAAGAGCTGTGTTGTTCCATGAGAATGATTCGGCAATGAAGCCATCTTGCCCTGGTGATGAGTTAATTTTGTTTGGTTAATGAGTCATGCAAGGCACTTTATTTCATATTGACTGAATAAGAGATATATCACTACTCTCAAACCCACAATGCCATTTTTCTCCAGTTGAATTTCCTGTTAGGCCCAATTCACAATTTTAGGCCTCTGTGAATTCGAGGTCTCATTTGAGGTTTCAAGCAACTAGTGTCATCTTTTCTTCCTTCCTCAAAAGATAATTCATTGTTCTCTGTCATTTTCCACAGTGCGTACACAGCCTGAAAAGCAATGCATTGTCATGCATGGGATTTTAGCCTACCTATTTCGTGCACAGGTTCAACGAAAAGATCCCAGGGCAGCTTTTCATTAAACCGTATAAGTATACAAGTTCGGTTTGATGAAACGGTGAACTGCACGGTTTAAATTATCTCCTTATTCACCCAAGAGCATGCATATTTTGCTAATTCGTTTCTCATAAAAGAAAAGGTGCCATATTATCCATGCTATGGAAACGTAGTCTTCGTTTATGCATGCATGTTAAAACCAGGTACTTTTTGGATAGTCTGCACGCAAACTCTATTGTCGACATTTAACAATATTCCATAAATCCTTGAGGCCAGCCTCACCTTGTCAGTCTCTGCCTCTCTGGCTGTGTGAAGAACAAAAAGGACAGAGAGAGAAAGGAAGGGGAAAGGAAGAGAGAAAGAAGCACTAGAAGTATACACTGACCTGGTAGAGGTCAGTGGGAGTATAATAAAGCCTTTGGGGGAAAGGTATGCCATCATCATAATGACCAGCAATATACATCACGAAAATACCAAATTTGATGACATACATCAGCATCGTGTTAAAGGGATCCTCGGGTTCACCTTGTACTGTTTAATTTCAGACAAATTATTTATTTCCCTGATTTTTTTTACCCAGGGTAGCTTAACCAGTGGTTGACACTCTGCACAAAGAAACACTTGAAATTATAACATATAACACATAGTACAAATAAAAAAAATATCATTTATAAAGCGCTCTTACAGTAAAATGTACATGGATCACAGGGCTTTATGTATATAGGTAACTTAACATAAGGAAAACAAACTTATAAATGCATACTACAGGAACACAAAATAATCCAACCGTTAAAGAGAAAGGTCTTCAGGGCGCGTTGGAAAACTGGAAGGGATGTTGATGCCAGAATATTCTCGGTGAGATCGTTCAATAAGTGTGGTGCTGTCGAAGACGATGATTATTTTGTCTCCTGTACGTATGCGAGTCCTCGGAACCGAGATCAGAGTTGAGTCCTTTGCTAGAGCGCAATCACCTGGTCTATACTACTACTACTATTATAGTACATAAAATTAATAAGAAATGAAACAACGCAAATGTTGAAACAATGCTATAAGTGAACATGAAAAGAGAGAGAGAAACAAACCAGAAAGAAATAATTATAACAATCAAGCTTTGTAAGTTTGGAGTATTGTCTTGTAAACCGATTTTCATAGGTACATTATAATGATGGGCATGACAGGCAGAAAAATTGATTCAGGTTCGAGAATCCAATATTTTTTATTTATGTCAAGTATATTCAAAACAAACAAGAGGTGTATTTTATACTTTCTCTAATTTCATGTAATAACAGAAATTACATAATGGTATTCATAATATGAAAAAGAGATCATCTGAAACCCTGTGGGAAAAGCTCAAAGTTCTAGTCCATATCTTGAACATCAGGGTCACGATCTGGTCTTTGAACAAGACAGCGGATAACAAGCGTAAACATTCATCGAAATTAGGAATGGAAGCAGGGTCAAATTAAAGCAAGGTGGAGATAAGTAAGTGACTATTAGAAGCCTACATCTAAACCCAATATTAACACTTACAAAGACAGAGAGAGAGAGAGCAGGAAAAAACTCACAAGAAAATCCACAATGAAACGAAATTAACCCGTTTGCTACTGAATTCTCTCATTTTTACATAGGCTTAATACAGGGCCCACCCGGTTACATTACGTAGGCAATGGGCTATTGCAGATTGGCCAATAATATCTCGTCTGGTTGTTGCCGGGAAGGATTGTCTTCAGAAAATAAGCAGGACTTTAATTTTTCAAAAGAATAATAAGCAATCTATCTGTCAAGATCTGCGACCAATACTGCAATTCGAGTCTCCATGATTCTTCTTTATGTTTTGTGTGTTTTGGTTTCATGTTCTTGTTTTGTAAGTAGACCGATTTATCTTGGAGTGTTGATAACCCGCCGTTGACCAACTATTGTTGACTTAAACTGTATTGAGTTGACAGAGAGAGACGGGGTCACAATATGAAGCACAAAACCGACCTTCGTACATATTTTCTTGACAATCCATGGGCCACATTGCAATATATAGGGTTCACGGCCGTTTCAATAAACTTTATTAAACATCAGCCCGTAAAATGATTTCATGTGACCCAATAAATATTATGTAAACAGTTCAGCATTAACGACTGTTGTTTAGTTCCTGATATTGCTTTAAGTACAGACACTTGATATACATCAGTATTGGTGTGAACAAATGTCTTTAAAACTTCGCTCAATATAATGTCACCATCTACCAATTAGAATGATTTGAAAACACAATATCAATAATTGCTTTAAAATGAACAAGAAATTATTTTAAAATATATCAATAGTATTAAGTTATACTACGTGAGGCGAGAGGGGCACTTTTTTAATCTTTCACCAACGATAAATGGGTGATTGCTATACATATTAAATTCTAGATTTAGATGTTTCAGTGGCCCGCGACGTCATTTCAGAAGTAATTATAGCCCACCTGATAAATCAAGAACCGGCACGATGTGAAAGTGTCTTTAATTAATCTGTCGTTTCACAAGCAACTCAGAGTGGAAGGAAATGGAAGGAATTTGGCATTCGGAGCATGATCAATAAGATACACGTTGAAGTATTTACTAGCTGTTTGTCGTTCTGACTTTTTTTCCCCCCATATATGATTTGTTGATAAATGCGAAGGATATATACTAGCCTAGGATATAGATAATTGCTGTAAAGGTCATCAACCTAAAAAGGGGGGGGGGGGGACACATAATTTTATATTCAAAGTACTTCGAGCCCTCAACATTCAAATCTCCAGTCTTTGTAGCTTTTGTAGCCCCTCTCTATATGAATTCATAAATACTGTACATGTACGAGGCGCCTCACAACGATACATGGCTTGGATTATTTCTATTACATTACAAAACTGGTTTATGGTCTCGCAAGGCCTCTAAACATCTTATTGAAATGCTGGATTGTACATTCCCAATCTTCACGTTCCTGTTTTTTTTTCTTTTCCTCGTCTCTCATTCCATAACCCCCCCCCCCCCCTCTCTCTCTCTCTCTTTCTCTCTTTTACTTTAAACCTATATGTAGGCATACCGTGAATTTGTTTGGAACTTCCATATTGTAGTTTAAGCTTCTACCAACCTTAAATTTTGTAAGCTTGAGAATTAATGCTACACTAAACAGGGACTCGGGATATTCATTGTCACCTGTCTTCGGTCCAGTGATCGCACAGTGTGACTGATCACTTGGCTTGAGAAAGTCCACAGGAGTGGACGAAAACTTGCTAACAAAATTTAAGGTTGGTGGAAGCTTAAACTACAATTTGTATGATTGATTACCCCCAACCGATAAGAGTTTTCTGTATTAGTATTATAAATTGTTTGACCGTATTTTATTATGAAACTATACGGTCTTGGGGACATGCACTACACAAGCACTGCCATATCATGCCCCTCATTTCAACATTTGTTTGGCTTCTCAATGCCTTCATCTTTGTTTGATGTACAAACTTATTACGATTACATTGTCACTGAACCGATATGTATCATGTACGCTATGATGGAACAGAAAAATAAATAAAACCAATCAAGTCAAATGCAGTAGGCCTTCACTATAATGTTTTAGTCATCATGTATAGGCCTCGTTTCTATACATCCTATTTAACTTTATATTCCTTTGTATATTCCAATAATAATAATATTGAATATTTAGGAACGCTATATAAAAACAGATTATCATAGCGCTTACAAAATTAGATTTGAAGAGAAAAGACAACAGCAACAGCAAAAAAAGATTCAAAGACTCAAAAGGTAAGGGATTACATTAGGACATTACTACTGGGGAAAGAGATATGTTTTAGGGATCTTTTGAAAGTGGCAAGACAGGTTATTTTTCTCTGATGCAGAGTGGAATGTTGCAGCTTGCAGGGCCCTCAAGAAAGCCACCGTGGATAAACAAGACATATTATATAATTGCCACTGCTCGGTATGGCTATGTACAGTCTGACATTTTGTAAAGAGAAAATGAGATAATGCTATTCCTTTGGAATAAACATATACACTAAACAAGTCGAATTGCTCCTCTCTGCTCTAGTCCTGTTATAGCTTTACGTAGGTTAAGGACACTGAACAAAGATTAAGATTAATTCTGCAGTTTTAATCAGAAGGAAAATTATGCACCAACACTCTAAAAACTCAAATGTTAAATCTACATTTAAAAGGTTGGAGGAGTGACAACATTTTTAAAAAGGTAAATTAACACTTTTAACATGCTGGATCTAATAGTTTAAAGGTTGGATGCAGCATGTCAAAAGTGTTCATTTACAATTTTGAAAATGTTGTCACTCCTCCAACCTTTTAAATGTAGATTTAACATTTGAGTTTTTAGAGTGAAGGAACAGTAACCGTGTGAACATTTGCTATTCAGTATGACCTGTCCGGCTACCATAATATCCTCCCCGGACACAACACGTGAGGGTATAACCTTGATGCACACGCAAAACACTTGCACTAAACAAAAAGAAAATGCATTAGTGTAACACAGAGAACAATACAAGTAACTACATGTAAATCAGTAATGTTACGTAATTTACGTAATCAGGGTATTCTATATACGGTTCAACGACTGCACTGTGTCGATTGTTTCAATTTTCTAAATTTTCCCATTGTAACAAAGTGATTACGAGTATTACGAATATTTGATATTGATACATGTATTTCTTCCGGAAATTCACAGATAAAGTTTTAAAATCTATATTTTTGGTCTATGAATTGTATGACAATTGAATTTATGAAAACTGCATTTTGTGTACAGACAACTAAGCAAATTTGTATAAGATGATGATTTACATGATTTCACGTCAATATGATCATGTACTTATGCTTCGTTTCGCTTTATCTTCTGTACAATGCAGGGGTTTCTGCTTTCCATTATCAGATTATTTTATCAAATAAACAACGAGCATCCAACCACTGGTGTCTGCATTATGTTTGTTGTCGGCCAAGTTCTTAAAATGGTGGTGTCCAGCCCCACACTGTTGACTTCCTCCGTTTACTGGAGAACTGCAATCTTTTGCTTGCAGAGGGAAAAATACATAATGTGTCAGATGTGAGTTTCCGCACGGGTTCCATGCCATTTGCTCCTGTGAAAATTATTGCTCCAGTCTAACTTTGCCATTTTAATCTTAAATCTTAAACCTAAACCTAAACCTAACCCTAATCCTAATCTTCACAATGTCCTTCGCAAAAACCAAGTCACGGCCTTGAGGTTATATTTGACCTTTCGAGATATGGCCTATGGACGGAGGCTAGGCGAGCAGAAATAATTATGTCGCAGGAGCAAATGTCGCGCATGGCACCGTTTTCATGACCCCGAAATCAACTACTTACGGCGCACCAATGATCGGCCGATCCAGCAAGGAAGATGATAGAAATTCCATAGAAAGAGGGTATGGAGAGCAGAAAAATGACGACATAATTGTATCTCTGATAACGACCGAACTCCCCTATGGTCACAAGAATATCGTCGAATTTCATGATTGCTTTTATTATAGCAGTACCAGTCAAAGAGTCGAAAGCGCACATATACAATGATGCTAGCTCGCTAGGTCGGTATCCTTGGACAACATCCACTCATTCACGATCACGGAGGGGCGACTGGACGTCCCCACTCTACATATTGTAAGACTTTCAAGACGTTGTACTGAGAGCAGCGCCTGTTCTGCTCGCGCTCGCACGCGTAATGTAGCTTCATAATTTTATGGTACATGGGGATCAAGTGTGTAGCTCAATTTTGTTATACCATGTAGACTATGTTATTAATGTGGTAGAGATAAAAATGTTATTATCCTTATACACATCTATTAGAACAGCTAGGAACAACCATGAAGCTCCATGGAACAACCTACGGCCCAGCCACTGTGAACACGCTCGAGTCGTAAAGCCAATGAGCTTTGTGCATAAAAAGGGCAGCTTGCGTCAGCAAGAAAAGTCATATATTTGATTTATTAATCCCATTGGTACACATTTCGAGCTGGAAATCAAATACAGTTCTTTTTATTGCCTCTTAATCTTTGGTTATATTTCATAATGATCTCCAGTACAAAGAATAAAAATGAATATTGGCCTACCCGAAGAAACTTATGACACGCCGTGTTCGCATATTTTGTTATATGGAATCGCATTTCTGCTGGCTTATTACAGGGGCCGCGCCCGAGGGGGGAGGGGGTGGTATGTCTCATTGAGGCCTGTGCGGTATCCGCGTCCATGAAAACGAGTAAGAGGTGTTTTTTCACCACCAGACTGGTAACCCGGGGATCTCGTTTAGGGTGTCAAAAACAGGAAAGAACCAATCCTCGAATAGGGTGTACAATACTATGCAAAAAAGTCTATGCTAAAAGTTCAATGGGAAGGATCTAAAATTCAGTCATTTTTCCCGGATTTTCCCTGAAAAAAATCCCCGTTAACACCTCTAGACTTACATTTTTGACGGACATATTTCAATTCAACTTTTCAATTTCAAGACCTTTATTTCCAACTTGTCAATATATGTGTACAAAGTAATAAATGAGCGAAATAATGTACATGTGTTTTTAACAAAAATACGACATAATAAACATTCATGTGGTACATACATAGTTGGAGGGCACGCCTCTAAAAGCAAAAGCTTGAGGGAGGGTGCCCTTAGTAACATAATATTACATAATAAATATATACAAACATAACTACACAAAAAAAAAAAAAAAAAATTCCTAGACCGCTGAGCTTAATTGGAGGGGAAAAAAGAAAACTAATAATAATACATAACATTTATATTGCACTTACTACAATGTTTCTAAGCGCCGAAGTAGTATTATTACCATGGCTTCAGCTCAGCTGCCCTATAAGGCGCTGAAAGCATTCAAGGAATAAATTCCTACCAGGTAATCATTTACTACACCTGGGTGAAGAGTGGCAAATGTAGATTAATGTCTTGCCAAAGGACATTAGTGCCGCGGCGGGACTCGAACCGCGAAACCAAGCGATCCACAGTCCGGTGACATATCCACTAGACCACGACAGAGATAGCAACAACTAGGCCTAATATATGCAAACTGGATTCCAAGCATCGAGGCTCATTAATAAAAAGCAGGTGAATGGAATAGCTCGTCACGAGGTGCGCAGAGAAGAAATGTGTATAAATTTGAATACATAGAACCGGTCTATGTACGTCCATTGATCGCACATTGTAAATGCATTGACGTACCATCATTTGAATTGCCCGTATGTTGATTTTAGTCTTTGCGATCCAGGTTTTCTTCAAAAATCGTGAGGCAAACACTATAATGTAAGCTTGAATTAAAGTTCGTCACTTAAGATTAAATCTGATAATTACCTAACCATGGTCACACTAGCGTACTGGTGGGGGTGGGGGTGAGGGTGGGGGTGGGGGTGGGGGTGAGGGTGGGGGTGGGGGCTTGGGGCTTTATTATTGCAATCTATGTTTTAAGCCAAATATGAATGTGTAATGCATCAAGATTTTATTTGAATATCATAATTATGTACAATTTTGTTTATAAATGATTTGTATTTGATTTGACAGAAACATATCTTTTCAAAAATATATAGGCCTATATTCAGCTCTGATTGAGAAAGGTCTGTAAAATATTTTGACTTATATTTGGCAGGCACTGGCTGGTCGGTAGGGAATGGTTCACAAACGATTAATTGAAATAAACTGTGCGTAAATTTACATAAAACATGGTCTAAACCATGGCAACTGGTGTATAATCAAGCCCACTTCTACCATAATTTGCATAAACCATGGTACAAATCTATTACTACCTTTGTGAATTCGGACCCTAATGTACAAGACTTGCAAACATACAGTTAACAACAAAATTATTCATACCCCTTGGAAAATTCTATTTTTTTGCATTTTTCCTAAAAATGAATGGTTAACTGAATTTAATTGCACATCACTTGAATACATTTAGTTATCATCTGCAAACGAATGCTGCTTCTGGTTTCACCTCATTTGCATAACAATAGAAAAGGTGAATTATCCAAACTGGGCGCTGTTCAAAATTATTCATACCCTTGGTGATCTATTGACTTTGTCAATCAGTATGAATCCAGTCCTTGTGTTTAATGCTCGTAACACTTTCTTCACACTGTCACAATGCTTCTGGAGGTCTCTACTGAGATATCAGGCCAATACCTGGTCTCCAATGGCCCAATCTCCTTGAGGATGTTGTCCACACATGCCATCACCTGGTCTTCAGGGGATTCGATGGATTTAAAGCAGATTCTGTGTTTGCAGGTGGTGTAGTTTTAGACGTCATGAGGATAGGACTATGATATTGATATTTTCTTTAATATTCCTTACATTTTAATGACAATTCTGTATCTAAGTTGAAACACAGCACTCTTCCTGGAGAGACTTCCCTAGAGGCATTCACTGTTGCACTGTCAAGGGAAGGTATTTCCTGATACTTTTGTTCCATTATTATTAAGAATGTTTAGGGAGGCCATGGTAGTTGTCTAAAGGTTGGATGGTGCCAATTTTATCAGTTTATTCAGTTACACTGATTGACACATTTTTGATATGGACACCTGCAAGAGGGTACTCTAGTGCAGCTTAAAATACTGATCTTTATGTTCCAGTGCACTGTCAAAGTGGTAGCATTTTGTGCACTGCAGCTGGTAACATGGAGGGCATATGGTATAAATTTGGTTTACATTCATTTTGATATCAAGGATTGTAGCTTTCATACCATAGATACAAAGAATATACCATATGAAGATTGATATACAGTAACAGTCAATGTGGGATGTGTATGGTACTCAAAGGTTTCATACTGTTATTCATGGTGACCTGACGTTAGAGTCATGCAATGACTTTAATATCACCAACATGGCCTTCCTGAGCACTCTGATTAAGAATAGGGCCAATGAATAAAGGTGAACCCTCCCACAGGCAGTGCAAAAGGGAAGGGCTCTTCAGGAATGGTGCTTTGCTTCATAGGTAGATACAGAATTTTCATTAAAATGCATGGAATAAATGACCGAAAATTTCAGTATCATAGTCCTGTCATCATGAAGTCGATAACTGCATCACCTGTATAGGACACGAAATCTAATGAACTCCCTGAAGGTCAGGTGAAGGCATGTGTGGACACATCCTCAAGGAGATTGAGCCATTGGAGAACAGGTACTGGCCTGATATCCCAGCAGAGACCCCTCCGGAAGCCTTGTGACGGTGTATTAAAATAAAGTGAATTACAAGCATTAATCACAAGGATCGGATTCATACTGACTGACAAAGTCAATAAATCACCAAAGGTATGAATAATTTTGAACATCGCCCAGTTTGGATAACTCACCTTTTCTATTGTTATGCAAATGAGGTGAAACCGGAAACGGTATTCATTTCCAGATGATAACTAAATGTATTCAAGTGATGTGCAAGTAACTTCATTTAACCATTCATTTTTAGGAAAAATGCAAAAAACTAGAATTTTCCAAGGGGTATGAATAATTTTGTTGTTAACTGTATTTAGTAGGCCTAATGTAATCCTGGTAATTGTTTTCAAAATTAGTCAAACAATAGTGGTATAGTAATAGTGATAGTAATAGTAATAGTGGTAGAGTAGGAGTTCATGTGAATTAAATGCGTATGATTATATCGCTCCATTTTAAATCCATGCATGCAAATAATTAATACTACTAATATAATAAATAATAAAAATTCTGTCGAATGGGCTTAGGTTTTTCTAACATAATGTTACACAAAATTGCAAAATGATCAGATAGACCAGGCTGTACTACATTTGATATAACATTCATTTTCACGTGTGATCAATAAGTCAAGTGTATGTCCATGGTCATGAGTCGGTTCACGGACATGCTGTTTCATTCCATATGTTGATAACAGGTTAAGAAACCGTTTGGTCTTTGGATCGTCGTGAACCCATATATTGTAATCACCGGTAAGTATGATCTCTTGATGGCTGAAGAAGATAACTATCCAACATCTCACTAAAGAACAGATTGAAGGGTAGATGATGTCCGTAATCATCAGATTCGGGTCTGTATACTACGACTAAGCTGATTGAGACAGAGTTTCCAGAAATTCTAACATGAAGCGATTCAAAGGATCTAGACGGAGTTAGATGACTGGTAGTTACTGAAAGTGAAGATTTGTATAAGAGTCCAACCCCTCCTCCAGGCTTCCCTTGACGTGGTCTGTGTTCAAAATTATATCCTGCAGGAGTAAGCTTCCCAATTACAACATCGTCTCCATCTTTAAGCCAGGTTTCAGTCACTACAACAATATCTAAGTCCTTTTCAATGACAAATTCAGAAAAGTCGGCTGTTTTGTTCCTGTTTGATCTCATATTGAAAGTACATAATTTAGTAAAACTTTCAATGGGTATTACGGGGATTAAGTTTGATTGACGAATGTATCTTGACCTATCAAATTTGTCACTTTTCTTTCGACTATATGCATGAAAACGTGGTCGAATGCAGATTGGTATTGTGGAGTGATCATCATTATTTTGATTTTGATCCTCCTGTTTCTTGCCACGATAATCATGCAATTCTGGTATAGTTCAGAACCATTTTTCTTCAACATTAGGTGCAATTTGGTCTTCAAGCCTCCTCTAGTACCACGTCGAGTAGGGGAGTTGCAACATATACCCAATGATTTGAGAGTGGTGTGGAGAGACCTAGGTAATCGCTGAGCCCCTTTGTCCATGGAAAGAAGTTCAGATCTGGTATAAGATGCAAATGTTTTGGTACTGGATGAATGTATATCATGTTTACAGTGCTTACC
Organism: Heliocidaris erythrogramma; assembly: GCA_025617745.1. Taxonomy (NCBI): domain Eukaryota; kingdom Metazoa; phylum Echinodermata; class Echinoidea; order Camarodonta; family Echinometridae; genus Heliocidaris; species Heliocidaris erythrogramma. The sequence continues at coordinate 5,267,470 of CM046858.1, forward strand.
ATGGTAGTCAGTATCAGGGCCTGGGTTAGGGTCAATATCCCCTCCTCTCAAAAGTTCCACTTGAAAAGATATCAGACAGTTTGAATAGTACGGTATTCTGGCCTTTGTGTATAGCTTTTCCGAACAAAGGCATTGCTGGACATGCAACTTGACTTCTTATAGCTTTCAACAATTGCGAGTCATTAGAGCAAACATAAAAGCCAATGAGTAGCACAAGACATACCTTACTATACCAATTTACAAGTAGGTCTACATTATATGTTCCAGTTAAATGTAAGCCTACATTTAAATATTTGTAAACAAATGTTTAGGCGTTACTCCCAGTGTTAAAGATCGTATGCTCGATCTGTAATGAAAATCACAAGTCAGAAAAATTTGGAGCCAGCGGGATTCGAACCTGTCATCTACTGCTTGCCGGGCAGCGACTTAACCACCAGGCTATTCTGGTTCACGGCCAAGTCACGATGAACTGGAAATCAAATACCTAAGATCCTCTTCTTTCTGCCTCATTAATATTCAACGGTCCGCCGTGGACAATTGTTAGTAAATAAAGAAGCTTAATTGGAGGAATTTTAATTTGTAAACAAATTTTTAGGCGTTACTCCCAGTGTTTTTTCTTTTCAAAAAAAAATTTGTTTACAAATTAAAATTCCTCCCATTAAGCTTCTTTATTTACATTTAAATAGTTTCAATAATAGACCTACTTTTTTCTTGATTTCATCGTTTATTTTATACTCAGTGATTGAAAGGTCAAACTGAGATATTGTTTTTGTATGTTGTTGGTGTTATTTTTTTTATTTGCCTTAAATCTTCATTATCAAATTTTTCAAAAAGTTATTTCGTTGAATATATACCGTTTCATTTACATAATTATGTCACATGTTCTGCACTGGAAAAGAGGACCCTCTATTTCAGTTTATCGAATCCTTTCCTTTTCCAGGCACCTATGCCCACTCACCACCGTGTGTACTTGTATTGTGGCGTAGCTACACTCGGGGGGGGGGGGGCACGGCCCCCAAATCTATAATACCGTAATCCTTCTCACCTCCCCCTTATCGGTGTTCTATCATACATACAAGTCAGTAAAATATTCAAATAATCCTTGAATTACATGTCTATTGAAACTAGAGTCAAATTAACCTCTACAGGCAACCCGGTCTGTATTAACTGTTTCTGTCTTATATCATTGTTTGTTCAGATCTTCAAAAAATATTATTGATAACTGCATCTTATACTCTTTTCGTATTCGTCTGGAATTGGCTGTGATTTATGAGATAAATAATGTTTGCATTCTGTTTATACTCTGTCGGAAAAGATTTTATTTAATGGCACGAGTTTTGTTTGTTCAAACTTTATCATGAATGGAGATCATTCGGTATCTCATGTCAAACCAGACAAAATAATATCTCAGTGTAACTGATCCCGGCTCACACGAGGCGTCATTTAGACTGCGTCAGTGGCAATGCATGCTCTAATCTAGCGTGTGAACGCAATTAACCCATACGAAAGTTATTAAAAGTATTGTTTGCACTATTCATTTTTAAATCACTTTTAAACGATATTATGCACTCCTATACGGCGCGCAAAAGGCAGAATCACTACTGACGCGGTCCTATAACGTTTCAGCAAATTACGCCTAGCCAGCAGCGTTAGCCGGGCTTTCAGTTACAGGGATGATGATATTGTCAACAAGCATGATGACTGTGTGTATAAACATTCACGTCATAAATTGGTAGAACGGTGATGAATAGACTATCAAAGGACGATTGTAAATCATTGAAATCATTTTGATTGACAGCTGTCTCACATGCCGGGGCACTGTTTCATAAAACATGATACATTGATTGTTATAAGCTACTGAAATCCGTACATTTGATTGGCTATGGGCAGGTTTTCAAACTCTGTCAGTTGTTATTTCAAGTTTTATGAAACAGGGCCTAGAAGTTTCGGTTTCAGTTTGTTTGATATTTCACATTGTACAAACAAATACGAATTCTATTGTGAGACTATATAGAACAATAAAGGAGTACCTCATAATTTATCTGAATGTTTGCATTGAAAAGACTGAGCTAAAAGAAGAGTGAAATATGGAGGACCCTAAAGTATAGGCGTCTGTCCAATCGATCACATCAGCGTATTGCTACATCTAATTTTATAATCATCATTCCCTTCGCTCATGGGCTATTTATCTCGTTAGTGTTCTTTTTAATGTCCCTTTTCTAGAATTTTATGATGGAAATGGCATATTTTTCATGCTGTATTGCATACATACCGGCTATATGAATCTGTGTCTATATAATCTACCGTAATATTTGAGAGTGGGGATACTTTAAGCATTGTGTGATGGTAACAAAAGCAAGAGGGAGGCATGTTATTGATGTGAGCAATTATGAGAGGCTGCATATGGTACAGGTGGTATTGTCGAGGTAACAAGAGGTGAACACTTAAAAAGTCAAGTAAAGCTCATTAACCGTGATCACTTGATCACCGCAGAATCTACGTACAATCACGTACAAAATAGTTCTCCCCAATACGACCATTTTGATCAGTTGATATGCTCCCCCATAAAACCTTATGCCCGTTAAAAGTCACCACACATTATAATCTTACCAGTGCAACGTTTGATTATCATTTTTTTTTGCATGGGTTGTAGACTTGATGAGAACTATATTCTCTTTTGATAAGAATTCTACAAGTTTGGGTTTCTATATAGACAAGTGTTTTAATATGTGGTGTTCTTTAAATGGGATGTTTTGGTCGATGTAGAGCCCCTGGAAGTCTGTTCTTATAGAGACACTCGTAGTTTTTTAGGGTGAATGCAGTTGATCTGTTGAGCAAAGTCTCTTGTAAGCAGGCAAAATTCTGCTCTATTGTTTGAGTTCGAGATGTGCTTGGCAAGCTCACCTAGTCCAGCAGATTGGTGAAATAATTGTGTACTTTTTCCATAAAAGCATGAAATCTGGAATGTATGTAGATTTTGATGTTGAATAACTCTGGATATAAGGCCACCTTAAATCCGGGCCCTGAGGCCCGTTGTGCCCATTTTTTTTTTAAATAATGGCCCTCTTAGGGTATTTTTGCTTCACAATTGATTTAATCATAATATGATTAAATAACTAGTTTTTATATTATCTAGTTTTGATATACTACGTATTATGGAGGATTTCTAAACCTCAAAATTCATACAAATGCTTTATAGGTGCCCATAATTTCAAATGAAAGGCTATCCCATTTATCAAAATGTTACAAAGTCACTGATCTGTTGAATATAAGTAAAAAGCTTCTAATAATTATTGTGCTCAGTCAGACATTATGTCTTTGAAATTAACAATACTGGCACAGGTGCCCATTATGACCAAAAGGCCCAAGAAAGACCCAAATTAATGTATGTGCAAAAATAAGAGTTTTTAAGTCTTTGGGTTTAATTTTCTGTGGTAGACAGCAATTTTGAAATCAATCTGTCGGGGGCCCTGAGATTTTTGGTAAGGGCCCCGTCCACGAGATACTTAGGGGGGCACCTACGTACTTAGCCGGCGTGCATTTTTTTTTAAATCGCTAGTTCCACTTTGTAACCAATCCAATATTAAGACGGATACTTGGATATTAATAGGAGGCCCAATATACATATTCACAACCTTGGAACTTACGAAAAATGTCTTAGAAGTTTATTGAATAGGGCCCAGATCAATATTTTGCAGAAACTAATTTGTCGCCGAATAGCAAAAAAGGGAGAAATCAAATACCACAAAATAAGCATCAAATTCTTATGCGCAGTTTCGAGTGCTATAGGCATGATGGGACAGGGTCCTGGCGTCAGGTGCGAACTGGCCATGGGGAGTTTGTAAATTTTTCCCGATGGCATGGGTCTCTTCAGGATTTACATGGCATTTTCCATCCCAATCAAGATTAATGATGTACTTCTTTAATTACTCTCTTTTATGTATATTTTAAACATTCGAAGCAGCAGCAATGTAAAAGTAGTATATTCCGCAATTTTTTGTCGACCCATGTTTGTTCGACGATCTATATTTTCTATTGGGTGTCATTAATCTCCTGATCCATTGAAATAAAACTGTTGCATCAAAACTTCAGCATTATAACTGATAGAATGTGTTCAGCAAGCGTGGCAACCTTTAGGAAAATCCGATTTTCCATCCATAAAATACGCTTTCGAATTCTCAATGGAAAGAATGTGTTCAGCAAGCGTGTCAACCTTTGGGAAAATTCGATTTTCCATCCATAAAAGACACTTTCGAATTCTCAATTCTCCTTTTGTCTCCTTGCAAAACTCTTTGATAGACAGAGTGCTTTGATAACTCCAAACTGAATGAAAGCGCCGTAAAAATTAAAAACAACGTTTCGTTGGATATGGCTGGGATTAGGAGCAGTCTTTTTGTTATTATGTATGCGACGTATGTTGACCTGCACATGTTGCTGGGGGATCTTGTTAAATACTACCTTACTAAATATATTCATGATTCCATTTAGAAGAAACAAAGATTTCAAAGCTTTGTGTGTACATAGTCTACCAAAAGATATTGTTAGTTATACATGATATTCAAAAATATTTTATTAGGATTCTACTTTTCATATTTGTCATATTACAGTATCACTTATCATGTTTATGGTACCTTCCATTTGACACAATCATGATAGACACTTCCGTTATAAGATCTAAATATCTGTATCTATACTTCTGTGATATATATATATATTATACTCTATAATTATTTATGAAAAGAATATTGATAAGAATAATGAATAAATAAAAATAATACAAATACACATAGAGAAGGATGCCTTCCAAATGGAAGATTCCTCAAAGTATCTATTGGCATTTTAAAAATCCCTAGATTCTTCATCATCCTTTCAAACTTTTATGTTTCTCTGATTATTCTGCCTAGGCAGGCTCTCTACAAAGGATTAATTTCCCTTTAATTCAATAGACCTGTTTACTAATGTATTTCAATTCATGCATCTTTCTCTCCGGAATCCTTAGCTACCACTATTTAGTGCACTTGCTTTGCAAAATGGCATCTCTATGGATGGAATCCATTTTGCATACATTAGTTTTTGCTATGTCGGGCAAGCCTCTGGCAAGCTTTTGAGTCGTCAAGAGAAACTTTTATTCAAGTAGGATGCATAAAATTAGTAAACAGGTCTATTTGGAATAGATGGTAACATAATGGACCATTTTCGTAATAAGCAAACTATATTGAAATACAACTTGTAACAGGTGAATGTATTAATTTGTCAGTAAGCGTTTGACAATGAGGTAAACCATGAATTCGAATGCATATTGTTTTGGCTATATTATCGTGGAATAGGTCTCCGCTCATGCAGTCCGTATGCACACACTTATGTCTATGGGAGTAGAATGCTGTCTCCAGCACTGACGAAATAAACGGCAGTGAATGGACTGGTGACTTATTCCAAGATAATGCCTAGTTTTTCACCAGTCACAAACCTATTTTGAGGTTCGGCTACGCCATCGGCTTGCCGTGAGACATCCTTATATAGGCGCCCCTCCAACTCCATGCCCCCCCCCCCCCCCCCCTCCAGCGACTGTTTCCTGGGGGTGCTGTAGTCACTCCAAACTTGTCGGACAAGCAAACAAAAAGAGTACAAAATATATTTTTCAAAACAAGTTCCTCACACTGTTTAGGGTGTCCATTCCATTCAAAATTCCGTGACAGCACCACCATCTACAGCACCCCGTCATTGTCTGACAAGCAAAACTTAAAAACAGGGGGAGAACAAAAAAGGTTCTCACACTTAGTTTGGGGCATATTTTCAATTCAAAATTCGCTGACAGCGTCCCAGTATGCACCTCTGGCTCCTATGGCCATGCATGAGCCGCACCCCAGCCCCAGCCCCATGCATCAAGTATAATTATCGGATGTCAAACTGACTTACCGCACACCAATGATCGGCCGATCCAGCTAGAAAGACAATTGATATCGCATGGAAAGCATTCGGTACGGCGAGTAGAAAAAAGACGACATAAATATATTTCTGATAACGACCGAACTCCCCAACGGTCACGAGAATATCGTCGAATTTCATGATGGCTCTTGGACAGCACCAGACAAGATCGAAACCAAATGTGTAATGGTTCAGGAAGATGTGTTACACGAAATCAGCTGACGAACAGAGCTCTTTGACACCCACCTGAGCTAGTGGCGAATGTTTTGTTGCACGCATACTTTTCTATAGGTTCACTGAATTATGACCCACCTGTATCATGCGCAGTGCTTCATAACCTTGAATATTCATTATACTTCAAGCACTGAGTATACTAATTTCCATACAAAAGGTGTACCCATGCCCCGGGGGGGGGGGGGGGGTACTCACGTATATTGGGTATACGGAGATGTGCCGCTGGGAAGGGTGACTTTTTGAAGAAAGATCCTTATACATGGGTCCCCTGTTCATTAAAAAGATCCTTAGACATGGGTCCCATTTTCCCACAAAAAATCCTTAGACATGGGTCCCATTTTCCCCCAAAAAATCCTTAGACATGGGTCTGTTATCCCGGCCCTTTTTTTTTTTTTTTTTTTTTTGCTTGTCAGGGAATTATGGAGGGAAACTGGACCCCATAACCTCTTACTGAGCGGTTTTTTGGAAGGTTCTTGAAGGTTTGGCGAATTTTTTTTAATATTGGGTATACGGGGATGTGCCCCTGGGAAGGGTGACTTTTTGAAGAAAGATCCTTAGACATGGGTCCCCTTTTCATTAAAAAGATCCTTAGACATGGGTCCCATTTTCCGCCAAAAAATCCTTAGACATGGGTCTGTTATCCCGGCCCTTTTTTTTTTTTTTTGCTTGTCAGGGAATTATGGAGGGAAACTGGACCCCATAACCTCTTACTGAGCGGTTTTTGGAAGGTTCTTGAAGGTTTGGCGAAATTTTTTTTTGTCCCCCCCCCCCCCCCCTCCCCCCACTGAGCGACTTTTCGAGAAGCTGGCGAGACCCCAAAAATACGGGTCTACCTTTTTCACAAAAAATCCTTAGACATGGGTGCCTATTTACAGAAAAAGGACCCTTGGATGTGGGTATGGGTCTGGAGTTCTCAGCCGCACACCCCTGTCCGATTATAATCTGAGTACCCCCCCCCCCCCCCGGACCCATGCTCGTCAAAGCATATCAAAACCGTGTGAAATAGGAGGATACTCCCCCCCCCCCCCCCCCCACAAGTTCCGGCTTAACATTGTGGTTAGGATGTAGGTCTCTCAGGTGCAGATCCAGCATTTTCCAATAAGGAGCAATTATAACTTATCAATCTCAGCTTAGTCTCAAGATTTACTATGATGCACAAATTAATGTTTTATTGATGGATAAGACACGGCATGCACACACTCGGGGTGGGAGAGGAGAAGAAGAGGGGTCTCCCCTCACATCCTGAACAAATTTTGAGATTTAAAATCCCTCTGGTCTGTGTGACGTGCATTTTTTTTTAAAGAGGGGTATGGAGGAGGGGGGGGGCGGTCATTTACGGTGTTACCTACCCCTCTATTCGGGCTCCAAAGCCTTCCTCTTACCATTCTGTCCCTCTGTGAGCCCCGGCATTTATTATCACTTTATAGGTACCCAAAATCTTGGAATTAGAGTGACCCGAATAAAAAAGAATTAATCACTCTTTCTCCATTTTCTCTGTGATCATCTCTTTACTTTTCTCTTAATTCCTTTTCTCTCTCTTTTCCTCTCCTTTTCTGCCAACTTTCACTTTCCTTTCTCTACTCAGTGGTCGAGTAAAATGGGGGGGGGGGGATGTCGTGGTCTTCCACCTCGACCTGCCTATGTGTATATGTTTATCTATATACATATTATATAACATTACTTTGTTAAGTGCATATATAGGCATGTTTACTTAATTTTGGCGTGCTAATGACCTTGCGATAAATTGATTTGAAGAAAAAAATGTTATGGGTGATTTTAGGCCTTCACCCTATAAATGTGGGACACATCCTATCCCCAAAAAAACTTGGAGCTTATATCCTGACCAAGGGGAAATGTATAAAACAGAAGGCATATAGAGTGCGTATAAAAAATATACCCAACTTTGATAGCTTCTTATCAAAATGTTATATCCAATGTGACTTTAGAAAATTATTTTAAGGTGAAGAGTAACGTTTTCTGTCCAGTAGTACCTCATTCATGACATTTCTTCCATGGATGACTGAGCACCAAGGTTTTTAAACAATGTCGTCAAAATATCCTTGTTCCAAGTTTGGGCTGATGCAACGAATGTGGGTCAAGCCATATGAATGTGTTACTTGAGTCTAAAATAATATTTTCAAAGTTGAATTCTCCTTTGTGCTTCAATGCTTCATTGTTGAAAGTGATTCAGTGTATCTAAGCTTCCAAATGACCTTGTTTCAATCCATAAATTATGATAGTCTTTAATATATTTTAACAACCGTTTAACTTCCTGTCTCATGATAACTAAAAACTCTCTGCTCATTTGTCCGTTGCACCATTTCACCTGCATAAGGTGCACACGGTGTTTTTCGCGAAGAGCATAATTATGAACTCAAAGGTTTACTGACCTTAAAGACTAAAAAGAAGAAAAGAAGGATACGTGTGTTGAGAATTACCAAGTTAGTTGATAGTAGACTTTCAAAAAAAGTAAAAGTAATAAGTGTCCATGTTGAATGACTCAGTAAAAAGGCTTATCTTAAAAAAGAGATGTGGATGAAGCCAAGATTGTGTTATCATGGCAAATAAAATATCATAAATTTCGCTTGTATTAAGCCCTCTTGAGTTTGAGTTGACTTTAACATCTTTTCTATTCAAATGCACAAAACCAATTGAAAATAACTCAGCAAATTGTTTTCCAACTGAAGTAACTAATGCATAATTGGTTTGACCCCCATTCGCTGCTTCAGCCCAAACTTGGTATAGAAGAGGATTTTGACAATACTTTTTGAAAAGCCTGCTACTCAATCATCCGTGGCAGCAAAGTTATGAATAAGGTATCATTACACAGAATATAAGTTGCTCATAGAGGTTATAACTTTTTAATTAGAAGCTACCAAAGTTGGGTATACTTTTTTGATACGTACTGTATAGCTGATTGAGAAAGAATATACGTCACCGGAAGTTACTTCTGATCGGTTAGTCAATTCAAGGTGCTCCAAGCTTTATTTGGTCAGAAGTATAGGATTAGATTGCAATAGGTTTTAATTTAGGTTTTTTAGAGTTATGGTTAGGTATAGAAGGTTCTCACGGCAGCCATGCTGGAGGACATAACAATAAAAACCTGTGCATCAGACTATGAAAAGCCATTGTTGTCATGGTCTAGTGCACATGTTTTTATTGTTATGTCCTCCAGCATGGCTGCTTCTGGGAACCCTCTATAGTGCTTGGTCCAAGGTTAAAGTTTAGCATTCGATAAGTGTTCGATTGGGTTCCATGACATTTGCTCCTGTGATATTAAATTAACTTTGCCATGTTAATCCTAAACCGAAACCTAACCATAGCCCCAATCCTAACCCTAATCCTATTTTTTACATTGTCCTGAGCAAAAAAAAAATATCAAAAAATTAAAAAAATCATGACCTTTACCTTAACCTTTGACCTTTCGAGATATGGGCGGTGGAGCAAATATCGCCGGAGCAATAAGCCAGTTCGTAGATACGGTCTGAGCATGAGCAGATAAAGGTCATCTGTACCAAATTCTAAAACCCACTGACACTAATATTTGATATGTACTCATGAATGTCATGTAATCATTATTCAATTATGCACTAATGGTGCATTCCTTGATATCCAGGTGGAAGTATTCTTTTTAAAGGGGGGAAACAAAAGCTATTCATGAGGCACCTCCATCACTCCCAGAGTTATTTTTCTGAAGTGCACATAAAGGGACCCTCCATGTCTAAAATATCTGTGGATATTTGGGGTCATTTGTACCACGCGCTAACTACGAACTGGTCTATTGTCGTGTCACCATCAAATTGACGCATTTGTCGCCGGAGCATATGTCGTACAACCTTAATGATATCCCTCAGTGACTTTGTTCCACTCGTTATATATCAGTACCCTTCATACGATGAACTGAAACCTGCTACGTCACGTAGAAGATCAATCTAATCTCATTCAAATCAAATCCTATTTATTGATATCAATATGATATGTAGTCTCTAAATATAAAACAGGGAAAATAAACAAATATACACAGTACAGAAGCATTAGCGTATATCTAGAGGAAAGAGGCAGGGGAATCGCCCATAATGGATACTGAGAAATCTTGTTCACACATAAACATTTCGAAATATCTTACACCCCCCCCCCCCCCCCCCCTCCTCCTCTTGAAAACAGATTTCATGCTACGCTGTAGTGATGAGACGAAAAAGATACAAGATTCCATGATTAAATGGAATCAACGTAGATAAGAATATAAAGAATGAGCTTTTAGAAGACTTGAAGATAATAAAAATTATCAAACTTATTTGGCATTGTGTTCTACCCTCTTAAGTGTTTTCCACCCCCCCCCCCCCCATGGGTTTTTACTAAGATTGTGTATTACCGCCACGGTTTTAAGTGTTGAACAGAAATGCAGGATATAAAATATAAAAGCGGAATCGAGATGAGATTCATGGAACTGGAAGCTTCACTGGTGAGACGACATTATTCTTTCAGAATCTCAGGTAAAGTTAAAGCTAAATGCAAAGGTATTTCATTTTATGTGATTGTATTCATTTGTTTCCACGATCATCATAATTATCTCACAAGATAATATGTACGTAACACAAATAACATTACACTTACAGTACAGAATTTTAAACAAATATTTTCCAGCGATGATCTTCGCATAGCAGGCCTGTATTCAAATTTGGAGTAACTTATTACAAGCCGAGCTTATATAGCGGTTATAGGTCCTCGTTTCGTTTGAAAAAAAAAAAAAAACTTATGGGAAAGGTAAAGATATTATTTTAACCCAAGTCGTATATCGACGGTAAATAGAAAACATAGAGGCCCGAATTTACAAAGGAGGTTTGGTTTAAACCATGGTTTAAACCAAACCTCCTGGGGTTTTTAAGCGTACGTGCGCACGGAATCCAAATCCAATCATATATTTTCTTTGAGCGCGCGCATGGGCGATGTGCGCTTATTTACGCCTATTTCAGTACGCTTACGGAGGTTTAAACCATGGTTTAGGTTTAAACCTCCTTTGTGAATTCGGGCCAATGAATGTACCACTCTAAAAATGATCATAGGTGGAGAATGAATGCTGTTTAAAATGTTAATCGATATCATTTTCAATTAAATATTAGGCCTCTTTACGTTCTCCATTTTAGCAATCTGTGTACGGGATCTCAGGAGTACTCTTTAAGCATTTAAATCAACTAGAACTTACTTATTTCAGCTTTTGGATAAATACACAACAAAAAAAGAGTGCGGGAAACGTCATTCAAAATAGTTGATCATGGAGTATATCCTAAATAGCATGTTAAGACAAGAAATTGTTAATAGAAGATACCCCCCCCCCAAAAAAAAAAAAAAAGAATTCGCTTAGGAGAAATATGGGTTCAGGTCTGGGGTAATTTTGGTCAGATCCATTTCCATTTCTTTCCATATGATGATATTAATATTATGATTAATTACAATAATTACAAGTTATTCATTTTATACAAAGGTTCGGTTCTACAAAAAATATTGATATATTCATTGGAATTTTCATTAATTACAATATCTAAAATATATATATATATATATATTTTTTTAAAATAAATATTATAATTATCATTGATAGTTGATATTGATCATTTATTGACAAGAAAAATTTCCGGTCCCGCGTGTGTGATGGAGGTGGCTTATCCAGTATCTTAATAGCGTTGATCTGGACCCTGATTCATAAAACTTGTCATCAATGACAAGTTGCAATAACTGTTATAAGCTACTGAAATCCTTGCATCTGATTGGCTGAGAGCAAATTTGTCGGTAAAAATCACCGTCAAGACACTTGATGAAACGCCCCCCCCCCCCCCCCCCCCCCCCCCCCCCCCCCCCCCCAGAACGGTTCCGGATAAGTAAGCCTAGATAATTAACGTACAGATAAATCTATGATGAGTACCCGAAAATTCATTGATCTCCTAAATGGCATACTCTAAGACTTCACTTCTCCAAGTTCGACTGCCTGGTCGAATCCGTTATTGACTACGCCGCTTTCTGTGTCCTTCTTATACTGGAACTTAGGCTTCATCTCGTACTCGTTGAGCTTGCTGTTTGGAAGAAATGAGAGTAAGAATGATTGTTAAAAACTTGAGCAAAAAAAAGGGTAAGTATATTTTGCCATATATTTTACTAAATTTAGTATACAGTAACAAAATATTTTGAAAAAGAAATGGGCAAACTCTATTTCATTTTCTAATTGCCTCAACATAAAGCAAAGTTACAAGAATATATGAATTCGTATGTCCCTATATAGCTAGGACTCATGTGGTGCCCTCACTGCTAAAATGTCAAACCTAATGCTCAACACGAATGTGTCCATTTTAAAGCAACTATATTGTAGCGGGACGCAAATTTGTGTTAGTTTTCTTATCAAAAATAATATTAAAGCATACGTAAAATAAGTGTGCTATGCCGCTTTGGTCAAAGCTTTGGTATCGGGCACGCGTGTGGTGTAATCCTTTTACACCGTAGCTCGGTCCTTTTCGCCGAAAGTACCGATAGTACGGAGTCCTCCCAGTTATACGCGACCACTACAACTTTACCACCGAGTCATCGGTTTTAGAACACGTAGAAACAAACATTCTAAAATGCACATTTATATACCTAGAGTTCGACTGCATGTAGACAGGTAACCAACTGTCATTACAAATACAGTTATAAATAAAATTTTCCTTTCTGGCTCAATTTAAAAAAAAAGTTATCCGATCTGTTCATGATAATTGTCTTAACACATCGTAACCAACATTCATCACTGGTCTTATGTTGTAATTGAGAAATGAGAGCACCAATCCTTCGACATGAAATATAATGTAAACAACGAACACTGTTGCTAGAGGGGGAAGGAGGGGGGAGGTGTGAAATTGAAAAGTTAATATTTAGGCAATTTTCAAGGGGGTGAAATTGAAAAGTTAATACTTAGGCAATTTTCAAGGGGGTGAAATTGAAAAGTTAATATTTAGGCAAATTTAAGCATTTTTTTTTATTTGTCCCATCTGTTCATAATAATTGTCATCAATATCACTCTTAACACATCGTAACCAACATTAATAATTGGCCTTATGTTGTAATTGAGAGCATCAATCCTTCGACATGAAATGTAATGTAAACAGCGGAGTCGCACAGTGGACCAGAATGGCTCCAAACTGCGCCAAAATTCATATTCACTGAGTTTACTTAAAATTTAAACTTAGATGATGGGTCTATGGGTATTCAGACCCGTAGAATCCAATGAAAATATTTCCAAATACCTATGACGTCATTAAAATACCAATTTCTGATTGGCTGCCAAATTCCAATGGAAAATAACACATTTCTCGCATTACATGATTTTCATACTTCAGAAAATTGATAATGCAATCTTTATGCTTTTATATCAAAAAGTGAAAACGGTGTTAACTTAAAGCTCAGGCATATGGTCCTGAAGAGTGACTTAAACAGGGGGGGGGGGGGGGACGTTGTAATGGAAAACAGGGGCGGATCCAGGATTTTGTATAAGGGGGGGGGGGGGAGGCACACAAATGCAGGTTTCTCAACTTTTGGAAAAGGGAGACCCGTATGTTTTTGGTCTCGCCAGCTCTCGAAAAGTCGCTCAGTAGGGGGGGGGGGGGGGGGGGCAAATTTTTAATTTGTTCTTCGCCAGACCTCCAAAATTCGCTTAGTGGGGGGGGGGGGGGGGGGGTATGGGGGTTCCCTCCATAATTCTCTGACAAGCAAAAAACAAACAAACAAAAAAGGTTTTCGTCCTAAAAGGGGGAGGGCACAATGCATACTTTTCTTCCAAAGGGGGGGGGGGGGGGGCACGTGCCGGATGTGCCCACCCCCCCCCCCCCCAAATCCGCCACTGCTGGAAAATATTTGTAATATTGAGAAATTTGCAATGTATTGTAATGTATGATGTCATTACCTGAAATTAAACTTTGATAAATTCATATACTAATAAAATTATGATATTTAGCTAACTGAAAAAGAGTTATTAAATGAAGTTTTAAAGAAATGAAAAAGCGCCCTCTGTAGCCTTGATAATTCTGCGAAAGAGAAACGTACCTGTAATCACTAAGAAGTAATTCTGTAGGTACTATCGAGGTATCAAAATCATAAGACTAAGTGATAAAGTCCATGTAACTTTAAGTCATTTTGCCCTGTTGTGAAGTGTGAATTATTTCGAAAAGCCTTGAAATATTCACTGAAGCCATTGTGAATTACCCAGAATGATAGGTCTGTAAAAAAAAAAAAAAGAGAGAGAACATTTTGAGCTTGGTTTTGGTGTTGGACAAATTATGATACAAATCATAATTTCTCCAAAGCCCTATAATTTATTACCTCATTTACTTCTTATCAGTGTTAATCATATGGGACTCCTTGCCGTGTAAAAAGTCATGAGCGCCCCCACGCGGCGGCCGTATGATGACAGATAATTATTCAGCGAATGCTCGGTTCAAAATAAACATATTTTCGGGGTAATGTGTCATGGAAAATCGGCTCTATCATAAAAAGGGGCAGAAGGTGGCAGCCAAATCTGGTATCAACTTACAGCTGAGACATCGGGAAACATGGTGGTAATAAAATTGAATTGGAAATCCGTGGAAATCTAAACGTTTCCTATGGATTTATAAAAACCACGAATAATCAGCCTATTTTCTATAGGATAATGACCCTATTATAGTCACGAAGATTGCGTTTCTTTCCATATTTACCCCATTCATATAATGAAATGAACTCTCAGGAATATGTGGGAGCAATTATAACTTAAAAACTACATGTTGAAATAACTCATTTATTAAATTGGTCACAATTTGCACTGAAACTCGCAATATGTTGAATTTTGCGGCTTGACGTAGGAAATATACACCCTTAATGTACATACCGGAGTTTAATATTTTACTGAAATATTCTTCAAAGTATTGTGTTTCAACAGGGCATGACAAAAATAAAAAAACACAAATTGCCCAAAATGACTTTTGGCGCACTTTGGTTTCGCCCTGGCCCACTGTGCGTCGCTAGTGAACTGTAGTTCAATATTGAGTCCCTTTATAGAAAGAGTAACGACACCCCTTGATTTGAACGCCATTTTGAGGCGACTATTACGTAACATTTCTATTCAATTTCGATGAGCAGCTGGGTGTTCGAAATAGAAAGAATTTGAACACCATTTGGGTCCAAAAAATAGGACGTCCATGTCGTAACTATATCTATCAAGGGACTGTAGTTCAATATAGAGTACATATAGAGAGTAGCGACATGGACGTCTGACTTTTCGGGAAACAAAATGGCGTTTGAATTCTTTCTATTGAGAACACCCAGGTGCTCATCGAAATTGAATAGAAATGTTGCATAGCAGAGGAAACAAAATGGCGTTCAAATCCTGAGCTGTCGCTACTCTCTTTATGTAGGTACTCTAGTTTAATAATCAGTAGACTGCCCTCTGCCGAAAATGTTATTCTAATTCATATAGCAGTTTATGGTCGAAATTATGATTTATCATGTATATATATCCTCTCCTATGTACGCCTTTACCTCGTTTAAAAACTATAATCTCTATAATAGGCTTCCATAGCTTTCTTTACTCCACTGTGCACAATAAATAGGTTGGACGTACGTTCCGAACATCTCGCCTTCTTCGAGTGTCTCTGGGAGCTGTGCCCCACGAGTCTCCGGTAGGAAGAGGATGAGGAGTCCGGCAGCTATGGACATCACTCCGAAGATGAGGACTGGTAGAGGCTCCCATGTGTTATCCAATAGGAGGATAATTGGAGCTAGGATACCAGCAACACGAGCACTCATGGAACATATACCAACACCAACACTCCTAAAAACAAACAGAATAAATGCAATCAAAAAAAAAATACGTGTGTGTTTAATCATTTCTTTAAAGCATGCACTCCTGTCAAGTTCAGAGACAACGAAAATCCTCTCCCCCATCCTCCCACTGAGAAACAACAAGTGGTGAACGGGGAAAAAATTATGTTAGAAAATTGTTTGCTATTACCACTATCACATCCATTCCCCAATGACGAGAGAGGAAGGGCAGACGGGATTCCCGAAATCTCGTGAATATTTTGACCCTCCCATTCACACTCACCCCACGGAACGAGTCTGGCATGTGTGGGAGGGATGGGGCCGTGGAAAACGCACTTCTTCGGCTGATCCTGGACCACCCCTGCCTTGTCATGGTAATGCATTTTCCAGTGAATGCCCTTCTAAAGCCTGGCGTCCACTAGAGCGCCGACAAGATTCGGGAGGTTGCGGAAGCAAATTATATCATTTCGGCATTCCTACCGCGAAAGACGGGGATTTCATCGTTTCTTGGGACATTACCACCAATCTCTGCGTATTGATTGCAGTCACACCTGGGAGTGTCCTAGGAATCTATCGGGAAGGTCGCAAAATGCCGCGGAAAATGCTGATCGTAGCAGGGCAGCGCAGACAAATCTAGGATCACTCCAGGAGTGGCAAAATCACGCACGAGGACAATCAGAATGTTTTTCCGACAACCATTAGATATGCGGATAATATGAGGAAATAATGCAAGGTTATAAATTCGGTGTCGACTTTCTTTTTGTCATATACATGCTAGCCGCCATGGAGATCACGCCAGCTGCAATTGATCTTGCTGTATTACTTCAAATCCAAGCTGAGAGAGATACTCAGCTTGCCCTGTTGCCTCTTCCGTGTCTTGATCACAAATTACCGCAGCGGCTTCGCTCATTCGCTTATAGATCCGCATTGACTACGCGCTTTCCTGAAACATTCTGCGTGGCTTCGGCTTGCATTGGCGAAGCTGCATGCGCGGCACCGCGGAGGCTTTCAGGAACGTTTGCGGAGGAGGCGAAGGGTTAAAGAAAGGCGGGATGTCCTGAAGATGTCCGCACGACAATGCAGACAAATTACCGAAGGTGTCAAGAAGTTAATTTCCGCGTCCAAATTTTGGTGAAAATTTGGACTCGGAAATTTTGCCCACTCCCGAAAGTGTGGAAACGCCGGGAAGTGTTAGGAATGATAAAGACAGTGAATGGAATCTTTCAAGAATATGCGGACAGGTGGCTGAATAAATGCGGATTTACTAATTTTGCATTCCGCGTCTTGTCCGCGCCCTGGTGGACGCCAGGTTTAATGGCATGGGATCTAGGATCTACAGTTAACAACACAAATATTCATACCCTTACCAAGTTTTGACATTTTTTTCAAATTTTTTTTGTGAAAAATTGGTTTGTCATGATTTATGTTACTTGGGCATGCTACAAGTCAATTGTTGAAATAATTACACAAGACAATTTACCACATTTTGATGGTTCAGAGGTAATTTATTCAATTTTTTTTAAAAGATGGCTTGTCCATAACTTTTCATACCCTTTCTTGAATAGTTGCAAAACATGTACAGAATCTTAGGAATGTCTGACACATGTGCATTTTCCAAAAAATATGCCTGGATGCCATGCCTGGAGCAGGATATGAATATTTCTAAAAATGCCAGGAAATTAATATACTAGCATTTCCATTGTTATGCAAGTGAGGTGAAACCACAATTATCGTTCACCTCAAGCTACCAATTAAAAGTATTCAACCAGTGCCAAAATTCCACTAGTCCACCTTTCATTCTTAAGAAAAACACAAAAGACTTCAAAATTACAAGGGGTATGAATAAATTTGTTGTTAACTGTATATTGTTATGTTTAGGCTTAATGCTTGTTTTGTGACTGACAGGATTGACGCACATGCTAAGAGAAACTTAACACAGATTGAATGTGTTGAAAGAATGTTTTGGATAAATCTGTGTTAATGAATGTACCTATAATGCCCGTGCACACAGGACGTCATTAATTGCTGACTTGCGCAGTGTAAGAGTAACATCAGTTATTGAACGCAAAACGAATAGCGGAAACGTACTGCGTTGAATGGTGGTGTACTTTGCAATAAATTACCTTCATAGGCTTGATTAGCGCCTTAGCGCAATTGAAATGACGCAGCAACGGGCATTGGGCCCAGTGCACACGAGGCTCCATTTGCCTGACGCAAGACTGCGTCGGTGAATGATGCCGTGTCTGGCGCAACAAACGAAGGTGACAACGGACAGAAAGTAAATGCAAAATAAACAGTGCAATCAGTGCTTTGAATTAGCGGTGTATGGGCTCATTGTCCTCAGAGGTTTAATTAACTCAGGTACTATCCAATTGAAATAACACCTTGTGTTCACCGGACCTACAGGACTTTACTTAATTTCGATGCTGTAAGAGGGGTTACCTGACGGGTGTAGGAAAGAGTTCAGCTGAGAAGACGTAGACGATAGCGAACGATCCAGAGATGCCAAACTTTCCAATCATTGCCACCGTTGTACGCCATGCTCCAATCGCTAGAGACAATTGACATTGATTATTAGCTCGTTTATCTGAATCATACAATATAGACTAATCACGCTTCTTCTTAGTGAATTTTTATCTGTTTATTGCAAAGAGAGAACCATGCGCGGCGGAATGTCGGACTCGGACAATGGAAGTTTTTTTGGGGGGTACCTTTTGCTTGGCGGACAAAAGATGCCCTCCCCCACTTCCATTGTCGTTCCGCCGTCTCTGGAGAGAACGAATGGTTTGTTTTGTTTTTGTTTGTTTGCTTTTATTTCTGCGTTCTAATAACATACAATAAATCGAATTTTTACATAAGTATTACATAAGTAAAAAATCATGTACAATAATAGTATACAATAAACATAAGACTAAGCATACTTTCTCTCAACAAGGTTGATATCTCCAGCTTAGGCAGAAGCACGCCATGCAGGGTAAGGTGTCCCCCCCCCCCCCCCAAAAAAAAAAAAATCGTCTGTGTTGAGTAAGATTAAAGAGCAATATTGGCCACTGGTCTGAACAGTTCTTGGTTTCAATAAGCTGGGTTCTGAATAGAAATTGAAAGTTTTTTTGTTGATTATGGTTAGTTTGCCTTCGTTCTATCTCTCTCTATCTTTCTAACTCATTCTCTCTCTCGCACACACACACACTCTCATTCCAGTACGCCGTATCTGTCTCATATCAGTCCTTCCCCCTCTCTCACATCCAACACACACTCTCTCTTTCTAACACACTTTGTCTCTATATTAGTCCCCCCCCCCCCCCCCCCCCCCATACCTCTCTCTCTCACTTAATCGATATCGTAATAAACTGTATACGTCATACTTGTACGGTCACCTCACTGATTGATTAACCACGTATATAGCTAGGCCGACAGCTAGCCTTCAATACAAATTCATCATAGTATCGTTTCACGAAACTGTCGTAAGTAGACAAGTTCGCCGACATCCCATTGAAACGCATGTTAAATTCTAATACACACTTCTCTATGGAATGTCGGCGAAATTGTACTTATGACAGTTTTGTGAAACGATGCCCAGATGTGTTACGTTTCTTTTTTTCTTTTTTCTTTTTTGGAAAAAGTTAAATTTTACACCTTTTTTACGATGTTCCATGAAAAAAATTTATTTACACAAAATGAGCACAAAGCACCATTGGCAGAATTATAATCAATACAAAACAGCCATCCAGTAAAATATTTTTTTTTTAAATTTAAGTTTAAAAGAGTTGTTAAATGAAAGAGTATACACTTGTATGGCAGGGAAAATACAGACATGTATCATCAAATACACAGAACATCACTCATTTCTGCGTAGCACTTTCCGTATTTTCCCAAACATATTAAGACATATAGATATGTGTAATATTTCGCTAAGTGATAAAAAATAAATTAATCGACTAAAACAAAACCCAAATTACATAAAATTATGTTACAGTTTACACTGTACAGGGTAGATATAAAACTATATCATCTACATTAATTCATACATTTAAGGAAACTTAAAGTTGAGGTAGAAAAGATGACACATCGCACTTTATTGTGCGATTTAAATTGCTGAAATTATTATGACACGAATTACTATAATTTGGAAGGACAGAATGATGATATTGTTGGAATGAGTTCCAGTAAAAGCACCACCTCGAGACCATTATGGAAGTCATTAGCTAAGCTAGGAAGTGAAACCGTTTTTTTTTTCTTATTATTTTTTTCTTGTATATTCAATTTCTTCTACAAAAACAAACAGCTTTGTGTCAAATTCAAGAACGCAATGGTTCGACATTTATTTTTAAAAATCTACCAAGAACGAGCTTCTTTTGCTCTCAATTTTTAGTATATACATGTATGTAAAAATGTAACTTACACCTCTTTTAATATTAAGCATAATATATCACTTACCCCTAAACACAAGAAATACCGGTAATTATAGTCCCACCAGAAATTCTCTTTCCAACTTTCCAACTAAAGAGAATAATTATTAAACAATATAAATGAATTGCCCGGTTTTAACCTCAGTCGTTTATTATTAAATTCAATAAACCATTTCGTAATTAGTTCATGGTACAATTGACCCTGGGATGACCCCAATTTATACGCGCATGTGCCTTTTGTTTGGACGCGCTACTTGCTTAACATGTAAAATCCTTATGGCCCGAATTCACAAAGGAGGTTTAAACCTAAACCATGGTTTAAACCTCCGTAAGCGTACTGAAATAGGCGTAAATAAGCGCACATTACCCATGCGCGCACTCAAAGACAATATATGATTGGATTGGATTCCGTGCGCACGTACGCTTAAAACCACTAGGAGGGGGTTTAAACCAAACCTCCTTTGTGATTCGGGCCATAGAGTTCTGTGTATGTAACTCTATGGTAAATACTGGTGCGCGCATCGTGGTGCGTACAAAATGTCAGAAAAAATACATGGTTGGGAGTGCGTTGGTGCGATCTGGCAACACAAAGGTTTTTATCGTGGTGTACTATACGCACGAGGCGCAAGCCGAGTGTGTTGGACACCACGATAAAAACCTGCGTGTTGCCGGATCGCACTAATTAACGCACGAACTCACAACCATGTATTAATAGTTTTATAAAACGGTTGGCAATATGATTATGAAGTCTATATAAATGGTTACGAATCCCATAGAAAAGCCAAGAGTCGCACAGTCATGGAGGCTGCTTTCCGAATTGGATGACATCACATAGGCGCAGCCAACAAAAGTGTAATCCCTGCGTTAAAATGACAATTAAATTACGCGATTTCATTGCGTTTTAAGTTTGCACGCACCGAGGTGCGCGTACGCGCAGCTCAGCTGTGCGTTAGTACTTTTTTTTGCACGGTCACGTGGTATTATTTGACCAATCAGGATGGCTACATTCTTGAACCCGTTTTATAACATATAATATATAAATAGTACATGGTCTATCATGCACTATACTGGATTATGTGCACGACAAATACTAAATTATCCCGAGTGCAGTTTTGTTTCACCGAGGCCGCAAGCCGAGGTGAAATAGACCTGCACGAGGGATAATTTAGTATTTGGAGTTCATATAGTCCAGTAATGGTGCAGAAATAGAACATGCACTAATTGTAAATAGACCCCTAGATCTATTCATTTAACACGGGATTCCCTGTGAAAAAAATCAGCGGTTATAGTGCAGTGCACTATAACAAATTTTTTGTACGTCACGTGATGCGAATCTAACCAATCACTGCACGTATTATACATACACTATTTACTATAGCCCAATAATGATGATACTCGATCGACCTTTATCTGCACATGTACTGCATGTATGCGCAAATTGTATTTACGAACTGGCTTATTCATTTATTCGTAAACATCTAGCTCTCTCTCTCTCTCTCTATACAATTGAAGGAGGATTCTTGATCGTTTCCATGGCAACATCTTTGTCATCCTCGTTGCATTCGGCTGGAACCTCCATGTACTTGTTATCAGTCTTGGTATTCCTGTCAAAATAATAGTATTAGTGAATAATTCAATCATCTATTCCAACTAAAATCAAGGAATACATTCATTGAAGATAAATAGCTGCAGTTTTACAACACACTGCAATGAGAAATATCAAATTACTGCTATTCTTAAGGGAAGTATTCCGTTTTTATGATTAATCAGTATAATCATTATATCAAAGCGTTCATCTTTTTATAATAGATCTAATTAATCGATTATTGAAATGATCAAATATAACCTGAATAAAATAAAAGAGTCAATAATTGAAATGTGATCATTCATTCATATGACTAAGTTTCTAAGACCGCCATGTCATGGCGTCAAAAGTTTTAAAATTATTATTTGATTTCGACACGAAGTCAGTGCATGATACATCATGTATCAAATTATAATGAGAGGAATTTGGGAGGATCTGGTAAACTTCAGGGGCGTTGTGAGAACATTGAATGAGAGATTCAGACCAAATTTGGTGACACTAAAAAAAAAAAAAATAATAACAGAAAATGTCCAAGTTTTTTTAAATGCGCCGAGATGGTTTTTAGAAAAGGTCATCGGATATTCAAATTTCCTGAAAGGGGAGCACAACAACTTTTATTCTTCTTAAATTTTCAGATTTCCCGCCAAAAGTTTGCACAAATTTTTTTAGGGATATCCCTGCAAGTAGGCAATATCTCCTGACATACCTAAAATTTTCTCCTTCTTCAACGGTTTCTGGTAGCTTGCGTCCCTTGGACTCAGGCAGCAGAAGGGCGAGAAGTCCCGCTGCGATACTCATTGAACCATAGATGATAAAAGGTAGAGGTGCCCACGTACGACCAGAGATCCGTATGAGAGGGGCAATAATACCCCCGATACGGGATGACATCGAACACATTCCAATACCGACACTCCTACAATTAGAACGAAAAATAAATGAATTACATCATGATCATCTTAGATACAGAGCAATAACATTTTGAAAAAACCTAAATCATTACACGTAACTACTGATCCTAAGAATGAAACAAAAATCCTGATTGAGATATATCGTATAATGTATCTGTATTTACTTTATTTCAATCAGTCTCCTTCATTTTCTTCCAAGTTTCCCTTTCTCCATGTTTTTTTTCTTCTGATTTCACTGTCTTTCTTCCTTTCTAAAATGAGTCTTAACGTTTGTTCTTTCCTCTTTCAGAGAGATTAGAGAGAAGATAGAAGAAAGAGGCCTCAGAGGTTTGGACATGTGAAGAGGACAGTAGAGGATGAACTAATAAAGATGGGTTGCCGAACAAAGGGAGGAAACAAGGAGAAAGAAATGACGACCGAAGAAAAATGGTGCATATTCAATGAAGATTAAATGTTGTTTTCCAGAAGGTTCGTAACTCTGAAGCTTTGTTACTCCAAAAGTTTGTAATGCCGAATTTTCGAAAATTAATTAGAGTTCACAATTCTGAAAATGAAAATTGGTTCATAATTTTGAAGGTTCATAATTCCGAAAATGAATAGAAACCCTTCATATTTTTTGGAATTACAAAACTTTTAATAATAATCACAATTTCATTTTCAGAATGATGAACCCCCTGGTATCGGAATTCGTGTTTCGTAATTATGAACCTTCAGACTTACTAACCTTCTGGAGAAACCTTCGGAAAATGTGCCCATAAAATGAGGACGGAAGAACAATAATGAACCTAATGTTGGCTAGATATAGTTAGATGGACAAATAGTATCGAGAAGACCTAAACCCTGATAGAAGTGACGGGATGATGATGATGATGATGATGATGATGATCTTCCTCACCTGAGTGGTGTAGGGTAGAGCTCAGCTGTGTAGATGTAGATGATACTGAAGGAAGCAGTGATTCCAAATTTCCCAATGGTTGCCATGACAGCCCTTCCGATACCGGCCGCTGAAATGAAACAAAAAATTACGCTTGACTATTATCCTCTCATTCCCCGTCACTGTGAAGCAAAAATCATCATATAATTTTCAATCTTTTTTCTTTATTTTCAGGCCGGTGTGAGGTATACACCGGCTCTGTATACTCTACACATGAAGACGAGACAATTTGGAACCATGTTTTCCTTCCAATGTGAAAAGATAATATTTCAGATCACGTCAAGTTGAATTTCTTGGGACTAGAAAACACAAAGTTGATTCGTTATACTCTGACCGACTTCATTGTTTTGAGAGGTCTTGGATTTTGTTATCTTATTCTTGTCCAAAAAAAAATTCAATTTGACGAAATTCGGGATCTTGTCTATTTCGCTTCTCGGAAGCTGACATGAATCATTTCGTCTTCCCGATGGCACGTTTAAGATTCTTGTCGTTAATAAACATAGTGTTTGTATATACCAGCAACCTCACACACCGGGAGATAGGAAAGACTCTGCATTGTGTAGTCAGAAAATAGTCAGAATATGGTGAAGCCTCTTAACATGAAATAGAAAAGGTTGTGTAGCATGTACTTTATATGACTAATAGTAAGAATACAGGCGACGTAAGATAGGGAAAGGCTGAGCCTGATCGTTAAGTGTTAACCGATTTATGGATTCTAAATGTGGTAGGTTATCATGACAACCAAATTTTATTAAATTTCAACTCTTCACAGTGAAACATAAAACAGCTCACTAAATCTAATTACATTTTTTTTTTAACAGGCATTCAGACATTTGCAACTTGTCAAATGTCCGTCCGTGACAACCCGATCAGGCTCGGCCTCGGCTCTTTATCATAATATACTTAGGCAGTGCCACACAACTTGGGATTGGAAAGGTTCTGCTTTATGTACTTACGAATGACGATGGTTAGAATACAGGCGATGCCGCCTAAAACAAGATAGAAACATGTTGCCGGACGACGTCCGAAGTACTCTAGGGCGAATATACTGCTGACGTAGGCTGGTATCTCTACAGCACCTGACACAAAGGCTGCGATATAGACATTGACTCCAAAGTCTGATGAGCTAAGGGCAAGGCCATAGTAGACTAGACTCTCAACAAACCTGGTGGTAAGAGAAATCATAATATAATTTGACCGACTGAAATGTGGAATGGAGAGCTGGAAGAACTCCACAAGGGATGTCATCGATCAGATAATAATTGCTCCAACGACCACGGCGACAAATATAAGGTTGTTTAGTGGAGTATCTGGGGGGGGGGGGGGCAGAGAGGGCACGTGCCCGGGGGCACTTGAAGAGGGAGCAACAACAAAACAGAACAAAAACAAACACAAACTTGTAAAATCAGCACTGATTTTCTTATTTACTATATAAATCTATATACCTACCTATTATGCCTGTAGTCTTGACTACGGGACCCCTTCGAGAATTTAACACACATGCGTCACAATATTGTGCGCACCCCCCGTAATCCTATTGTCCTCGCCACTCACGCGCGCCAACACGCTACGGCCATCTTCCTCTTTTGCGAGCAATCCCAAGTAGAAACATGTTGCTTGCAAGGAGCGGGGAAGGAGGGAGGGTCATAGGTAGGTATATAGATTTATATAGTAAATAAGAAAATCAGTGCTGATTTTACAAATTTACTGCAATAAATCATATATACCTACCTATTATGCCAGACCAACGCCAACTCAAAGACCGGGAGGCATGTTTCGAGCGGAAGGAAATAGGATTACACTAAAGACTACAAAGAAGACACAGCGGACTTCAAGGTGGTTGACGCAAACAGAGCTTCACCTGCGGGAACATCCCTAAGGTAGCAAGAAATGAAGGAATTGGGCGAACGCCAATAAGCAGCCTTCAAAATATCAACCAGCGCCACACCTTGAAACAGAACCCAAGAAGTGCTGACACTACGAGTATCATGAGCACGAGGCTTGCTGTTGGATAAAAGAGCCACTGTGCCAGCGGCCCTAATAGCTTCGACGATCCATCTAGAAATGGAATCGAGAGGCAGGAGAAAAAGGCTCTCTAGTGATCAGGAACAACTGATCATCCTTACGATAAGGCTTAGTCTTATCAATATACCATTTGAGAGCCCTAACAGGACACCAAACTTTGTCCTCGCGCACCGAAGAAAAGTCAGAAAGCGGACAAAGAAAAATCTCAACAGGACCGGAGGTAGCTGTCTGATTCTTGGCAACGAAAGAAGCCCTAGGAATCAACCTAACACCTTTTCTCTCCCAGCGAACATGACCAGGAGTAAGACAGAGAGCATGAAGAGTACTGCGCCTCTGCCCAGAGGCAATAGTTACCAAAAAGAGCGTCTTAACCGTAAGATGATGAAGCGAAGCTTCACCTAACGGTTCAAAAGGAGGTTTCGCTAAGGCCTCCAGGATCTTAGGCAGACTCCAAGACGGCACTAACTTAGAAAACGAAGGTCGTTTCAGAAAGAACGAACGAATCAAACCACTTAGTAGCGGGGAATTGGAAATCCCCGAACCATCCGAAAAACCCGAATGAATGGCCCCGATCGCCGAACGGTAGCCTCGGATAGTAGAAATAGACCTCCCTTTGTCAAATAACGAGATTAAGAAATCCGCAAATGAACCAAAAGGAGCCTTAGAAGGGGTTTGATTTCTCTCTTTGCACCAAAGGAAAAAGACCGAGAGACGGGAATTGTAAATTTCCCTAGTAGAAACCCTACGACTGGACATTAAAAAGTCCGCGGCTCTATCAGAGAGACCCGACTGTCTTGCAGATTCCCTGACAGGGGCCAAGCAGTCAAATGAAGAGACTCCGGATTGTGGTGAAGAATCCCCGATAGGGGCTGTAACACCAGATCCGCTCTTAACAGGAGAACTAACGGTTGAGCCCTTAGAAGGCTCATAAGTTCCGGAAACCAATTCCTCCTGGGCCAAAAGGGAGCTATTACAAGCACCCTCGCCCGATCTTCCCTGATTTTCCGCAAGACACGCGGAATCAGTTGGAAGGGAGGAAAGGCGAATCCCTGAAGGTTCTCCCAGCTGAGGGAGAAAGCATCGAAAGCCCATGCTCCCTGATCCCGAACACGGGAGCAATACTTCGGCAGCTGGTGATTTAGCACCGACGCAAATAGATCCACTTCCAGTGGACCTAGGCAACTGCGAATGCGGCAAAAAACTTCCGGATGGAGCATCCATTCCGAAGGAAGATACCTGCCCCGGGACAGAAAATCCGCAAAGAGGTTTTCCCGACCGGGGATGAAAGAGGCCACGGGTGTGATTGCCATGCGACGACACCACCTCCACAGCTGAGCTGCTAGGGCATTCAGGGCAACCGAACAAGTGCCTCCCTGCCGATAGATATATGCCGCCACAGTAACATTGTCCGTGAGAATCAGAACCGAACGACTGAGAAGTCGACTTCTGAAATGGAGCAAGGTCAACAGAACTGCCATAAACTCCAGGACATTGAAGTGAGGAAGAGTCCCAAGATGAGACCAATCCCCCGCAACCGTGCTGCCGTTGCAGTGTCCTCCCCACCCCAACCGAGAGGCGTCCGTCGAAACCGATATCGACGGAAGAGGGGCAGAGAAGGACCTGCCTCGCGCGAGAAACACCTCGCTCGTCCAACAAGCGAGAAGAGACTTGATCTTTACTGGTACTGGAAACCAGACCAAAAGAGAGTCTTTTCCCGGCTTGAAGAACCTGAGGAGATGTCTCTGAAAGGGTCTCATGAGGAGCCGGCAGTCCTCTAAAACATTGACTAGACTGGCTAGATAACCTAGAAACTGAAGCCACTGTCTGGCCGAGACTCTTCTGGCCAGCAAGAGCTTGCGAGCCGCAGAGACAATGGTGAGAATCCTGTCTCGACTGAGCCGAGCTAACTGATTCCTTATGTCTAACACCGCCCCCAGAAAAACTGGGCTGCGAGTGGGGACTAACTCTGACTTTTCCCAATTTATTAGGAAACCTAAGTCTTGAGAAAGAGAGACTAGCAACGAGTCTCGTCCAACAAACGATCGCGCGACTCCGCAAGGAGAAGCCAATCGTCCAGGTAACAAAACAACCGCAGGCCGCGACGCCTCAGAGAGGCCGCTAGCACCGCTACAACTTGAGTAAAAACCCGAAAGGCCGGGCGCAGCCCAAAGGGAAGAGCCCAAAACCGGTAAGTCTCCGAGAGGAAGGAGAACCCCAGAAGATCGCGAGATGCGCGATGAATGGGAATGTGAAAGTACGCGTCCTTGAGATCTATCGAGACCGCGTAGTCTTCCCTTTTGATCAACGGAAGAATGGAGGCAAGAGTCTCCATACAAAAATGAACCGGAGGAATAAATTTGTTTATCCTCTTTAGGTTCAGTATCAAACGAAGTTTTCCCGAGCGCCTGGGAATAACAAAAGTCGGAGGAAGGGAAAAAGGACAGCCTGTGAGGTGTCCGAGTTCCTATAGCACCTCCGGGGAGCGGGGCGGACAGAACTATGAAGAAACCGTCTCGTCCGCCCGCTGCCTGAACCCAAGCAAAGACGAACCCTACGCACGGGTTGACTAAAGAGTCAGGGAAAGATAAGAACAAAGCAATCGCTTCTACCCCACAAAGGGAGAGCAACTAAGGCTCTGCCTGCCCCAGCGATTCGGAGACCGAAGCTAGAGAGGCCGCTTCCAAAACTGGATCCGCCTGAAAAGATCGTGACAAAAAATCACGAACAAAAGCCGAAACGGTCGGATTCACGCATGAACCGCCATAAGCCTCCTCACTCGACGGAGCCCCAAGGCTGCGAGACTAGGAGGCTCATGTGATCTCATCACGGACAAAGAAGAATAAACCATAAAAGGCTAATTAGTCTCGATGTCCGACCCAAAAAAGGGACAATAGCAGGGGATGTGAATCCTGGTACAAGGAACCAACCCTGAGTCTGGCAAAGCCCATCTCACACTGATTAAAAACGGGGAGCGCCGCCGAGCGTCCGCGGGGGACGCTCGACGGACCTCGCTGCAAGCCCTCCAGCGGGATACCCCTAGGGGGGTGTCGTTAGACCGCCTTCGCTGGACCCGGGGGCTCGCCAAGACGCTACACGCCTGGCAGGCCCACCCAAGTGGCTCTCCCCAAGTTCACATGGTCTGTGAGTGCACGGGGTTTTGTCGGACCCCCTTGTCTCCCCCCGGCGAAGGGGGGCGAGAAGAAGGGCCTGGCACATCTCAGCTTGAGAGACCGAAGGGTTAGCTAAACCCGATGGGCAAGAGGCAGACAAAGCCTTGCCTCTTTTAGCCCCTTCCCTAGGCTTCTGATTGGCCCAAAAAGAGCCTAAGTCGAAACCCGCTTTTCAGAGCGTTTATCCGGTTTCGTTCGGATCCCCGAAGCCCTTCGGGAACACGAACCGAACCCTCCACTGAGGAACGCTCACCTCCCTTTATGGGAGAAGTGCGCTGAGGGTATTGAACCCAAAGACGCACACCAATTAACCATATCGGCCGAGCAAGGAGATGCAACAGCCATGGGCCGGACGCCAAGGCGCCCAGACTCAGCAGAAATCCCGCTGCTTAAACCAACGCGAAGTCGAACCCTACGCGCGGGTTGACTGAACTTCAGGGCGATATTTGGACAACAAAACAATCGCTTCCACTCCACAGAGAATGAGCGATTGAGACTCCGCCTGCCCAAGCGATTCGGGAACCGAAGCTTGAGAGGACGTATCCAAATCTGGTTCCACCCGAGTGGAATGAGACAAAGGAACATTAACAAAGGCCTCAGCAGGCGGGTCCCCGCATGACTCACCAACAGTCTCCTCGCCCGGCGGAGCCCCAAGGGCCGCGGGAGCAGGAGGCACATGCGAATCAGTCTCAGACAAAGAGGAATCAATCACAAAAGGTTGATTAGTCTCAAAGTCAAACCCCTGAATAGGGACAGAAGTCAGGGTTGAAGTAGCCGGTACAAAGGACCAACCCTGATTCTGAGCAAAAGCCCGCATCATGCTGAACATGTCAGCTTGAGAGGAGCTAGCTGGGTTAGCCAGGCCAGACGGGCAAGAGGCCAGCAAAGCCTTGCCACTTTTTGCCTACCTCTTGGCCTTTTTCTTGGCTGGCTCGACAAGAGTCGAAGCCGAAACCCTTTTGATAGAACGCTTAATCGGATTCATTCGGATCTCCGAAGCCACTTCGGAAACACGAACCGATCCCTCCGCGGAGGGACGTTCACTTCCCATAAAGGGATTGGAGCGCTCATGGCGTGAGCCTTGAGAATCATCCAAAACACCCATATCAGCTAGGCAAGAAGATGCCGTAGCCATGGGTTGAGAGCTAAAAGCTCCCAGTGCGTGGACAGACCGAGATAACTCAGTATGTGCCCGATGACTACTAAAGGCGTGCGAACCCACTATTGGACCGCTCGAAAGCGGCAATAGGGGAGCACTAGTAGTCACGCACTCAGGTGAAAACACCTGTTGCTCCGAAGAGCGTCCATAATTGTTAGCTCGAGCATTCCCATCAGCTGGCACACTAAGGCAGCCCAGAAAGTACTCGTTCCCCCATATGGCGTTTACCGGGGGCTAGGGTTTGAGGAACCCAGACCAACAAGGACTAAGCCCGTGGGTTGCCCTGCAGTAGTGGGGCGCGTCTCCCCTAACGGATCAGAGCGAGTGAACGCTACCGTACGGGAAACAACAGCCCCCCCCCCCTCTGGTCTCCGCGACCGGGGGATTGGATTCTCTCCAGATATCCAAACCACTAGAATCTGACGCCACCCACCCCGAAACCACAGGCTTCGGAGTTGACAATCCCGATTCAGTTAACGCCACCCGTCCCGAAGCCGCAAGCTTCGAAACTGGCAAACTCTGCAAGGAAACACCACTAGGCAACTTACCTTTGGCCCTCCTCCCTCCCCCGCGTACCGCTGTACTCGGGGGAGTTCTGGAAGGCCGAGTCGTCTTGCTAGACAACTCTTCGGAAGAAGCAGGTCTCCTCGACCCAGCTGCTTCTTCTTCCGAATTCATACCTCTGCAATAAAACAGACAATAAAGTATACTTTTCAAATTAAGAAATACTTCAACTGAATGCAGAAACTAAACTAAAGTTTATTTGGGAGATACGCACAACAGAAATTTTTACAGCCTAAACCGTAAGAACAAACACCGAACCCGAAGGCTCGGTGACAAACGGAAACACCCGCAAACACAGAAATATCTACGTGGGGCTGACCGTAAAAGAGAAACAAAAATGCCAAGAAAGGGAATCAAAAATCCCTTGCAATCGGCAAGAGTGACTAATAAAACACAAAGTACTATAATCTAAACGAATATAGGTACCTAAAAGTGCTTTAACTATGTGAAAAAGCGCACCTAAAAGATACTATACGACCTGATTTCAGGAGCGCTGTGACTATACGTCCTATCTCGTCGGGGGCGAGCAAGAAAGAGGAAGATGGCCGTAGCGTGTTGGCGCGCGTGAGTGGCGAGGACAATAGGATTACGGGGGTGCGCACAATATTGTGACGCATGTGTGTTAAATTCTCGAAGGGGTCCCGTAGTCAAGACTACAGGCATAATAGGTAGGTATATATGATTTATTGCAGTAAATACAAAAGAGCGAAATAGAAAGGGAGACATGGGAGAAAAGGAAGGAAAATTGTGGTCCGTAATTAAGGATTATAATTATTCGGGATCGTAACTACCAAACTGTTCATTTTATTCGGGAATCGTTACTACCAAACTGTTCATTATATTCGGTAATCGGCACCACTAAACAGTTCATTATATTCAGGTATAGTCTCCACCAAGCTTGTCACTGCATGCAAGTAAAATCTTACCAGTTAAAGAGAAGGTTGAATGACTCCAATCTCAGATTACGGGTACGGAATAGATCAATGACCGTCGCTCGCTTCTCCCCTCTCTCCTTTTCCTAGTTGATAACGTAAAGTCGGGACTATAATAAAGGCTAAATTAATCACAGGGAACCATAAGCGCCAATCCTCACAGGAATTCTATTCAAGGGGGGGGGGGGGGGGACACCCCATTGTTGCATCCAGGTGTGCCCCCCCCCCCCCCCACTTGAATAGAATTCCTGTGAGGATTGGCGCCCATACAGGGAACAATAGGCTATGGTACCAGAGAAAAGGTATCAGAGAGAAAACATTCGGTTATGGATTGGGAGAAAATTTGAAGACGTTCTCAGTCCGTAATTGATCTAAGATCACAACGATAATCATTGCAACTTATAAACGGCTCCATAATTTATGCTAAATCAAATAGAGAATTTTACGAGAAGGCATATAACATGTAATTTCTAGGTCAATTCCAAAGAATAGCAGCTAACGCTACGTCACATTCTGATACAAAAGCGAATATATTTCTTCCTAGATCTAAAAAAAATTATATTTATAATAAATAAATATATGTTGTTTGGTTACCATTTGCAATTTATCACTCTCGGTGAAAACAGGCTGCGGTAAAGGAACATTGTTGGTCTTCGAGATCTTGTCTATGACGACATTGGCCTTGTCTATTCGTCCCACACTTAGGAGCCAACGAGCAGACTCGGGTACGATCCTGACAAAATAAATCAAATTTAAACATCTCTGGATTATTATTCTTTCTTTTTTATTTATCTGTTTTCTTTGTACTTCAATCTCTCCATTAAATTTGATACGTAAATTGCTACGTTTAATACATCACTGTCATCTAATTCTAGGGCGAAAACACGTATCAATTTCTCTAATTTTACATCACATTTTGAACTTATCTTTTAATGCGTCATTGCATGAACATCAATAATTTTCAATTGGTGAGTAAACCTATTGATGGATTATAAAGAAATAAAGATAAAGGAATTATGTAACGCATGCACACACGATGTAAACTCTAAATATAGTAAATATAGCAGAAGCTCTTAACGTATTTTCAAACTGTTTTATCCAATAAAACATTTTTTTTTAAAGAAAAAAAGATGGAGTTGGTTTTCCCTGCTCTCAGTGAAACCGACTTTAAAACAAAATTGTTAATGATTGGGTGTACCTAGTTCATAGTTATCGTTGGTATCGACATGACGGGAAAGGCATTTAAAAAGAATGATAGAGGGAGGATTACTTGCTTACGGTATGAACACATAGAATATGACAACGGGTATCGATAAAGCAAGCTGTAGATGTCTCCAATCTCGAATGAAGAAAGCAAGAGCTGATAGTCCCATGTATCCAATAGAGAAACCAATCATTATTCCAGTTCCCGCTATCACACGCTTGGAGGGACCGACAAACTCCGTACCTGAAAGATAATATCATGCATGATATTTTATTTCTAAAGATTTTAGACTCCTACATGATGCATGCTTTTCAATCAATTCATCGCACTACAAAATTCTTATATATCAACATATAAAACATTTGTATAACATTTGAATTACAATAACCAATGCGCATGTATCAATGATCACAGAAGGTCGTCTAAGACGGAGGTGTTTCCATTCAATATAAATAATGAATATGGGGGGGGGGGGAGGATTTAGGGATTTGGGGATTTGGCATTGTTTTCCACTCCTTTTCAAACACGTACTATATTCGTGCTGTTGTCATATCTATATCTCTCTTCATAAAATGGTAAAGTAGATCTAAATCAAATGATTGGCTAAGAACGCACACCTGACCAGGCATTTATGCTGTTAATCGGTCATTAGAGAGTATAATGACCGGGCGCATCAACCAGCTACATCACTGTGCATTTTCGCTTCATCTGAATTTCAATGCGAGCACTTAAAGTCGAGGTTGCTTATCTCGGTTTGTACAGAACTCCCGCAATTTTTATGATTTTCTATCCAACGTTGTGTAGATCTGCTCTTTAATAGCAAACTCGACGTGACAGGTGTCTCTTGTACAATTAATATATGTATTTCTGCGAGGACTGACGTCACTTGCCCGATCAATTTGTGGATTCTACATCTGGCGAGCGAGCGAAGCAAGCGAGCAAATTTTTGGCACTTTAATTTTAAAGCCTTTAGAGGAAATATTATTACCAAAATATACGAGATAAGGTATTTACATCTGATATTCGGGCAGTTCGCTCTGCTGTCCGAACATCTGGTGACTTTGTTTGTTTGTTTATTCATTGGAACATACAAGTCATTTATATACATTTGAATTCTGAATAAGAGTATATTGAAAACTGATATTTAACCCAAAAAAAATTAGAACACAGAGAGACCGTCGCGTCGTCATGAGCGAATTGCTTGATATCGACCGGGCAATGGAGGTGCACACCAGCTTTGATTTTCATTATCAGATTATTCATCATTTGTCTATTGTTTTTAACTACTTTGGTTATATTTTTTGTATCATCATCATCATCACTGTCATTGTTTGTTCATCTAACACATGAATAATCTCAGTTGTAGGCAAGGGGGCACTATGCCTGCCCACTTTTCCAAATATCCAAACTCGCTTCAATCGCACGCAGTACATGAGTACAGCAGAACTGCATATTATGCAAAGAATAGAATTAAAAGAAAAAGAATAGAAAAAAATTAATATGTGATATCAAAGAGAATGTTGGAGTAGGGTATAGCAACATGAACTACTGATCAAAAAGAAATTTTCCATTCTCATCATAAGTTCCATCTTTTCAAAGGGTGTGCGTAGGCTTAATAACGTTAGTTCGTTGAAACCCCAAAGTCTCTGGGTCGTCTTTCCCCTCCTATGATAATACAAAGGAGTCAATGAACGTTTAAGTGAGTGTGTCCTAACCATATAGGCATGTGCATGTGAAGCATGGTTCAATAGCCCTGCTTGCTAGTCTGAATTCCTTATCAATTGCCGTAAAGCATTGTAAGGACATCACATACACACACATTGACTCCTGTACAAGGGTTGAAAATTTGACAAAATCTGGAAGCTACCTTGAAAAATAATCTTGAATTTAATTAAACTGATTTATATATAGATTAAATCACCTCCAACCAGGGGTGGCGAAAAAATGATATAAACGTAAACAACGCAATTTCTTGGCCATTTTACCCAGGAAATTTTGCAATTGACCACCGCAATTGAGCGTTAGAGAAGCTCAAATTGTATACATTGATAAACGGTTTTCGGTTCACTCACTTCGGTATCGGGAGCAAAAGTAACAAAAATCCTCGCCTATAGGCTTGAGAAAGAGTCGATAAAACCAGCAAGGCCACCTGAATTTAAGATTCCTTTCAAAATTTGAACCTTTGCAAATGCTGTTTTATACACTTTATCCTATATTGAGGGCGCAAATTTAGCAGGAGTCATATGAAACTTACATGATATAGCGAGCAAAGCAATTAAATCTTTATTTTTTTCAAATTCTGAACCCTTTAAGCTTTTTAAGAACTATATACTGGGCAGTGGCGTATCTAGGGATTATGGCGCCCAGGGCAAACAATTAAGTTGCGCCCCAACCCCCGAGTCCCCAAACTTATTTAAGTTATTGTAGAAGTGACGGAGCAAGGCGACCGAGTGGCAATTTTTCCATTTTAACCCTAAAAACGTAATTCCCTGTTTTACTCAGGAAATTTTGCAATTGAACGACTGCTACTGAGCAATCGAGAAGTTCGAATTTAGTACATTGATATTCACTCACTTCTAAAACTGGGAGCAAAATTAACGAAAACCCTTGAGAAGTAGCCGAGAAATTCAGCAAGGCGACCGAAAGTTTGGATTTCATTCAAATGTTGCAAATGCTGCAAATGCTGTTTTATACAGTTTATTGCAGGCGCAATATATCTAGCAAGATTCAGATGAAACTTATTACATAATTACATTTTTATTTTTCAAATTTTGGACCCTTTAAGCTGTTTGAGAACTATATACGGGGGGGGGGGCGCAAAATTACGAGATCCTTAAAGCTAATAATTAGGCAAGGGAGCAAAAAAAAAAAAAAAATCAAAAATCTGTCTATTAAACTTGCATTTTAGAGCATCCTAAAATGGTTTTTAATGAAAAGAAGGAATGCATGGATCTAAGCCAATAGACGAAACCCCTTAATTGAGAATAACAATGCCTAGCGAACGAATTTTCTTCGATATTTTCGCATTGAAATTATGGCATTTCTTATTTCCTTAATTCTAATCATTAAAAAATGTGATGGTATTTAAAGATCAAACATAATGAGTTTGGATAATCAAAAGTTTTAAGGTCATGTATAACAATTCTTGTTTATTTTATCCAAAATATTGGGGGGGGGGGTGATAATACAGGCCATCCCCCCACCTAATTTTTTTGGGGGGATATATACCCCCACCCCCCGGGCTCGACCTTATCATGAGTGCTTTTACATATCCCCCATAACATACCTTTGCTAGACTCCTACTCAAATGTGCACCCCAATGCGGAGCGAAACTGAACATGTGCACACCCTACCCCCCCCCCCCCCCCAATTCCCTTATCCAACGCTGCCGTCACGGCCGGCCGGCCCCATCTTTTCAAATAAATTCTTCAGGAATGGCTCAAAATTTCTTTGGACATGTTGGAGGGGCATTATCGTCAGCGCACTTTAGGCTTTAGGCTTTGCACTAAGCATTTCAGACACTGCGTTTAGGCCGAGAGTTTTTGGAGAAATAGGTTGCATTCCGACTTAATTTTCCACAAGCCAGGACCGGCCCGGGTTTCGCACGTGCTTAACCCTCAAATGTCAATGCCCCCCCCCCCCCCCCCGTGTTACCGTCACCGTCAGGTCGTATGTCCCCCCCCTCTCTCTTTCTTTTTCTTTCTTTCTCTCCTTATCCTTTTTCCTCATTTTCTTTCCCCCTTTCCCCCTTCTTTCCTTCTTCCTTTCTTGTTTTTCTTTTCCCCTCCTTTTTCTTTTTTTTTTGCCGCCAATAGGGGGGGGGGGGGCGCGGCCGATTTGGCCCCCACCTGGATCCGCTAGTGAAGTTCAACTCTTTTTCTCTCACTTTCCATTTGATATGTGCTAATCTCTTTTCAATTTTGACTTTCACTCCGCAAATTTTCTCATGTTGGATGTTCCTATTGATGACTATAAGGTAGCGGTATATACATTTTGATAATATTTTTGTTTAGATCTATAATCTATCTGAGATCTAACATTATATTACATTGTAAGTAAGTACATCCTACTGTTGGAGATGAGGCTTATTGAGCAAACGACAAGGATCCACTTCAACATTTTATAAAACAAATAAATATAGTTATCCACCCTCAATAACTTCAAAACAGGCTATCGCCTCGGGTGTATCAGACTGTTCCAAAGTTACCTTTTGTTGATAATCCATACTAACGCCCTCACTGATATGTATTATTTTGTATACTATACTTCCCCAGTGATTGAGCCACCTGTTGTCAATAGACCAGAGCTACTGCCACACCCTGCCACACCCTGCCACACCCTGCCACATCTCCTAACCAGCTACTTTGTGAATTTATATCACAACGCCCAAAGTACCATTCAATTATTAAGGCCAAAATACTAATCTCCTCATACCTACCAAGAACAAAGCCAACGAGAAAGACTCCCATGTTGGACATAGCTAGGAAAGTTCGAAGGAAAGCGAACCACCAGAAAGATGGAGCGAAGGCCACCGCTACTCCGAAAATAAGCTGGCCAGTTATACATATCCACATCGTGATTAACCGGCCCATCCTATAAAACGAAAGCAACATTATTGATTATATAAAATACCTCCATATCGGTGAAAGTCATAGGCGTTATCTCGATCGCCTGCGAATTGGCGTGAGAAGGTATCACCTATACAAGGTTCATGCAAAGTTTGGTAATGGGATATCCCAGTAGACCGACAGCCACAAGACCGACAGCCCATGAGACCAACAGTCCTTGAGATCGACAGCCAATGAGACCGACATCCACAAGACCGACAGCCACAAACCGACAGCCAATGAGACCGAGAGTCCGTCTGACCGACAGCCCATGAGAACGACAGCCCATGAGACTGACAGTCAATTCGACCGACAGCCCATGTCAGGAGGACCGCTAGACCGACATATCGGTCTCGTGAACTGTCGGTTTAGTGGGCTGTTGGTCCCATCGGCTATTTCAAAATAATTTCATATTTAGTTTTGTAACATTGTGCACATTTTGCCAATCCATACTAAATATGCCTCGAATGGTATACGAGAAAGCAACTGACCTATTTAGTTGCATTACTACTACTATTACTACTACTATTACTACTACTACTACTATTACATGTCCACTTTACTACATCTGTTTACTACTACCACCACCGTTGCTATAAATCATGAATGTTTCAATTTTTGATAAAAACTGATCTACAAACCTGTCTGCGATGTAACCAAAGATCAAACTGCCAGTCAGTACTCCGACGAACCACAGTGATGACGAGATATCCGCAAGGTCTTTGTTATTACAAACTAAAGCAAACTAAGAAATGAAAATAAAGATAAATTCTTATTCATATACTTTGAAATAATGAGATAGGGTAATAGATAATTATTTCTCATAATCGTTAATTCAAACAAGTTGTAAAGTTATTCGACAATTCATTATCCATTGAACCAGGTTGATAGCCTTAACAGAGCTTGGATCTTGGATTTTCCGTTGTAGTACAGTCCGCTGCTGGTGAATTAGCGTACCTTGTGGTTGTCAAGTGCTGACCAAAAGTACAGGACTTTGCGATTTATTTTTTTCCTTGTTCGTACTTCTAAGTAACGTATGGGACAGCAAATGTCCAAATCCCCGGACGTGCCCTATTAATGAAGTGTGTTATAGAAATACGCACCTCCATATTAATGGTAGATGAATACTGCGATGTATCATGCTCCCATCCGGATGTACATGGTACGACCTCCATGGAATGGTAATCAATGACAGGTGATGCCGTGGTCGAGTTCTCATCACTTTCCAGTGGAATGAAAGGCGAGGTGGAGACATTGTACACAGAGCACTGGTTGTACTCAGAAGAGTTGTCCTGAGGTATACTGGCATAGCGCTTCAGCTCGTCACACTCCTCTACACCCACGCCCCATTGACTGCAGTTTTCACTTGACCATTCTGGGACCTAAAATGAACGAGAAATAAATGTTTTTAAAAAACATATTTACCTTAGAAATCTTTTCATTTATTCAAAGTTAGGTTGTTGTTTTTTTTTTTTTTTTAATCTCTCTCAGGTTTTCAATTTCATGCCCCAGTCACACAGACGAGACCGACACCAAGGCCTGTTTCATAAAACGTGTTTTCAATAACAAGTTGCAATAACTGTTCATTGAATCTCATTGGCTGAGAGCGAATTTGTCAAAGAAATGAGGCAGTTATTAACAAGTTTTATGAAACGGGGCACTGACCGAACTAAACATTACATTACCCCAAATGGACAATATTTTGTCAGTTATTGGTCGGTTTGTAGTAGGTCTGATGGTGTGACTGGGGTATAAGCATCGATATCTGCGAGATCGATGGGTATGAGCAGGGGCGGATCCAGGATCTTGCACAAATCTCAGAAAATTCTCTGACAAGCAAAAGAAAAGAGGTCAATGTTTTCCTCCAAAATTCTCTGACATGCAAAAAAAAAAAAAAGGTTACCAAACATTAATTTTGGGGTAACTTTCTCCTTCCAAATTCTCTGACAAGCAACAACAAAAAGGGGGCACAATATACACTTTTCTTTCAAGGGGGGGGGGGTATGCCCCCTCCCCTACATTCGCCACTGGTATGAGAGACAAAACGATAATGAAAAAGCTACTATTCTTGATACAAATTATTTTAGAAGCTTCCCGTTCTTCTGTAAGCTGTGATCGCTATTGCTCTGTCCGCAGTGGCGTATCTACGGGGGGGGGGGGGGGGCGGGCGGTACTTGAAGGGGGGCGCAAAAAACGCAAAAGAGAGAAAGAAACGAGGGAGAAATACCAGAAATGTTATGGTCTTTGAGGGTTATTTG
The DNA here is from genome assembly GCA_025617745.1 of Heliocidaris erythrogramma. NCBI lineage: Eukaryota > Metazoa > Echinodermata > Echinoidea > Camarodonta > Echinometridae > Heliocidaris > Heliocidaris erythrogramma. Next base: position 5,307,200 of record CM046858.1, read on the forward strand.
CACCCAGTCAAGGACAAAATGCGTAAGAAATTATGTTTTATAGGCTTTGAAATGCGAAAATTTTCTAAAGCTCGGTCGCTTTGCTCCCTCGCATAATTATGTTCAAGATCTAGCTCTTTCGCGCCCCAAATGGCGTTTTTTTTAAAGTGTTAACCATTAATTGACTCTAATTGCTTTGCCCCTCCCCCCCCCCCCCCCCCCCCCCGCATAAGGCAGGAGCTTGTTAAATTTTTGCACCCCCAGATTGGGATATAAGTGCATAAAAAACACTTTCAAAGTATAGAACATTCTATAGAAATCATAAATTTGCCTTGCAATTGCCTTACTAAATTCCTCTTTTAAATTTCTTCTGGGATTCATTTTGCGCCCCCCAAAATAGGAATGTTCAAAATTTAAAAAAAAATCTATTGCTAGGTCGCTGTATTCCGTAAGATTTTTTTTTTGTAATGGTAAAATATATAAGAAATTTCAATTTGAGGGGTGAAAAGTAAAAAAATTAAAAATCTGCCGCTCGGTCGCGTTGCTCCCTCGCTTATACAATAACTCATCAAATTTTGGCTAATAACTCCAGGTTATGTGCATCAAAACTCATTTTCACGTAGTGCCATCATTTCTAAATTAAAAACGCTCATTAATCTGAGTTTGGGCATGGGGGGGGGGGGGGGGGGACGAATATTTGATAGTTTGAACCGGGTGCCACAAATACCTAGATACGCCACTGTCTGTCCGGGATGCGTATTTTTTCTGGCAGGACTTGCGCCATTTATTTAGGGCTCTGGTCAAGAGGCCCCGTTTGAAGACTTTGAGAGAGACTACAACTTTAAGACTTGTATTTTTCCAAAGTTTCACTCTATTTTTATTTCAGCAAAAGAAAATTTTGTCCATACTGAATATCCAATCTCATCCTGACGGGACTCGAACTCGAGTCACCTACATGACAAGCGCATCGTTTATCCAAATGCGCCACACAAGCCAGGTTCGCTCGTTTTTTTATATCCCTACGATTTGTTTTTCATAAATATTCATGCCGACTAGTCTTGATGGAATAAACCGTATTGTCACTTCAATTTGGCGCTCAAATACTGCCCTCTCTCGTCGGTGGCGCAAGTCCTGCCAAAAAAAAATGCGTCCGGGATTACCACGTGACCGCCACTTAGGCCCCACGTCAAAAATATCGCATGCACCAGATTTATCATAGTAGCTAACACTATGAACATGGCGAACAAAGAAGCGGACAAAATATACAGCTCCTCATTGTACCTTCCACAATTCCTCTGGTAGACAAAAGAACATCCCTTCAGTAAAAAATATGTAGAACAGGTGTCAAATGCATATTCAGCTGTTCTACTTATTTTACATAATAGCAATGAAGGGATGTTCTTTTGTCTATATACCAGAGCAACTGTGGAGGGTATAATGAGGAGCTGTATATTTTGTCCGCTCTCTTTGTCATAGTGTTCATAGTGTAAAGGTTTCTACAGTTAGAAACACTGCCTTTAATAATAATACATGTAATTAATTTGCGAAGAAGCACAGTGACCGAGCGAGGACATGTTTTATGTTCATCTTTCCTTATAACAACTGAAAGTGTCTGTCGAATCAATGTAATCTCTATATGATAATATTGTGTGTGATTTTTAAAATAGATGACATTTCTCAGTGTCCTTAACCTAATCAAAACTTAGCATATTTACTATTATCTTGTTGTACCTCGTTAATTTTCCACTTCACTCGTTTCAATTCGTCGTTTAAATTGATTGTTAAAATCTTAGTTTTCATTTACATGCAATTTGGATCGGAGTCTGACCAGATAATCTTCCTTCGTATAATTCAATACTACATGTACCGGTACGATATGCAATAGTGCACCCTCAGATGGTATGTTAACGTGCAGTTCAATTCTATATAACATTCTATGTATATTTTAGGCTTTATTGACTTGAATTTGTAGGTGTTCATGTTCTTGCTTCCCCTGGTGCGTTTCCTGGAGTCGATGGGAAAGGTCCAAGGGTCACAGGAATTCCACATTCCTTTTTTCCTTCCAGACATCTTCAGGGGGTGCATCAGGGGAAGCTGAATCATTTGTCCTCACCTTGTATTTAATTTTTTCATTGTATTGTACATATGAAATACCAAATAAATAATGATAAATAATAATTATAATAAAGGGCCAGTCACATTTGTCCGATAACGATGACGAGATTTTCATGTACACCCTCCTGTATGCGCGTGTACGCGTGTGTGAGTATGCACGTGGCTGTTAATAGTAGGGCGGCTCTAATGTGTACCTTTAAATTTAATGAAAAATCTCATGTTATTATTAAATGTTAGTTCTAAGGGTACTCTGAAGGGCATTGGTTTTTATACAGGCTACCCGTATCTCATAAAAGGAAGACCTACATCATGTGTACATCTGCATCATCGGCGTCTCCAACATTACACAACATTACATTGTTGATTCCTGTCCACAGTCAAAGGGCGACATTTCACTAGATTCAGGAACATGATTTTGTCCAACTTAAATGAAAATGTGGAATATGAAACACGTGGGCCTCATTTGCTTATTAGTTTGCTACAAATATATTTGACTTAACAAAGGGTGCTGACGTGCTGTGGTTCTAACGACACATTTATGGCAACAGCCCTTTTTAGTGAAGTTTAATAGTTTATATGAGATCTAAGCATGCATTATGCACACTTAGAAATAAAGGTACAATTTTGCACCCTTCAAATGCAACACTGGCAGCACCTTTTTGGGTGCAACTTTGCACCCTAAGAAGCTATTTGCACCTTTAAGGGTGCAGTAAGCTACAATTTGCACCCTTAACGGGTGCAGAGTTGTACCCTTTAGAAAAGGTGCAAAAATGCACCCTTTTGGATGCAAACGTTTCTGCACCCTTAAAGGTGCAACGTTGCATCTTTTAGGGTGCAAACGGGCGTTAAAGGGTGCAAACAAGAACCAAAAGGTGCATTTTTGCACCCTTTTCATGTAGGGTGCAAGATTGCACCCAAAAAGGTGCTGCCAGTGTTGCATTTAGGGTGCAAACCTGAACCTTTATTTCTAAGTGTGTGGGCGTGTTTATCAAACTCTTTGCTTTATGAGGGGGACCTGACATCACTACATACCTCTTTAACTGAAATCAGTTTAGAGTACAATATTGTTAAAGATCATTGCATTATACTAACTTATACTAACAATACTAACTCAATCATTCATTGGCTATTCTTCGCATATAATTATTTATGAAGGTTTTCCTCTACTAATTAAAATTCTTAAAAAGATAGACTCGCAGTTTAGTCACCATTATCTCTCTAAACCATCAAAAGGAGAACTTTAAAATGCACTGTGAAGGATTGACATGCAAAAGCAAAACAGCAAACAGATGTGATCGAGTGAAAGTATGGTAAATTGCAATTTATATCTTACATGTATGTGAAAATCACATGGAAAACAAATTTATCTGTAAAGCTAAAGCCAGATTTTGTTTAAGTTTAACAAAAATCAAGAGTTTTTGACAGGAACTCTAATGACAGAAAGATCAGTAAATGAATGGTAGGTGAATATTCACACCGACATATACCAAGACCCCCCCCCCAAAAAAAAACAAACACAAAAAACAAAAACAAAAACAAAACCAAAACAACAACCACCAACAAACAAATCCAAACAGTGTTTCATAATAAATTAGGATCTTTTTCATAAAATCGATGTTGTCTAAAACTGAAAATTCCTCCTTTCTATAACCATGTATGCTAAGTGATGTAAACATACACATTTATCATTCATACTGGATTGTTTTCGTTTTTTTGCATTCAGTGACACTTAAGAGCTATTTGACATACGATATATGCATAAAACACATGTTCCAACTTCTCAATCACATTTTAACCCTTTTTTGCATGATATGGTAATTCCGTTACCACAAATTTGGCCAAACAGAAAAAGATATTCAAATAAGTGTTATCGGGAGCTTTAAGGTACAAGTTGAAATCAGAGAATTTTCAGTTCCCAAAAAAATATTCAGTCTTAAAGCTAGGAGGAAAACTCTCCCCCATTATGGTCACGGAATTACAACCATATTGTAGTAGATTTTAAACATGCTTCCTGAAAATACTGGGGTTTTTTGGAACACAAGTTGCGTACACATACGCGATTGTAATGAAAGTTAATGCAGAGACACAAATTGAACAATGTTACTTCATCATAATCATTACATTGCCCAAAATATTTAGTAAACAGCAAACAAATGTAATGTAACTTCAAACATGCATTGTGCAAATTCCGAATGAGATGGGGAACAAGTTTTTCAGTTTCTTTTAATTTAAGGATTTGGCTATTAGGAACAATTAAAGATATCTTTATTAGTATAGATCTAAAATTATTAATTTTAAATAATTTTTTTTTCCTGTTAGATGGGACCATTAACTATCAAAATATGCTTCTTTTCCCTAAATTAAGAGATGGGCGTGACCACAAACGCTATTACCATGGCAACGGATCAAGAATACAGTTTAGAATTTCAGAAAATGTCATGTATTCGTGATTAAGAAAGTACAAAAACAGTTTGTAACATTTTAGAATAATGTATCAAATGTTTCTCACTTGATTAAAACCCAAATAAGAATTATAAAAAGTGTCCATCATGTTTGAAAATGGCTGTTGCTATGAAAACAGTACGAAAAAAAAATCATATTTGAGCAAAAAAAGACCCATGATGCTACCGGAAAAAAGTAATATTAATATATTTGTACTGTATATGCTTATCTCCTCTTTTACAGGACACTCACTTATCATAACTTGTTTTAGTAAAGTAGTGATGGATGTGACCACTACATGTGTTGGCCGTTATCATGGTAACAAATATATTTATTGTGTTGTATTTCTAACAAAATACTATGATTGTTTTCAACATGAATTAATGGTAAACATCTAATAATTTTTGCCGCCTGTTTGATTATATTCAAAATTTTAGTTAATTGGAGAAGAGCTAAATTTGATTTATAAAAAAGCTGTTGCCATGGAAACAGAATGTTAATGAAGATGAAATCTTTCAACCAAATAAAGAAATGTGACCTACCGATACAAAATAAATGATAAACAAAAATAATTTGTATGCAAATTTGTGATCCGATGATGTCATAAGTTCACTTTTCCTGTATAGTTTTATTATATGAAATTTCAAATATTTCATTTTTTTCATAGATGTGTATAAATATTCTCTTCATTGTATCACAATAAGTTATAATAATGATCGTACACATTCTATGAGGAGTCAAACTTTGTTTTACATTCTTGGAGAAGAAAATTTCATGTAATAAAATACAAAAGGAAAAGTGAGTTTATGACATCATCGGCTCAGTAATTTGGATACAGCCCATGTTATGCACATTAATGTTTCATGAATCAGTGCAAAACATTAAAATGCCACAATGTCTCGTTTTTTAATCCGAGTTTAATTTTACTTTATTGATTCAACACAATTTTTGGGGTGAACTTGGCCTTTAAAGTTAGTTGTGGATGTTCCTCATGGACGTTGTCATGGTTGATCATGAGTTACACATCACGAAACTATTGGAATTTGAAAATTACCACACATTCCTAAATTGAACAACATGCAAGCAAATGTCAGAACCTGAGCTTCAATTCAAATCTTTCTAGATATTAGAAAGAAGTGTTTTGACTAAACAGTGTCTAAATTTTTGCTCGCTCACAAACTTTAAAACTGTAAAGCTGAATTTGAGCTACACAGACATTAGCGCCCACCCCATCAAAATTACGTCTGCATGGCTTTCATCATTTGGTCGACCACTCGGAAGTCGGTCTCGCCAAGTATATTGATAATATATCAAAATCATATTGAACATGTAAGAAAACTTGCCTACATGTACGTTATAGGATGGATGGGCCGGTCACATAGCAGTTCCCTATAACCGAATTGCAGTCCCAAAATCTGCCTTTGACAGTGCAACTATTTTACTATAGTGACAATCGGTGAAGTCTGATCGGGCCTTTACTGACAGAGACACAGAACTTATGGATGATTAAAACCCCTCTCTTTTAACATGTGTGCAGGTTGATGCATATGGAGCGGTGCCAGGTAAAAATGCCAGAGGTAAAAATGCCAGAGAAATAAATGCCAGAGGAAAAAATGCCAGAGGTAAAAATGCCAGAGGTAAACATGTCCGCGTTTTTCTTGTCGAACTGTTGGACTCTGGACTCCAGATCGTAGACCCGGCTTTTTTTTTAATTGACGTACGATTTCATTATCCCAAATGGAATTTGGAACGAGAAGGAAGTCTGCAACTGAATTTTAGGTTTAGAGAAGGGAAAGGAGGTATGCAAAAATGACATCACCCTAATGTGGGACAGTCCTTTTGTGGGTAAATATGAACCTTTTCGAAATTATGAACCTTTGGATAAACGAACCTTCGGAATAATGCAACAAATATTCGGAATTCTGAACCCCCAAACATGGGAAATTAGTGTTTCGGAAATACGAACCTTCGGAAAAACGAGATGCCCCCGCATCATGATACTAACTGTATAACTTAAGGACACAATACCTGTACCTGTACTAAAATGACTTGTAACAAAATGATCTTGACTAGTTTGCTTTTCGCTATCTGTACCTTTACCTGCACTTTTTTTCTTTAAAATTTTCTTTAAAATTTTCAGTTCTCCCTTCTTCAACAAATGTACAGGTCGTCACACAAACATCGAGCATTACAGCCTCGTCAACATTAATACGGGGGGGGGGCTCATGCACATTGAGTTATAAACAAGATGCAGATATATTCGAACTGAATTAAAAGTGAAAAAAAAATATAATATTGAAGTGTTAAACAAAAAAGGGTCGTCAACTGAAATCGAGTGGCAAACAATACATGCATGCTATATCCGGGCGGGGGTACTACCATTTTTTTCCTCTGGAATTTTTACCTCTGGCATTTTTTTCCTCTGGCATTTTTACTTCTGGCATTTATTCCTCTGGAATTTTTTCCTCTGGCATTTTTACCACTGGCATTTTTACCTCTGGCATTTTTACCACTGGCATTTTTACACCGAACATATGGAGCTTACTATCAAGCAACAAAATACTATCAAAGTACACTAATAGATCAAGTTAAACAAAAATAAATGAATAAATGATAAATTAAAGTCTACAAATTAAATTATTATACTCATTCTACAAAATTGTTCAGTCAGTTTTTGACATTATACTTATAATTATTTAAATAATGCTGAATCAGATTTACCGAAAAATGTAAGTTACAATTTGCGATATTGCATACTAAATCAATGGTTAAAAATCTTTGATATCTGGGTTTTTCTTTTAATTTTTCGTGCAAATTAAAGCCAAACTTTATTTCATTTTTATAATATAAGTTATCATTAACTGGAAAAATGATACATGTTATATGAACATTATATCATTTATATATATCATTATGGTTCACTATACATTCACTGTGCGGTCAACAAACATAGCATTTTCCTTTAAAAAAAAATAAAGTCATGTGCATGCAATGGGTCAATCTCCGGGAGGTGGAACATCATATCAGAAATTGAGAGAAATAAACAATATTCAGTGATGGTGTGCCATGTATCCATAAAGAGATAATGGAATTCTATAATTTTGGGAAGAGCAGACTTAAGCAGTATTAAGGGGTTATTATGTGAAGGCAATACTGTGTATTGTCTTATGTATATAAACACATTTGGGGAATACACATTTGGGGAATAAAAAATGCAGTGTGAATGGGTCTCTCATAAAAAGGGAGAAAATGCCCATGCGTCACACATAGCCTCTCCACTGCAGCCAACTCCACGTGCTCGTCGTGTTCCCTGCTTAAAACGGACGGAGCTCTGGCGAAAGGCGGGTTCCCGGCGCCTTAAATCCGGGCCCCCAGCCATGGGCCAATGGTGAAGTCTGCGGGTGGTGACGCAAGCATCTTCGTCAGACAATGCCGTCGGTGGTGGATAGGCATCTGCAGCAGGCCACGTGGCAGGCCGTTGGAAATCTAAGAAGGCGTCCAATTTATGCACGGCAGGATTGGGCGGCAGTCACTGCATCTTCATCAAGCTGTCAATCGTCTCGCTCCGCTTGCCATTGACGCCAGCTCTGATGTCGACGAGAGAATGGGTTCGCAGAGGTGCAACTGTCAATCCATTTAAATCAAACTCTTAGCACAGGTTGATAGAGTCACATAGTTTGCACATGATTGAAAAAGTCCAACGGCGGCCAAAGCGTGGTGACGGCGTCAGGTAATGGTTCTACTGGAAGACGTCAGCCACAAATCTGCACGTTTGGCGGTGTGGAACACTGGTCCTTTCGTCTACACGTGCTCTACGACGATCCGGCAACACTCCAAATGACAAAGCAGCCTTCTTCAAGGGGGGCACTGCTTTCCCCAATCAGGGGAGGGGCCTAGAAAAGGTGGCCTAAACAAAGTGAGCACACAACCAACCGGGCAGCAAACCGCGGCTGCCGGTTTACCACACCTGCGGTCGAAACACAAAACTGAAACTGAAATTTGCCTCATGGAACATTCGAACATTCAACGATGGTGACTCCACACCATTGAGGAGGACAGCACTGATCGGCATGGAGCTCCAAAAATATGACATTGATGTAGCTGCATTGAGCGAAACGAGACTTCAAGAGAGTGGCGAACTGCACGAACCCACGTCGGGCTACACTTCCTACTGGTCTGGTCTACCAGCCACCGAAAGAAGGCTTCACGGCGTTGCCATTATACTGAAGGCGGTGTTGTTCCGTGTCTTGAAGGCTCCCCGAAAGCTATAAACGGGCGATTGATGACGGCTACGCTGTCCCTAAAGAAAACGAGGATCATAGTGATCAGCGCCTACGAACCCACTATGACATACGACGACCTGACCAAAGAGAAATTCTATGCAGACCTGGAAAAGGTCCTCCAGGAAGTTTCTCAAACTGACAAACTGATCCTACTGGGCGATATGAACGCCAGAGTTGGCAACGACAAAATTGCATGGCCAAAACAGCTGGGAAATTTCGGCATCGGTAAATGCAACTCAAACGGACACCTCCTGTTATCCAAATGCTCTGAACACGAGCTTGCAATAACTAACACTTGGTTTCGGCACCGAAACATCCACAAAGTAACCTGGATGCATCCGCGCTCGCATCATTGGCACCTCATCGACTATGCTATTGTAAGACATCGTGATCTGAAAGATGTTGTGGACACCAGAGTTATGCGTGGCGCTGAATGCAAGACCGACCACCAACTAGTCCTGACCACTTTAAGAATACAGCTGAAGCGGGCCAAACGATCAAATGGCGTTCCAAGCAAGAAATTGGACGTTGACTCCCTGCACAGTATTGACAGAAGATCTGAGCTACAACGAGCACTTGCGCTGGCACTTCATGATCATGATTCTGTGGCACATCAGTCCGTGGAGGAAGAATGGGCGAGCCTCAGGGACAATATCATAAACGTTGCCACCCAAGTGCTTGAACACCGAAAAAAAAGAAAATCAAAGACTGGTTCTGCACTCACAAACTTGAGATTGAGCTGCTTTCCAATCCCGGGACGAGGCAAAGAAGTTAGATTTGGCTAGAGCCACACGCTCGACAAACTGAAGGAAGCCTCTGCTCAGCTGAAATCCGCGACACGACGCTGCAAAGATGAATGGCTTGCCGGTAAAGCTCGTAGCATCCAGACATGTGCCGACACGCACGACATGAGACAATTCTTCGAGTTAGTAAATGAAATCTACGGTCCTCACAAAAAGGGCTTCGCCTGCTTGAAAGCTTCGGATGACTCTCTCCTTACTGACCAGTCACAGGTTCTTCAGCGTTGGAAGGAGCATTTCGAACAGCTCCTCAACCGTCCATCCACAGTGGACCAAACTGTGCTCGATGAAATAGGGCAAATGGACGTCCTCGACGAATGCGACTTTCCACCAACGCTAGCCGAAACAGTGAAGGCTGTAAAAAGTCTGAAAAGTGGCAAGTCTCCGGGTGAGGATTGCTTACCGCCGGAAGTCTGAAAGTTTGGTGGCCATGAACTGTGCAACAGTCTGCATAAGCTATTTGCTCGCATATGGGACGAGGAATCTGTTCCCCAGCAGTTCAAGGATGCCACAATCGTTTCCTTGTTCAAGAACAAAGGCAACCGATCTGACTGCGGAAACTACCGAGGAATATCTCTCTTGTCTATTGCTGGGAAGATCCTTGCTAAAATTATCCAAAGGAGAATTGTGAGCAGTTTCCTTGACCCTGTCTCCGAATCCCAGTGTGGCTACCGTAGCGCCTGTAGTACAGTGGACATGATCTTCACAGCCAGACAACTGCAGGAAAAATGCATAGAACAGAACATGAGCCTATACGCTGTTTTCATCGATCTTACAAAAGCATTCGATACCGTCGACAGAAACGCACTCTGGCACATTCTGGCACGACTGGGTTGCCCCGACAAATTATTGGCAATCATCAAACAACTGCACAATGGCATGAAAGCCCAAGTACTCGCCAATGGCAAGATGACCGACAAATTTGCAGTGTCCACAGGCGTAAAGCAAGGCTGTGTCATCGCCCCGATGCTCTTTGTGCTATTCTTTGCTGCGATGCTGAATCATGCCCTGTCAAACAACACGGACGGAATTTTCATCAAGTTCCGTACAGATGGTGGCCTGTTCAATCTTTCACGACTCAGAGCCAAGACCAAAGTCCGAGACGCCCTTCCACGTGACCTGCTGTTCGCTGATGACTGTGGACTTTTCGCACACTCGGAAGAGGCTCTCCAGCGACTAATAAACGTTTTTGCAACGTCAGATAGTAGTTTCGGTCTCACTATCAGCATTAGGAAGACTGAAGTGCTGCATCAGCGCTCACCTGGTGATGTGGTCGACTCGCCCAAAATCTTGATTGAAAATGAGGAACTGCGCACAACTGACTCCTTCACCTACTTAGGTAGCATCATTACGAGCGATGCACAGATCGACAATGACGTCCAACACAGAATATGCAAGGCATCACAGTCGTTCGGTAGGCTTCGACAACGAGTGTGGAGTAGCCACAACATCACTCTCCAAACAAAGCTAGCTCTGTACAAAGCTTTTGTGCTATCGACACTTCTTTATGGCTCCGAAGCATGGAGACTGTACTCAAGGCACATAAAAATGCTTGATGCCTTCCATCAAAGGTGCTTGCGCTCCATACTACACATCAAGTGGACAGATCACGTAACAAATGATGAGGTGTGTCAGCGGTCCAACTGCTCCGAAATGCTAATCATCCTTAAACGCAGACAGCTACGCTGGACCGGACATATACTCCGTATGCCAAATGAGAGACTTCCTAAACAAGTCCTATATTGCGAGCTTGCAGCTGGAAAACGGGACCGGGGCAGACCAATGCTTCGATCCAAGGAAACCCTCAAAGACTGCATCAAACAATGTGGCATTGATGACTGGGAAACCTTGACACAGAATCGTTCGAAATGGAGAGCAACTGTCCACGAAACCACATCAGCATGGGAAAAGGAGAGATCAGAGGAGAGGAGGCAAAAGAGGCTACGATAAAAAAACCCCCCGGAATTGGCAGCTCAAACTGGCCTAAACTGCCAGATGTGTAGGCGTCCCTGCAAGGGAAAGGCAGGCCTAAAGGCGCACTCGCGTCTCAAACATGGACGAAGATGACGTGACTCTATTGGGCATGGGCGCATCGCCTCCGCCGACCAGCATATAAACACAATGACACAACCAGGACTCTAGTGGAGTAATGTACATTTATCCTAATATGCAAGTCAATGAATGTGCAAATCTGTGCAAAAGATTTTACCATATACATACAGCACATTTAATCTTTGTTGGGATATGATTTTATGTTTTCAGAATGAAAGCCAGGGATGATTTTATCTTGTAATAGATCGTATCTATTACAAAATATATCCTTATTTGTATACATGGAATTTAATTTAAGGTCATTTATTATAACTTTCCTTGGGAGCAGGGGTGAGGGTAGGGTTTTACATTTTAGAGCATCCCGAAATGGTTTTCTGTGTGACTAAATGTTGTTTAATAATGAATTAAGTTAATTATTAGTTTTCAGTTAATGTATCAAAATTCTCACTTATTTTATCCAAAGACATGGGGGGGGGGGTGATAATACAGGCCATCCCCCACCTCAAATTTCCCCGGGATCGACACCCATGTTTGGGAAACTCGATACCACTTAGCAATCTCTTCCCTTTGCATGAAAAATCTCTGCTAGCTGTTCCATGTTCTAACCAATGTATATCTGACAGTCGGAGACATGCAACAGTGGTACGTCCGGGGGTGAACAGTTTCTCACTTTTAAAATACCCCCAAATTTCCCCTTTTAAATAAGAAAAGTGAACCCTTTACTTCGGAAAAGTGTCTCCTTTTCTTTCTAACCGTTGCCAGTTCCACATTCTTATCAAAGTCTCCCTTACCACCTATGATAAAAGCCACCCTTAACTGGGAATACTATCCCTATACGTAAATCGAACAAAAGCTACATTCTAAAAGGTGGGGGGTGGGCATAATCGAGAAAATGGCGGATAGTCTATGGTCAAAATGCATACTTTTCCTCCAAAGGGGGGGGGGGGCCACAAACAAAAAATTTCGCGAAACTGCCAAGAAACGCTCAGTAAAGGGGTTATGGGGCCCAGTTTCCCTCCATAATTCCCTGACAAGCAACAAAAAAAAAAAAAAAAAGAAAAGAAAACGCCAGGAAAGACGGCGCCAAGTAAAAAAAAAAAAAAGGCGCCAAAAAGGGGGGGGGGGTCCGGACCCCCGCGACCCCCTCTGGATCCGTCTATGGGGGGCAAGGGCGGACAAAAATTTGTTCCACCCTTTTATTTTTTTTTCACTCTGAAAATTATTGGGAGGGGAGGCAAAGCTTCTCACTGGGGGGGGGGGGGGGGGGGGGGCATGAACACTATTGAAATTGAAGGTTACGTTATTATTGATAAGAGATCAAGAGCTGTGTTGTAATTCCATGAGAATGATTCGGCAATGAAGCCATCTTGCCCTGGGGATGAGTTAATTTTGTTTGGTTAATGAGTCATGCAAGGCACTTTATTTCATAATGACTGAATAGGAGATATATCACTACTCTCAAACCCACAATGCCATGTTTCTCCAGTTGATTTTCCTGTTAGGCCCAATTCACAATTTTAGACCTCTTAGTGAATGCGAGGTCTCATTTGAGGTTTCAAGCAACTAGTGTCATCTTTTCTTCCTTCCTCAAAAGATAATTCATTGTTCTCTGTCATTTTCCATAGTGCGTACACAGCCTGAAAGCAATGCATTGTCATGCATAGGCTTTATAGGCTTACCTATTTTGTGCACAGGTTCAACGAAAAGATCCCAGGGCAGCTTTTCATCAAACCGTATACATGTAAGTATACAGGTATACAAGTAAACCGTGACCTGCATGGTTTCAATTATTTCCTTATTCACCCAAGAGCATGCATTTTTGCGAATTCGTTTCTCATAAAAGAAAAGGTGCCATATTTTCCATGCTATGGAAACGTAGTCTGTGTTTATGGATGCATGTTAAACCAGGTATACTTTTTGTATAGTCTGCAAGCACTCTATTCGACAGTCGACATTTAACAATATTCCATAAATCCTTGAGCCCAGCCTGTCAGTCTATGCCTCTCTGGCTGTGTGTAGAATAAAAACAAAGGAAAGAGAGAGAGAGAGAGAGAGAGAGAGAGAAAGAAAGAATAAAGTTTGCTAGTGAGCACTAGGAGTAAAATAAAGCCTTTGGGGCAAAGGTATGGCATCATAATGACCAGCAATATACATCACGAAAACAACAAATTTGAAGCATGACATACAGCATCGTGTTATAGGGATCCCCAGGTTCATCTTAACTGTTTAATTTCAGACAAATTATTTATTTCCTTGATTTTTTAAACCAGGGTAGCTTAACCAGTGGTTGACACTCTGCACACAGAAACACTTGAAATTATAACATAGTACAAATAAAAAAATATCATTTATAAAGCGCTCTTACAGTATCACAGGGCTTTACAAACATGAAATAAAATTAACATAAGGAAAACAAACTTATAAATGCATACTACAGGAACACAAAATAATTCAACCGTTAAAGAGAAAGGTCTTCAGGGCGCGTTGGAAAATGGAAGGGATGTTGATGCCCGAATATTCTGGGGGAGATCGTTCCATAAGTGTGGTGCTGTCCAAGACAATGATTATTTTGTCTCCTGTACGTGTGCGAGTCCTAGGAACCGAGATCAGAGTTGAGTCCTTTGCTAGAGTGCAATCACCTGGTCTTACTACTACTATTATACTACATAAAATTAATAAGAAATGAAACAACGCAAATGTTGAAACAATGCTATAAGTGGACATGAAAAGAGAGAGAAACAAACCAGAAAGAAATAATTATATCAAGCTTTGTAAGTTTTGAGTATTGTCTTGTAAACCGATTTTCATAGGTACATTATAATTATAGGCATGACAGGTAGAAAAATTGATTCAGGTTCGAGAATCCAATATTTTTTATTTATGTCAAGTATATTCAAAACAAACAAGAGAGGTGTATTTTATACTTTCTCTAATTTCATGTAATAACAGAAATTACATAATGGTATTCCTATTATGAAAAAGAGATCATCTGAAACCCTGTGGGAAAAGCTCAAAGTTCTAGTCCATATCTTGAACATCAGGGTCACGATCTGGTCTTTGAACAAGACAGCGGATAACAAGCGTAAACATTCATCGAAATAAGCCATTTCGGAGATGCAATCTGAGCATGAGCAGATAAAGGTCATCTGTATCAAATTCTAAAACCCACTGACACTAATATTCGATATGGGCTCATGAATGTCATGTAATCATTATGCAATTATGCACTAATGGTGCATTCCATGATATCCAGGTGGAAGTATTCTTTTTAAAGGGGGAAACAAAAAGCTATTCACTCCCAGAGTTATTTTTCTGAAGTGCACATAAAGGGACCCTCCATGTCTAAAATATCTGTGGATATTTGGGGTCATTTGTACCATGCGCTAACCCCGAACTGGCTTATTAGGAATGGAAGCAGGGTCAAATTAAAGCAAGGTGGAGATAAGTGACTATTAGAAGCCTACATCTAAACCCAATATTAACACTTACAAAGACAGAGAGAGAGAGCAGGAAAAAAAGCACAAGAAAATCCACAATGAAACGAAATTAACCCGTTTGCTACTGAATTCTCTCATTTTTACATAGGCTTAATACAGGGCCCACCCGGTTACATTACGTAGGCAATGGGCTATTGCAGATTGGCCAAGAATATCTCGTCTGGTTGTTGCCGGGAAGGATTGTCTTCAGAAAATAAGCAGGACTTTAATTTTTAAAAAGAATAATAAGCAATCTATCTGTCAAGATCTGCGACCAATACTGCAATTCGAGTCTCCATGATCCTTCTTTATGTTTTGTGTGTTTTGGTTTCATGTTCTTGTTTTGTAAGTAGACCGATTTATCTTGGAGTGTTGATAACCCGCCGTTGACCAACTATTGTTGACTTAAACTGTATTGAGTTGACAGAGAGAGACGGGGTCACAATATGAAGCACAAAACCGACCTTCGTACATATTTTCTTGACAATCCATGGGCCACATTGCAATATATAGGGTTCACGGCCGTTTCAATAAACTTTATTAAACATCAGCCCGTGAAATGATTTCATGTGACCCAATAAATATTATGTAAGCAGTTCAGCATTAACGACTGTTGTTTAGTTCCTGATATTGCTTTAAGTACAGACACTTGATATACATCAGTATTGGTGTGAACAAATGTCTTTAAAACTTCGCTCAATATAATGTCACCATCTACCAAGAATGATTTTTTAGTTTAATTAATTAATTTTAATTATTCAAATTCAATTCAATTCAATTCAATTTATTTCACATCTCATTAAAAACTTCATACAAACAATAACATAAATACACGATTTATGTAAAAATCAACAATGAAAATACTTAAATGTACATGTGACTGTCATGTGGCGGATGTGAGGAACAGACAGAAAGCCCTTGGCCTATCGAGGTCTGTCCCCCTATTACCACACGACAAATACAAAACTTAGTAAAATACAAAACAATGAGAAAACAACACACGGTAAACACAAAGATAGAAAAAAAAAAAAAAAAAAAAAAGGTGGTGGGCTTAGGCAGGAGGAGAGATATTGGCTTTAATTGTGTTGTTTGGTATAAGCATAAAATAAAGAAAGTGTGCGTGAAAACATATGATGAATAGAGTTCATGTATCTAAAAGAACTTTTCTAAATTTCCTTTTAAATATTTTGAGTGACACGGAGTCTTTTAGGTTCTGTGATATTCCGTTCCAGATATGGGGCCCTTGATAACATATGCTAGCTCTCGAATCACAACACTTCTGAGCTCCTTGAACGCTGCTGAGATGTGTGATGACACACGAAGGACCAGTCCTGTCTAAGCAGACGATGTCCCATAACATCTTACACATGTTTTGTCACCTCCTCTTCTCTTACTTGACTAGCGTCAGTCTTAATGTTAGTCTGTTGCCTCACTCTTAACTTCGTGTATGTTATTATTTTGATGAAAAATGCAGCGTTAAAAAAATAAAGGAATCAGTCACTTGTAAACAAAATAAGACGCCATTGTATTTTCAGCTGCTTGCACCGGGGCATGTTCGGCGTTTCAAGAGGGAACGAATACAATCTGTGATATTATTCGGAGGGCTTTTTACATTTGAAAATGGGGTTTATTTCATTGATCATTGACCCTTCTCCTGTGTATTTACAATCAAACGGTTTTAGTTATCAGTATCACTTCCCCTTTTAGAATGGTGTGAAATAAGGTCATGTTAAATATACCAAACTCTTTATAATTTGATAAATAATTGCATTGCAATTACGTTCATTCATTATAGGACGTCGTCTGCTTAAGCAGGATCGATCCCTAGTGTGACGACATCAAAACATCGCTATATTTCTGGCGAATCCTCGGATATTCCAGATGCTTAGAAGAGCTTTTATTTATGTTGTTTTTATAATCATCAGATACGCAGTTGACATAAAACTTGTAAAATCTGTAAGCTTCCCAGTTTCTAGTGATACATTAATTGCCATATTTGTGATTTTCTTGCAATGTGATCTTTAATTAAGCTGTCGTTTCACAAGCAACTCAGAGTGGAAGGAAATGGAAGGAATTTGGCATTCGGAGCATGATCAATAAGATACACGTTGAAGTATTTACTAGCTGTTTGTCGTTTTGACTCCCCCCCCCCCCCATATATGATTTGTTGATAAATGCGAAGGATATATACTAGCATAGGATATAGATAATTGTTGTAAAGGTCATCAACCTAAAAAGGGGGGGGGGGGGGGAGAACACATAATTTTATATTCAAAGTACTTCGAGCCCTCAACATTCAAATCTCCAGTCTTTGTAGCTTTTGTAGCCCCTCTCTATATGAATTCATAAATACTGTACATGTACGAGGCGCCTCACAACGATACATGGCTTGGATTATTTCTATTACATTACAAAACTGGTTTATGGTCTCGCAAGGCCTCTAAACATCTTATTGAAATGCTGAATTGTACATTCCCAATCTTCACGTTCCTGTTTTTTTTCTTTTCCTCGTCTCTCATTCCATAACTCCCCCTCTCTCTCTCTCTCTCTCTTTTACTTTAAACCTATATGTAGGCATACCGTGAATTTGTTTGGAACTTCCATATTGTAGTTTAAGCTTCTACCAACCTTAAATTTTGTAAGCTTGAGAATTAATGCTACACTAAACAGGGACTCGGGATATTCATTGTCACCTGTCTTCGGTCCAGTGATCGCACAGTGTGACTGATCACTTGGCTTGAGAAAGTCCACAGGAGTGGACGAAAACTTGCTAACAAAATTTAAGGTTGGTGGAAGCTTAAACTACAATTTGTATGATTGATTACCCCCAACCGATAAAAGTTTTCTGTATTACTATTATAAATTGTTTGACCGTATTTTATTATGAAACTATACGGTCTTGGGGACATGCACTACACAAGCACTGCCATATATCATGCCCCTCATTTCAATATTTGTTTGGCTTCTCAATGCCTTCATCTTTGTTTGATGTACAAACTTATTGCGATTACATTGTCACTGAACCGATATGTATCATGTACGCTATAATGGAACAGAAAAATAAATAAAACCAATCAAGTCAAATGCAGTAGGCCTTCACTATAATGTTTTAGTCATCATGTATAGGCTTCGTTTCTATACATCCTATTTAACTTTATATTCCTTTGTATATTCCAATAATAATAATAATACTAATAATGAATATTTAGGAACGCTATATAAAAACAGATCATAGCGCTTACAAAATTAGATTTGAAGAGAAAAGACAACAGCAACAGCAAAAAGATTCAAAGACTCAAAAGGTAAGGGATTACATTAGGACATTACTACTGGGGAAAGAGATATGTTTTTAGGGATCTTTTGAAAGTGGCAAGACAGGTTATTTTTCTCTGATGCAGAGTGGAATGTTGCAGCTTGCAGGGCCCTCAAGAAAGCCACCGTGGATAAACAAGACATATTATATAATTGCCACTGCTCGGTATGGCTATGTACAGTCTGACATTTGTAAGAGAAAATGAGATAATGCTATTCCTTTGGAATAAACATATACACTAAACAAGTCGAATTGCTCCTCTCTGCTCTAGTCCTGTTATAGCTTTACGTAGGTTGAGGACACTGAACAAAGATTAAGCTGTCAGTGTCATCAAGTCTGCAGTTTTAATCAGAAGGAAAATTATGCACCAACACTCTAAAGTTAAATCTACATTTAAAAGGTTGGAGGAGTGACAACATTTTTAAAAAGGTAAATTAACACTTTTAACATGCTGGATCTAATAGTTTAAAGGTTGGATGCAGCATGTCAAAAGTGTTCATTTACAATTTTGAAAATGTTGTCACTCCTCCAACCTTTTAAATGTAGATTTAACATTTGAGTTTTTAGAGTGAAGGAACAGTAACCGTGTGAACATTTGCTATTCAGTATGACCTGTCCGGCTACCATAATATCCTCCCCGGACACAACACGTGAGGGTATAACCTTGATGCACACGCAAAACACTTGCACTAAACAAAAAGAAAATGCATTAGTGTAACACAGAGAACAATACAAGTAACTACATGTAAATCAGTAATGTTACGTAATTTACGTAATCAGGGTATTCTATATACGGTTCAACGACTGCACTGTGTCGATTGTTTCAATTTTCCCATTGTAACAAAGTGATTACGAGTAATTTCGGGTTGTTGATTGATGTAGCAAAGGCGCAAGTAGTATCAACTTGGAGTAGTCAACAGCACATAGAGCTCAACCCAGTTGCAAATTTGCAATGCTACTCACACCCCCCCCCCCCCCCCCCCCCTTCTTCTTCTCTGTTGTAGTGGTCCCAACTCTTTTTGACTTTACGATACCGAAATTTTCCATTTTTTATAAATGCTTTACAGACCACCCTACAGCAATTCCCTGCATGGCTTGCATGCTGGGTAGACACACATGCACATCTGACGTTCGTGTATATAGCGAAAGTTTATGAAGCTGTCACCAGTAGCCGTTATTATTTGCAGTTAATATAAAAGGTATGTAGAGATAAGTCGCATGATATAAATATCAGCTTATTATAACCAGTGAAATAATGAGAATGATGATGTTATATTGAAATTTATCTTAGTGTGAAAGTTTGTTTTATAGTTTGACTTGATTTGTGTAGTGTCTATACAGACAACTTTACACGTGTGTGCTTTATACTAAATCATTGCTCATAAATTGTATTGGCAACTTTAGAAGAAACAACAAAAACTGTTATAAATACTCATTTGTACCGAGAACCATCCCAGACTGGAATTCCCTCACATCCGCAACCACCGAAATCAACACAGAAACCTTCAAAAGGAACAGTACTTCAAATCTTGACAAAACAAAACAAAAAATAAAGCACACCTTCTCTCTCCACGCCACCTACCTCAGCGCACACCCTGCCCGGTTGGCTCCTACACTAGGCGTTGGGCAGTATATCACAAGAAGAAGAAGAATATATTGGATAATAACTGTTATATAATGAAATTGTAAATCATTCATCGATACTTTGCAGGCGCGGATCCAGAGGGGTGGCGCCAAGGGGCGTGCGCCCCCCCCCCCCGTTTTGTCTGACAAAGTATGCCCCCGGACCCCCTAGATGGCCGTTTGGCTTTGTCAAACGGAGGGTTCCTCAGTGTACGCCCCCCCCCCCCCCTTTCGGAAATGCGCCCCCCTTTCTGAAAATCCTGTATCCGCCCCTGCTTCAGTATGTTAGCGATATTTTATTATCACCTTGAGTGATGTATTTTACTGTCAGAACATACTAAGCGTTCAATAGTATACAGATAATGCACGGTAGCGAGTGCATTCAGGGCCAAATAATGCACGATGTGCGAGAAGAGCCCCTGGATATACCGCACCGAGGTCCGCAGGACCGAGTGCGGTATATCCCGGTGGCGAGTCGAGCACAGAGTGCATTATTTGGGCCCGCAAATGCACAAGCAAACGTGCATTGTTTGTTTTATACACCTTCCCCCTCCTACTGTCGCACTGAGCTTCCCCCAAAGCCAATGAATTAATAATTGAATTGTATTCCTACCTTCACGCTCACGCTTCATCCATCAATGTATATAAATCAAAACTATATCCAAATAAAAAGGAACACGAGAACAGAAAAAACAATAAAAAATTAACAACTAGGCTAATGAATTCAATAATGAATTCACAGCTAGCTAGCTATAGCTAGCGATATACAGTCTGTCTCACAATCTAGTCTGTGATCGTGAATATCGAATTGAATATAATGCGCGATTAGGACGTACGTAAGCGCTTAGCGCAGCAAGCTTAGTACGCGCAGGACTTTCCCGAATTTGATTGGTATTCCGAACACCATTGCGCGTACACGTCGCGCAAACTTTGACACGCCCGGTCATTGCCACTTGTATTGTTGACGTGAATGACGTCATTCTGAGTGCATTTGGTACAGTACGTTGTCTGCACTCCAAGACAAATGGCTGCTACAGTGCAGTCCACTGAATGTCATGTGACACGATTTAAACCAATCAGATTACAGAACATTCTTGGAAGTTGTACAATTTTATATCATGCTAATTAGATGCACTACAACCGCACAGTAGAATGTATAGGCGTGCATAATTATATTCTTTTGTTGACGCTTTTTTGGATTGACTAGTCTGAAGCATCAGACTCAGCTAGTTAAATTATATATTTTTTTAAAGAAAGTTATAAATGGTAAATCCATATTGATAATTATATTCATATTTATGTACCAGTAGCCACTGACATGACTGATGTGGATTTTTTCCACTTTGGGTGATGGGCACAACTGAGATGTAACTTTCTTTACACGTTTGACATATTCTGACTAGGGTAAGTTTGGTCAATTTATTACAACCCTTGTAAAAAAAGTACCATAGTACCCATGGTAATTTGACAGTAATTTGACCAAATTACCATCAAATCATGGTACTATGGTACGTTTTTACAAGGGAATATATAACCAATAATTTATCGAACTCGGAATATTTGATATTGATACATGTATTTCTTCCGGAAATTCACAGATAAAGTTTTAAAATCTATATTTTTGGTCTATGAATTGTATGACAATTGAATTTATGAAAACTGCATTTTGTGTACAGACAACTAAGCAAATTTGTATAAGATGATGATTTACATGATTTCACGTCAATATGATCATGTTCTTATGATTCGTTTCGCTTTATCTTCTGTACAATGCAGGGGTTTCTGTTTTCCATTATCAGATTATTTTATCAAATAAACAACGAACATAAAATGGTGGTGTCCAGCCCCACACTGTTGACTTCCTCCGTTTACTGGAGAACTGCAATACTTTGCTTGCAGAGGGAAAAATTACATAATGCGTAAGATGTGAGTTTCAGCACGAGTTCCATGCCATTTGCTCCTGTGAAAAATATTGCTCCATTCTAACTTTTGCCATTTTAATCCTAAACCTAAACCTAACCCTAATCCTAATCTTCACAATGTCCTTCACAATGTCCTTCACAAAAACCAATTCAGACCTTGAGCTTAACATTTGACCTTAACATTTGACCTTTCGAGATATGGCCTATGGACGGAGGCTAGGCGAGCAGAAATATGTCGCAGGAGCAAATGTCGTGTCACCGTTTTCACGACCCCGAAATCAACTACTTACGGCGCACCAATGATCGGCCGATCCAGCAAGGAAGATGATAGAAATTCCATAGAAAGCAGAGGGTATGGAAAGCAGAAAAATGACGACATAGTTGTATCTCTGATAACGACCGAACTCCCCTATGGTCACAAGAATATCGTCGAATTTCATGATTGTTTTTATTATAGCAGTACCAGTCAAAGAGTCGAAAGCGCACATATACAATGATGCTCTGTTCTGCTCGCGCTCGCACGCGTAATGTAGCTTCATATGGTACATGGGGATCAAGTGTGTAGCTCAATTTTTTTATACCATGTAGACTATGTTATTAATGTGATAAAAATGTTATTATCCTTATACACATCTATTAGAACAGCTAGGAACAACATGAAGCTCCATGGAACAACCTACGGCCCAGCCACTGTGAACACGCTCGAGTCGTAAAGCCAATGAGCTTTGTGCATACTAAAGGGCAGCTTGCATCAGCAAGAAAAGTCATATATTTGATTTATTAATCCCATTGGTACACATTTCGAGCTGGAAATCATATACAGTTCTTTTTATTGCCTCTTAATCTTTGGTTATATTTCATAATGATCTCCAGTACAAAGAATAAAAATGAATATTGGCCTACCCGAAGAAACTTATGACACGCCGTGTTCGCATATTATTTTGTTATATGGAATCGCATTTCTGCTGGCTTATTACAGGGGCCGCGCCAAGGGGGGGGGGGGGGGGTATGTCTCATTGAGGCCTGTGCTATATCCGCGTCCATGAAAACGAGTAAGAGGTGTTTTTTCACCACCAGACTGGTAACCCGGGATCTCGTTTAGGGTGTCAAAAACAGGAAAGAACCAATCCTCGAATAGGGTGTACAATACTATGCAAGATCTAAAAGTTCAATGGGAAGGATCTAAAATTCAGTCATTTTCCCCGGATTTTCCCTGAAAAAAATCCCCGTTAACAACTCTAGACTTACATTTTTGGCGGACATATTTCAATTCAATTTTTCAATTTCAAGACCTTTATTTCCAACTTTTCAATATATGTGTACAAAGTAATAAATGAGCGAAATAATGTACATGTGTTTTTAACAAAAATACGACATAATAAACATTCATGTGGTACATACATAGTTGGAGGGCACGCCTCTAAAAGCAAAAGCTTGAGGGAGGGTGCCCTTAGTAACATAATATTACATAATAAATATATACAAAAATAACTACACAAAAAAAAAAGAAAAAAAATAAAAATTTCCTAGACCGGTGAGCTTAATTAGAGGGGAAAAAGGAAAACTGGGAATAATAATATACATAACATTTATATTGCACTTACTACAATGTTTCTAAGCGCCGAAGTAGTATTATTACCATGGCTTCAGCTCAGCTGCCCTATAAGGCGTTGAAAGCATTCAAGGAATAAATTCCTACCAGGTAATCATTTACTACACCTGGGTGAAGAGTGGCAAATGTAGATTAATGTCTTGCCAAAGGACATTAGTGCCGCGGCGGGACTCGAACCGCGAAACCAAGCGATCCACAGTCCGGTGACATATCCACTAGACCACGACAGAGATAGCAACAACTAGGCCTAATATATGCAAACTGGATTCCAAGCATCGAGGCTCATTAATAAAAAGCAGGTGAATGGAATAGCTCGTCACGAGGTGCGCGGAGAAGAAATGTGTATAAATTTGAATACATAGAACCGGTCTATATACGTCCATTGATCGCACATTGTAAATGCATTGACGTACCATCATTTGAATTGCCCGTATGTTGATTTTAGTCTTTGCGATCCAGGTTTTCTTCAAAAATCGTGAGGCAAACACTATAATGTAAGCTTGAATTAAAGTTCGTCACTTAAGATTAAATCTGATAATTACCTAACCATGGTCACACTAGCGTACTGGTGGGGGTGGGGGTGGGGGTGGGGGCTTGGGGCTTTATTATTGCAATTTATGTTTTAAGCCAAATATGAATGTGTAATGCATCAAGATTTTATTTGAATATCATAATTATGTACAATTTTGTTTATAAATGATTTGTATTTGATTTGACAGAAACATATCTTTTCAAAAATATATAGGCCTATATTCAGCTCTGATTGAGAAAGGTCTGTAAAATATTTTGACTTATATTTGGCAGGCACTGGTAGGTCGGTAGGGAATGGTTCACAAACGATTAATTGAAATAAACTGTGCGTAAATTTACATAAACCATGGTCTAAACCATGGCAACTGGTGTGAAATCAAGCCCACTTCTACCATAATTTGCATAAACCATGGTACAAATCTATTACCACCTTTGTGAATTCGGACCCTAATGTACAAGACTTGCAAACATATTTAGTAGGCCTAATGTAATCCTGGTAATTGTTTTCGAAATTAGTCCAGCAATAGTGTTATAGTAATAGTGATAGTAATAGTAATAGTGGTAGAGTAGGAGTTAATTGTGAATTAAATGCGTATGATTATATCGCTCCATTTTAAATCCATGCATGCAAATAATTAATACTACTAATATAATAAATAATAAAAATTCTGTCGAATGGGCTTAGGTTTTTCTAACATAATGTTACACAAAATTGCAAAATGATCAGATAGAGCAGGCTGTACTACATTTGATATAACATATTCATTTTCACGTGTGATCAATAAGTCAAGTGTATGTCCATGGTCATGAGTCGGTTCACGGACATGCTGTTTCATTCCATATGTTGATAACAGGTTAAGAAACCGTCTGGTCTTTGGATCGTCGTGAACGTCAACCCATATATTGTAATCACCGGTAAGTATGATCTCTTGATGGCTGAAGAAGATAACTATCCAACATCTCACTAAACTCCTCTAAGAACAGATTGAAGGGTAGATGATGTCCGTAATCGTCAGATTCGGGTCTGTATACTACGACTAAGCTGATTGAGACAGAGTTTCCAGAAATTCTAACATGAAGCGATTCAAAGGATCTAGACGGAGTTAGATGACTGGTACTTACTGAAAGTGAAGATTTGTATAAGAGTCCAACCCCTCCTCCAGGCTTCCCTTGACGTGGTCTGTGTTCAAAATTATATCCTGCAGGAGTAAGCTTCCTAATTACAACATTGTCTCCATCTTTAAGCCAGGTTTCAGTCACTACAACAATATCTAAGTCCTTTTCAATGACAAATTCAGAAAAGTCGGCTGTTTTGTTCCTGTTTGATCTCATATTGAAAGTTCATAATTTAGTAAAACTTTCAATGGGTATTACGGGGATTAAGTTTGATTGACGAATGTATCTTGACCTATCAAATTTGTCACTTTTCTTTCGACTATATGCATGAAAACGTGGTCGAATGCAGATTGGTATTGTGGAGTGATCATCATTATTTTGATTTTGATCGCCCTGTTTCTTGTCACGATAATCATGCAATTCTGGTATAGTTCAGAACCATTTTTCTTCAACATTAGGTGCAATTTGGTCTTCAAGCCTCCTCTAGTACCACGTCGAGTAGGGGAGTTGCAACATATACCCAATGATTTGAGAGTGGTGTGGAGAGACTTAGGTAATCGCGGAGCCCCTTTGTCCATGGAAAGAAGTTCAGATCTGGTATAAGATTCAAATGTTTTGGTACTGGATGAATGTATATCATGTTTACAGTGCTTACCATGGTAATCAGTATCAGGGTCTGGGTTAGGGTCAATATCCCCTCCTCTCAAAAGTTCCACTTGAAAAGATATCAGACAGTTTGAATAGTACGGTATTCTGGCCTTTGTGTGTAGCTTTTCCGAACAAAGGCATTGCTGGACATGCAACTTGACTTCTTAGCTTTCAACAATAAGCCACTTCGGAGATGCAATCTGAGCATGAGCAGATAAAGGTCATCTGTACCAAATTCTAAAACCCACTGACACTAATATTCGATATGTGCTCATGAATGTCATGTAATCATTATTCAAGTATGCACTAATGGTGCATTCCATGATATCCAGGTGGAAGAATTCTTTTTAAAGGGGGAAACAAAAGCTATTCATGAGGCACCTCTATCCGATTTTTCTGAAGTGCACATAAAGGGACCCTCCATGTCTAAAATATCTGTGGATATTTGGGGTCATTTGTACCATGCGCTAACCCCGAACTGGCTTATTGCGAGTCATTAGAGCAAACATAAAAGCCAATGAGTAGCACAAGACAGACCTTACTATACCAATTTACAAGTAGGTCTACATTATATGTTCCAGTTAAATGTAAGCCTACATTTAAATAAACGAAGAAGCTTAATAAATAAAAGAATATGCCGAAAGATTTGTTTACAAATTACATTTAAATAGTGTCAATAATAGACCTACTTTTTTTCTTGATTTCATCGTTTATTTTATGCTCAGTGATTGAAAGGTCAAACTGAGATATTGTTTTTGTATGTTGTTGGTGTTATTTTTTTTATTTGCCTTAAATCTTCATTATCAAATTTTTCAAAAAGTTATTTCGTTGAATATATACCGTTTCATTTACATAATTATGTCACATGTTCTGCACTGGAAAAGAGGACCCTCTATTTCAGTTTATCGAATCCTTTCCTTTTCCAGGCACCTATGCCCACTCACTCACTCACCACCGTGTGTACTTGTATTGTGGCGTAGCTACACTCGGGGGGGGGGGGGAGGCACGGCCCCCAAATCTATAATACCGTAATCCTTCTCACCTCCCCCTTATCGGTGTTCTATCATACCAAGTCAGTAAAATATTCAAATAATCCTTGAATTACATGTCTATTGAAACTAGAGTCAAATTAACCTCTACAGGCAACCCGGTCTGTATTAACTGTTTCTGTCTTATATCATTGTTTGTTCAGATCTTCAAAAAATATTATTGATAACTGCATCTTATACTCTTTTCGTATTCGTCTGGAATTGGCTGTGATTTATGAGATAAATAATGTTTGCATTCTTGTTTATACTCTGTCGGAAAAGATTTTATTTAATGGCACGAGTTCTGTTTGTTCAAACTTTATCATGAATGTAGATCATTCGGTATCTCATGTCAAACCAGACAAAATAATATCTCAGTGTAACTGATCCCGGCTCACACGAGGCGTCATTTAGACTGCGTCAGTGGCAATGCATGCTCTAATATAGCATGTGAACGCAGTTAACCCATCCGAAAGTTATTAAAAGTATTGTTTGCACTATTCATTTTTAAATCACTTTTAAACGATATATGGCACGCAAAAGGCAGACGCGGTCCTATATATAACGTTTCAGCAAATTACGCCTAGCCAGCAGCGTTAGCCGGGCTTTCAGTTATTGTCAACAAGCATGATGACTGTGTGTATAAACATTCACGTCATAAATTGGTAGAACGGTGATGAATAGACTATCAAAGGACGATTGTAAATCATTGAAATCATTTTGATTGACAGCTGTCTCACATGCCGGGGCACTGTTTCATAAAACATGATACATTGATTGTTATAAGCTACTGAAATCCGTACATTTGATTGGCTATGGGCAGGTTTTCAAACTCTGTCAGTTGTTATTTCAAGTTTTATGAAACAGGGCCTAGAAGTTTCGGTTTCAGTTTGTTTGATATTTCACATTGTACAAACAAATACGAATTCTATTGTGAGACTATATAGAACAATAAAGGAGTACCTCATAATTTATCTGAATGTTTGCATTGAAAAGACTGAGCTAAAAGAAGAGTGAAATATGGAGGACCCTAAAGTATAGGCGTCTGTCCAATCGATCACATCAGCGTATTGCTACATCTAATTTTATAATCATCATTCCCTTCGCTCATGGGCTATTTATCTCGTTAGTGTTCTTTTTAATGTCCCTTTTCTAGAATCTTATGATGGAAATGGCATATTTTTCATGCTGTATTGCATACATACCGGCTATATGAATCTGTGTCTATATAATCTACTGTAATAATGAGAGTGGGGATACTTTGAGCATTGTGTGAAGGTAACAAAAGCAAGAGGGAGGAATGTTATTGATGTGAGCAATTATGAGAGGCTGCATATGGTACAGGTGGTATTGTCGAGGTAACAAGAGGTGAACACTTAAAAAGTCAAGTAAAGCTCATTAACCGTGATCACTTGATCACCGCAGAATCTACGTACAATCACGTACAAAATAGTTCTCCCAATACGACCATTTTGATCAGTTGATATGCTCCCCCATAAAACCTTATGCCCGTTAAAAGTCACCACACATTATAATCTTACCAGTGCAACGTTTGATTATCATTTTTTTTTTGCATGGGTTGTAGACTTGATGAGAACTATATTCTCTTTTGATAAGAATTTCTACAAGTTTGGGTTTCTATATAGACAAGTGTTTTAATATGTGGTGTTCTTTAAATGGGATGTTTTGGTCGATGTAGATGGCACGACCCCCTCTAGCCCCTGGAAGTCTGTTCTTATAGAGACACTCGTAGTTTTTTAGGGTGAATGCAGTTGATCTGTTGAGCAAAGTCTCTTGTAAGCAGGCAAAATTCTGCTCTATTGTTTGAGTTCGAGATGTGCTTGGCAAGCTCACCTAGTCCAGCAGATTGGTGAAATAATTGTGTACTTTTTCCATAAAAGCATGAAATCTGGAATGTATGTAGATTTTGATGTTGAATAACTCTGGATATAAGGCCACCTTAAATCCGGGCCCTGAGGCCCGTTGTGCCCATTTTTTTTTAAATAATGGCCCTCTTAGGGTATTTTTGCTTCACAATTGATTTAATCATAATATGATTAAATAACTAGTTTTTATATTATCTAGTTTTGATATACTACGTATTATGGAGGATTTCTAAACCTCAAAATTCATACAAATGCTTTATAGGTGCCCATAATTTCAAATGAAAGGCTATCCCATTTATCAAAATGTTACAAAGTCACTGATCTGTTGAATATAAGTAAAAAGCTTCTAATAATTATTGTGCTCAGTCAGACCTTATGTCTTTGAAATTAACAATACTGGCACAGGTGCCCATTATGACTAAAAGCCCAAGAAAGACCCAAATTAATGTATGTGCAAAATAAGAGTTTTTAAGTCTTTGGGTTTAATTTTCTATGGTAGACAGCAATTTTGAAATCAATCTGTCGGGGGCCCTGAGATTTTTGGTAAGGGCCCCGTCCACGAGATACTTAGGTGGGCACCTAGGTACTTAGCCAGCGTGCATTTTTTTTTAATCGCTAGTTTCACTTTGTAACCACTCCAATATTAAGACGGATACTTGGATATTAATAGGAGGCCCAATATACATATTCGCAACCTTGGAACTTACGAAAAGTGTCTTAGAAGTTTATTGAATAGGGCCCAGATCAATATTTTGCAGAAACTAATTTGTCGCCGAATAGCAAAAAAGGGAGAAATCAAATACCACAAAATAAGCATCAACTTCTTATGCGCAGTTTCGAGTGCTATAGGCATGATGGGACAGGGTCCTGGCGTCAGGTGCGAACTGGCCATGGGGAGTTTGTAGGTTTTTCCCTATGGCCTGGGTCTCTTCAGGATTTACATGGCATTTTCCATCCAAATCAAGATTAAAGATGTACTTCTTTAATTACTCTCTTTTATGTATATTTTAAACATTCGAAGCAGCAGCAATGTAAAAGTAGTATATTCCGCAATTTTTTGTCGACCCATGTTTGTTCGACGATCTATATTTTCTATTGGGTGTCATTAATCTCCTGATCCATTGAAATAAAATTGTTGCATCAAAACTTCAGCATTATAACTGATAGAATGTGTTCAGCAAGCGTGTCAACCTTTAGGAAAATCCGATTTTCCATCCATAAAATATACGCTTTCGAATTCTCAATGGAAAGAATGTGTTCAGCAAGCGTGTCAACCTTTGGGAAAATTCGATTTTCCATCCATAAAAGACACTTTCGAATTCTCAATTCTCCTTTTGTCTCCTTGCAAAACTCTTTGATAGACAGAGTGCTTTGATAACTCCAAACTGAATGAAAGCGCCGTAAAAATTAAAAACAACGTTTCGTTGGATATGGCTGGGATTAGGAGCAGTCTTTTTGTTATTATGTATGCGACGTATGTTGACCTGCACATGTTGCTGGGGGATCTTGTTAAATACTACCTTACTCAATATATTCATGATTCCATTTAGAAGAAACAAAGATTTCAAAGCTTTGTGTGTACATAGTCTACCAAAAGATATTGTTAGTTATACACGATATTCAAAAGTATTTTATTAGGATTCTACTTTTCATATTTGTCATATTACAGTATCACTTATCATGTTTATGGTACCTTCCATTTGACACAATCATGATAGACACTTCCGTTATAAGATCTAAATATCTGTATCTATACTTCTGTGATATATATATATATATATATATATATATATATTATACTCTATAATTATTTATGAAAAGAATATTGATGTACATGTATATCCACGATGTTTAATGAATAAATAATACAAATACACATAGAGAAGGATGCCTTCCAAATGGAAGATTCCTCAAAGTATCTATTGGCATTTTAAAAATCCCTAGATTCTTCATCATCCTTTCAAACTTTTATGTTTCTCTGATTATTCTGCCTAGGCAGGCTCTCTACAAAGGATTAATTTCCCTTTAATTCAATAGACCTGTTTACTAATGTATTTCAATTCATGCATCTTTCTCTCCGGAATCCTTAGCTACCACTATTTAGTGCACTTGCTTTGCAAAATGGCATCTCTATGGATGGAATCCATTTTGCATACATTAGTTTTTGCTATGTCGGGCAAGCCTCTGGCAAGCTTTTGAGTCGTCAAGAGAAACTTTTATTCAAGTAGGATGCATAAAATTAGTAAACAGGTCTATTTGGAATAGATGGTAACATAATGGACCATTTTCGTAATAAGCAAACTATATTGAAATACAACTTGTAACAGGTGAATGTATTAATTTGTCAGTAAGCGTTTGACAATGAGGTAAACCATGAATTCGAATGCATATTGTTTTGGCTATATTATCGTGGAATAGGTCTCCGCTCATGCAGTCCGTATGCACACACTTATGTCTATGGGAGTAGAATGCTGTCTCCAGCACTGACGAAATAAACGGCAGTGAATGGACTGGTGACTTATTCCAAGATAATGCCTAGTTTTTCACCAGTCACAAACCTATTTTGAGGTTCGGCTACGCCATCGGCTTGCCGTGAGACATCCTTATATAGGCGCCCCTCCAACTCCATGCCCCCCCCCCCCCCTCCAGAGACTTTTTCCTGGGGGTGCTGTAGTCACTCCAAACTTGTCGGACAAGCAAACAAAAAGAGTACAAAATATATTTTCAAAACAAGTTCCTCACACTGTTTAGGGTGTCCTTTCCATTCAAAATTCCGTGACAGCACCACCATCTACAGCACCCCGTCATTGTCTGACAAGCAAAACTTAAAAACAGGGGGAGAACAAAAAAGGTTCTCACACTTAGTTTGGGGCATATTTTCAATTCAAAATTCGCTGACAGCGTCCCAGTATGCACCTCTGGCTCATATGGCCATGCATGAGCCGCACCCCAGCCCCAGCCCCATGCATCAAGTATAATTATCGGATGTCAAACTGACTTACCGCACACCAATGATCGGCCGATCCAGCTAGAAAGACAATTGATATCGCATGGAAAGCATTCGGTACGGCGAGTAGAAAAAAGACGACATAAATATATTTCTGATAACGACCGAACTCCCCAACGGTCACGAGAATATCGTCGAATTTCATGATGGCTCTTGGACAGCACCAGACAAGATCGAAACCAAATGTGTAATGGTTCAGGAAGATGTGTTACACGAAATCAGCTGACGAACAGAGCTCTTTGACACCCACCTGAGCTAGTGGCGAATGTTTTGTTGCACGCATACTTTTCTATAGGTTCACTGAATTATGACCCACCTGTATCATGCGCAGTGCTTCATAACCTTGAATATTCATTATACTTCAAGCACTGAGTATACTAATTTCCATACAAAAGGTGTACCCATGCCCCGGGGGGGGGGGTACTCACGTATATTGGGTATACGGGGATGTGCCGCTGGGAAGGGTGACTTTTTGAAGAAAGATCCTTATACATGGGTCCCCTTTTCATTAAAAAGATCCTTAGACATGGGTCCCATTTTCCCACAAAAAATCCTTAGACATGGGTCCCATTTTCCCCCAAAAAATCCTTAGACATGGGTCTGTTATCCCGGCCTTTTTTTTTTTTTTTTTTGCTTGTCAGGGAATTATGGAGGGAAACTGGACCCCATAACCTCTTACTGAGCGGTTTTTTGGAAGGTTCTTGAAGGTTTGGCGAATTTTTTTTTATATTGGGTATACGGGGATGTGCCCCTGGGAAGGGTGACTTTTTGAAGAAAGATCCTTAGACATGGGTCCCCTTTTCATTAAAAAGATCCTTAGACATGGGTCCCATTTTCCGCCAAAAAATCCTTAGACATGGGTCTGTTATCCCGGCCCTTTTTTTTTTTTTTTTGCTTGTCAGGGAATTATGGAGGGAAACTGGACCCCATAACCTCTTACTGAGCGGTTTTTGGAAGGTTCTTGAAGGTTTGGCGAAATTTTTTTTTTGTCCCCCCCCCCCCCCCCCCCCCTCCCCCCACTGAGCGACTTTTCGAGAAGCTGGCGAGACCCCAAAAATACGGGTCTACCTTTTTCACAAAAAATCCTTAGACATGGGTGCCTATTTACAGAAAAAGGACCCTTGGATGTGGGTATGGGTCTGGAGTTCTCAGCCGCACACCCCCGTCCGATTATAATCTGAGTACCCCCCCCCCCCCCCCCCGGACCCATGCTCGTCAAAGCATATCAAAACCGTGTGAAATAGGAGGATACTCCCCCATATCCCCCCCCCCCCCCACAAGTTCCGGCTTAACATTGTGGTTAGGATGTAGGTCTCTCAGGTGCAGATCCAGCATTTTCCAATAAGGAGCAATTATAACTTATCAATCTCAGCTTAGTCTCAAGATTTACTATGATGCACAAATTAATGTTTTATTGATGGATAAGACACGGCATGCACACACTCGGGGTGGGAGAGGAGAAGAAGAGGGGTCTCCCCTCACATCCTGAACAAATTTTGAGATTTAAAATCCCTCTGGTCTGTGTGACGTGCATTTTTTTTTAAAGAGGGGTATGGAGGAGGGGGGGGGGGCGGTCATTTACGGTGTTACCTACCCCTCTATTCGGGCTCCAAAGCCTTCCTCTTACCATTCTGTCCCTCTGTGAGCCCCGGCATTTATTATCACTTTATAGGTACCCCAAAATCTTGGAATTAGAGTGACCCGAATAAAAAAGAATTAATCACTCTTTCTCCATTTTCTCTGTGATCATCTCTTTACTTTTCTCTTAATTCCTTTTCTCTCTCTTTTCCTCTCCTTTTCTGCCAACTTTCACTTTCCTTTCTCTACTCAGTGGTCGAGTAAAATGGGGGGGGGGGGGGGGGGTGTCGTGGTCTTCCACCTCGACCTGCCTATGTGTATATGTTTATCTATATACATATTATATAACATTACTTTGTTAAGTGCATATATAGGCATGTTTACTTAATTTTGGCGTGCTAATGACCTTGCGATAAATTGATTTGAAGAAAAAAATGTTATGGGTGATTTTAGGCCTTCACCCTATAAATGTGGGACACATCCTATCCCCAAAAAAACTTGGAGCTTATATCCTGACCAAGGGGAAATGTATAAAACAGAAGGCATATAGAGTGCGTATAAAAAATATACCCAACTTTGATAGCTTCTTATCAAAATGTTATATCCAATGTGACTTTAGAAAATTATTTTAAGGTGAAGAGTAACGTTTTCTGTCCAGTAGTACCTCATTCATGACATTTCTTCCATGGATGACTGAGCACCAAGGTTTTTAAACAATGTCGTCAAAATATCCTTGTTCCAAGTTTGGGCTGATGCAACGAATGTGGGTCAAGCCATATGAATGTGTTACTTGAGTCTAAAATAATATTTTCAAAGTTGAATTCTCCTTTGTGCTTCAATGCTTCATTGTTGAAAGTGATTCAGTGTATCTAAGCTTCCAAATGACCTTGTTTCAATCCATAAATTATGATAGTCTTTAATATATTTTAACAACCGTTTAACTTCCTGTCTCATGATAACTAAAAACTCTCTGCTCATTTGTCCGTTGCACCATTTCACCTGCATAAGGTGCACACGGTGTTTTTCGCGAAGAGCATAATTATGAACTCAAAGGTTTACTGACCTTAAAGACTAAAAAGAAGAAAAGAAGGATACGTGTGTTGAGAATTACCAAGTTAGTTGATAGTAGACTTTCAAAAAAAGTAAAAGTAATAAGTGTCCATGTTGAATGACTCAGTAAAAAGGCTTATCTTAAAAAAGAGATGTGGATGAAGCCAAGATTGTGTTATCATGGCAAATAAAATATCATAAATTTCGCTTGTATTAAGCCCTCTTGAGTTTGAGTTGACTTTAACATCTTTTCTATTCAAATGCACAAAACCAATTGAAAATAACTCAGCAAATTGTTTTCCAACTGAAGTAACTAATGCATAATTGGTTTGACCCCCATTCGCTGCTTCAGCCCAAACTTGGTATAGAAGAGGATTTTGACAATACTTTTTGAAAAGCCTGCTACTCAATCATCCGTGGCAGCAAAGTTATGAATAAGGTATCATTACACAGAATATAAGTTGCTCATAGAGGTTATAACTTTTTAATTAGAAGCTACCAAAGTTGGGTATACTTTTTTGATACGTACTGTATAGCTGATTGAGAAAGAATATACGTCACCGGAAGTTACTTCTGATCGGTTAGTCAATTCAAGGTGCTCCAAGCTTTATTTGGTCAGAAGTATAGGATTAGATTGCAATAGGTTTTAATTTAGGTTTTTTAGAGTTATGGTTAGGTATAGAAGGTTCTCACGGCAGCCATGCTGGAGGACATAACAATAAAAACCTGTGCATCAGACTATGAAAAGCCATTGTTGTCATGGTCTAGTGCACATGTTTTTATTGTTATGTCCTCCAGCATGGCTGCTTCTGGGAACCCTCTATAGTGCTTGGTCCAAGGTTAAAGTTTAGCATTCGATAAGTGTTCGATTGGGTTCCATGACATTTGCTCCTGTGATATTAAATTAACTTTGCCATGTTAATCCTAAACCGAAACCTAACCATAGCCCCAATCCTAACCCTAATCCTATTTTTTACATTGTCCTGAGCAAAAAAAAAATATCAAAAAATTAAAAAAATCATGACCTTTACCTTAACCTTTGACCTTTCGAGATATGGACGGTGGAGCAAATATCGCCGGAGCAATAAGCCAGTTCGTAGATGCGGTCTGAGCATGAGCAGATAAAGGTCATCTGTACCAAATTCTAAAACCCACTGACACTAATATTTGATATGTACTCATGAATGTCATGTAATCATTATTCAATTATGCACTAATGGTGCATTCCTTGATATCCAGGTGGAAGTATTCTTTTTAAAGGGGGAAACAAAAGCTATTCATGAGGCACCTCCATCACTCCCAGAGTTATTTTTCTGAAGTGCACATAAAGGGACCCTCCATGTCTAAAATATCTGTGGATATTTGGGGTCATTTGTACCACGCGCTTACTACGAACTGGTCTATTGTCGTGTCACCATCAAATTGATGCATTTGTCGCCGGAGCATATGTCGTACAACCTTAATGATATCCCTCAGTGACTTTGTTCCACTCGTTATATATCAGTGCCCTTCATACGATGAACTGAAACCTGCTACGTCACGTAGAAGATCAATCTAATCTCATTCAAATCAAATCCTATTTATTGATATCAATATGATATGTAGTCTCTAAATATAAAACAGGGAAAATAAACAAATATACACAGTACAGAAGCATTAGCGTATCTAGAGGAAAGAGGCAGGGGAATCGCCCATAATGGATACTGAGAAATCTTGTTCACACATAAACATTTCGAAATATCTTACACCCCCCCCCCCCCTCCTCCTCCTCCTCTTGCAAACAGATTTCCTGCTACGCTGTAGTGATGAGACGAAAAAGATACAAGATTCCATGATTAAAGGGAATCAACGTAGATAAGAATATAAAGAATGAGCTTTTAGAAGACTTGAAGATAATAAAACTTATCAAACTTATTTGGCATTGTGTTCTACCCTCTTAAGTGTTTTCCACCCCCCCCCCCCCATGGGTTTTTACTAAGATTGTGTATTACCGCCACGGTTTTAAGTGTTGAACAGAAATGCAGGATATAAAATATAAAAGCGGAATCGAGATGAGATTCATGGAACTGGAAGCTTCACTGGTGAGACGACATTATTCTTTCAGAATCTCAGGTAAAGTTAAAGCTAAATGCAAAGGTATTTCATTTTATGTGATTGTATTCATTTGTTTCCACGATCATCATAATTATCTCACAAGATAATATGTACGTAACACAAATAACATTACACTTACAGTACAGAATTTTAAACAAATATTTTCCAGCGATGATCTTCGCATAGCAGGCCTGTATTCAAATTTGGAGTAACTTATTACAAGCCGAGCTTATATAGCGGTTATAGGTCCTCGTTTCGTTTGAAAAAAAAAAAAAAACTTATGGGAAAGGTAAAGATATTATTTTAACCCAAGTCGTATATCGACGGTAAATAGAAAACATAGAGGCCCGAATTTACAAAGGAGGTTTGGTTTAAACCATGGTTTAAACCAAACCTCCTGGGGTTTTTAAGCGTACGTGCGCACGGAATCCAAATCCAATCATATATTTTCTTTGAGCGCGCGCATGGGCGATGTGCGCTTATTTACGCCTATTTCAGTACGCTTACGGAGGTTTAAACCATGGTTTAGGTTTAAACCTCCTTTGTGAATTCGGGCCAATGAATGTACCACTCTAAAAATGATCATAGGTGGAGAATGAATGCTGTTTAAAATGTTAATCGATATCATTTTCAATTAAATATTAGGCCTCTTTACGTTCTCCATTTTAGCAATCTGTGTACGGGATCTCAGGAGTACTCTTTAAGCATTTAAATCAACTAGAACTTACTTATTTCAGCTTTTGGATAAATACACAACAAAAAAGAGTGCGGGAAACGTCATTCAAAATAGTTGATCATGGAGTATATCCTAAATAGCATGTTAAGACAAGAAATTGTTAATAGAAGATACCCCCCCCCCCCCAAAAAAAAAAGAATTCGCTTAGGAGAAATATGGGTTCAGGTCTGGGGTAATTTTGGTCAGATCCATTTCCATTTCTTTCCATATGATGATATTAATATTATGATTAATTACAATAATTACAAGTTATTCATTTTATACAAAGGTTCGGTTCTACAAAAAAATATTGATATATTCATTGGAATTTTCATTAATTACAATATCTAAAATATATATATATATATATATATTTTTAAAATAAATATTATAATTATCATTGATAGTTGATATTGATCATTTATTGACAAGAAAAATTTCCGGTCCCGCGTGTGTGATGGAGGTGGCTTATCCAGTATCTTAATAGCGTTGATCTGGACCCTGATTCATAAAACTTGTCATCAATGACAAGTTGCAATAACTGTTATAAGCTACTGAAATCCTTGCATCTGATTTGGCTGAGAGCAAATTTGTCGGTAAAAATCACCGTCAAGACACTTGATGAAACGCCCCCCCCCCCCCTCCCCCCCCCCCCCCCCCCAGAACGGTTCCGGATAAGTAAGCCTAGATAATTAACGTACAGATAAATCTATGATGAGTACCCGAAAATTCATTGATCTCCTAAATGGCATACTCTAAGACTTCACTTCTCCAAGTTCGACTGCCTGGTCGAATCCGTTATTGACTACGCCGCTTTCTGTGTCCTTCTTATACTGGAACTTAGGCTTCATCTCGTACTCGTTGAGCTTGCTGTTTGGAAGAAATGAGAGTAAGAATGATTGTTAAAAACTTGAGCAAAAAAAAGGGTAAGTATATTTTGCCATATATTTTACTAAATTTAGTATACAGTAACAAAATATTTTGAAAAAGAAATGGGCAAACTCTATTTCATTTTCTAATTGCCTCAACATAAAGCAAAGTTACAAGAATATATGAATTCGTATGTCCCTATATAGCTAGGACTCATGTGGTGCCCTCACTGCTAAAATGTCAAACCTAATGCTCAACACGAATGTGTCCATTTTAAAGCAACTATATTGTAGCGGGACGCAAATTTGTGTTAGTTTTCTTATCAAAAATAATATTAAAGCATACGTAAAATAAGTGTGCTATGCCGCTTTGGTCAAAGCTTTGGTATCGGGCACGCGTGTGGTGTAATCCTTTTACACCGTAGCTCGGTCCTTTTCGCCGAAAGTACCGATAGTACGGAGTCCTCCCAGTTATACGCGACCACTACAACTTTACCACCGATGCATCGGTTTTAGAACACGAAGAAACAAACATTCTAAAATGCACATTTATATACCTAGAGTTCGACTGCATGTAGACAGGTAACCAACTGTCATTACAAATACAGTTATAAATAAAATTTTCCTTTCTGGCTCAATTTAAAAAAAAAGTTATCCGATCTGTTCATGATAATTGTCTTAACACATCGTAACCAACATTCATCACTGGTCTTATGTTGTAATTGAGAAATGAGAGCACCAATCCTTCGACATGAAATATAATGTAAACAACGAACACTGTTGCTAGAGGGGGAAGGAGGGGGGAGGTGTGAAATTGAAAAGTTAATATTTAGGCAATTTTCAAGGGGGTGAAATTGAAAAGTTAATACTTAGGCAATTTTCAAGGGGTGAAATTGAAAAGTTAATATTT
Source organism: Heliocidaris erythrogramma (assembly GCA_025617745.1). NCBI lineage: Eukaryota > Metazoa > Echinodermata > Echinoidea > Camarodonta > Echinometridae > Heliocidaris > Heliocidaris erythrogramma. The sequence continues at coordinate 5,346,249 of CM046858.1, forward strand.
AGGCAAATTTAAGCATTTTTTTTTATTTGTCCCATCTGTTCATAATAATTGTCATCAATATCACTCTTAACACATCGTAACCAACATTAATAATTGGCCTTATGTTGTAATTGAGAGCATCAATCCTTCGACATGAAATGTAATGTAAACAGCGGAGTCGCACAGTGGACCAGAATGGCTCCAAACTGCGCCAAAATTCATATTCACTGAGTTTACTTAAAATTTAAAGGACAAGTAACCCCACGTGATATTCTAGATGCACCTATTGTCTGCTACGTCTTTCCATGGAGGCTGCCATTTTGTGCATGACACGGATCATTAGGTACCATATGCATTGATAATAGCCTACCTTTACAACAGATACGTCGCTTTGTTCTGATTGTATTACGATTGTTATTGGCCATGGGCCTAGATAATTGACGACCCATGAGTTCTAATAGCCATCCTGTAAAGCAGATTCCTCGCTTTGTTTTGGTATTGTTACGATTGTCTCCGTCCTTGACGTATATTTTTTATGAAGTATATTTTTTATGAACAAATTAAGACCTTTTAAAAAATATATAAAACTAAACTTACATTTCAGAATATGTGACTTTATCTAATATATATTTGTCCTCTAAAAATCAATTACAAGTTAACGATGAAGGAAATTTTACTTGGGATGAAAAATATGTTCGTGTACACATAAAGTAATGGCAGCCCCCTTATTATTGCTAGCAGACGATAACTTGGCTGGAAAATAGTGATTTATATCTATATCCTGTGTTTTTACATGAAATTGCATGTATCAAATAAGAGGCATATACTACACCATTCAAAATAAGCTAATTCATACGCTGAGGTTAATTTCCCTTTAAACTTAGATGATGGGTCTATGGGTATTCAGACCCGTAGAATCCAATGAAAATATTTCCAAATACCTATGACGTCATTAAAATACCGATTTCTGATTGGCTGCCAAATTCCAATGGAAAATAACACATTTCTCGCATTACATGATTTTCATACTTCAGAAAATTGATAATGCAATCTGTATGCTTTTATATCAAAAAGTGAAAACGGTGTTAACTTAAAGCTCAGGCATATGGTCCTGAAGAGTGACTTAAACAGGGGGGGGGGGGGGGGACGTTGTAATGGAAAACAGGGGCGGATCCAGGATTTTGTATAAGGGGGGGGGGGAGGCACACAAATGCAGGTTTCTCAACTTTTGGAAAAGGGAGACCCGTATGTTTTTGGTCTCGCCAGCTCTCGAAAAGTCGCTCAGTAGGGGGGGGGGGCAAATTTTTAATTTGTTCTTCGCCAGACCTCCAAAATTCGCTTAGTGGGGGGGGGGGGGGGGGGGTATGGGGGTTCCCTCCATAATTCTCTGACAAGCAAAAAACAAACAAACAAAAAAGGTTTTCGTCCTAAAAGGGGGAGGGCACAATGCATACTTTTCTTCCAAAGGGGGGGGGGGGGGGGGCACGTGCCGGATGTGCCCACCCCCCCCCCAAATCCGCCACTGCTGGAAAATATTTGTAATATTGAGAAATTTGCAATGTATTGTAATGTATGATGTCATTACCTGAAATTAAACTTTGATAAATTCATATACTAATAAAATTATGATATTTAGCTAACTGAAAAAGAGTTATTAAATGAAGTTTTAAAGAAATGAAAAAGCGCCCTCTGTAGCCTTGATAATTCTGCGAAAGAGAAACGTACCTGTAATCACTAAGAAGTAATTCTGTAGGTACTATCGAGGTATCAAAATCATAAGACTAAGTGATAAAGTCCATGTAACTTTAAGTCATTTTGCCCTGTTGTGAAGTGTGAATTATTTCGAAAAGCCTTGAAATATTAACTGAAGCCATTGTGAATTACCCAGAATGATAGGTCTGTAAAAAAAAAAAAAAAGAGAGAGAACATTTTGAGCTTGGTTTTGGTGTTGGACAAATTAGGATACAAATCATAATTTCTCCAAAGCCCTATAATTTATTACCTCATTTACTTCTTATCAGTGTTAATCATATGGGACTCCTTGCCGTGTAAAAAGTCATGAGCGCCCCCACGCGGCGGCCGTATGATGACAGATAATTATTCAGCGAATGCTCGGTTCAAAATAAACATATTTTCGGGGTAATGTGTCATGGAAAATCGGCTCTATCATAAAAAGGGGCAGAAGGTGGCAGCCAAATCTGGTATCAACTTACAGCTGAGACATCGGGAAACATGGTGGTAATAAAATTGAATTGGAAATCCGTGGAAATCTAAACGTTTCCTATGGATTTATAAAAACCACGAATAATCAGCCTATTTTCTATAGGATAATGACCCTATTATAGTCACGAAGATTGCGTTTCTTTCCATATTTACCCCATTCATATAATGAAATGAACTCTCAGGAATATGTGGGAGCAATTATAACTTAAAAACTACATGTTGAAATAACTCATTTATTAAATTGGTCACAATTTGCACTGAAACTCGCAATATGTTGAATTTTGCGGCTTGACGTAGGAAATATACACCCTTAATGTACATACCGGAGTTTAATATTTTACTGAAATATTCTTCAAAGTATTGAGTTTCAACAGGGCATGACAAAAATAAAAAAACACAAATTGCCCAAAATGACTTTTGGCGCACTTTGGTTTCGCCCTGGCCCACTGTGCGTCGCTAGTGAACTGTAGTTCAATATTGAGTCCCTTTATAGAAAGAGTAACGACACCCCGTGATTTGAACGCCATTTTGGGGCCACTATTACGTAACATTTCTATTCAATTTCGATGAGCACCTGGGTGTTCGAAATAGAAAGAATTTGAACACCATTTTGGGTCCAAAAAATAGGACGTCCGAGTCGTAACTATATCTATCAAGGGACTGTAGTTCAATATAGAGTACCTTTATACAGTGCCGTATATATAGATAGAGTCTGGCCAACTCGGCTCCAGTTGGGTAACAACATGGCGCATATTCCTTTGTTGCAAGCTTACATAACAAAGGAATATACGCCATGTTGCTACCCAACTGAAACCGAGTTGGCCAGACTCTCTCTATATACGGCACTGCCTTTATATAGAGAGTAGCGACACGGACGTCTGACTTTTCGGGAAACAAAATGGCGTTTGAATTCTTTCTATTGAGAACACCCAGGTGCTCATTGGAATTGAAAAGAAATGTTGCATAGCAGAGGAAACAAAATGGCGTTCAAATCCTGAGCTGTCGCTACTCTCTTTATGTAGGTACTCTAGTTTAATAATCAGTAGACTGCCCTCTGCCGAAAATGTTATTCTAATTCATATAGCAGTTTATGGTCGAAATTATGATTTATCATGTATATTAATCCTCTCCTATATATGTACGCCTTTACCTCGTTTAAAAACTATAATCCCTATAATAGGCTTCCATAGCTTTCTTTACTCCACTGTGCACAATAAATAGGTTGAACGTACGTTCCGAACATCTCGCCTTCTTCGAGTGTCTCTGGGAGCTGTGCCCCACGAGTCTCCGGTAGGAAGAGGATGAGGAGTCCGGCAGCTATGGACATCACTCCGAAGATGAGGACTGGTAGAGGCTCCCATGTGTTATCCAATAGGAGGATAATTGGAGCTAGGATACCAGCAACACGAGCACTCATGGAACATATACCAACACCAACACTCCTAAAAACAAACAGAATAAATGCAATCCAAAAAAAAAATACGTGTGTGTTTAATCATTTCTTTAAAGTATGCACTCCTGTCAAGAAAGTGCATAAGACGAAGTCAAGTTCAGAGACAACGAAAATCCTCTTCCCCATCCTCCCACTGAGAAACAACAAGTGGTGAACGGGGTAAAAATTATGTTAGAAAATTGTTTGCTATTACCGCTATCACATCCATCCCCCAATGACGAGAGAGGAAGGGCAGACGGGATTCCCGAAATCGTATTCTCGTGAATATTTTGACCCTCCCATTCACACTCACCCCACGGAACGAGTCTGGCATGTGTGGGAGGGATGGGGCCGTGGAAAACCCACTTCTTCAGCTGATCCTGGATCCACCCCTGCCTTGTCATGGTAATGCATTTTCCAGTGAATGCCCTTCTAAAGCCTGGCGTCCACTAGACCGCCGACAAGATTCGGGAGGTTGCGGAAGCAAATTATATCATTTCGGCATTCCTACCGCGAAAGACGGGGATTTCATCGTTTCTTGGGACATTACCACCAATCTCTGCGTATTGATTGCAGTCACACCTGGGAGTGTCCTAGGAATCTATCGGGAAGGTCGCAAAATGCCGCGGAAAATGCTGATCGTAGCAGGGCAGCGCAGACAAATCTAGGATCACTCCAGGAGTGGCAAAATCACGCACGAGGACAATCAGGATGTTTTTCCGACAACCATTAGATATGCGGACAATATGAGGAAATAATGCAAGGTTATAAATTCGGTGTCGACTTTCTTTTTGTCATGTACATGCTAGCCGCCATGGAGATCACGCCAGCTGCAATTGATTTTGCTGTATTACTTCAAATCCAAGCTGAGAGAGATACTCAGCTTGCCCTGTTGCCTCTTCCGTGTCTTGATCACAAATTACCGCAGCGGCTTCGCGCTTTCCTGAAACATTCTGCGTGGCTTCGGCTTGCATTGGCGAAGCTGCATGCGCGGCACCGCGGAGGCTTTCAGGAACGTTTGCGGAGGAGGCGGAAGTGTTAAAGAAAGGCGGGATGTCCTGACGATGTCCGCACGACAATACAGACAAATTGCCGAAGGTGTCAAGAAGTTAATTTCCGCGTCCAAATTTTGGTGAAAATGCCGGGAAGTGTTAGGAATGATAAAGACAGTGAATGGAATCTTTCTAGAATATGCGGACAGGTGGCTGAATAAATGCGGATTTACTAATTTTGCATTCCGCGTCTTGTCCGCGCCCTGGTGGACGCCAGGTTTAATGGCATGGGATCTAGGATCTACAGTTAACAACACAAATATTCATACCCTTACCAAGTTTTGACATTTTTTTCAAATTTTTTTTGTGAAAAATTGGTTTGTCATGATTTATGTTACTTGGGCATGCTACAAGTCAATTGTTGAAATAATTACACAAGACAATTTACCACATTTTGATGGTTCAGAGGTAATTTATTCAATTTTTTTTTAAAAGATGGCTTGTCCATAACTTTTCATACCCTTTCTTGAATAGTTGCAAAACATGTACAGAATCTTAGGAATGTCTGACACATCTGCATTTTCCAAAAAATATGCCTGGATGCCATGCCTGGAGCAGGATATGAATATTTCTAAAAATGCCAGGAAATTAATATACTAGCATTTCCATTGTTATGCAAATGAGGTGAAACCACAATTATCGTTCACCTCAAGCTAACAATTAAAAGTATTCAACCAGTGCCAAAATTCCACTAGTCCACCTTTCATTCTTAAGAAAAACACAAAAGACTTCAAAATTACAAGGGGTATGAATAAATTTGTTGTTAACTGTATATTGTTATGTTTAGGCTTAATGCTTGTTTTGTGACTGACAGGATTGACGCACATGCTAAGAGAAACTTAACACAGATTGAATGTGTTGAAAGAATGTTTTGAATAAATCTGTGTTAATGAATGTACCTATAATGCCCGTGCACACAGGACGTCATTAATTGCTGACTTGCGCAGTGTAAGAGTAACATCAGTTATTGAACGCAAAACGAATAGCGGAAACGTACTGCGTTGAATGGTGGTGTACTTTGCAATAAATTACCTTCATAGGCTTGATTAGCGCCTTAGCGCAATTGAAATGACGCAGCAACGGGCATTGGGCCCAGTGCACACGAGGCTCCATTTGCCTGACGCAAGACTGCGTCGGTGAATGATGCCGTGTCTGGCGCAACAAACGAAGGTGACAACGGACAGAAAGTAAATGCAAAATAAACAGTGCAATCAGTGCTTTGAATTAGCGGTGTATGGGCTCATTGTCCTCAGAGGTTTAATTAACTCAGGTACTATCCAATTGAAATAACACCTACAGGACTTTACTTAATATCGATGCTGTAAGAGGGGTTACCTGACGGGTGTAGGAAAGAGTTCAGCTGAGAAGACGTAGACGATAGCGAACGATCCAGAGATGCCAAACTTTCCAATCATTGCCACCGTTGTACGCCATGCTCCAATCGCTAGAGACAATTGACATTGATTATTAGCTCGTTTATCTGAATCATACAATATAGACTAATCACGCTTCTTCTTAGTGAATTTTTATCTGTTTATTGCAAAGAGAGAACCATGCGCGGCGGAATGTCGGACTCGTACAATGGAAGTTTTTTGGGGGGTACCTTTTGCTTGGCGGACAAAAGATGCCCTCCCCCACTTCCATTGTCGTTCCGCCGTCTCTGGAGAGAACGAATGGTTTGTTTTGTTTTTGTTTGTTTGCTTTTATTTCTGCGTTCTAATAACATACAATAAATCGAATTTTTACATAAGTATTACATAAGTAAAAAATCATGTACAATAATAGTATACAATAAACATAAGACTAAGCATACAAACAAGATTAGGGAATATAATAGACCTATGTAAATATTTTTCTCCAATAAACTAGAGAGGTAATTTAGAACGCAGGAGACCGCCATCGTGAGCGGTTAGGCTGGAAATGGATGGCGGCCTCGTAAAAAAGATTAGGCGTAATAACTCTCTTGGTAAAACTGAGTGATCACGTGGGTGCAGTGCAATTACAGGTGCGGGTAGGAAAGTAATTTGTGCATGAAAACTAATAAGTGGGAAATGTGTATGACATGATGTTTTTGGCTAATTTATGTTACAAATATCTAGTATCGATTAATGTAATTAATTAATCAAATGTTTGATGACGGTATAATCATGATAATTCCTAATCATTTTTATGGAATGGTAGAGATTGTAAACTCACGTGTGAAGATGGTACAGAGGCACGCTATGCCACCACCGACCATGTAACCAAACATACTCCACTTTCTTCCAAAGTACTCAATAGCAAAGATACAACTGATGGAGGCAGGGAATTCGACGGCACCAGAGATGAAGAAGGCGATGTAGTCATTGACACCGAGGTCAGAAGTGCTGAGAGACAAGCCATAGTATACCAGAGTGTTCACGAACCTGAAACAATTATTTTAAAAGTTTGAAGAAGAAGTAGTAGTAGTGGCGTAAAGGAGCATTAACGTCATCACAACCTTTATCCCCCCCCCCCCCCGCCATTATCATTATCGGCATCACTGCAACCACATTCACTGGTACTCCGACATATATGCTCCAATGACAATTGCTCTGGAAATTAACGCCGGAGCATGTGTTCTACAACCTATTGACCATCGCCATCATCGCGATCATCCTCATCACTATCATCATCATCACTATCATCATCATCATCATCACCACCACCACCACCACCACCACCACCACCATCACTACCATCATCTTCATCATCATCATCATCAGCAGCACCATCACCGACATCACCATCATCACCTCCAACTGTATCATCACCATCACCACCAACACCAACACCAATATCCTCGCCACCACCTTGACCACCATCACCACCGTAATCATCATCGTCATTATCATCATCTGCATTATCAGCTTCACCAATGTCATGATCACCAACATAATGATAACAATCGTCATCATGATCATCATCACCATCATCAATTATTTTCATCGCCATCATCATCATTATCAATCATCACCATCGCCATGATCATTACCATCATAATACTATCAGCTTGACTGAAGTGATTTCAAAACTTACCAGTTAAACATCAGATTGATTGTTCGTAATCTTAGGTTTGGTGTACGGAAGAGATCGATAGCTGTTGCTTGCCGACCACTGGCGGCTGCTTCCTGCAATAGAATTAAACAATCATGAACTCTACCCAACTTCTAAAACAAACATTTTTTTTCTTAACTCATGGTATGAATATCATTCTTATCACTAACTGTTAGCGATTTGAAATGGAAGTCTATCGTAAAACATAAAGCTCTGCGTCGGTTTAGCGCCTTAGTCACACCAATGAGACAGACCAACAACAAATTGAACAAGAAATTACATCACGTAGAATGACCATTGGTTGGATTGGTGGTGTGACTGGAATTGTTTTCATAATCATGATGATAATCTTTCTTTGACCGAAACATGGGTGATATTTTTTCGGTTGAGCAAAAGAATTGATGTGTATGATATTGCATTCAGGCTCTGGACAAACAGAAATGACCGAATAGTTTGGTAATATTGATGTTTGAACATGTAAGTAAGTATTGTGACGAGCTGTAGATATACATGTATGTTATTATGGAACGATAGTGAGCTTTCGAATATGTCGACTTGAACGCCGTCCTAGATCCTCCCAGCTACAATGGACTGCTTTGTGTTAGCTGCATACCGCGCTTTGTGCAAGAACGGCACACCCGTCCACTGGCTTCTCCCTCGTCCACTCGCCAGATCAAGAACGCGTCAAACATGGTTTTGCCGTCTTCTCTAAAACGTGAACCTCGCTTCACCCATTGTTAGCATCATGCTTCACCTGCTTTGTATGCAGTCAATACAAAGCAGTCCATTGTCGCTGGGAGGATCTAGGACGGCATTCCAGTCGACACATCCGAAAACTGTTTTTTGTTTTGATGTGAACGTCCTCTGAACGAGATGTTTTCGATATCGAAGAGATTCAACATGGCGTTTTATTAACTTATAACCGGTTTGTTGTGCTGCATGTCTTCGTAGGTATAAGATAGAGAACCTGGGATACAGGCAAGGAGCGGCCCGTAACAAAATGGGGATCCACTGCACACATAGCTAGCGCATATCATGCACATAATTATAATGCATGCACTGTACGTACACTGTGTACGTCGTACCTATATACCACGGACCTACTAGAGATGGACATATAGTAGGCCCATGGTCGTACGGGGCCTCTTGACTAGAGTACCTTTATATAGAGAGTAGCGACATAGACGTCTGACTTTTCGTGAAACAAAATGGCGTTTGAATTCTTTCTATTGAGAACACCCAGGTGCTCGTCAGAATTGAATAGAAATGTTGCATAGCAGATGAAACAAAATGGCGTTCAAATCATGAGTTACTCTCTTTATGTACGTACTTCACTCTTGACGCTAAAGTACTGCCCTCTCTCGTCGGTGGCGCAAGTCCAGACAAAAAAAAATCGCACCCAGGACGTCAAACCCGGGACCTCTGCGGCCCGTAACAAGTAACCCTCCCAATTCCCTGGTTTGAAACTCATTACCTGTTCTTTGATATCCTCCTGGGTGAAGATGGGTTCAGGTAGCTTAGCTTTGTTCACTTTGGCTGCCTTTTCTATGATTCTGACAGCTTCCTCAGTACGACCCTTACTGATCAACCAACGAACAGACTCAGGAAGAAACCTGATCAATTACATCAGAGACAACAAAAAAAATAATCATTAACTTTTTAGGAGGGTGCTTTTTTTCATCATACCCCCGAAAAAGTGCCTTTTAAAAGCACTTAATGTATGTCAATTGGGTTCAAAGGGGGGGGGGGGTAGGGTCGGTTGTGCTCCCGACCCCTAAATCCGCAAGTGGATAGGACCACGAAGAACTCCGGGATCTTTGACATCGGCTCATGAATCATTATTTGAATCGGCTTTTCATTTTAGTTACTGGAAATCTATTATTTCACAATAATATTGAAACCGGTCCCTTTCTTTAATTCTTCCAATCTTGTCGATGAATTGGTGACCTGGGCTTTGTAACATAAAAATCGACTTACAATAAATTGTATTAATCTCTTGTATACCTATATATTATTGCTATAATTTATTGTATATTTTTATGAAATATGAAATTAATACTATCGATTGGAGGAAGATATGACTAATTTTGGGGAGATACGCAAATGATTATAACTATTCAAGTTACAGGGACAAATTAAGGCCCCGTTTCATGAAAGTTGTTATCAAAACAAGTTGCAATAACTTATATAAGCTACTGAAATCCTTGCTTCTGATTGGCTGAGAGCAAATTTGTTTTTGAACTTTGGCAGTATTTATTGATATTGATAAAACAGGGCCCTATGTCATAATATTTGACGCCCTATTTTGAGTACTAAATAGCATGAGACTTACGGGAAGAAAACGAACATGAGGAGGATGGGTGCAGTGATGGCGAGTTGTAAGATCCACCAATCACGTATGAAATATGCGAGGGCAGCGAGTAGCATGTAACCCACTGAGAAGAACATATTGATGACTATCCCAGCTATTAACCTTTTGCTTTGACCAACAAATTCCGTTCCTAGTTGGAAATACAAACATGAAAAAAAAAAGGTATTAAAATCAGTTTTGAACCTGATTCAACTAGCCCGCATGCAACATCTATGAAAAATCATTTATTCAATAGTGAATTAAGTTTGTATACCTTTTCGGTGAAAGGGCGTTTCCAGGATTTTGTAAAAGAAAAAGGAAGAGTGGCACAATTCCGAAAATCTTTCAGATGCATGGGGCGAAAATCTGAAAAGGGAGGCATGGGGGGGGGGGGGGGGGGGGGGGGGTACATAAGGCAAAGGTATGCCCCTTGGGTTTCAAAAGGGGAGCGCAGGCCAGTACTACCCCTCCCCCTTTAAATCAACTTCTGACCTGGGCCCCGTTTCATAAAACTTGTTATCAATGACAAGTTACAATAACTGTTATAAGCTACTGAAATCCTTGCATCTGATTGGCTGAGAGCAAATTTGTTGGTAAAAATCACCGACAAGATCGACACTTGATGAAACGCCCCCTGGACATTCAGAAATGAGTAAGGTTATTCGTCGTGCTTGGTACACACAGAGAAATTTTTACAAAAATTATGTAAAAAATTATGTTAAATAGGAACTCCATAACTTTTTTGTAAAATTTACTTAACAAAATGTTTTACAAAAATTATGTAATAAATTATGTTAAATAGGAACTCCATAACTTTTTTGTAAAATTTACTTAAGTATTCGACGAAACTTAAATCAAATGTCAGGTTAAATATAGGTAATTAAAATTCATGTGTAAATTTTACCTAACAAACAATTCCACACATGTATTATGTTGGGCAAATTCAGTTTCCTTTTCTTCCAACCTAGGTTAAAAAAAAATTAAACCTGCTTTGTTATGTCTTTCTGGGTCTTATCAATCCTAACCTATGCTATTTAAGCTATCCTATCCTATATCTTAACCTATCCTATCCTAGTTGGTACTTGTAATTGGGTTTTTATAGACGTGTATCAGATATGATTATTTACGTCTGGGACGGACCGAAAGACGTGACTTCAGAGAACCTGAACTGCCACTGGTAGCACGCCAAGCTTATAAATACCCCTTATATTTTTTTTATGCATTTGGTGACAGTTATTAAAATCGGGCCACCCCAAACCATACGCTACTGAAAATTCATGAATATTCATATAAGTGTTTTCCCCAATATTGAGGGAAAAATACGAAAATGCATTTTTTACAAAACCGTTTGCAAAACATTTTACTTAATGGCGACAAATTACATTGTGCATGTTAAATAAACTTAACGAAAAGGGCAATATTGCAAAATCTTTATGAAGAAATATCTTACAGCGTTATTTTGCAAGATTTGTTCAGTCAGTTTTATATAACTGTGTATCAAAATCATGTTAATGTCAACTGACATTCGTAAAATGTATTTTATACACAATAGTTTACAAAACATTTCACTTAATGATGACTTATAACATCTGCATGATAAAATTCCCTTTAAAAAAATACTTGTACTTAACACATTTTACATAATAGGCATTTCTTTTGCAAAATGAATTTTACTTAAATAGTGCTAAGTAAATGTTACATAAAATTTTACAGTTTGCATGACACATTATATGCGAAATGTAATTCATTACAAATATTTAGTAAAATACTACATAAAAACATTCATTTGAGACAATTTTACATATATTAAGTAAAAATTTTACAAAAGGAAGTTTACATAATGAAATATTAAGTAAATATTTCTCTGTGTGTATAGAGAAGTATGGACTAGAGAACTCTAATCTTGACGATGACTGTGAATAGTGGCATAGCCATGGTAGCGTGAGTTCTCGTCCAGCATCTGCCCATGACGCGATCTTCCCTACCTGTTGCTAACAGAAGATGTCCCCGAATTCGTACGCCCAGAGGAGTGGACTACATTGGTCCAGACATCAAGGTTGCACTATATGGAGACGGTGGGAGGTGGGGGGGGGGGGGAAGGGGGGGGGGTGGGGCAACGGTCTTACTCTGTAGCTTGAATCCAAATTCACAAGTTCATTGATTAGAGAGAGGGTATGGGAGGAGCACCTTCTTTTCACGTTCCCTTTTCCCCTCCCTTTCCCTCTTTTTCTATTTTTTTAAATCTTTTTTTTCCTTCGTCATTTGATGGGGCACGTGCCCATCCCCCCCCCGTAATCTACGCCACTGACTGTGAAGGAAAAGGTTTAGATACCGATAACGAATGCTTACAGAAAGACTCCCATGTTAGCTGCAGCGAGGATGATACGGACGATGGTATAGAACAAATAGTTCGGAGAGAAGGCGATAGCGAGACCGCTTACGGCCTGAACCAACAACGATAAGAAAAGAATCTTTCGACGTCCGAATCTAAAAAGATCATACAAAACATAAAAATCTTGTTTTCTTATGTAATCAATTAAATTCTTTCCAACGCCATGTACATAAAATATGACGTCAACTTTCTTTTATCAAAGCACAATGATTTTGATTGTCTTTCTATCCATGTCTAAACTTTTAGAATCTTTTCAGAAACAATGCAAATGTCTAAGATTTAGCTTTCAATCTGATCATTCTTGACAACAACTTCTTATAACGTAGAAATTTATTGTGTGATAAAGTTTGAATGCTCAGCATGCGAGGATATTCTTCTGGTTGAGATCAATCTTATGGTCCATCATTTTATATCAGATAATTATTATCTCACTAGATCGAGACTTAAATTGCTTCAATAATATCGTACAAGTCAAAAATATGAAATATCATGTATCGGTTAAAGATAAAGTTGAGTTCTGGTCATGAGATTGAATTGTGAAAGAAACTGTCTCAAAGCAATTGGGAAAGATCGATGATATAGGAAATAAAAATTGTAAGGTTTTGGAATCACCAAAATGATAAGAAATTCACCAAATCCTGCTGAGAGTCACATGCACTGCACACAGAAATATGTATATGGGACTACACACAATGTTCGGCCAGAACATTTCAGCCAGAACATTTCAGCTGTTTGTTGTCATATTGTGAATGTGAGAGCATTTGAAGAGCAATCCTTTTCAGGGGACATATCTACTATGAAAATCTTCCAAACTAACGTAAAAAAAGAATGAGAAAGCTGACAAATTATTTTTTACATGTCCCAGAACTCAATATGATAAGTGAAGGAAAATAGGTTGAAATAAAAGAAAATTTCAATATGGCACAAAAAAGAGACATGATAACGAAGCTTTTCGACCTGCACTCATCAGGTTATCACGCAGGTATATAACAAATTACTAGAAATCAACTATATTATACTCGATGAACCCGGACGCAACCCAGACGTTGTTATTTCAGAACAATCGCAAAGCTTGGACGAACTCATTTCGTCTGCACAGAAGGGGTTCGTGCGATTGAATGTAGGCGGCTTCCAGAAAGCGTAAATTGATCGTCGGCATAGCTTTGTGAGCAAGCTGCATTGTTCAGCAAGTGGAGACCAATCGCTGAATCGCATTACTCAAGTGTGTGTGGGGGGGGGGGGGGGGGGGTAGTACATCCTTGCTAGTTGACGGTAGCATCCTGTGTGTAGAAAACACAATGCGTGTCGAAACCGCGTAATAGCAACGTGACACTGCGTGTTTGATCTGACTGGCGTATTTGTCAGATACCTTACCCCTCCAGGGTAGTTTGAGATACACGGGGCATTTGGCAGGTCCAAATCTGGTGTCAGATTTGGATTGTGCCTCCAGCGTCCGTGTTATGGTGCGAGATATAACATGCTCAGGGTAACCATTGTCAAGGAGAATAGTTTTGATTTTCGCGATTTCGGGAGCTAATTTGCACTCAGAGCAAATCCTAAGGGCGCGGCACACTAAGTTTCTAATGAGCCCAATCTTGTATGAAGTTGCACTGTACGAGTCCCATCTCGTCTATTGCCCGGGTGAATGTTAGTCTAGTTCTGGACTCTTTTTATTGATTTTTTTTTATTCGCCGACTATACGCGATAAGCCGAGTGATGGCACGATCGCGAGAACCTGTTGGCCCCGAAAAAAGAGTCCAGTGCAATTGCTCCACGCTGACGACTTTCCCTGAGATTTTTCAGGGAGAGCAATTAAAATTGGCCGCACCTCCCCATGCTAAAGCGCTAGTGAACTTTGGACCCCTGACGTCAGCGTGGAGCAATTTCACTGGACTCTCTTTTGCTCGGGCCATCAGGTTTCCGGATCGCGCCAATCACTCGGCATAATACGTACAGTCGTCGAAAAAAGAATTCAGTAAAGAGAGTCCAGAACTAGACTAGGTGAATGTGGGCTTGCGGTAGACGGAAGTGATAAATTTCCCATCACTTCTCTCAACGAGAACGTCGAGAAATGGGAGCGCATCGGACCGTTCAATTTCACATGTGAATTTTAGCGCGGGATGGAACCGGTTCAGTTGTGTAAGGAAAACCTCACACGCTGCGCGGTTGTCAAAAATTGCAAACGTATCATCAACATACCGACAATACACACGCGGGACTATATTAAAGGCCAAGTCCACCCTAATATCAAGTTGATTTGAATAAACAGAGTAAAATTAAACAAACATAACAGTAAAAATTTCACTGAAATCGGATGTAAAATAAGAAAGTTATGGCATTTTGAAGTTTTGCATTATTTCATGAAACAGTGATATGCATAGCATGGACGGTATATGCAAATGAGTGAACCGATGACGTCATGCACTCACTTTTCCTTATGTATTTTATTATATGAAATATCAAATATTTCAACTTTTATAGATGTGATAATAAAGAATCCCTTCCTTGTATGAAAATAAGTTACAATAATGATAATTTTACATGTTCCATATGGAGTCAAACCATGTTTTACATTATTGAAGCAAAAAAAATGAAATATAAGATATTTCATATAATAAAAAAGGAACCGATAGCGTTTCAACAATGCAATAGTATTGGCATGCTTAGTGCGTGTTTTCCTTTCCATTTGCTCATCAATGGATGCTATGTAGCGCGTGAGCCGAAACAAATCGAAGAACGAAATAAATTCTCGAACTTTGCGCCAGGCGCGACGGAGATTGTGGTGCACACACGATACGTGGATCTGTAGTTTGTTAATTTCATCTGTCATGAAGGCACGTTCCATTGTGGGACTATGTGTGACCTTAGCATTGCTGATGCGGTCAGAAATGAACTTAGGTACAACTTTAGAGTTAATGCAATCATGAAGATATTGGATAAAAAAAAGCAATTAAAATTGGCCGCACCTCCCCATGCTAAAGCGCTAGTGAACTTTGGACCCCTGACGTCAGCGTGGAGCAATTTCACTGGACTCTCTTTTGCTCGGGCCATCAGGTTTCCGGATCGCGCCAATCACTCGGCATAATACGTACAGTCGTCGAAAAAAGAATTCAGTAAAGAGAGTCCAGAACTAGACTAGGTGAATGTGGGCTTGCGGTAGACGGAAGTGATAAATTTCCCATCACTTCTCTCAACGAGAACGTCGAGAAATGGGAGCGCATCGGACCGTTCAATTTCACATGTGAATTTTAGCGCGGGATGGAACCGGTTCAGTTGTGTAAGGAAAACCTCACACGCTGCGCGGTTGTCAAAAATTGCAAACGTATCATCAACATACCGACAATACACACGCGGGACTATATTAAAGGCCAAGTCCACCCTAATATCAAGTTGATTTGAATAAACAGAGTAAAATTAAACAAACATAACAGTAAAAATTTCACTGAAATCGGATGTAAAATAAGAAAGTTATGGCATTTTGAAGTTTTGCATTATTTCATGAAACAGTGATATGCATAGCATGGACGGTATATGCAAATGAGTGAACCGATGACGTCATGCACTCACTTTTCCTTATGTATTTTATTATATGAAATATCAAATATTTCAACTTTTATAGATGTGATAATAAAGAATCCCTTCCTTGTATGAAAATAAGTTACAATAATGATAATTTTACATGTTCCATATGGAGTCAAACCATGTTTTACATTATTGAAGCAAAAAAAATGAAATATAAGATATTTCATATAATAAAAAAGGAACCGATAGCGTTTCAACAATGCAATAGTATTGGCATGCTTAGTGCGTGTTTTCCTTTCCATTTGCTCATCAATGGATGCTATGTAGCGCGTGAGCCGAAACAAATCGAAGAACGAAATAAATTCTCGAACTTTGCGCCAGGCGCGACGGAGATTGTGGTGCACACACGATACGTGGATCTGTAGTTTGTTAATTTCATCTGTCATGAAGGCACGTTCCATTGTGGGACTATGTGTGACCTTAGCATTGCTGATGCGGTCAGAAATGAACTTAGGTACAACTTTAGAGTTAATGCAATCATGAAGATATTGGATAAAAAAAACTTACCCGTTCTCAGCTTACCTTTCAGTCGGACAACATTGTTGATTTCTTGAATTTGATCCTTGGAGTACCTCGTCCGAAAATACACAAATAATTTCTTGGTACTACAAAACTTCAATATGGCACGAAAAAGAGACATGATAACGAAGCTTTTCTACTAGTAATTTGTTATATACCTGCGTGATAACCTGATGAGTGCAGGTCGAAAAGCTTCGTTATCATGTCTATTTTTCGTGCCATATTGAAATTTTGTAGTACCAAGAAAATAAAAGAAAATGTTGGATGGTATGAGACGAAGAAATTATAGCAATGGGAATGTGTAAGAGAAGTTGCTAAGGATGATGATGATGGGAGAGAGAGAGAGAGATCAATGAAATCTTACATGTCAGAGAGACCTCCAAATAGCACCGAACCAATAAGAACACCAGCAAAGAAGAGCGATTGAGCAAGACTATCACGGTCTTTCTTACTGCACACCAAGTCGAACTGAAAGAGAAATAAACTATTTAATTAGATCATCATTATACCTGACAATTATCCTTCCATTTCATTTCCCCCTCTTCATTTTACCTATACTTCTGTCTGTGAAGTATCTTCTTCCCTCTCAGAAAAAAACCTTCCAAAATCGCTCAGTAAGGAGTTATGGGGTCCAGTTTCCCTCCATAATTCTCTGACAAGCAAAAAAAAAAAAAAAAAAAGGTCTTCACTCTAAAAGGGGGGGGGGCACAATCGAGAAAATGACGGATCGTCTATGGTAAAAATTCATACTTCTCTTCGAAAAGGGGGGGGGGGGGGCGCACGGGCCGGCTGTGCCCCCCCCCCCCCCCCCCCTCCCTGGATCCGCCACTGATGCTCGGCACCCATGTTCGAAGTCTTGCAAAAATACTTATGAATACCGTACGGGCGGATGCCGCGCATTTTTGCCTCAAAATTTGAAAGAATGTCAAAAATCACAATTTTTAATTTTTTGACCTATGTAATACCTGATTAAGACTTTTCACGTCATATATGAGATTTATTTGGAGTTTCAAGTTATAAACCCTATTAATATACAATTGAAAGTTGGATATTACCCACACATGTATGGCGTAATGAAACTTAAAACTGTGATTTTATCAAAATAATAGGTTGTAAATATTACCAATATTTCAAAGTTTTTTACCCAACGTAAATTTGTCATTTTAAACGCTTTTTCTTGATTAAACATATCATGTATATTGTCATGCCACACACAGAAAACAAATTATCCAATGAGGTGTTAGATTTTATGTTATCCCAAATGAAACAATGTATTTTTACTGGGTGCGCATAGTGTACATGTACAAAGGCAATTATCCCATGTATTATCAGTATAGTCTATGGGCCAAAAACTGAAATGTCCCCACCTCCTTAGAAATAATCTTAAATTATTTTTTTTTCAAGTTAGATGGGACCATTAACTCTCAAAATGTGCTTATTTGCCCTAAATAAAAGATGGGCGTGGCCACAAGGGCTATTACCATGGCAACGGATCAAAAACAATAGAATTTAAGAAATTGTCATGTATTCGTGATTAAGAAAGTACAAAAACACATTGTAACATTTTAAAATAATGTATCAAAAGTTTCTCACTTGATTAAAACCAAAACAAGAGTTATAAAAGTGTCCATCGTGTTTGAAAATGGCTGTTTCCATGGAAACAGTAAGAACAAAACTGATATTTGAGCAAAATCCCTTGATGCTACCTAAAAAAGAGGTAAGTATTGATATTGACCATTATTTTTTTCTCTTTTACAGGACACTCACTGATAACTTAATTTAGTAAAGGGTTGATAGATGTGACTAATACATGTGTAAGCCGTTACCATGGTAACAAATATATTATTGTCTTGTACAAAATACTATGGTTGTTTTCAACATGAAATAATGGTAAACGTCTAATAACTTTTGCCTTCTGTTTGATTATATCAAAAGATTTTGGTTAATTGGAGTATATAGAGCTAAATTTGATTTATAAAAACTGTTGCCATAGAAACAGAATATTAATGAAGATGAAATCTTTCAAAGAAATGTGACCTACCAATACAAAATAAATGTTAAACAAACTGAATTTGAACAATATCAAATGAATCTTTTCACCGTTTTCACCGTAGCTATCAGAATCAGCTTGTTTGTCTTAAACCCCAAGTCCACCCAAATAATGAGTTAATTTGAATCAGTAGAGTTAAATTAAATAAACGAAACAGTAAAGAAATATCAAAATCGGATAAAAATAAGAAATTTACGGCATTTCGAAGTTTTGCATTGTTTCGTAAAACAGTGATATGCATAACATGGGCTGTTTTCAAATTAGTGATCCGATGATGTCATGAGCTCACTTTTCCTTTTGTATTTTATTATATCATCTTATGGCATCATCGGCTCAATAATTTGCATACAGCCCATGTTATGCATATTATTGTTTCATGAAACAATGCAAAACATTAAAATGCCATAAATGTCTTATTTTTATCGGATTTTGATATTTTTTTATATTAATTTGATAACCTTTTTATTGTTTAATTTAATTTTATTGATTTAACTCAATTTTGGGGGTGAACTTGGCCTTTAAAGTTGGTTACGGATGTGTTCCTCATGGACGTTGTCATGGTTAATAATGAGTTGCACATCACGAAACTATTGGAATTTGAAAATTACCACACATTCCTAATTGAACAACATGCAAGCAAATGTCCATTCTTAATATCTATATTCTGAGCTTTCAATTCAAATCTTTCTAGATATTAGAAGGAGTGTTTTGACTAAACAGTGTCAAAATTGTTGCTCGCTCACAAACTTTAAAAGCTGTAAAACTGATTTTGAGCTATACAGAATATTAGCACCCACCCCATCAAAATTACGTCTGCATGGCTTTCATCATTTGGTCGACCACTCTGAAGTCGGTATCGCCAAGGTATATTGCTAATATATCAAAATCATATTGAATATGTAAGAAAACTTGCCTACAAATACGTTGTAGGATGGATGGGCCGGTCACATAGCAGTTCCCTATAACCGAATTGCAGTCCCGAATCTGCCCCTGGCAGTGTCCAACTATTTTATTGTTGTGAAAATCGGTCCTTTACTGTCAGAGACACAGAACTTATGGATGATTAAAACCTCTCTCTTTTAACATGTTATGTATGCAGGTTGATGCTAATGTGAAGCTTATTATCAGAGCAACAAACTACTATCGAAGTACACTAATACATCAAGTTCAAAAAATAAATGAATAAATAATAAATTAAAGTCTACAAATGAAATGATTATACTCATTATGCAAAATTATTCAAGGATTAATCATCAGTTTTTAACATTATACTTGTAATTATTTGAATAATGCTGAATCATATTAACCCCAAAATTTTAAGTTACAATTATATTATATTGGATGGCTCTGAATGGGATACCAGAGAATATTCCACGAGTTAGGGCCAATATTGCACGAATCGCAGATGAGTGCAATATTGGCCCTAACGAGTGGAATATTTCTGGTATTCCATGAAATAAAGCCATCCAATATAATTATTATTATCTATACCCTACAGGAAAATTATTTAGAACTTAGTAAAAATCATTTTAACCAACCACATTCAGTTAATAGAGCCCCTCATCATACTTCAACGTTCCGTGCAATATGCTCTCATATTGCACGCGCAAATAAAGCGTTTTGAATGCGACGCTAAAATGCCTTACATAGGTAATAATTTGCGATATTGCATACTAAATCAATGGTTGAAATTTCTTTGATATCTCGGTTTTTCTTTTAATTTGTAGTGCAAAAGCCAAACTTTATTTCATTAAGTTATCGTTAATTATAACTGGAAAAATGATATATGTTATATGAACATATCATTATGTTTCATTATTACCTATATAAGGCATTTTAGCGGCGCATTAAAACGCATATTTTTGTTCGCTTGATTTGCGCGTGCAATATGCTCTCATATTGCACGGAACGCTCAATTCCCCATAGGTTACAGTACTAAAAAAAATTATAAAGTCATGTAAATGCAATGGGTCAATCTACAGGAGGTGGAACATCATATCAGAAAGTGAGAAAAATAAACAACAATATTCATTGGTGATGTGTCATGTATCCATATAGAGATAATGGAATTATAGGATCATGCACTTTTCTTGTTGTAATCTACATGTAATTAGTTTGTTTACGTCTCCGAGCAACCAGTGACCAATCCGTTGGCTTATGCTAATTTTCGGACATGATTTTGGACGCACGAAAAAGCACCGAGAAAAAGCTTCGGACACTCGTGGTTTAGTTTTCTTCACGCGACGTCACCTTTATCGCTCGCTCGAGACATCAGAGTGTTATCATTGGATTTTCTTCGTTGATTACGATTAACATCCTAGATCTTTGGAATTGTCAATTATGTGTGCTTTTACATCGCAAGGAGTGATGGAATATCTTTTGGGGAAATGTGCAATATTATGAGCGTTTTCTAACACACCTTTCCACGTGTTCGTTTCTCCACGCCGAGCTCGGCGCCGACACAGCTAACTACGGATATCGCGAACTCAGCTCCACGTAATTTCCAGTGACGCGATTCTACGCTACACTACAGTCAGCCTAGCTTTTAGTTCTACGGTACACTTCATTTATCACCGTCAATTGACTGCACTTGGGATTCTTATACCAGTTGTGGTGAGTAGGATATTTGTCTTATGCATCTTATTTGTCCTACATTGGTGACCCCGACGTGATCTATTTTTGTTTCGCTTTGGATTTGCCACAATCATTTGTGACATATCTACAGGCAACTCACGTCCTTATGTTCCTGGACATTTTCGTCGAGCTGTTTTTGATGCCTTACATAACTTGTCACATCCCGGTATACGTGCCTCGCAGCATCTCGTAACTCAACGATTCTTTTGGCCTGGCATGAATCGCGATGTACGTCAGTGGAGTAGGTCGTGTTTAGCATGTCAACGTTCTAAAGTGCATCGACACAACATTTCTCCATTGGGGAACTTTTCGACTCCTGATGCAAGGTTTGATCATGTACACATTGACATTGTTGGACCTCTACCTCCTTCGGAAGGTCACACTTATCTTTTAACTGTCATTGATCGTTTCACTCGTTGGCCAGAAGCTATACCCATTCCGAACATCACAGCTGACACTGTCGCCAAAGCATTTGTTTCGAGATGGATATCTATCTTTGGCGCACCATCCATTATTACGACTGATCGTGGACGCCAGTTTGAAAGTGCGTTATTTCAATCGTTAGGACGATTACTTGGCAGTAAACGCACTAGGACTACAGCTTATCATCCTGCCTCGAATGGCCTTGTGGAACGGTTTCATAGGCAACTGAAAGCTGCTCTCAAGTCAAAAGATAATCCCAATTCCTGGACAATCTCCCTACCGCTAGTTCTGTTAGGCATACGAACTGCAATCAAGGCAGACTTGAAATGTACTACTGCAGAATTGGTATTTGGAACTACTCTACGATTGACAGGTGAATTTGTAGCACCCATCACTGAGGACGCCGATCTTGACCCCAGCAGTTATGTGGACACATTACGGCGGCTGATGAGAGAGTTACGTCCAACTCCTACTAGAGCTCAGCAGCAACGTGCATCTTACCTGCAGAATGATTTGTCTACATAACTGCTGGGGTCAAGATCGGCGTCCTCAGTGATGGGTGCTACAAATTCACCTGGCAATCGTAGAGTAGTTCCAAATACCAATTCTGCAGTAGTACATTTCAAGTCTGCCTTGATTGCAGTTCGTATGCCTAACAGAACTAGCGGTAGGGAGATTGTCCAGGAATTGGGATTATCTTGTGACTTGAGAGCAGCTTTCAGTTGCCTATGAAACCGTTCCACAAGGCCATTCGAGGCAGGATGATAAGCTGTAGTCCTAGTGCGTTTACTGCCAAGTAATCGTCCTAACGATTGAAATAACGCACTTTCAAACGTGCGTCCAAAATCATGTCCGAAAATTAGCATAAGCCAACGGATTGGTCACTGGTTGCTCGGAGACGTAAACAAACTAATTACATGTAGATTACAACAAGAAAAGTGCATGATCCTATATAATCCCCCTCTAGATCACTGTAGCAGACGTTCTTTCTCGCCCTCAAATGGACTCTCTACATACAGTCCCATTAATTGACTTTGTTGAGATAGCAAAAGCTCAACAGGATGATGGTGATCTACAAGAGCTACGCAAGGGGAACTCATCTTTTCAGTTATCTGATGTACCTCTGCCTTCATCTGAAGGCACAATCAAGAGGGGGATTATATAGGATCATGCACTTTTCTTGTTGTAATCTACATGTAATTAGTTTGTTTACGTCTCCGAGCAACCAGTGACCAATCCGTTGGCTTATGCTAATTTTCGGACATGATTTTGGACGCACGTTATGAAACAACCATGAATGACGTAGAATCTCCAACTCCGAGTCCCGCTACTGATTCGGCGGCTACTCCCGCGGTCACTGCCGTGAGTTTGAAGCTTCCGCCATTTTGGCCGAACGATCCGGCGCTGTGGTTCGCACAGATCGAAGCTCAATTTAGCACACGGGGAATTGTAACTCAAGATACCAAGTTTAGCTATGTGGTGAGCTCGTTACAACCCGAGATAGCACAAGAAGTACGCGACTTCATAATTTCTCCACCTTCTTCTGATAAATACCAGAAGCTCAAATCAGAATTGATTAAGCGGACAAGTGCATCAGAGCAGAAGCGACTTCATCAATTATTAATTGCTGAAGAACTAGGAGATCGTAAGCCATCCCAGCTTTTGAGGAAGATGCGACTATTACTCGGCGAGTCAAAGTTGGAGGATAACATTCTCAAGCAGTTATTTTTGCAACGAATGCCAGGAAGTGTGAAGGCTATTCTTGCCTCAACACCAGACACCATTTCACTAGAACAGTTGGCAGAACTCGCAGATAAAATTATCGATGTAGCCACTCCTTTGATTGGACACCTTGCTACTCCAGAGCCTTTGCCAGACACTCTTGCAGCAGGAGTTAGTCCCCCTTCTTCAGAGAGTGGGCGTGTCCGCGATGACGTCCAACGTTTGTCTGCTCAAGTAGCCCAACTGACCGCTCAAGTGCAAGCTCTCACCTGCAACCTGGAACGTGGGCGTAGGCCTAAGTCGAGCAGAGACTCACGATCTCGTAGTCGCAGTCGCAGTCGAGATGGGAAGCCACGCTCAACTCAAACGCATGCTGGTTCCGAGTGTTGGTATCACTGGCGTCATGGTGAGAAAGCCAAGCACTGCGTACCTCCATGCACTCATCAGAAGCAGGGAAACTAACAAGCCAGGACCTGCCGACGACAAGTAACCTTGGCAAGTGGAATAATAGTCGTCTTAACTCATCTAGTATTTCAAGTAAGGAAAGTCAGCTGTTTTATGTGACTGATAAGTCTACTGGCACGAGATTCCTTATTGATACTGGTGCCGAAGTTAGTATTATTCCACCAACCTTGACCGATAAACGTCATCATACTAATGCTGGGATTTCACTTCAAGCAGTAAATGAATCGGCGATTACTACATATGGAGAGCGTTCACTAACTTTGGACATTGGTCTTCGTAGGACTTTTCGCTGGATTTTTATTGTTGCCGATCTACGTACGCCTATCATCGGGGCAGATTTTTTGGCACAGTTTGGTTTGTTGGTGGACGTAAAGCACAGCAAATTGATAGATTGTACTACCAATCTTGCTGTCAATGGAATCTCCGCCAATGTCAGTTCAGACTACGTTCGTCCCATGATTTCAAAGCTGGATGATAGTTGTCGGTTTCACACCCTCCTGCAAGAATATCCTGAGATAACCCGGCCGGTCTACCATGAGAAGGATGTGAAGCACACAACGACACATCATATCCTCACTCGTGGCCCGCCTGTCACGGCTCGCCCTCGTCGACTGGACGATAGACGTCTGAAGATAGCTCGTGCCGAGTTTGAACACATGCAAGAGCTTGGGATTGTCAGGCCATCTAGTAGCAATTGGGCTTCACCCCTACACATGGTGCCCAAGAAGACAGCCGGCGATTGGAGGCCTTGTGGAGATTACCGTTCTTTGAATGCTTCGACAATACCTGACAGATATCCGATTCCACACTTACAGGATTTTGCTACATCCCTCCAGGGCAAGAAAGTTTTTTCTAAGTTGGATTTGGTTAGGGCGTACCATCAAGTACCTGTGGAACCCGGGGATGTTCACAAGACGGCAATTGCTACACCATTTGGTCTTTTCGAGTTTGTCAGGATGCCATTTGGATTGAGGAACGCTGCACAGACATTTCAAAGATTTATAGATGAAGCTATTAGAGATCTTCCTTACGTCTATGCTTACATTGACGATTTACTGGTTAGCAGTGCCTCCATGGAAGAACATGAGCATCATCTTCGTCAGCTTTTTGATCGCCTTTCTCAGTACGGAATCGTGATTAACCCAACCAAGTGTGTGTTTGGAGTACCTTCACTGACTTTCTTAGGACATGTTGTAGATGAGAACGGATTACGTCCATTACCAGATCGAGTGGAAGCAATCTTGAATTTATCTCCACCCACTTCTCTCCGCAAGCTTCGTGAAATGCTTGGACTGATCAACTTTTATCGCAGATTTATTCCGCGATGTGCAGACATTCTACAGCCACTAACTGATCTTCTAGCCGGCAGGAAGAAGAAGAATCAGCCAATCGAGCTTGTTGATACTGAACTGAAAGCCTTCAATGAGATTAAGTCTGCATTATCTCGTGCAACCCTTCTAACACATCCATGCAAGGATGTTCCATTGTGTCTGCACACTGATGCCTCAGACTTTGGTGTTGGCGCTGTTCTTCAACAGTTTGTAAAGGGCGAGTGGACACCCATTTCTTTCTTCTCGAAGAGACTTCGCGGTGCTGAGACGAGATATAGTACATTCGGAAGAGAGTTACTAGCGATATATCTCGCCATTCAACATTTCCGCCACTTTTTAGAAGGAAGACAATTTCATGTGTATACGGATCACAAGCCACTTGTGTATGCTCTCCGATCAAAGCCAGATCGACATTCACCGAGGGAAATTCGTCATCTTGACTTTATTTCTCAGTTTACCACAGACTTGCGTCACGTTAGTGGTAAAGAGAACACTGTAGCAGACGTTCTTTCTCGCCCTTATTTCAATCGTTAGGACGATTACTTGGCAGTAAACGCACTAGGACTACAGCTTATCATCCTGCCTCGAAATGGCCTTGTGGAACGGTTTCATAGGCAACTGAAAGCTGCTCTCAAGTCACATGAAAATCCAATGATAACACTCTGATGTCTCGAGCGAGCGATAAAGGTGACGTCGCGTGAAGAAAACTAAACCACGAGTGTCCGAAGCTTTTTCTCGGTGCTTTTTCGTGCGTCCAAAATCATGTCCGAAAATTAGCATAAGCCAACGGATTGGTCACTGGTTGCTCGGAGACGTAAACAAACTAATTACATGTAGATTACAACAAGAAAAGTGCATGATCCTATATAATCCCCCTCTAGATCACTGTAGGTTACTTGTAGCTACTGCGATCGAATACAAGATGAATACTCCAAAACACAAAATATTTCCTTCAACCTGGCATCAACATCTGTACGTAACGGGCAGGCCAATGTACTTGCCTACCTGAACGAGTTCTCCGCGGTTCAGTTTGTGCCTGTGGTGCACTACATGGAGGCTCTAGGTTACGCGTTGAAGATCTGCTAGGTGGAATGGGGGATGGCTTATTTACAAGAGTATCTGAAGTATCAGGATATGCAACTTTTAAACGATCTATGCTCACAGTGTCACGCTTTCCTTTAACGTCCAATACAAAATACTTGTCCTTTCGCTCAACGACTAAAAAAGGTCCTTTGTATGGCGCTTGCAGGGGAGCTCTGACAGTGTCATCCCGTACGAAAACGTGTGTGCATGTAGACAAATCATTCTGCAGGTAAGATGCACGTTGCTGCTGAGCTCTAGTAGGAGTTGGACGTAACTCTCTCATCAGCCGCCGTAATGTGTCCACATAACTGCTGGGGTCAAGATCGGCGTCCTCAGTGATGGGTGCTACAAATTCACCTGTCAATCGTAGAGTAGTTCCAAATACCAATTCTGCAGTAGTACATTTCAAGTCTGCCTTGATTGCAGTTCGTATGCCTAACAGAACTAGCGGTAGGGAGATTGTCCAGGAATTGGGATTTTCTTGTGACTTGAGAGCAGCTTTCAGTTGCCTATGAAACCGTTCCACAAGGCCATTCGAGGCAGGATGATAAGCTGTAGTCCTAGTGCGTTTACTGCCAAGTAATCGTCCTAACGATTGAAATAACGCACTTTCAAACGTGCGTCCAAAATCATGTCCGAAAATTAGCATAAGCCAACGGATTGGTCACTGGTTGCTCGGAGACGTAAACAAACTAATTACATGTAGATTACAACAAGAAAAGTGCATGATCCTATAGAATTATACTCTTGGGAAGAGCAGACTTATGTATTAAAGGGATACTCAACCGCAGATTGTGGACGTTTTAATGCCGCGAGAGAACGCCGTGATCGTTACCTGATCTTGCCGTTGCCCCGCGGGGTGCAAACCTCGGATAGACTGGTCGCCGCACAAACATGCACACTCCGCCTGAGCTCGAGCTCTCGTGCGAGATTCGGTCGGCTTCGTGCAGTCGAAATGTAATCCCACTTAGTCCAACGGACGCGTTCGACGCACAAACTTTGTGTACGAGTGAATGGGGCTTACGCAATCCTGACTTTTCCCACGGCCGCCCGGTGGCGTATCCCTTTAAGAGGGTTTTGTAAAGACAATACTCTATATGATATTGTATATTGTATTATGTAAACACAGTAACACAACCAGGACTCTAGTGGAGTATGTACATTTATCCTAATATGCAAATCAATGAATGTGCAAATCTGTGCAAAAAAAATTACCACACATTTAATCTTTGTTGGGATATGATTTTATATTTTCATAATGAAAGACAGAAATGATTTTTATCTTGCAATAGATCGTATATATTACAAAAATAAATCCTTAGTTGTATACATGGAATTTAATTTAAGGTCATTTATTATTAAATTTCCTTGGGAACAGGGGTGTGGATCTGTGTTCATGATTGGGGGATGCCCGGCGAGAGGAAGGTGTGGGAGGGGGGGGGGGGGTATCCCCCTCCCACACCAGGGACTTTTTCAAATATCTGTCTATAAAACTTGTATTTTAGAGCATCCCGAAATGGTTTTCTGTATGATTAAATGTTGTTAAATAATGAATTTGGATAATTATTAGTTTTAAGTTAATGTATCGTAATTCTCACATCCAAAAATATTGGGGGGATTATACAGGCCATCCCCCACCTCACATTTCAGGGGGAATATATAACCCCCAGCCCACCCGCCCGGGATCGACACCCATATTTAGGAATCTCGATACCACTTAGCTATCTCTTCCCTTTACATGAAAAATCCCTGATAATTGTTCCATGTTCTAACCAGTGTTGTACATCTGACAGTCGGAGACATGCAAAAGTGGAACGTTCTGGGCGTGAACATTTACTCTTGCAAGTATCCCTCCCACTAATATTTTCTTTATAATGTGTGTTTATTCGGTAGAATTGTTGAGAGTTCTGTTAAATTACATCACAGCACAGCAGAATAACTAATATAGTAGCTAGATAAATTTATCTAATTATTAATAAATGTTCCCTTTTCACCTCTAAAAATGTCCCTTTTGTAAATATATGTTCCTTTTTTATAAAAACCCCTATTCAAATCTGATACGTGCCTCTTTTCCTTTGCAACAAAAATTTCTTTTCATTCTCATAAACTGATAAGTACCCTTCATCTATTATTCCCCTATTAATTCTGAGAGTAACCTGTTTACTTAGACAAGTACGCCTATTCCTTTTTGCTTTTTCAATAAAGTGATCCTTTCCCTCTAATAGGTGCTCCTTTTCATCTCTGTTGAGTGCCATATTTATACTCAATATTATTGCCCCTTTCATTCTGATACATGGCGTTTTCCTTCCATTAAGTGCCCTTTTGACCCCTAAAAAAAGTCATTTTATAAAATATCTTATCCTTTTAATAAGTGCACTAGTTATCCGGGGGTAGTTTTCCAGGGGGTAGTTGTTCTGGAATCGGTCATAAGGCATTTTATGTCGTCAGAACTTCCGTTAAAAAAACAAAACATAAAAACAAAATAAACATTCCCTTGTAAATAAAATGAACTTTCCCTTACTGAATACGATTGTGCCTGCCCCGCTTCGGAGAAGAAGATCCCGTTTATGCTACCAATTATTATTTTTTTTAATTTTAAAGTTTAAATAAAATTTGAATTCCCTTAAATACAATTGTGCCCCCCCCCCCACTTCGTAGAAAGAGGATCCCGTTGATGCTATACATTGTTACCAACAGAAAAGTTCAACAAAGTTTGATCGGGCGCTACGCTCGCTCGCCTAATCAAATTTAACATTCCCTTAACCCTAATCCCATTGGGGGGGGGGGGGGGGAGGGGCTTTTTGCCCCCCTGTAGTTTTTTTCGCCGTGCTTCTAGACCGTTTGGAATTTCACGTTCAAACTTCATGACTTTTTTCTCTCAAGTCTCACGCATGTTTTGATATATAATTCACCCCGGTTGGACATGTAGAACTGATTTTAGAGGTCGATAATTGTTTGACCATCACAAAAAACAGCAATTTTGTACAGGTTTCTATGTAATTCATATATCCAATGCCATGTAAACTCCAGTTATAATTGATATGATGAATTAGAATTTTGATTATTTCTTTGTTATTAGTTTATTTCATATGCTTCAGAGATAAATTAGAGATAAGAAAAAAAAACAATAAAAACGATAAAATACATAGAATAAAAACAATGAAATACAAAAGAAATATCTCTTTCTGTGGGAAAATCCGGGAATACTAATATGCTAATTTATGCAAATTAGTAATATTTTTATCACCATAAAAACATGGATGGGATGAATTACATCATTTGAAAGTAGTTTTACAAAAAACCTGTAATTTCTCATGATTTTAGATGAAAATCTGACTTTTCCCAAAAAATTCATCAAAAATTTGCATATTCAAAATTTAAATTAATTCTTTAAAAAAAAGTAAAGGTCCATTTTTTTAAAAATCTTATTCTACTTGATATGTTTTACGTCTGTGCCAACTTTCATGTCAATCGGTCTATTCATTGCCGAGATCTGAGGGGGGCCAAAAAGGCCCCCTCCCCCCCCCCCCCCCCCCCACAATGGACTCAAGTCCTCCAAATAACCCAATGGGATAAGGGTTAAATACGATTGTGCCCGCCCCGCCCCTTGCCAAGAAGATTCCGTTGATGTTGCCAATTTCTTTCAATGAGAAGTATTACTATTTTTTCCGCTCGCTCTCTACACTCGCTCGCCCAGCAAAACACAACATTCCCGTAAATATGATAATTATTAAAAATTAATACATTAAAAAAGGGGCTCGCTCGCGAATATGAAATTAACACTCGTTTGATGTGGAACAAGTGATGGTAGGTGGTGCTTTAATTAGAAATTGGCAAGGGGAAAACAAATATTCGAATTAGATTTATCAACTAGGGGTGTCGTGGGGTCTAGTGAATACGTCACCGGACTGTGGATCTCATGTTGGATCTCATAGTTCGCGGTTCGAGTCCCGCCACGGCACTAATGTCCTTTGGCAAGACATTCATCTACATTCGCCACTCTCCACCCAAGTGTAGTAAATTGGTTCCTGGTAGGAATTTATTCCTTGAATGCTTTAAGCGCCTTATAGGGCAGCTGGGCTAAAGTCAGGGTAATAATACTACTTCGGCGCTTAGAAACATATATATTCAGCGCAATATAAATGTTATGTATTATTATTCATCATTAAATGAAAATAAACTCACGGTTGATATAGATTGAGAACAAATTATTCTATTACTTGCTTCTGCACATGCCCCTCCCCCCCAAAAAAAAAATAATGTTGTCGTTCACAAACAAAGGTTTATCGGTTATCGGTGTCACACAGACTCAGGTTCTTCGGTAAATGTAAATTAGTGGTCTCGACACCACCCCCCCCCCCCCCCCACCTGCAACTCAGAAAGTCCTAGCGACGCCCACGGGTCTATCCAGTCTTTCATGACATTGTACTTTGAACCCCACTAGGATGACTTTTTTCCTCTTCATAAGAATCTAATTACACCGGCGGATCCAGGATTTTTCAAAGTGGTGGGGGGGGGGGGGGGGGGAGTCTCGATGTGAAAGAGAGATACGCGAAAAAAAAACGAAAAAGGGAAAGGCCTCTGCCACCAAAATAGGGGGCCGAAGTCCTAGATGTCAATCAGGGATAATTTTTAAAAGCTCCGCCAAAAGCCTTCCACCCCCCCCCCCCCCCTATCCACCACTGGGTGTCACAGCCCGCTATGAAATTAAAGGGCGAGTCAATTAGAATTACATTTCATGATAATATCAAAGTATTGTGTCAATACTGCTAGAAATCGCATATACTTTTTATTAAAAAGATCTGTGTACTTCTCTAAGCTTCGTTGAAATTGCCTAAATCGCACGTTTATCAGCTAGTCTGTCACGCCCCTCGAAAAATAGGGCCCAGTCACGTGCCTTGTCAGGTGACCTGTGACGTACCATCGGGAACATCTAGCTAGCGGACGACGCTTGTCTGTGTATATCCAGTGCAGGGAATTTTGGATAGGAGTGCATATCTCAAGAAAATGCCGAGGAGATGTGTTGTTGCTGGGTGCAGCAAAGGCACCAGCGATTGTGTCAGTCTGCACACCTTTCCTAAAGATGATGCAACTCGAAAAATTTGGATTTCAAGGATCAAGCTGACGCGAGCTAGCTCAGTGGGATGGCCCTTCCGCTCACAGTACTGTTTGCAGTGACCACTTCAGGGAGGAGGACTTCGATAGTCAGGCCCTCAGGCCAGGGGCTGTATGACCAGCTAGGATTTGCGCCCAAGAATAAAATGCTGCGGCCGACAGCTATCCCTGTCATCAGACTGGGAACTGAGGGCTGTGGAACTGGAAGCCAAACACAGGGAGCTAAAAAAACAAGAGTCGGTCTGCAGTTCTGAAGCTGGAGTCACTGGAGAAAAAGAGGGTAGGTCTACCGTACCGTACCGTAGAGCCCGGGGGGGGGGGGGGGGCACTCAACCTGTTTTTGGATGTGGGTGTGCCGCTGCCAATCTCAAAACAGGGGGCTATAAGGAGCTAAATGGTTAATTGAGGAAGCTCATTTTTGAGGGTCTAAGGAGCGAACGGGCTCATGGGCAGAGCTAATTTTAGCTGCTCGCGATCTCACTACTCTGGTACACATACGGTGCATGAGCTGAGTCAGCGGTCGCAGCGCTGTTTTTAACGCTGTACATGCCGGGCCACTGCACTGGCTAGTAATACCGCGTTCAGTTAGGGGGCACTAGACCGCCTAGCTCCCCGCTGCGCTGGCCTGGGAGGCTAGGGAGCGACCGTTCCCGGACAATAGGCTGTGCGCATTGTTTTCTCATATTCTAGGGAGCGAGTCGGAAGCCAATCGAGGTGCGGTTAGTGAAAATCTGAAAATCGCATATCATGGGAGCGACCCGAGAAGGTTGAAAATGGGGGACGTCACAGCGGCACATACATGTGTGACATATATATGTGAGTGCCCCCCCCCCCCCCCCCCGGGAGGCAGCTAGCTTGCAGCACACGATTTTGCTGTAATCGTTGTAATATATTTAGACTTTCATCCAGTCTTTCAGTGTACTTGGTTGTTATCATAAGCACGCACACAAAGATTCGCAAGGTACGGTCAACAGTAAAGCGACTGTCCACACGTCTACTTGTCTGTAAAATATTACGTTTTTCCAAAACATAAACCTAATCCAAAAGAGGAATTATCATGGGTAAAGTGTTTGAAAAAATGCCAGACTTGTCATTTGACCTCTACTAAAATGTCTAAACAACCTGTTCAAATCCTTTTGGGGGACTTAAAGATTGTCGAAATTGTATAAATAGTGATATGAAAATGGATAAATTATCATTCATTTACATTGCCAACATATTAGTCAAACTTAGTGGCTTCGCGGGGGACTTCCCGATGCTACGTCAAATCGCTCTAGCCAATCAGCTGTCAATTTTGGGGGGCGTTCCCAAATTAGTGAGTTTTTTGACCAATTTCTTGTTACTGGGCAATTTTTTTTTCTGTAAAAATGTCAGAATTGTGTCATTGGACCTATGTACTACATTTTTAGCCCCAATGTTGATTCTAATTGACTCGCCCTTTAAAGGAATATACAGACCCTCACACTCAACTGCACACTGTGATGTAAAGGGTGAAACAATAGGATTATTTGAATCTTTCCCGAGATGGCTTCAAAATGTAGGGTATATAATGTCTAAAACTTTTGTATTCACTTCAACGTTTCCACTTATGCCTTTCCCTTTTCCCTAAAAGTGCCTATTTTGTTAATGCCCCCTTGTACATGACCCCTTTCCCCCAGAAGTTCTTTATCTGCTGGTGTCTACTTCACCCCCCCCCCCCCCGAGTACGAGTGAATGGGGCTTACGCAATCCTGACTTTCCCCACGGCCGCCTGGCGGCGTATCCCTTTAATTTAGGGCAAATAAGCATATTCTGATAGTTAATGGTCCCATCTAACAGGGGAAAAAATAATTTAAGATTATTTCTAAGGGGGTGGAGACATTTCAGTTTTTGGCCCATAGACTATACTGATAAACATGGGATAATTGCCTTGTGTACATATAAACTCTAGATGTACCTTCAAATAGTGTTTTTCAGTCAAAATGTGCATCCAGTAAAAATACATCGTTCCATTTGGGATAACAAAAAATTAATTATCTATCACCTTATCGGATAATTTCTTTTCTGTGTGTGTGTGTTTAATCAAGAAAAAGCGTTTAAAATTACAAATTTACGTTGGGTAAAAAACTTTGAAATATTGGAAGTTTTCACAACCTATTATTTTGAGTAAATCACAGTTTTATGTTTAATTACGACATACATGTGCGTGCATTATCCTACTTTCAATTGGGTATTAATCAGGTTTATAACTTGAAACTCAAAATAAATCTGATATGACTTGAACAGTCTTAATCAGGTATTACATATTAGGTCAAAAAATTAATAATGGTGGTTTTTTACATTCTTTTAAATTTTGAGCCAAAAATGCGCGTCGCATCCGCCCGTACGTGATTTGTCAGTATTTTTGCAGGAATTTAAGCATGAACGCCGAGCATTAACCAAAAATGCCGTCCAAAGTAAATAAAAATCTTCTTGGCTGGTGTACTATAACTGTTAATCCATTACAAATTAAAAAAAAAAACTTTTGGCCCAAATTTACAAAGGTGGTTTGGTTTAAACCCCTCCTGGGGTTTTTAAGCGTACGTGCGCACGCAAGCCGATCCAATCATATATTTTCTTTGAGCGCGCACATAGGCAATGTGCGCTTATTTACGCCTATTTCAGTAGGCTTACGGAGCTTTAAACCATGGTTTAGGTTTAAACCTCCTTGTGAATTCGGGCCTTTGAGTTTGATTACCGCAGATATATTTATTAACTGTAACACAAATATTATATACTCGGATGATGTATATTAAATCACCTCTGAGATGATCGAAGACCTGTACTGCGATTTGTCATATATAGACCCATCCATCGTTACAGCCAACGACTTCGGTATCGTTGTAATTCTGAGGGTCCAAACCAGGATGGAAGTCGAGGTCATCCACTATGGCGTACTTATAACACTGAAACATGTTATCTCCTGCCGTGTAATTCAGGGGTACGCTGGCATTGCGTTTCGCCTCCATGCATTGTTCCGGCGTGTAGTCCCATCTATTGCAATCCTCGCTGTCCCATGCTGACACCTACCAAGTCACAAAGATTAAAAAAAAACACCACATGTCATGAAATAACTTTTTGAATAAAAAATAAAAACCATTAAGTTTCGCCTCCCCTGATAGCAGAAAGAGGAAAAAATGACGTGATATTTACGTCGTCGTTTACGTCTTTTTTACGTCCTGTAATTACGTCAGTAAGACGACAACTTGCACCAACGCAAGACGTCATGAGGACGTCTTATTTTGACGTCATCTCTACGTCTTGTACACTGTAAAAACTAAAGTGCTACTTTTAGGGGCACCTGAAATGCTGTTTATAGCACTTGTAGTGTGCTAATTTACCAGCAGATAAAAAGGTGACCGCGGCGAGCCTCGAACCAGGTTCCGCTGATGGAGAGGCGCTGACGTTACCGATAGACTAACGAATGCTTCTTGCAATCCAATTTAGTCATGGGAGTCAAGTAGATAACATGAACTATGTGGTGTCGTAAATCCACTATGAAACAATTTGATCTGCTCTAAATCGTACGATGTGAGTTAGTCTAGCGGTAATGCCAGCAATTCTCGATCAGCGGACCCTGGTTCGAGGCTCGCCAAAATAATTTTTTTAATGAATGTTTAGCAGTTTAATGAGCCGGTCCAGCTCCCGTGAAACTGCTGAAATAGCACGCTGTGTGCATTCAATAGCACTCTGAGTGCAGTCCCTATGCATGCCCTCAAAAAGTGATATTCACAGCACTTCAGTTTTTACAGTGTACAGATGACGTCAAAATAAGACGTCCTCTCGACGTCTTGCGTTGGTGCAAGTTGTCGTCTTATTGACGTAATTACAGGACGTAAAAAGACGAAAACCACGACGTAAATATCACGTCATTTTTAACACTTTCTGCTATCAGGGTCCGTGCATTTTTCGGGCTTGTAGTCTCATCTATTCTGCAATCCCCTTTGTCCCATGATGCTCTAAATTATGTTCTGTAAATTTGAAGTGCATTAAATAAATTACTTTTGAATTATAATAGTCAGTAGGTCAAAAAACGTCTTTTCTTCACCATTTTAGGGGCAAAGCTTTGTCAAAGGACACTTTGATGGTTTTGTTTCAGGGGTTCTGACACCCCCTTCTCGATAGACATTTTTTTCAGTTTTTATATTTTTGTAATGTACATCCATCTAGCTCTTCCTGCTGGTCCCTGTGATTCAAGGGGGGGGGGGGAATTACTCAAATGTTTAGGGGCCGTCTGGCACCCCATCCTGGCGGAAAATTTTGTCAGGTTTGTATGTTGATTAATGTCCAATCATACTTCCTCCTAAGTACCTACTGACAAAGTTTGGTGCATGGAGGAGATGGGGTTAAATAGACCAGACTTTGTTGTCTCTTTCGGGGTCTCTGTATGGGGGGCTAAACCCGACGGCTACGGTCAAGCCAGGGGCGGATCTAGCTTTTTTCCAAGGGGGCGGGGGTTGACCACAAGCCGAAGCGGCGATGTCCGCGAGCCGCGTAGCGGCGAGCCGATTTTTTTTGGGGCTATTTTGAACCCCCGTAAGTGATGTTTTCCTGGCATCTACTAACGCAATGGAGACCATGCCTGAGGCTGAGCCTGAGACAGAGTGCTATAGGAACATACTGTGTGGGTCTGGACATTATGATGGCGTTTTTCTATGCACATTAAATTTTTACTTGGCAGCCCAAGGGGGGGGGGGGTTAAACCCCCTAACCCCCCCCCCCCCCCGTAGATCCGCCCCTGCAAGCTGACAACCTTTCTGTTAATAATGACTTAGATGGTCTATGTGTAACTATAAGGGGTCAAATCTTATGGGTAAAATGGAGTGACTATTTCGGTAAGGCTCCCAGACTATATCATCTAGCCTATAAGGAGATGATTTAAACAATTGACTGGAGATACTAAGGCACTCTATTACATTCACGTCTTTCTACCAAGGTTATTCATAGGATATGATGGACGAAAATTCAGGTGTGGAATAACATGTTTGTGAAAGCGACCATGGGATTGCTAACAAACACACCCATGTCCATTTATTCATTTTATCTTTAGAGTGCTTTTATAGCTTCATTTTGATACGCGTTTAGTTCAAAACACGGTTGTGTCCAGAGCTCTTTTCGCAGGACTACGGTTGTAAACAGTTACAAAACTCACAAAAAGGCAGAGCCCTACTTTGCGATGAGAAAAAGGTATAAACAGGGTACCGGTACCGTGAAACAGATTTTCAAAGCTGTTTTCATAACTATGTTTTAAAACGCTCATTTTGGCTTCGCGATCGAACTATACACTCGCCCTTCTATGGATGTACAGGTATAGGATATAATATGCAACCGTTTTGCTAATATTTTCATTATCATTTTTCAATTCCTTTTCCAGTGACACAATTAAAGGTCATAATAATCATAAAGAATACACGAGGTATAATGACACGGGAAAGAAACCACTATAGCTTGATCAATAGGGGATAATAAGTATAAACAATATTATAAGTATTTATAAGTCATTTTGTACTTTGGTTCCTCTATTCAAAAATTAATATTATTTCAGGTAAGCGAAATATGTTTGCTTAGAGACTGTTTGTGTAGAGTTTATAGGTAAATAAATAGGCATATGATGATGAAGTTTGATAAATACCAAACACAAATACACTCACATGATTGTGGTAGGTTTCGTCGCCCTCTGTATTTCAGTAACCTTTACCCTAATAATAAGATTCAAACTTCAAAGCCAATATTTAGCAATCCATCGGTCTATTACCATATCACCCCGCGTTCCTTCCCCGTTTAGGGGGGATACGCCGCTACGCTAAGCGAGACATCAAGCGGGACATCCCCCGGCAAACGCGTAGTGTGTACGCTCGCTGGGACTTCTCCCTGCATGTCTCCCCCATGGTCTCCCCCAAACATGTTGGGTTTTTGGATGGGAGAGGACCTTGGCTCGTAATCCGATATCTCGCACCTGTTTGTTTGTGGCTGCTTCTAAACACAACTTAAGTCTTTTGGACAATGTTTCGTTGAATGTATGTGACACTCAGATCAAACCATCTCCTTTTGTTCGCAATCTCGGTGCTTATTTTGATAGCAGTATGACTATATGTCAAGACACACTATGAACACGATGACAAAAGAGAGCGGAGGTAGGGACAAAAAAAAATTTCCGTCAAACTTCCCCAAAACACTCAGTAAAGGGGTTATGGGGCCCAGTTTCACTCCATAATTCCCTGACAAGCAAAAAAAAAAAAAACGCCAAGAAAGACAGCGCCAAGTAAAAAAAAAAAAAAAAAAAAAAAAGACGCCAAAAGGGGGGGGGGTTCGGACCCCCAAGACCCCCCTCTGGATCCGCCTATGGAAGGGATGTTCTTTTTGTCTACCAGAACCAGTGTGGAAGGTGCAATGAGGAGCTGCATATTTTGACCGCTTCTTTGTTTGCTATGTTCATAGTGACATGTCTCCTCTTTCACAAAATCCTTAAATTTTGATCTCCGCAACATTGCACGAATACGTCGTTTCATTAATGTGAATACTTGTGAACATGCTGTCAGGTCATTGATTCTTTCGCGTTTGGATTACGCAAACTCACTCCTGTATGGTAGTTCTTCTAAAGACATTAAAAAGTTACAAACAATCCAAAATCGATCAGCTAGACTTATTTTTAAAGCAAATCGGAGGGATCACACTTCACCATTGTTGCAGCAGCTGCATTGGCTTCCGATATCTGAACGCATTATTTTTAAAGTTGTGATTTTTTGTTATAATGCCCGTATATATAGGAGATGCTCCCTGCAGTATATTTATCAAACTTACTTCACAACGTTACTCACTCTGAGAATACTAGATTTCTCCGTTCCCATGCTGACCCAAATCTTCTTTCATGTAACAGAACACACACCACTTATGGGGATAAAGCTTTTGTAAATGCAGCACCAGTGCTATGGAATAAATTACCTTCGACACTTAGGGCAGTTGATAGTAAGACTAAATTTAAGGCCATGCTTAAGACTCATTTGTTTCCCGAGTAATTAATTGTTCACGGTAATAGGGAGAGGAGTACTTGTAGTCATTATTATACTTTGCATCTAATTTACTTCTTTGTTTTGTTTGCTTTTTTGTAAAGTGCTTTGATCAAATTTTGGAAAAGCGCTATATAAATACCTGCTATGTATGTATGTATGTATCATAAGTGCGCATGCGCGAAAAGTGGAGACGAAGAACTGCTTCCGCTGTGTCACAACGTCTTCAATCATTTATAGTATGACTCATATAACTTCCTAGTAAGATTAGACGCACTGGTAATTTATTTCACAACTTATTCTACTTTAAGTGATTTTAAATATTGGCTTAATACTTATTATTGCATAGATAAATTAAACAAGGTTATCCAAATTCAACGCTTGGAAACATTTGAAGTAATGATTATTATCAATTATAAAACGGTAAAATACAGCCCCCGATATAGCAGCTGAAGAGCTCCTCGAACGCTGCTGAGATATGTGACGACACACCATGGACCAGTCCTGTCTAAGCAGACGATGTCCCATAACATCTTACGCATTTTTCAGAGCCTATTTTGTCATCTCCTCTTCACTTATTTCTGTTCCTTCACTAGCGTCAGTCTTAATGTTAGTCTGTTGCCTCACTCTTAACTTCGTGTATGGTATTATTTTGATGAAAAATGCAGCGTTAAAAAAATAAAGGAATCAGTCACTTTTAAACAAAATAAGACGCCATTGTATTTTCAGCTGCTTGCACCGGGGCATGTTCGGCGTTTCAAGAGGGAACGAATACCATCCTGCTATTATTCGGAGGGCTTTTCAATTTGAAAGTGGGGTTTATTTCATTGATCATTGACCCTTCTCCTGTGTATTTACAATCAAACGGTTTTAGCTATCAGAATCAGTTTCACTTTCCCTTTATAATGGTGTGAAATAAGGTCATGTTTAAATACACCAAACTCTTTATAATTTGATAAATAATTGCATTGCAATTACGTTCATTCATTATAGGACGTCGTCTGCTTAAGCAGGATCGATCCCGAGTGTGACGACATCAAAACATCGCTATATTTCTGGCGAATCCCCGGATATTCCAGATGCTGAGAAGAGCTTTTATTTGTGTTGTTTTTATAATCATCAGATACGCAGTTGACATAAAACTTATACGATTGCCATCTGTAAGCTTCCCAGTTTCTAGTGATACATTAATTGCCATATTTGTGATTTTCTTTGAATAGCTACTTTAAGTCCAGCTCACACGAGGCGTTATTTGCTGACGTTAAGACTTAATTAAGACCGCGTCAGAGACTAGTTCGGTCTTTTGCACGTCATGAAAGAGTGATATCGTTTAAAAGGTGATTGCAAAATGAAGGGGCGGATCCAGGATTTAGTATAAGGGGGGGGGGGGGGGGGAGGAGGCACACAAATGCAGGTTTGTCAACATTTGGAAAAGGTTAGACCCGTATTTTTTTGGTCTTGCTAGCTTCTCGAAAAGTCGCTCAGTTGGGTGGGGGGGGGGGGGGGGGGCGCAGTTTCCCTCCATCATTCTCTGACAAGCAAAAAAAAAAAAAAAGTTCATTCTAAAGGGGGGGGGGGCACAATCGACAAAAGGGCGGATCCTTTATTGTCAAAATGCATACTTTTCTTCCAAAGGGGGGAGGCACGGGCCGGAAGTGCCCCCCCCCCCCCTGGATCCGCCACTGAACTGGCGTATGGGTCAATTGCCTCCACAGGCTATAGATTAGCGCAAGTACCGACGCAAGCGAAATGACGACTTAATTGTGTGAGCCGGGTTTAGTCCATAGCCTATAGAGAAAAGTTACGACGCACATTAACATCAAGTATTAATAAAATGAGGACCTTCATTTCAGGATATCTCCTACACATATACTTTCAAGAAACAATTACAAAGTTTTTAAACAAAATGATCATCATCGTATATAGTAAAGATGTTTTGTCACCATGTTTACACAAGACATCCGGCCTTCTGGTAATCTTTATCCTGGAGCCATTTCTCAATGGATTTACCATCCCGACCGTCCTGTTTATTTTTACTAAATATGTTAGGTTAAAATAATACTACAAGTTCATTGTTTAAAACGATTATGTCAAATCACACCTAATATATTACGCGGATTTCATGATGGTTAGTCCATAATAAATTTCCCTGAGGACAATTTTTTAATGTAGGCCGACATTTGCCAACTTTAACCAAATACCATTTTTAATAGCTCCTAATACCTCAGTCACAATGACAAATCGGCTTCAAACTGATCCCAAATCTCCCAATTATTGGCTATTTGGGGTAATGTATTTTAATTCGATCTATTGTCAATCTCGTTGGTGTGAATGGGGTATAATCGTTGTTTTACAAGTATGTTCGAGATTGTGACAATACATTTATTGATGAATAGATGTTTAGTAAGGTTTATAGGCTTTCTGTTCATTATTTGTAAAAAGGCGGAATGTTTTGTAATATTAAGGTGCAATAGCCTCATTCCTACTATCTATGAAAATAATAGGCACGCATTCCACAAACCTATACAATTCAGTGATGTAAGCTGTGTAAAATTATCAGCAGTTATTTTGCTTAAAAGTACATCAAGCTCATTCAGAAAATATTCAAAACACATTCAAAATAAACTGATCTTCTAGGTTGTTTTCACCTCCTAATTATTCATCAATTTCTACTTTAAAGGGGAACTTTGTATATTGTAGTTACTTAATCATTCATGAGGGAAAAATGATATCATAAGAAAAGGGAGGCTATATTCCAGCCGGAGAGATCACGAAACTGATGTCATTGGCTGTCGGTCTTGTTTATAGCTGTCGGTCTCATGGCATGACGGAGGAGCCTTTTTCGGGACACGAAAATAGCACGTTTCAAAACACGAATACTCCTTTTTTTAAACGAGTCAACTTCCCGTTTTTGTCCCTTGGTTGGTAGACAATCTGTGTTTGTGATTCGACCATGAACTACCAGAAGTGTTTATGGTGATCACTGGCGTAGTCAGGGGGGGCACAGCCCCCCCCCCCCCCCAATTCAGCCACTAAAAAAAGCGAGAGCGAAAAAGCGGGGGAAGTGAGAGAAAAAGGCCTAAAAAAGCGCTACAAGCCGTTATGTTTCTCTACAAAATAATTTGCAAAATTCGCGCTTCGCGCGGGAAGGGGGAAATAACTCTCCTCTCCCTGCACCAACCCCTGTTACATACAGTGAAATGTTGCGTCCAAATAACTGAAAAGCAGTCAGGGCGTCGAACTATAACTTCCCGCCTAAATAAATTGTTTGCTACAAGCCGTTTATCTTTCTCTTAAATTAGCTAAAACGTCAGAGCTTTCGCGCTTCGCGCGGGAAGGGGGAAACTCCCCCTCCGTCCACCCATCCCTGTTACAGTGCTTTATTACGTCCAAATAACTGAAAAGCAGTCCGGACGTCGAAATAACTTTCCGCCTAAAAAAAGGTGCTACGAGCCGTTATCTTTCTCTCAAATCAGACAAACAGATTTTTAAAAAGTTTGAGGAAATTTGGACAACTGATAAGAACGTTAGTAATTTTTTTATGACATGAAAACTAGAGGGAAAAAAGAAAATCATTGGACAATAATAATTAGCAAGATTTTGGGTACAAAAGATACAAAAAAAAGTTTGAGGAAATTCGGACAACTGATAAGAAAGTTTTAATTTCTGGAATGACATGAAAACTAGAGAGAGAGAGAAAAAAAAAGAAAATCATTGGACAATAATAATTAGCAACTCGAAAATGGGTTTGTGATGTCATTGCCTCACAACACACTAATTTTTGTTGATATCAATAACACAAATTTTCAATTTTTGTCCAAGAATATGATTTCCTCATAACTTACCCAAATCATAGTTATAGTAATATGTATTTATAAACCTTTTCACAAACTCAAAATTATCGAGATTTAATAACAATTCATATTCATAATAATTTGTAATGTATATTCTATTTAAAAAATAATATCATATTTTCCATGATTTTTTAGAGTAAAGTAATTACTCAGTGTTGAGTGTATACATGCAAAAACATGTCACTATAACTATAACTTTGTTCAAGTTATGAGGAAATAATGTTCCTGAACAAAGAATTATAATTTGTATTATTAATATAAACAAATTAATTGGTGTGCTGTGGGGCAATGGCATCACAAACTCAGTACCGAGTTGCCAATTTGTCTATGATTTTTACTGCTTTCTCTCGTTTTCACGTCATTAAAAAATTAATAACTTTCTTATCAGTCGTCCGAATTTCCTCAAACTCCTTTTGTTGATCTGTTTGTCTGATTTTTCTGCTTCTATTAAACATGTTGAAAGCAAGTTATTCTGCGACTTAATTGATAATTATACGAATCAAGTAACTTAAAAATTAAAGGGAAAATGAATAGGTAGATGATTGAATGAATGTATAAATGGTTGGCTGAAGGGGGGGTCGGGGGTGCATGATTGAATAAATAGATGGACCTAAATAATTGAATGAATGAATGAATGAATAAATGAATGGCTGCACTGATTAGAATAGATGAATGGATGAATGAACGAATGAGTGGATGAATGAGAAGATGAAAAGATGAATTAAAAGATGAATGGATGGATGAGAGAATGATTGGCAGCAGTGATTAGAATAGATGAATGGATGAATGAATGAATGGATGAATGAGAAGATGAATGGATGAATGAACGAATGAGTGGATGAATGAGAAAATGAATGGATGAATGAACGAATGAGTGGATAAATGAGAAGACGAATGGATGAATGAACAAATGAGTGGATAAATGAGAAGATGAATGGATGAATGAACAAATGATTGGATGAATGAAAAGATGAATGGATGAATAAACGAATGAGTGGATGAATGAGAAGATGAATGGATGAATGAACGAATGAGTGGATGAATGAGAAAAGGAATAGATAAATGAACGAATGAGTGGATGAATGAATGAGTGGATGAATGAGAAGATGAATGGACGAATGAACGAATGAATGGATGAATGAGAAGATGAATGGATGAATGAACGAATGAGTGGATGAATGAGAAGATGAATGGATGAATGAACGAATGAGTGGATAAATGAGAAGATGAATGCATGAATGAACGAATGAGTGGATGAATGAGAAGATGAATGGATGAATGAACGAATGAGTGGATAAATGAGAAGATGGATGGATGAATGAACGAATGAGTGGATGAATGAAAAGATGAATGGATGAATAAACGAATGAGTGGATAAATGAGAAGATGAATGGATGAATGAACGAATGAGTGGATGAATGAGAAGATTGATGGATGAATGAACGAATGAGTCGATAAATGAGAAGATGAATGCATGAATGAACGAATGAGTGGATGAATGAGAAGATGAATGGATGAATGAACGAATGAGTGGATGAATGAAAAGATGAATGGGTGAATGAACGAATGAGTGGATGAATGAGAAGATGAAAAGATGAATTAAAAGATGAATGGATGGATGAATGAATGAATGGCTGCATTGATGAGAATAGATGAATGGATGAATGAATGAATGGATGAATGAGAAGATGAATGGATGAATGAACGAATGAGTGGATGAATGAGAAAATGAATGGATGAATGAACGAATGAGTGGATAAATGAGAAGACGAATGGATGAATGAACAAATGAGTGGATAAATGAGAAGATGAATGGATGAATGAACAAATGATTGGATGAATGAAAAGATGAATGGATGAATAAACGAATGAGTGGATGAATGAGAAGATGAATGGATGAATGAACGAATGAGTGGATGAATGAGAAAAGGAATAGATAAATGAACGAATGAGTGGATGAATGAATGAGTGGATGAATGAGAAGATGAATGGACGAATGAACGAATGAATGGATGAATGAGAAGATGAATGGATGAATGAACGAATGAGTGGATGAATGAAAAGATGAATGGATGAAAGAACGAATGAGTGGATAAATGAGAAGATGAATGGATGAATGAACGAATGAGTGGATGAATGAGAAGATGAATGGATGAATGAACGAATGAGTGGATAAATGAGAAGATGGATGGATGAATGAACGAATGAGTGGATGAATGAAAAGATGAATGGATGAATAAACGAATGAGTGGATAAATGAGAAGATGAATGGATGAATGAACGAATGAGTGGATGAATGAGAAGATTGATGGATGAATGAACGAATGAGTCGATAAATGAGA
Source organism: Heliocidaris erythrogramma (assembly GCA_025617745.1). Lineage (NCBI taxonomy): Eukaryota > Metazoa > Echinodermata > Echinoidea > Camarodonta > Echinometridae > Heliocidaris > Heliocidaris erythrogramma. The sequence goes on from CM046858.1 coordinate 5,390,897, forward strand.
AGATGAATGCATGAATGAACGAATGAGTGGATGAATGAGAAGATGAATGGATGAATGAACGAATGAGTGGATGAATGAAAAGATGAATGGGTGAATGAACGAATGAGTGGATGAATGAGAAAATGAATAGATGAATGAACGAATGAGAGGATGAATGAGAAGATGAATGGATGAATGAACGAATGAGTGGATAAATGAGAAGATGAATGGTTGAATGAACGAATGAGTGGATAAATGAGAAGATGAATGCATGAATGAACGAATGAGTGGATGAATGAGAAGATGAATGGATGAATAAACGAATGAGTCGATGAATGAGAAGATGAATGCATGAATGAACGAATGAGTGGATGAATGAGAAAATGAATAGATGAATGAACGAATGAGTGGGTGAATGAGAAGACGAATGAATGAATAAACGAATGAGTGGATAAATGAGAAGATGAAGGGATGAATGAACGAATGAATGGATGAGTGAGAATATAAATGGATGAATGAACGAATGAGTGGATGATTGAAAAGATGAATGGGTGAATGAACGAATGAATGGATGAATGAGAAGATGAATGGATGAATGAACGAATGAGAAGATGAATGAAATGATGAATGAATGCATGAATGCATGAATGGGTTTATGAATAGGTGGATGTATGAATGAATGAGTGGATATATTGGTGGATGAATGAAGTAATCGTTAGCTAGATGAATGAATTAATACACATCAGAAATACAAATAGTTGGACAATAATCCCACATTATGCCAATCGATTTTTCCTAAAAACCTTGCACGATGAGAAGGCTTTTCTCATACTCATTTTTTCAACGATACAGAAACAGTGTCATTTATAACCGCATGATCACTCAACTGAATTACGTTAAGTCTATCAACTTTATCATTACACAACTGAACTATAGTTGAGTCGTCACTGTATTTAATGTATATACTTAAATTGCAGTAAGTAAATGACAAAATAACTGACTAATGATAGATGCATACAAATATATTTTCCCAAATCAACATTTACATCTTGATAAAAGTTTTTATCATTAAGCATTATATCTCTTTTCCAGTACTAAATTTGCATTATGATAAAGACAATTAAATTATTTTGCATCTAGATAGCTTCATGAAATCCTGTGTTGTAGAAGGAGATAAAAAGTTTTCAAATCCGATCTTTAATAACACATCAAAATAATTCAAACACTCTTCAAAGTAGGTTATAGTCTCTTGTAATCCATCTTCCTATGTGTGCCATTCTTATCATTTTACTGCATTTAAATATTAAAATCGTGCACTTTATTTTCAATGTTTTTCATTTGCTTACTTTGTGAATCATTGTATTTCTATGTCTTACATTTGAATTATTTCTTTTGTAATTGTTTGCTAGATGTGAAAACATGTGATTTAAATAAATAAGTAAATAAGTAGCTAACTAAGTAAGTAAATAAATAAATAAATAAATAATAAACGTACCTTGCATGAGTGAGGCATATGACCAGCCAAGAATGCTTGAGCTAGCGTTTGACATGCTGTCGTGACGCCATTTATACACAGCGCATAATAGACCAGCTTCTGATAGAGACCAAACTCGCCTATCTCACGCAGGAGAATATCAAACTTCATGATTTCGAGAGCAATGGAGGTATTGCTCCGTCAAATCTTGAAAATCTGTAATAAGATTCTTATCAGGTTCAAAAGCAACGCTATAATCCCTTCAAGATACGCAACGTGATTGCTTGCGGAAATCTTTTGTAGGGTGATTCTTGCTTCTCTAAACTTGAGATATTATTTTCTTCCCAAAATAGTTTTGGTGGTTACAAGTTAAAGTGAGCAGACGGGTATACTGCTATGAACATTGTTGAACAAAATTTGGAAATGAATGTCCCCTGGTGTGCACCGCCCCAAACCATGCATGCATCCGGTCTGATCCGGTCTGATCCGTACCAAAAGTGAGGAAATGAAAAGTTTCAGTTGAACTTCAGTATTTTCATTGTAGATGTGTTACATGACTCAATTTTGACACTAACAGCTGACCTTAACAACATTGAAAGTGATACTCGAATATGCTAATGAAAAAGGAGACTATAGCATGTTCAAATTGCTGCTCGAACAAGAGACTGACATTAATATAAAAAAAATAATGATAATAATAATAACGATGATGATGACAAGAGTGATTTTTAAAAATGATAAAGAAAATAATAATAATAATAATAATAATAATAATCATAATAATGATAATAATAATGATAATAATAATGATGATGATGATGAAGACGATGATGATATGAAGAAGAAGAAAGAAAAAAAGGAGAAGAAGAACAAGAAGAAGAAGAAGGAGGAGGAGGTGGAGAAGAAGAAGAAGAAGAAGAAAAAAGAAGAAGAAGAAGAAGAAGTAGTAGTAGTAGAAGAAGAAGAAAAAAAGAAGAAAAAAAAAAAGAAACAAAAGAAGATTGATGATAGTAATAATCAATCATTGATGTGCCATATACCATACACCACGGACGCCCTATTAAGTACTCAGGATTTTTGTTTCACCAATTTAAGATACCAATTTCAGAAGAGGACCATATTTCAGAGGAATTGATAAAGACACTCAAAGCTGAGAGCTATAAACCCGTTTGACATTGCTTGGGAAGCTAGGAAGACGGTTAGGCGAGTTGCAACATTGATTGACTAAAAAAACTTTCATTGAACTTTCATTGACTAGGAAACCATGTTAGCTGGGTCTTGTTTATGTTTTCATGATAATAGACAAAGCTATAAGAGCGAAATATTTTCAGACGGAAATGTAACTGTAACAGGAGATTACAACCATCTTGTGAGGTGAATAATAACAGTGTATCTAACGTTGAAATGGTAAAGGCCCTGTCAAAATGACGGGTTCCAGGCTCCAGCATATAATTGTAATCATTGTAATAAGAAGCCAACAGGTTGCACATGACATGCTCAAGGTCTCATTTCGATTGTGCTTAATCAAGGAGGTACTGGGCAAGCTTGCCTTGTACCTCCTTGGTTTAATATTAAGGAGTTTTCGGATGTGTCGACTAGAATGCCGTCCTAGATCCTCCCAGCGACAATGGAAAGCTTTGTGTTGACTGCATACAAAGTAGGTGAAGCATGAAGCATGAAGCATGAAGCTAACAATGGGTGAAGCGAGGTTCACGTTTTAGAGAAGACGGCAAAACCATGTTTGACGCGTTCTCGACCTGACTAGTGGTGGACGAGGGAGAAGCCAGTGGACGGGTGAGCCGTTCTTGCATAAAGCGCGGTATGCAGCTAACACAAAGCAGTCCATTGTAATTGGGAGGATCTAGGACGGCGTTTGCACGGTCACATGGTGTTATTTGACCAATCAGGATGGCTACATTCTTGAACCCGTTTTATAAAATTAGAAAACGGGTTCAAGAATGTAGCCATCCTGATTGGTCAAATAACACCACGTGACCGTGCAAAAAAAGGGTGATAACCATAGACAAATTAAAATGGCGGCCGCTTTAGGGGCTTGGTGATAACACAAGGCAAAAAGGCTCTAAAGCACGGTTGAGCTGCGCGTACGCGTACCTCTGGTGCGTGCAAACTTAAAACGCAATGAAATCGCGTAGTTTGATTGTCATTTTAGCGCAGGGATTACATGCGCGCACTGAAACGCTCATGACTTTTGTTGGCTGCGCTTCTGTGATGTCATCCAGGAAAGCAAATGGCAGCCTCCATGACTGTGCGACTCTTGCTGGCGTTTCCATTTTTATAGACTTCATAATCATATTGCCGACCCGTTTTATAAAACTATTAATACATGGTTGTGAGTTCGTGCGTTAGTGCGATCTGGCAACACGCAGGTTTTTATCGTGGTGTCAAACACACTCGGCTTGCGCCACGTGCGTATAGTACACCACGATAAAAACCTTTGTGTTGCCAGATCGCACCAACGCACTCCCAAACATGTATTAATAGTATATTATAGAATGGGTTGAGAAATCCCTGCAATCTGATTGGTTGAGAGGCATTGATCAATTTTTACTGGATGCATGAATTAAGCCGCGATATGCACTATCGATATCGAGATCAAAACGATATCCTTCTAAAATGCGAGTGCGAGAGAGCTACGATATTTGACTGTTTACAGACAGAGAATTGCAAGAAATAGACAAGATTAGATGTTAATGTTTGTTGACTTCGGATTTTGATGGTAAGCCCAATATGATCCGATTAAATTTATACCTCATTAAAACAAAAAAAACCCAGATACAGCGATAGAATGAAAATCTTCAACGTTAAATTAACACATCTCGCTCACATCACACAGTGCAGTGGCTAGTGCCGTGTAGTGCCACTGCTGCGTTACAGTCACAGGCTGTACGCTGCATACATTCGCATCGGTTACATCCACTGTGCAGCGACACTTACTGGCCTGACTGAAAAGTGAAATTGACGGCAAGACTTTCACTTGAAGTTCTCAGAATCTTTGTAAGAATTCTTCAAATTGATTGATAAAGTTAATTCATTTCATGTAAAATAGGGATTACCTTTAGATCTAACTTAGGCTAGTTGTTGACTGTATGTAGTGGTGGATTCTTATTTTACTCGGATCTAAATTTAAAAAAAAATAAAGTTAAGCTTAGCCTTAGGGTCAAGACTTTAACACTTGTAGAAAAATGAAATTCTGAAATTTAACCTAAAATAGCCAGATTTTCAGTTCTCTATGGAAGTCATTAAATTTCTAAAATCTATTTATGATGCATGGAAATGATTTACCAGTGCAAGCATGAAGCAGTGCCTTGTATAAGGTTTTTTTCTCTTATCATGCGTCCGGTAAATTGGATCATGCGTCCGGTAAAATTTGGCCGGTAAATTGTTGCATGATACCAGTAATTCTATAAAACAGATGATGCACAGATTTATTTCGTGGGTCGGTAGAATTGTTTGCATTCGGTAAATTTGGCCTGGTCTAAAACACACTCGGCTGCGCCTCGTGTGTTTAAACCATGCTCAAATTTACCTTATGCAAACAATTCTACCGACCCACTCATATCTGTGCATCATCTATATACTGGCGTATGGGTTAGCTGCCTTTACTGGCTCGATTAGCGCAGGTACTGACGCAATCGAAATAACGCCTTTTGTCAGCCGGGCTTTACAGGCAACACCAACGCCACGCGTATAGGATTTATATGTTGTAAACTATCAAAACTGACAAATGAAAATCTCAGTCTTGTTATTCGGCTTCCTTATTAAACATGTCCTAAGAAAGTTTTCTTAGCAGCCAGATTAAAATAAATAATCATAATCAGAAATCATTATAATCAAAAGATTAAAAGATTCTAAAATAAAATTCGGAGCCCTCGTTGCGGGTAATAGTACGGTAGTGATTAATAAGGTTGATCGCCGTGAACACTCTGTGAAACGCTACAGTATGACACAACCTTAACACATCCCGTCATTTAGTCTCATCACACTGAAGAATAAACTTTGGGATTCCCATTGACTTCTTATAAAAAAAATTACATTTAGTCAAACTACAATAGATTATCTGAGAGGGGTATTATTCAGTCCAATCGTTTTCTTCAAATTCCAATTCATTTTTTTTTCTTAATTCAAAATAATCAAAGATGGTTTGGTTGTAGCGGGAATAATCACCTGGGCCCATTTGCATAAAACGTTGCGTTTAAGCGCAAGTCCCAAATTCGCGATCCTGGGTGGTTGAAAATCAATTTGGGTTTATGTTTTTTTTTAGTTACGTTTAAACGCAACTTTTTATGCAAGAGGGCCCAGATGATCATTCCCACTACAACCAACTATCTTTGATTTGAACTTCGCTATCAGACAAGAAAGATTATCTGATTATACGCATATTTATCACCGGTGCACACGTTTGTGTAAAAATATTTATGTCGACAAAATATTATTTCTTTTTATTGACTCCTCATTTACTGTCCACATTAACAGTCCACAGAAAATTCAATTTACCGATGGAGCTGCTACACCATCAAATTTGTATGCATTGACAAACATGACGAACATGAAGAGAACATGAGAAGTCAGAGACTCTAAATAGTGTTTTAGCCAATTTAGGTATTTGTAACGTTGCCATGAAAGTTGCATTACGTGTACTATGTTGTATTTATATCTCTATTGGGTAACATAACTGTATACCTTTGGTTTTGTATTTTGGCAGTCATTGGCTTCAAGACAGAAAAAGTTTGTGCCTGTGTAACGAAATATATCCCGACTCGAGATGGGCGGTTCTCTTTTGCATTGTCCAAATAAAGTTCAATTCGAGTTCGATAAGGGGAGAGGGGGAGACTAGAGGGGGCGGGGGGGTAGAGTGGAGAGAGGGCGGAAAATTAGGGAGTAGAGACGAGGGTTGGTAAGAAAGATGGATTGCGGGGAGAAAGAGAATATGAGAAGGAACAGTGAGATATTTGGAGGAGGAGAGTGTGTGAGAAAGAGGGAGAAAGAGAGAGAGAGCATTAGAGAGAGAGATAGAGAGAGAGATGTAGGGTGGGTTGATAGACCAAATATTGTTTAATTCAAGCAGGAAAGAGAGGTGAGAAGGAGAATCATCATTGAGAGAGTGAAGGAGAGAAGTGGAAACAGAAACAAGCAGAGACTGAGGAGATAGAGTCATGGAGAGAGGGTAGAAATATAGGAGAAAGATAGGAGGAAGAGAGGGGAGAAAAGAGAACGACGGGAGCAAAGGGAAAGAAAATGAGAGAGAGTGGGAGAGACGGGAGGGGGAATTGGAAGAAAAGGAGAAAAGGTACGAAGAAAGAGATAAGAAGGGTCGAAAGACTAGAGATCAAGAAAGAAGGGAGATGATAGATCGAGAGAGAGAGAGAGAGTGGTATTGAAAAGTGTGAATATATCACAAAGACATATTACGTAATCTGAACATGATTTCTATGGGATATACAACAGGGTAATGAAATTGGCCTTCAGGTCACATAAAATGTTTGTTGCCATGTTATTACGAAAATCATAAGAGAGTCTCTTCAACGTGGTGTGTTTCCTGACTCATGTTGAAAAAGTCAAATTTAGACAGGGAGGATTTCAAGAACTATCGCCCCGTGTCTAATCTGAAATTTCTTTTGTGTTAGAGAGGATTGTTGCTGTACGTCTCCATGACCATCTTGAAGATCACAATCTCCATGAATCTTTCCAATCAGCCTACAAAAAGCACCATGGAACAGAGACTACTTTACTTAAGGTACATAACGACATTTTGCAAGCTCTTGATTCCAAACAGGCTGTATTTCTAGTGCTTCTTGATATATCGTCGGCCTTCGACACTATCGATCAGGACCTACAGCATCGACTTTCATCTGTGGGCATTGAAGGTTGTGCCTTGTCCTGGTTTCGCTCTTACATGGATAATCGATCACAGTCCGTAAAGACTAAAAGAAAAACAAAAGACTAAAAGAAAATAATGCAATGAAATGGAAATAATATTTCAAATATGCTACAAAACATCTGGGGGAGAATTTATATTTTCGTGCGATTACTTACTTGGATTGTGGTATCATTGCCGCAAGTTTATATGAATTTATTAGAAGTGTGGATAGATACAAATGATTTTCGATTTAAATCTGAAACATTTAAAGGGAACGAGATATTTTTGAACAATAAATTTATACGAGTTGAAGGAAAATGCATATTTGACCAAAAATTATATGAAAAAAAAATATTTATAGATTGAAACATATCATGGATTGTGATGGAAACTTAAGATCGTTTTCATACTTCCAGAGACAGGGGTTAAATTTGAATGATTTTCAATTGATAGAGACAATTTATAAAACGATTCCAGTAAGATGGAAACGAAACATGAATATGAATAATAATGACACTTCTCTTGGAGAAGAAATATCGTTTATATCCGGAAAAAGAGTTATATCGATAAACGATATTGTATCAAAAAAGATATATGTTAATTTTATGAATTGCAACTTGGCCATACCAGATGTTTTTGAAAGGCTAAAGGACAAATATAGTTTTTCGTATGAACAGATTGAAAACATTTTTATGAGACCAAGGCAGTGTACTCTGAACAGCCGATTAAAGGAGTTTCAATTTAAAATGTTGCATGGGATTGCTTACACAAATCACCATTTGTTCCGCTTTAAAATCTTGCAAAATAATCTTTGCTGTTATTGCAAAAAAGAAGAAGAAACATATCGTCATCTATTTTTTGAATGTGAACTTGCTTCTTTGGTTTGGAATTACTGCAACGAGATGTTTGACTTTTTATCTATTGATAATTTAAGATGGGAAGAAATATTTGGCGGGATAGAATTAGAAGATGAGGGTAAGGAACGGTTGGTTAATCATTTTTTAATCTTAAATTTGTAAAATTTTCCATCTTTAAAGGAAGAGAGAGGGGTTCGCCAATAACTATAGATGAAATTAAAAGAAATTTTAAAGAAGAAGAATGGGAAGAAAAAACGCTGGCATGGGAGAGAGGCAAAATTTCTCTTCATTTAAAGAAATGGGAAAATCTAAAGTGAATAAATAATAGGGAGAGCGAGGTAAAGGTAAAGGTTGAGCAAGAGCCAAATATATATTATATCCTTTTTTTCTCTCTCTTTTCTTCTTACAGATATAGGAAATTATATCCCTTCCATGTGTAGGAGGCAACATTAGGAAGCGTGCTCTCTACCAGGGGAGGGGGGGGGGGGTGCCAGGGGATGGGAGGGTAGACTCACAGCACCTGCTTTTTTTGGGGGAGGGGTTCCCTCTTATCCTTTAAGACATTACGTTATTTCAGTTTCTATAATACAAGTCATATTTTTTCTTCTATATCATGTTAAAATTTCTTTAATGATGTATAAATATATAATTACGTTAAGATATTCAAATAATAGGTACAATTTGTTTAATGAGATTTGCGGTGCATGTATGTATTAGATTTGAGAGAAAACAAAAATATTAATGAAGGGTGCTTTACACCGGGGAGGGGGTGGGGAGGGGCAGAACAGCACCTGATTTTATCTTACGGTTTTTCGCTCTTATCCTTTAAGACATTACGTTATTTCAATATTTATGTATAAGATACAAGTAATATTTTCTTCATTATTTTCAGATTTCTTTCACCACTTACCCCCTAATATCCGTTCCATAGACACTTTGGATTCTTTAAAGTTAAAATTGAAGACAGTCCTTTTTGCTAAAGCATACAGTGAAATGTAATTCAGCATGGCTGCTGCTGGGAACCCTCTATATTGCTTGGTCCAGGGTTAAAGTTTAGCATTCGATTAGTGTATCAAATTGGGTTCCATGACATTTGCTCCTGTGACAATTGCTTCCGTCTACCTTTGCCATGTTAATCCTAAACCTAAACCTAACCATAACCCCAATCCTAACCTTAATACTAATATTTACATTGTCCTGAGCAAAACAACAAAAAAATCATGACCTTGACCTTAACCTTTGACCTTTCGAGATATGGACGGTGGAGCAAATATCGCAGGAGCAAAAGTCATGTCACCATCAAATTGACGCATTTGTCGCCGGAGCATATATCGTACAACCTTAATCATTTTCTCATTGACATTGTTCCACTCGTTATATATCAGTGCCCTTCATACGATGAACTGAAACCTGCTACGTCACGTAGAAGATCAATCTAATCTCATTCAAATCAAATCCTATTTATTGATATCAATATGATATGTAGTCTCTAAATATAAAACAGGGAAAATAAACAAATATACACAGTACAGAAGCATTAGCGTATCTAGAGGAAAGAGGCAGGGGAATCGCCCATAATGGATACTGAGAAATCTTCTTCACACATAAACATTTCGGAAATATCTTACACCCCCCCCCCCCCCCCCCTCCTCCTCCTCTTGAAAACAGATTTCATGCTACGCTATAGTGATGAGACGAAAAAGATACAAGATTCCATGATTAAAGGGAATCAAAGTAGATAATAATATAAAGAATGAGCTTTTAGAAGACTTGAAGATAATAAAACTTATCAAACTTATTTGGAATTGTGTTCTACCCTAATACTACGTGTTTTCCACCCCCCCCCCCCCCCGCCCCCCTCACGGTTTTTAAGTAAGATTGTGTATTACCGCCACGGTTTTAAGTGTTGAACAGAAATGCAGGATATAAAACATAAAAGCGGAATCGAGATGAGATTCATGGAACTGGAAGCTTGACTGCTGAGACGACATTATTCTTTCAGAATCTCAGGTAAAGTTAAAGCTAAATGCAAAGGTATTTCATTTTATGTGATTGTATTCATTTGTTTCCACGATCATATACATATCATTATCTCACAAGATAATGTAACACAAATAACATTACACTTACAGTACAGAATTCTAAAGAAATATTTTCTAGCAATGATCTTTGCATAGCAGGCCGGTATTCAATTTGGAGTAACTTATTACAAGCCGATCTTATATAGCGGTTATAGGTCCTCGTTTCGTTTGAAAAAAACAACAACAACTTATGGGAAAGGTAAAGATATTATTTCAACCCAAGTCGTATATAGACGGTGAATAGAAAACATAGAGGCCCGAATTTACAAAGGAGGTTTGGTTTAAACCATGGTTTAAACCAAACCTCCTGGGTATTTTAAGCGTACGTGCGCACGGAATCCGATCCAATCATATATTTTCTTTGAGCGCGCGCATGGGCAAAGTGCGCTTATTTACGCCTATTTCAGTACGCTTACGGAGGTTTAAAGATCACATTGCAAGAAAATTCCATCAAAATAAATATTGGCTTAATACTTATTATTGCATAGATGGCATAAATCATACAAGGTTATCCAAATTCAACGCTTGGAAACATTTGAATTAATGATTATTATCAATTATAAAACGGTAAAATACAGCCCCCGATATAGCAGCTGAGATGTGTGACGACACACGAAGGACCAGTCCTGTCTAAGCAGACGATGTCCCATAACATCTTACACATTTTTCAGTGCCTGTTTTGTCATCTCCTCTTCACTTATTTCTCTTACTTGACTAGCGTCAGTCTTAATGTTAGTCTGTTGCCTCACTCTTAACTTCGTGTATGGTATTATTTTGATGAAAAATGCAGCGTTAAAAAAAAAAGGAATCAGTCACTTGTAAACAAAATAAGACGCCATTGTATTTTCAGCTGCTTGCACCGGGGCATGTTCGGCGTTTCAAGAGGGAACGAATACAATCTGTGAAATTATTCGGAGGGCTTTTCAATTTGAAAATGGGGTTTATTTCATTGATCATTGACCCTTCTCCTGTGTACTTACAATCAAACGGTTTTAGTTATCAGAATCAGTTTCACTTTCCCTTTTAGAATGGTGTGAAATAAGGTCATGTTAAATATACCAAACTCTTTATAATTTGATAAATAATTGCATTGCAACTACGTTCATTCATTATAGGACGTCGTCTGCTTAAGCAGGATCGATCCCTAGTGTGACGACATCAAAACATCGCTATATTTCTGGCGAATCCTCGGATATTCCAGATGCTTAGAAGAGCTTTTATTTATGTTGTTTTTATAATCATCAGATACGCAGTTGACATAAAACTTATACGATTGCCATCTGTAAGCTTCCCAGTTTCTAGTGATACATTAATTGCCATATTTGTGATTTTCTTGCAATGTGATCTTTAAAGGGATACGCCACCAGGCGGCCGTGGAGAAAGTCAGGATCGCGTAAGCCCCATTCACTCGTCCACAAAGTTTGTGCGTCGAACGGGTCCGTCGGACTGCTGGGATTATATTTCGGACTGCACGAAGCTGACCGAATCTCGCACGAGAGCTCGAGCTGAGGCGGAGAGTGCATGTTGCGCGGCGACCAGTCTGTCCGATGTTTGCGCCCCGCGGGGCAACGGCGTGAATCAGGTAACGATCACGGGGCCCTCTCGTGGCATAAAAACGTCCACAATCTGCGGTTGAATATCCCTTTAAACCATGGCTTAGGTTTAAACCTCCTTTGTGAATTCGGGCCAATGAATGTACCACTCTAAAAATGATCATAGGTGGAGAATGAATGCTGTTTAAAATGTTAATCGATATCATTTTCATTATATTTTAAATGTTAGACCTCTTTACGTTCTCCATTTTAGCAATCTGTGTACGGGATCTAAGGAGTACAATTTAAGCATTTAAATCAACTAGAAATTACTTATTTCAGCTTATGGGCAAATACAAAACAAAAAAGAGTGCGGGAAACGTCATTCGAAATAGTTGATCATGGAGTATATCCTAAATAGCGTGTTAAGACAAGAAATTGTTAACAAAAGATACCCCCCCCCCCCCCCCAAAAAAAAAAAAAAAAAAAAATCGCTTAGGAGAAATATGGGTTCAGGTCTGGGGTAATTTTTTTTGGTCAGATCCATTTCCATTTCTTTCCATATGATGATAATATTATGATTAATTACAATAATTACAAGTTATTCATTATATACAAAGGTTCGGTTCTACCAAAAATAGTGATATATTCATTGGAATTGTCATTAATTACAATATCTAAAATATATTTTCAATTTTTAAAATAAATATTATAATTATCATTGATAGAATTTATTGACAAGAAAAATATCGGTGCCCGCGTGTGTGATGGAGGCGGCTTATCCAGTATCTTAATAGCGTTGATCTGGAACCTGATTCATAAAAATTGTCATCAATTATAAGTTGCAATAACTGTTATAAGCTACTGAAATCCTTGCATCTGATTGGCTGAGAGCAAATTTGTCGGTAAAAATCACCGACAAGACACTTGATGAAACGCCCCCCAGAACGGTTCGGGATAAGTAAGCCTAGATAATTGACGTACAGATAAATCTATGATGAGTATTCCAAAAATCATTGATCTCCTATATGGCATCCTCTAAGACTTCACTTCTCCAAGTTCGACTGCCTGGTCGAATCCGTCATTGACTACGCCGCTTTCTGTGTCCTTCTTATACTGGAACTTAGGCTTCACCTCGTACTCGTTGAGCTTGCTGTTTGGAAGAAATGAGAGCAAAAATAGGTAAGTATATTTTATATATATATTTTACTAAATTTAGTATACATAAACAAAATATTTGTAAAAAGAAATGGGCAAAGTCTAATTCATTTTCTGATTGCCTCAGCATAAAGCAAAGTTACAAGAATTAGTTCTAGAAAATTCGTATGTCCCTATATAGCTAGGACCCATGTGGTACCCTCACGGCTAAAATATCAAACCTAATGCTAAACACGATTGCGTCCATTTTAAAGCAAGTATATTGTAGCGGGACGCAAATTTGTTATAGTTTCCTTATCAAAAATAATATTAAAGCATACGTAAAATAAGGGCGCTATGCCGCTGTGGTCAGAGCTTTGGTATCGGGCACGCGTGTGGTGTAATCCTTTTTTAATACACCGTAGCTCGGTCCTTTTCGCCAAAAGTACCGAAGAGTACTGAGTCCTCCCAGTTATACACGACCACTACTCTACCACCGAGTCATCGGTTTTAGAATACATAGAAGCAGACAAGCAGACAAAATAAAATGCACATATACCTAGAGTTCGACTGATTGTAGACAGGTAACTGTCATACAAATACAATTAGAAAGGCCGTCAAAGGCGGCAGACCCACGCCTTAACCCAATAGGTTTTGTTTTGTTGCGATTATTTTTGTAAGCAGTAGCCATTCAAAGGGGATAACAAGAGGCACATCTCCCCCCCCCCCCCCAAAAAAAAAAAAAAAAAAAAAAAATTTGCCATAATCCAGGTCATAGCTTTGTGTGTCCCCACCCTTGAAAAAATTCTTCTGAAAAAGATATTTTATTATTGAAACATCCCTCCCCTAAAAGTAATTGATTAGACATGTCAGAGAGCGTGGCGTGATGAGAAAAAAAATGTTAGCAATTTGTATTCAGTGTTCAGTGACATGTCAGTGTGTTAGTAAATGTATTCATGTTCTATCTTTACATTGCAATTCGGGTTGTTGTTTTGTTTTCATCGGGCTTGGATAAAATAAATATGACGACAAAAGAAGTTGGATCTCGACTTCAAAATGACGTGCATGCGAGGAACAGAGCTTATTCACTCATTACTACAGTCAACCCCAGGGCACTTCGCGACAGTGCTGTGTATATACGTACACAGCGATCAACCACTCACTCAGATCAACACACGCGAGTGCGATAGACACTCACGTCGAAGAAACTCACCAGATTTTCACCGAAAACAATTAAAATCACGTACTACACGTCCACCAGGATAAAATAAATCACAAAAACTTCCACAACAAAGTGGAAAGAACCGGGGAAAATAAACAGAAATGCACAGAAGATAAGAAATAGAGGAGAAATTAGACGTGTTAGGCTATACGAATACCGTATACCTAGCCGCTTTCGATTTCGCATCGAGAGTACAGTTCGAGTGCAAAAAATCCCTTGTTGCTGGGATACGTTGCTTTGAATATTCATTGCAGGCTCGTTCGGATTTGAAGTGAAATGGCAAATAATGGGTCTAAAAGTCTTCTAAAATTCATAAACCTGAAATAGACTTTTGGTGAGAAGAAGTAATGAATGTTTTGATTGGCCCAAATATTTCTGCATCTGCAGGCGAAGTTTGGGGTCATCAATCTTTCTAGTTTCTTTCCTGTCACTCTCTGAACTGAAGTTCCTATACTTTACTACAGGGTCAAAAGTTCAAGGTCACACAGAATGTGCAGGGGTCAACCAATCATCACCAAAATCTAATCGATTCTTTCCTGTCACTTTCTGAACATTCCCTGAAAATTTGGTGCAAATCCGTTCACCCGTTCTCTTGTTATCTTGTACACAAACAAACAAACAAACAAACAAACAAACAAACAAACAAACAAACAAACAAACAAACAAAAAACAAACATACGGAGCCCTTTACATAACCCTGCCGATTTCATCGGCGTGGGTAATTATAAATATCAATATCATTTTCCACTCTGGCTCAATTTTTTTTTATTTGTCCCATCTGTTCATGATAATTGTCATCAATTACTCTTAACACATTGTAACCAACATTCATCATTGGCCTTACGTTGTAAATGAGAAATGAGAGCACCAATCCTTCGACATGAAATGTAATGTAAACAACGGACACTGTTGCTAGAGGGGGAAGGGGGAGTGAAATTGAAAAGTTAATATTTAGGCAATTTTCAAGGGGGTGAAATTTAAAAGTTAATATTTTGGCAAATTTAAGCATTTTAACACAATAAATAGGTTGGACGTACGTTCCGAACATCTCGCCTTCTTCGAGTGTCTCTGGGAGCTGTGCCCCACGAGTCTCCGGTAGGAAGAGGATGAGGAGTCCGGCAGCTATGGACATCACTCCGAAGATGAGGACTGGTAGAGGCTCCCATGTGTTATCCAATAGGAGGATAATTGGAGCTAGGATACCAGCAACACGAGCACTCATGGAACATATACCAACACCAACACTCCTAGAAACAAACAGAATGAATGCAATAAAAAAATAATACGTGTGTGTTTAATCATTTCTTGAAAGCATACACTCCTGTCAAGAAAGTGCATACGAGGCTCCACTTGCCTGACGCAAGACTGCGTCGGTGAATGATGCCGTGTCTGGCGCGACAAACGAAGGTGACAACGGACAGAAAGTAAATGCAAAATAAAAAGTGCAATCAGTGCTTTGAATTAGCGGTGTATGGGCTCATTGTCCTCAGAGGTTTAATTAACTCAGGTACTATCCAATTGAAATAACACCTTGTGTTCACCGGACCTAAAGGACATTACTTAATTTCGATGCTGTAAGAGGGGTTACCTGACTGGTGTAGGAAAGAGTTCAGCTGAGAAGACGTAGACGATAGCGAACGATGCAGAGATGCCAAACTTTCCAATCATTGCCACCGTTGTACGCCATGCTCCAATCGCTAGAGACAAACAGGACATTGATTATTAGCTCGTTTATCTGAATCATACAATATAGACTAATCACGCTTCTTCTTAGTGAATTTTTATCTGTTTATTGCAAAGAGAGAACCAGGCGCGGCGGAATGTCGGACTCGGACAATGGAAGTTTTTTGGGGAACCTTTTGCTTGGCGGACAAAAGATGCCCTCCCCCCCCCCCCCCCTTCCATTGTCGTTCCGCCGCCTCTGGAAAGAACGAATGTAGGAAAGTAATTTGTGTATGAAAACTAATAAATGAGAAATGCGTATGACATGCTGTTTTTGGCTAATTTATGTTACAAATATCTAATATCGATTAATGTCATTAATTAATCAAATGTTTGATGACTGTATAATCATGATAAACCCTAATCATGTTTATGGAATGGTAGATGTTGTAAGCTTACGTGTGAAGATGGTACAGAGGCACGCTATGCCACCACCGACCATGTAACCAAACATACTCCATTTTCTTCCAAAGTACTCAATAGCAAAGATACAACTGAAGTAGGCAGGGAATTCGACGGCACCAGAGATGAAGAAGGCGATGTAGACATTGACACCGAGGTCCGATGTGCTGAGAGACAAGCCATAGTATACCAGAGTGTTCACGAACCTGAAACAATGATATAAATTTTAAAGTGAAGAAGAAGTAGTAGTAGTGGCGTAAAGGGGCATTAGCGTCATCACAACCTTTACCCCCCGCCATTATCATTATCGGCAATAGCATCGCTGCAATCCTATTCACTGGTGCTCCGACATATGCTCCGGCGACAATTGCTCTGGACTCCGTGCCATCAAATATGCAGTGTACAGTGTATAGGGTTAGGGTTAGGGTTAAGTATAATCTTTCTGTAGGATATTAACGCCAGAGCATGTGTTTTACAACCTATTGACCATCGCCATCATCGCCATCATCATCATCATTATCATCATTATCACTATCATCATCATCACTATAATCATCATCATCATCACCACCACCACCAACAGCAGTACCAACATCACCACCACCACCAACATCACCACCACCACCACCACCACCATCACCACCACCATCACCATCACCACCACCACCAATATCCTCGCCACCACCTTGACCACCATCACCACCGTAATCATCATCGTCATTATCATCATCTCCATTATCAGCTTCACCAATGTCATGATCACCAACATAATGATAAAAATCGTCATCATGATCATCATCACCATCATCAATTATTTTCATCGCCATCATCATCAATCATCACCATCGCCATGATCATTACCATCATAACACTATCAGCTTGATTGAAATGATTTCAAAACTTACCAGTTAAACATCAGATTGATTGTTCGTATTCTTAGGTTTGGTGTACGGAAGAGATCGATAGCTGTTGATTGCCGACCACTGGCGGCTGCTTCCTGCAATAGCATTAAACAATCATGAACTCTACTCAACTTCTAAAACAAACATCGGTAATTTTTTCTTCATTCATGGTATGAATAGCATTCTTATCGCTAACTTTTATTGATTTGAAATGTAAGTCTATCGTAAAACATAAAGCTCTGCGTCGGTTTTAGTCACACCAATGAGACAGACCAACAACACATTGAACAAGAAATTACATCACGTAGAATGATCTTTGGTTGGTTTGGTGGTGTGACTGGAATTGTTTTCATATTCATGATGATAATCTTTCATAAAGGTCTTTGACCGAAACATGGGTGATATTTTTTTTCGGTTGAGCAAAAGAATTGGTGTGTATGTAATTTGCATTCAGGCTCTGGACAAACAAAAACGAACGAATAGTTTGGTAATAATTGATGTTGATGATGTTTGAACATGAAGTATTGTGACGAGCTGTAGATATACATGTATGTTATTATGGAACGATGTTTTGATGTGAAGGTCCTCCGAACGAGATGTTTTCGATATCGAGGAGATTCAACATGGCGTTTTATTAACAACCGGTTTGTTGTGCCGTCTTCGTAGGTATAAGAAAAAGAACCTGGGATACAGGCAAGGAGCGGCCCGTAACAAAATGGGGGCTTGTCCGGTACGTCAAACCCGGGCCCGTAACAAGTATCCCTCCCAATTCCCTGGTTTGAAAATCATTACCTGTTCTTTGATATCCTCCTGGGTGAAGATGGGTTCAGGTAGCTTAGCTTTGTTCACTTTGGCTGCCTTTTCTATGATCCTGACAGCTTCCTCAGTACGACCCTTACTGATCAACCAACGAACAGACTCAGGAAGAAACCTGATCAATTACATCAGAGACAACAAAATATAATCATTAACTCTTTAGGTGGGTGTTTTTTTTTATAATACCCTCTAAAAATGTCCTCAGTTTTAAAAGGGGCACATTTTGGGGGTCGTGCACTTAAGGTATGCCAATTGGGTTTCAAAGGGGGTGGGGTAGGTTCGGTTGTGCTCCCAACCCCTAAATCCGCAAGGGGATAGGACCACGAAGAACTCCGGGATCTTTGACATCGGCTCATGAGTCATTATTTGAATCGGCTTTTCATTTTAGTTACTGGGAAATCTATTCTTTCGCAATAATATTGAAACCGGTCCCTTTCTTTATTTCTTCCATTTTTGTCGATGAATTGGTATGTATGGGACCTGACATAAAAATCGACTTACAATAAATTGTATTAACCTCTTATATACCTATATATTATTGCTATCATTTATTGTATTTTACACAGAAATGTATATTTTATGAAATATAAAATTTATAGATTGTAAATATACGATCAAATGGAGGAAGATATGACTAATTTGGAGGAGATACGCAATTGATTGTAACTATTCAAGTTACAAGGGCCCAGGGCCCCGTTTCATAGAACTTGTTATCAATAACAAGTTGCAATAGCTTATGCTACTGAAATCCTTCCTTTTGATCGGCTGAGAGCAAAATTGTTTTAGAACTTTGGCAGTTGTTATTGATAACAAGTTTGATGAAACTTTGACGCCCAATTTTGAGTACTGGATAGCATGAGACTTACGGGAAGAAAACGAACATGAGGAGGATGGGTGCAGTGATGACGAGTTGTAAGATCCACCAATCACGTATGAAATAGGCGAGTACAGCGAGTAGCATGTAACCCACTGAGAAGAATAACATGATGACTATCCCAGCTATTACCCTTTTGCTTGGACCAACAAATTCCGTTCCTAGTTGGAAATACAAACATGAAAAAAATATTAAAATCAGTTTTGAACCTCATTATGTACACATGATTCAACTAGCCCGCATGCAACATCTACGAAAAATCATTATTCAGTAGTGAATTAAGTTTGTATACCTTTTCGGTGAGTGGGCGTTTCCAGGATTTTGTAAAAGAAAAAGGAAGAGTGGCACAATTCCGAAAATCTGTCAGATGCTTGGGGCGAAAATCTGAAAAGGGAGGCATAGGGGGTGGGGGGGGGGGGGGGTACATATGGCAAAGGTATGCCCCTTGGGTTTCAAAAGGGGAGCACAGGCCAGTAGTAACCCTCCCCCTTTAAATCAACTTCTGACCTGGGCACCGTTTCATAAAACATGTTATCAATGACAAGTTACAATAACTGTTATAAGCTACTGAAATCATAGCATCTGATTGGCTGAGATCAAATTTGTTGGTAAAAATCACTGACAAGATTGTCACTTGATGAAACGCCCCTGGACATTCAAAGATGAGTAAGGTCTTACTCGGTAGCTAGAATCCAAATTCACAAGGTCATTGATTAGAGAGAGGGTATATGGGAGGAGCACCTTCTTTTCACGTTCCCTTTCCCCCTCCCTTTCTCTCCTTTTCTATTATTTTAATCTTTTTTGTTTTCCTTCGTCATTTGAGGGGGCACGTGCCCCCCCCCCCCCCCCCCCCCGTAATCTACGCCACTGACTGTGAAGGAAAAGGTGTACATACCGATAACGAATGCTAGTAGAAAGACTCCCATGTTAGCTGCAGCGAGGATGATACGGACGATGGTATAGAACCAATAGTTCGGAGAGAAGGCGATAGCGAGACCGCTTAAGGCCTGAACCAACAACGATACGAAGAGAATCTTTCGACGTCCGAATCTAAAAAGATCATACAAAAACATAAAAATCTTGTTTTCTTATCTAACCAATTTTAATTTAAAAATTCTTTCCAACGTCATGTACATAACACATGACGTCAAAGCACAATGATTTTGATTGTCTTTCTATCCATGTCTAAACTTTTAGAATCTTTTCAGAAACAATGTCTAAAGATTTAGCTTTCAATATGATCATTCTTGACAACACCTTTTTATAACGTAGTAATTCATTTTGTGATAAAGTTTGAATTCTCAGAAATCCAGGATATTCTTCTCGTTGAGATAAAGTTCATGGTAAACCATTTTATATCAGATAATTATTATCTCACTAGACCGAGACTTAAATTGCTTCAATAATATCGTACAAGTCAAAAATATGAAATATCATGTATCGGTTAAAGATAAAGTTGAGTTCTGGTCATGAGATTGAATTGTGAAAGAAACAGTCTCAAAGCAATTGGGAAAGATCGTTGATAAAGCAAATAAAAATTGGTGTATGCTGTAAGGTTTTGGAATCACCAAAATGATAAGAAATTCACTAAATCCTGCTGAGAGTCACATGCACTGCACACAAAAATATGTATATGGGACTACACACAATGTTCGGCCAGAACATTTCAGCTATTTCTTGTCATATTTTGAATGTGAGAGCATTTGAAGAGCAATCCTTTTCAGGGGACATATCTACTATGATAATCTTCCAAACTAACATAAAAAGAATGAGAAAGCTCACAAATTATTTTTTACATGTCCCAGAAATTGACCGTCTTGCAGCATGATATAAAGTGAAGGAAAATAGGTTGAAATAAAAAGAAAATGTTGGATGGTACGAGACGAAGAAAGTACATGATAGCAATGGGAATGTGTAAGAGAAGTTGCTAAGGATGGTGATGGGAGAGCAGGCGCGGATCCAGAGGGGGCGCAAAGGGCGTGCGCCCCCCCCCCCCCCCCCCCCCCGTTTTGTCTGACAAAGTATGCCCCCGGACCCCCTAGATGGCCGTTTGGCTTCGTCAAACGGAGGGTTCCTCAGTGTGCGCCCCCTTTCTGAAATGCGCCCCCCTTTCTGAAAATCCTGTATCCGCCCCTGGAGAGAGAGAGAGATCAATGAAATCTTACATGTCAGAGAGACCTCCAAATAGCACCGAACCAATAAGAACACCAGCAAAGAAGAGCGATTGAGCAAGACTATCACGGTCTTTCTTACTGCACACCAAGTCGAACTGAAAGAGAAAATAAACTCTTTAATTTGACCATCATACATATCTGAAAATCATCCTTCCATTTCATTTCCCCCTCTTCAATTCACCTATACTTCTGTCTCTGAAGTATATTCTTCCCTTTCAGTAAGTCAACTACACTCTAATAGTAATATTTTCTAAATTTTTCATAAAAGAGGAAACCGTTTTCAATTCAGATTTTTAAAATAAATAGCCTGGAATAATCATATGATACAATTTCGTAATACAAAATATACTCCCATATTCAAGTCATCTATTTTATTTATATTACAATTTCTTGAATATCTTATTCTATTTATCTTTCATTTTTTTTCAGTATCCTGAAATTCTCATTAGTTATAGTTTTGCAATCAAAGTTAAAGGGTATACCAATCACCAAAATTGCTCTTTGTGTTAGGGGTTCCTTGTTGCTGTACAGTATTCAAAATATCAGATTCAGATATTAGTCTAGATACACTCTAAATAAACATGAAAGCGACTTGTTAATAGACAAGTCGTCATATCCGTATGCGCGCTTAGAATAGGGCGAGCACGGATCCCAAGTCCGACTTGGGTTCCGTGCACGTGGTTTCATCTTATCATTTAACCTTTATTTTCTTCATATTCCTTAACTGTTAAGTGGTAGAATGCCAGGTAAATTGTTTGAATTTGATATATTTTAACTGACAGGTAAACAAATTATATTTTAGGTGATCGGTACCCTTAAAAACTCGGATGATGTATATCAAATCACCTCTGAGATGATAGAAGACCGGTACTGCGATTTGTCATAGACCCATCCATCGTTACAGCCAACGACTTCGGTATCGTTATAATTCTGAGGGTCCAAACCAGGATGGAAGTCGAGGTCATCCACCATGGCGTACTTATAACACTGAAACATGTCATCTCCTGCCGTGTAATTCAGGGGTACGCTGGCATTGCGTTTCGCCTCCATGCATTGTTCCGGCGTGTAGTCCCATCTATTGCAATCCTCGCTGTCCCATGCTGACACCTACCAATTCACAAAGATTTAAAAAAAAAAAACACATGTCATGAATTACTTTTTGAATAGGAATAAAATCCATTAAGTTTCGCCTCCGTGCATTTGTCGGGCTTGTAGTCTCATCTACTGCAATCCTCGTTGCCCCATGATGCTGACACCTCAAGAAAATTAAAATACTCTAAATTATGTTCTGTAAATTTGAAGTGCACTGAATAAATTACTTTTGAATTATAATAGTCAGAAGGTGAAAAAATGTCTTTTCTTTACTTATAGACCATTTTAGGGGCAAAGCTTTGTCAAAGCCAGGGCACTTTGGTGTTTTGTTTCAGGGGTTCTGACACCCCCTTCCCGATAGACAATTTTTTTCAGTATTTATATTTTTGTAATGTACATCCACATAGCTCCTGCTGACAAAATTTGGTCCCTGGGATTCAAGGGGGGAAAATTACCCCAATTTTTAGGGGCCGTCGGCACCCCATCCCGGCGGAAATTTTTGTCAGGTTTTTGTGTTGATTAATGTCCAATCATACTTCCTCTTAAGTTCCTACTGACAAAGTTTGGTGCATGGAGGAGATGGGGTGAAATAGACCAGACTTTGTGGTCTATTTCGGGGTCTCTGTTAGGGGGCTAAACCCGACGGCTACGGTCAAACTGACAACCTTAGATGGTCTACGTAACTATATATAAGGGGTCAAATCTTATGGGTAAAATGGGGTGACTATTTCGGGACAGGCTCCCAGACTATATCATCTATAAGGAGATGATTGTATACAGGGTATATTGTTTTCTTTCGGTCGTGATGCTGGATTACTATTCTAGTTGTCAAGTGGCTTAAACAATTGACTGGAGATACGAAGGTTATTCATTATTATGATGGACAAAAATTCAGGTGTGGAATAACATGTTTGTGAAAGCGACCATGGGATTGCTAACAAACACACCCATGTCCATCTATTCATTTTATCTTTAGAGTGCTTTTATAGCTTCATTTATTTTCAGGCTATAGAATCAGCGTTTCGATACGCGTTTAGTTCAAAACACGGTTGTGTCCAGAGCTCTTTTCGCAGGAATACGGTTTTAAACAGTTACAAAACTCACAAAAAGGCAGAGCCCTACTTTGCGTTGAGAAAAAGCTATAAACAGGGTACCGGTACTGTGAAACAAATTTTCAAAACTGTTTTCATAACTATGTTTTAAAACGCTGATTCTGGCTTTGCGATCGAACTATAAACTCGCCTTCTATGGATGTACCGGTAGGCTATAATAATTATGCAATCGTTTTGCTAATATTTTCATTATCATTTTTCAATTCCTTTTCCAGTGCCACAATTAAAGGTCATAATAATCATAAAGAATACAAGAATATGAGGTATAATGATGACACGGGAAAGAAACCACTATAGCTTGATCAACAGAGGATAATAAGTATAAACAATATTTTGTACTTTGGTTCTTCTATTCAAATATTAATATTATTTCAGGTAAGCGAAAAATGTTTTCTTAGAGACTGTTTGTGTAGAGGTAAAAAAATAGGCATATGATGATGAAGTTTGATACAAACCTACGGAGCCCCTAAGGGGACATAAAATGACACGAGTTTTTTTTTTTTATCTCGGGGCCCCGACTTATTAACTCGGGGCCCCGACTTATTATCTCGGGGCCCCGAGTTATTATCTCGGGGCCCCGAGTTAATAAGTCGGGGCCCCGAGATAATAAGTCGGGCCCCGAGTTATTATCTCGGGGCCCCGAGTTATTAACTCGGGGCCCCGACTTATTATCTCGGGGCCCCGAGTTAATAACTCGGGGCCCCGAGATAATAACTCGGGGCCCCGAGATAATAAGTCGGGGCCCCGAGTTAATAAGTCGGGGCCCCGAGATAATAACTCGGGGCCCCGAGATAATAAGTCGGGGCCCCGAGTTATTATCTCGGGGCCCCGAGTTATTATCTCGGGGCCCCGAGTTATTAACTCGGGGCCCCGACTTAATTATCTCGGGGCCCCGAGTTAATAACTCGGGGCCCCGACTTAATTATCAGCATACGATACCATGCATATACGGGGCTCTGTACATTATGCATACACTACCAGCCGTATCAACAATCCCCATGCTGTTTTAACGCGCCATGCTTGCCTAAGTCACCATACCTTACAGTCAAGAATGGACGAACGAGAACAAGAACAAAATGATTTGATTTAGGTTTGTTTCGAAATGGGACTTTTGTATAAAGATATAGTCACGGTTCTTGCAACAGAGCGCGGAATAACATCACTATCTATCATTTCTACCCGTCATTTGCATGGGCGTCGGAAGGGATTTTTGATTGGTCCGGCTCCGCCTGCCGTGCCGTAGGCACGGTGCGCGCCGCAGGCACGCCAGCCAAAAAGGTAGATTATTGGTCAGGCTCAAGCCGGGCCGGCCGGGCCGGCTCCGACGCCCATGATTTGAAACGGCTTCTCAGACAGCTTGGTTTGTTTAGAAGAAAAAATTACAGTCACATCGGTGAGGTAGTTGAATTTGTCCAAAGGCAGGTTGAGCGATCGGGTCGTCTACATGGTTACCGGTGGATGTTTGAAAAATGTTTAGCACATCATATTAAGTGTAAGAAAGACAACCACTATAGATGGGTTGGCAATGTAAGGGGGAATTAATAAATGTAACAGAAACAATATCAATTTCTTAGTTCTTTTTTGTTTTATTTGATTCTTTCTTTCTACCTTTCTTTTTTTTTTTTTTCTTGGATCACTTTTCGATCCTTCTTTCTTTTGTTCTTTGCTTCCTTCCCTCTTTGTTTTCATTCTTGTTTCTTAAATTTCTTAATTCTTTCACTCTTTGTTTATTATCTGTATTCATTAGATTTCTGCTTCTCATCCCACACTATAAGCCTAGGTATTAAAATTGTTTTCTTTCATTAAATTTATCATCATCAACATCATCTACATCTTTCTTTTATTTCTCAGTATTTCTCTTATCCACGTTTTACTGGTTAAAATAATGAACATAACTGAAATAAATAAAAGAAAACAAGATAATCATTATTTTTATAATTTTTGGTACATAGGCAAATTTATTTTCATTCATTTTTATCAATGTGACTTGCGGCCAGTACGCACTCGCCGGTACTAATGGTAACAGCGCCATCTAAGATCAAAACTTTACAATATCCGGGCTATTGTCATCATTCATTTAATTCTATCACAGATTTTAAAATTGCATTGCATTGTCACTTACGAGCTGAAATTTCTCTGACATTGATAACTTGGCAGCCGATCATAAATGTATCTGATTTTGACATACTTCAAGCTCACCTTGACAAAATGTATACCTTTCTATTTTAGTAGCTGTTTGTGTATTAATCCATAGATCAATGAAAATCCAAAGAATTTCAGATTGACATTCATAAAGAGCATAACAACAGTTTGTCAGATTTGATTAAATATAACAATCTGACAATGACAACACATATTTTTCCTTCCCCCTTACATTGCCAACCCATCTATAGTGGTTATCTTTTTTACACTTAATATGATGTGCTAAACATTTTTCAAACATCCACCGGTAACCATGTAGACGACCCGATCGCTCAACCTGCCTTTGGACAAATTCAACTACCTCACCGATGTGACTGTAGTTTTTTCTTCTAAACAAACCAAGCTGTCTGAGAAGCCGTTTCAAATCATGGGCGTCGGAGCCGGCCCGGCCGGCGAGGCTTGAGCCTGACCAATAATCTACCTTTTTGGCTGGCGTGCCTGCGGCACGCACCGTGCCTACGGCACGGCAGGCGGAGCCGGACCAATCAAAAATCCCTTCCGACGCCCATGCAAATGACGGGTAGAAATGATAATTCCGCACTCTGTTGCAAGAACCGTGACTATATCTTTATACAAAAGTCCCATTTCGAAACAAACCTAAATCACATCATTTTGTTCTTGTTCTCGTTCGTCCATTCTTGACTGTAAGGTATGGTGACTTAGGCAAGCATGGCGCGTTAAAACAGCATGGGATTGTTGATACGGCTGGTAGTGTATGCATAATGTACAGAGCCCCGTATATGCATGGTATCGTATGCTGATAATTAAGTCGGGCCCCGAGTTATTAACTCGGGGCCCCGAGATAATAAGTCGGGCCCCGAGTTAATAACTCGGGGCCCCGAGATAATAACTCGGGGCCCCGACTTATTATCTCGGGGCCCCGAGTTATTATCTCGGGCCCCGACTTATTAACTCGGGGCCCCGACTTATTAACTCGGGGCCCCGACTTATTATCTCGGGGCCCCGACTTATTATCTCGGGGCCCCGAGTTATTATCTCGGGGCCCCGAGTTATTATCTCGGGCCCCGACTTATTAAGTCGGGGCCCCGACTTATTAACTCGGGGCCCCGACTTATTATCTCGGGGCCCGAGTTATTATCTCGGGCCCCGACTTATTAACTCGGGGCCCCGACTTATTAACTCGGGGCCCCGACTTATTATCTCGGGGCCCCGAGTTATTATCTCGGGGCCCCGAGTTATTATCTCGGGCCCCGACTTATTAAGTCGGGGCCCCGAGTTATTATCTCGGGGCCCCGACTTATTATCTCGGGGCCCCGACTTATTATCTCGGGGCCCCGACTTATTAACTCGGGGCCCCGACTTATTATCTCGGGCCCCGAGTTATTATCTCGGGCCCCGACTTATTAACTCGGGGCCCCGACTTATTATCTCGGGCCCCGAGTTATTAACTCGGGGCCCCGACTTATTAACTCGGGGCCCCGACTTATTATCTCGGGGCCCCGACTTATTAACTCGGGGCCCCGACTTATTAACTCGGGGCCCCGACTTATTATCTCGGGGCCCCGAGTTATTATCTCGGGGCCCCGAGTTATTATCTCGGGGCCCCGACTTATTAACTCGGGCCCCGAGATAATAAGTCGGGGCCCCGAGTTAATAAGTCGGGGCCCCGAGTTAATAAGTCGGGGCCCCGAGATAATAAGTCGGGGCCCCGAGTTAATAAGTCGGGCCCCGAGTTAATAACTCGGGCCCCGAGATAATAAGTCGGGGCCCCGAGTTAATAAGTCGGGGCCCCGAGATAATAACTCGGGCCCCGAGATAATAAGTCGGGGCCCCGAGTTAATAAGTCGGGGCCCCGAGATAATAAGTCGGGGCCCCGAGATAATAAGTCGGGGCCCCGAGATAATAACTCGGGGCCCCGACTTAATAAGTCGGGGCCCCGAGATAATAACTCGGGGCCCCGAGATAATAACTCGGGCCCCGAGATAATAAGTCGGGGCCCCGAGTTAATAAGTCGGGGCCCCGAGTTAATAAGTCGGGGCCCCGAGATAATAACTCGGGGCCCCGAGATAATAAGTCGGGGCCCCGAGTTAATAAGTCGGGGCCCCGAGTTAATAAGTCGGGGCCCCGAGATAATAACTCGGGGCCCCGAGATAATAACTCGGGGCCCCGAGTTAATAAGTCGGGGCCCCGAGATAATAAGTCGGGGCCCCGAGTTAATAAGTCGGGGCCCCGAGTTAATAAGTCGGGGCCCCGAGATAATAACTCGGGGCCCCGAGATAATAAGTCGGGCCCCGAGTTATTATCTCGGGGCCCCGAGTTATTAACTCGGGGCCCCGACTTATTATCTCGGGCCCCGAGTTAATAACTCGGGGCCCCGACTTAATTATCAGCATACGATACCATGCATATACGGGGCTCTGTACATTATGCATACACTACCAGCCGTATCAACAATCCCCATGCTGTTTTAACGCGCCATGCTTGCCTAAGTCACCATACCTTACAGTCAAGAATGGACGAACGAGAACAAGAACAAAATGATGTGATTTAGGTTTGTTTCGAAATGGGACTTTTGTATAAAGATATAGTCACGGTTCTTGCAACAGAGTGCGGAATTATCATTTCTACCCGTCATTTGCATGGGCGTCGGAAGGGATTTTTGATTGGTCCGGCTCCGCCTGCCGTGCCGTAGGCACGGTGCGTGCCGCAGGCACGCCAGCCAAAAAGGTAGATTATTGGTCAGGCTCAAGCCTCGCCGGCCGGGCCGGCTCCGACGCCCATGATTTGAAACGGCTTCTCAGACAGCTTGGTTTGTTTAGAAGAAAAAACTACAGTCACATCGGTGAGGTAGTTGAATTTGTCCAAAGGCAGGTTGAGCGATCGGGTCGTCTACATGGTTACCGGTGGATGTTTGAAAAATGTTTAGCACATCATATTAAGTGTAAAAAAGATAACCACTATAGATGGGTTGGCAATGTAAGGGGGAAGGAAAAATATGTGTTGTCATTGTCAGATTGTTATATTTAATCAAATCTGACAAACTGTTGTTATGCTCTTTATGAATGTCAATCTGAAATTCTTTGGATTTTCATTGATCTATGGATTAATACACAAACAGCTACTAAAATAGAAAGGTATACATTTTGTCAAGGTGAGCTTGAAGTATGTCAAAATCAGATACATTTATGATCGGCTGCCAAGTTATCAATGTCAGAGAAATTTCAGCTCGTAAGTGACAATGCAATGCAATTTTAAAATCTGTGATAGAATTAAATGAATGATGACAATAGCCCGGATATTGTAAAGTTTTGATCTTAGATGGCGCTGTTACCATTAGTACCGGCCGAGTGCGTACTGGCCGCAAGTCACATTGATAAAAATGAATGAAAATAAATTTGCCTATGTACCAAAAATTATAAAAATAATGATTATCTTGTTTTCTTTTATTTATTTCAGTTATGTTCATTATTTTAACCAGTAAAACGTGGATAAGAGAAATACTGAGAAATAAAAGAAAGATGTAGATGATGTTGATGATGATAAATTTAATGAAAGAAAACAATTTAATACCTAGGCTTATAGTGTGGGATGAGAAGCAGAAATCTAATGAATACAGATAATAAACAAAGAGTGAAAGAATTAAGAAATTTAAGAAACAAGAATGAAAACAAAGAGGGAAGGAAGCAAAGAACAAAAGAAAGAAGGATCGAAAAGTGATCCAAGAAAAAAAAAAAAAAAAGAAAGGTAGAAAGAAAGAATCAAATAAAACAAAAAAGAACTAAGAAATTGATATTGTTTCTGTTACATTTATTAATTCCCCCTTACATTGCCAACCCATCTATAGTGGTTGTCTTTCTTACACTTAATATGATGTGCTAAACATTTTTCAAACATCCACCGGTAACCATGTAGACGACCCGATCGCTCAACCTGCCTTTGGACAAATTCAACTACCTCACCGATGTGACTGTAATTTTTTCTTCTAAACAAACCAAGCTGTCTGAGAAGCCGTTTCAAATCATGGGCGTCGGAGCCGGCCCGGCCGGCCCGGCTTGAGCCTGACCAATAATCTACCTTTTTGGCTGGCGTGCCTGCGGCGCGCACCGTGCCTACGGCACGGCAGGCGGAGCCGGACCAATCAAAAATCCCTTCCGACGCCCATGCAAATGACGGGTAGAAATGATAATTCCGCACTCTGTTGCAAGAACCGTGACTATATCTTTATACAAAAGTCCCATTTCGAAACAAACCTAAATCAAATCATTTTGTTCTTGTTCTCGTTCGTCCAGTCTGGACTGTAAGGTATGGTGACTTAGGCAAGCATGGCGCGTTAAAACAGCATGGGGATTGTTGATACGGCTGGTAGTGTATGCATAATGTACAGAGCCCCGTATATGCATAGTATCGTATGCTGATAATTAAGTCGGGGCCCCGAGTTATTAACTCGGGGCCCCGAGATAATAAGTCGGGGCCCCGAGTTAATAACTCGGGGCCCCGAGATAATAACTCGGGGCCCCGACTTATTATCTCGGGGCCCCGAGTTATTATCTCGGGGCCCCGACTTATTAACTCGGGGCCCCGACTTATTATCTCGGGGCCCCGAGTTATTATCTCGGGGCCCCGAGTTATTATCTCGGGGCCCCGACTTATTAACTCGGGGCCCCGACTTATTATCTCGGGGCCCCGAGTTATTATCTCGGGGCCCCGAGTTATTATCTCGGGGCCCCGAGTTATTATCTCGGGCCCCGAGTTATTAACTCGGGGCCCCGAGTTAATAACTCGGGGCCCCGACTTATTATCTCGGGGCCCCGAGTTATTATCTCGGGGCCCCGACTTATTAAGTCGGGGCCCCGACTTATTAACTCGGGGCCCCGACTTATTAACTCGGGGCCCCGACTTATTATCTCGGGGCCCCGAGTTATTATCTCGGGGCCCCGACTTATTAAGTCGGGGCCCCGACTTATTATCTCGGGGCCCCGAGTTATTAACTCGGGGCCCCGAGATAATAAGTCGGGGCCCCGAGTTAATAAGTCGGGGCCCCGAGATAAAAAAAAAAAAACTCGTGTCATTTTATGTCCCCTTAGGGGCTCCGTATATATGCATGGTATCGTATGCTGATAATTAAGTCGGGGCCCCGAGTTATTAACTCGGGGCCCCGAGATAATAAGTCGGGGCCCCGACTTATTATCTCGGGGCCCCGAGTTATTATCTCGGGGCCCCGACTTATTAACTCGGGGCCCCGACTTATTATCTCGGGGCCCCGAGTTATTATCTCGGGGCCCCGACTTATTATCTCGGGGCCCCGACTTATTAAGTCGGGGCCCCGACTTATTAACTCGGGGCCCCGACTTATTATCTCGGGGCCCCGAGTTATTATCTCGGGCCCCGACTTATTAACTCGGGGCCCCGAGATAATAACTCGGGGCCCCGAGATAATAAGTCGGGGCCCCGAGTTAATAAGTCGGGGCCCCGACTTATTATCTCGGGGCCCCGAGTTATTATCTCGGGGCCCCGACTTATTAACTCGGGGCCCCGACTTATTAACTCGGGGCCCCGACTTATTATCTCGGGGCCCCGAGTTATTATCTCGGGGCCCCGACTTATTAAGTCGGGGCCCCGACTTATTAACTCGGGGCCCCGACTTATTATCTCGGGGCCCCGAGTTATTATCTCGGGGCCCCGACTTATTAACTCGGGGCCCCGAGATAATAACTCGGGGCCCCGAGATAATAAGTCGGGGCCCCGAGTTAATAAGTCGGGGCCCCGAGATAAAAAAAAAAAACTCGTGTCATTTTATGTCCCCTTAGGGGCTCCGTACAAACCAAACACAAATACACTCACATGTTTGTGGTAGTTTTCGTGGCCCTCTGTATTTCAGTAACATTTATACCCTAATAATAAGGTTCAAACTTCTAAGCCAATATTTAGCAATCCATCGGTCTATTACCATGATTACAGTCGTATATTGATTTTTATGCCTCCGCCCACCGAAGGTGGTGCCGGAGGCATTATGTTTTCGGGTTCTCCGTCCCGCTTTCTCGTTAACGCGGTATCTCAACAGTTTGAGGTATGGACTTCAGACTTGGTGCTAGTATGTATCACCATAGGAAGACGATCTGATTAGATTTTGGGGTATATACGTAGGTCAAAGTTCATAGGTCGTAAAGGTCAATTTCTGAAATTTCAGGTGTAGCATCGTTAACGCAAAGTCTCAAGAACCATTTGAGGTATGAACTTCAAGCTTGGAACTAGTATATGCACCACCCGGCCCCCCCCCCCCCCCCCCCCCCCCCCCACTCAGTATTATTTAGGGTACGCGTATGCTTGTTCCCTCCCTTTGAAAGCACCCCCTATCTCAGGGCTGCCAAAATTTCTGAACCCCCCTATCGCGGGCTTTGTGCGGGCTTTTCCTCCCTTGGAGATCCCCCTAAATTCAGAACACTGCTCAATGTACCCCCCTATCTCAGGTGAGCTCTCATTCCAACCCCATATCTCAGGACAGACACCAACCCCCTCCCAAGTAAGCTGTCATTACAATACCTTGGAAGAGATGGGGGCCAGTGTTTCTACTTTTCAAAATGAAATAATCCTGGCTGAATGAGCTATCAAAACTAGCAGGAATTTCAGGAATTTGATCCTGGGATTTGATCAATTTTATAACCCCCCATTTTTAATTTCTCAGGTGTCGAAGAGAGAGAGAGAGAGAGAGAGAAAGACACCCCCTTTTTCAATGAAATCTCCGGGTGAAAGATAAAAAACACCCCCTTTTTTACAATTCACGGGCCGGATTGTGTCGCCCCAAAAATACCCCTTTACCGGAGATTTTGGGAACACGCATGCGGTCCCTTCGACCTCCGACTGGGGGGGGGGGGCCGGGATGCACCAACATAGTGAGACAAACTGGTTAGATATTTGTTTACGTAGGTCAAAGGTAAAATTCATAGAGGTCAATATGCATGAAATTAAAGATTTTTTATTCTTGTTAGCGCCAATTATCTCTATTTTGTTTCCATGACTAGGTGGAGATAAATTGATCAGACTTATGGGTTGTTATGTCAATTAAAAAAGGTAAAAAAAAAAAAGAAGGTCAATTAACATGTAATTGTAGGTTTTTTAATCTGGTTATCAAAATATTTCAAGAACAGTTTGAGCCATGAATTGAACTGAATTTAGGCGGCGGCATACAGGAGACGCGGTCGCATTCATCTTGTTATATTTATACCGGTACTCCATTTTGGTTACCTCCCAGGCGAATTTGTTTTTCGTATTAATCAAGATTTCCACGCACAATAGATAAGACGGGGTAACCTCGCTGGTCATAAGCCCTTCTACCCCCCCCCCCCCCCCCCCGGTCAAAATTAATATGTCAGACTTCTTTCCATGTTTAAGGTGATAGCTTTAAAAAAATCATAAGAATGGTTACTAAATGTCATGATAATAGGAATTTTCCATATTTTTTTTTCCAGGAAATAAACAGGAAGTTTATATATTTACAAACTCCATAGGTCTTCAATCATTTAGAGTATAACTCATATAACTTCCTATTAAGAGTTATGACGCACTGGTAATTTATTTCACAACTTATAATCACACGAGGCGTTATTTGCTGATGTTAAGACTTAATTAAAACAACGTCAGAGACTAGTTCGGTCTTTTGCACGTCATGAAAGAGTGATATCGTGATTGCAAAATGAAGAGTTCAACACTTGTAATAACATTACTGGCGAATGGATCAATTGCCTCCCCAGGCTAGATTAGTGCAAGTACCGACGCAAGGAAAATGACACCTCGTGTGATCCGGGTTTAGTCCATAGCCTAGAGAAAAGTTACGACGCACATTAACATCAAGTATTAATAAAATGAGGACCTTCATTTCACGATATCTCGTACACATATACTTTCAAGAAACAATTACGAAGTTTTATCAAAACATGAGTCAGAAAAAACCCAAAGATGTTTGTTTGTTGTTTTTTTTTTTACAAAATAGTAAAGATGTTTTGTCACCATGTTGACACAAGAGATCCGGCCTTCTGGTAACCTGTATACTGGAGCCATTTCTCCATGGATTTACCATCCCGATCGTCCTGTTTTTTTACTAAATATGTTAGGGTTAAAATAATACTACAAGTTCATTGTTCAAAACGATTAGGTCAAATCACACATAATATACGCGGATTTCATCTGGTTAGTCCATAATAAATTTCCCTGAGGACAATTTTTTAATGTAGGCCGACATTTGCCAACTTTAACCAAATACCAGTATATTTTTAATAGGTCCTAATGCCTCGGTCACAATGACAAATCGGCTTCAAACTGATCCCAAATCCCCCAATTATTTGGGGCAATGTATTTTTTTATTCGATCTATTGTCAATCTCGTTGGTGTGAATGGGGTATAATCGTTGTTTTACAAGTATGTTCGAGATTGTGGCAATACATTTATTGATGAATAGATGTTTAGTAAGGTTTATAGGCCTTCTGTTCATTATTTGTAAAAAGACGGAATGTTTTGTAATATTAAGGTGCAATAGCCTCATTCCTACGATCTATGAAAATAATAGGGACGCATTCCACAAACCTATACAATTCAGTGATGTAAGCTGTGTAAAATTATCAGCAGTTATTTTACTTAAAGATACATCAAGCTCATTCAGAAAATATTCAAAACACATTCAAAATAAACTGATCTTCTTGGTTGTTTTCACCTCCTAATTATTCATCAATTTCTACTTTAAAAGGGAACTTTGTATATTGTAGTTACTTAATCATTCATGAGGGAAAAATGATATCATAAGAAAAGGGAGGCTATATTCCAGCCGGAGAGATCACGAAACTGATGTCATTGGCTGTCGGTCTTGTTAGCTGTCGGTCTCATGGCATGACGGAAGAGCCTTTTCGGGACGCGAAAATAGCACGTTTCAAAACACGAATTCTCCTTTTTTTTTTCAACGAGTAAACTTCCCGTTTTGGTCCCTTGGTTGGTAGACAATCTGTGTTTGTGATTCGATCATGAACTACCGGAAGTGATTATGGTGATCACTGGCGTAGACAGGGGGCACAGGGGGCCAGCCCCCCCCCCCCCCCCCCCCATTATTCAGGCACTAAACAAAAAGCGAGAGCGAAAAAGCGGGGGAAGTGGAAATAACTTTCCTCTCCCTGCACCCACCCCTGTTACATACAGTGAAATGGTGCATCCAAATAATTGAAAAGCAGTCCAGGCGTCGAACTATAACTTTCCGCCTAAAAAAATTGTTTGCTATACGAGCCGTTATCTTTCTCTCAAATTTGCTACAACGTACCAATTTCGCACTCTGCTCACAACCGCCCCCTAAATTGAAATCCTAGCTATGCGGTTGGATCCTTCACGTCTGCACCCCCCCCCCCCCCTATTGAAAAATCCTGGCTACGCCTGTGATGGTGACCTTGCACGGTTCACGTTCCAGTGCAATGAACGTGTCGGGAGCTAATATTGGGTCATCAACTTAAAGGGCAAGTCCGGTCCCAGCATAACTTGCTCTCAATAGAAGCAGAAAAATCAGACAAACAGATACAAAAAAAAGTTTGAGGAAATTCGGACAACTGATAAGAAAGTTTTAATTTTTGGAATGACATGAAAACTAGAGAGAGAGAAAAAAAGAAAATCATTGGACAATAATAATTAGCAACTCGAAAATGGGTTTGTGATGTCATTGCCTCACAACACACAAATTAATTTATTGATATTAATAACACAAATTTTCAATTTTTGTCCAAGAATATGATTTCCTCATAACTTAACCAAATCATAGTTATAGTAATATGTTTTTGTATTTATAAACCTTTCCAAAATAGTTCACAAACTCAAAATGATCGAGATTTAAAAAAATTCATATTCATAATAATTTTTAATGTATATTCTATTTTAAAAAAATAATATTTCTCGTGATTTTTTTTAGAGTAAAGTAATTACTCTGTGTTGAGTGTATACATACAAAAACATGTCACTATAACTATAACTTTGTTCAAGTTATGAGGAAATCATATTGCTGAACAAAGAATTATAATTTGTATTATTAATATAAACAAATTAATTGGTGTGCTGTGGGGCAATGGCATCACAAACTCATTACTGAGTTGCCAATTTGTCTATGATTTTCATTGCTTTCTCTATTTTTCATGTCATTAAAAAATGAATAACTTTCTTATCAGTCGTCTAAATTTCCTCAAACTCCTTTTTGTTGATCTGTTTGTCTGATTTTTCTGCTTCT
Organism: Heliocidaris erythrogramma; assembly: GCA_025617745.1. NCBI lineage: Eukaryota > Metazoa > Echinodermata > Echinoidea > Camarodonta > Echinometridae > Heliocidaris > Heliocidaris erythrogramma. The sequence continues at coordinate 5,426,560 of CM046858.1, forward strand.
ATTGAACATGTTGAAAGCAAGTTATTCTGCGACCGGACTTAATTGATAATTATACGAATTAATCAACTTAAAAATTAAAGGAAAAATTAATAGGTAGATGATCGAATGAATGTATAAATGATTTGCTGGAGGGCGGGGGTGCATGAATGAATAAACAGATAGACCTAAATAATTCTTATCACTTGACTGCATTTAAATATTAAAATTGTGCACTTTATTTTCAAGTAATTTTTCTTTCTGATGTAATTAGTGTCATGTGGAAGGTCAGCACTTTATATGTGTTTCATTTGTTTACTTTGTGAATCATTGTATTTCTATGTCTTACATTTGAATTATTTCTTTTGTAATTGTTTGCTAGCTGAGAAAAGATGTGATTTAAATAAATAAGTAAATTACTAACTAAGTAATTAAGTAAATCAATCAATCAATCAATCAATAAAAATAAATAAATAAATAAATAAACAATAAACGTACCTTGCATGAGTGAGGCATATGACCAGCCAAGAATACTTGAGCTAGCATGTGACATGCTGTCGTGACGCCATTTATACACAGCGCATAATAGACCAGCTTCTGATAGAGACCAAACTCGCCTATCTCACCCAGGAGAATATCAAACTTCATGATCTCGAGTGCAATGGAGGTATTGCTCCGTCAAATATTGAAAATCTTAATAAGATTCTTATCAGGTTCAAAAGCAACGCTATAATCCCTTCAAGATACGCAACGTGATTGCTTGCGGTAATCTTTTGTAGGGTGATTCTTGCTTCTCTAAACTTGAGATATTATTTTCTTCCGATAATAGTTTTGGTGGTTACAAGTTAAAGTGAGCAGACCAGAATGGTATAACTGCTATGATCATTGTTGAACAAAGTTTGGAAATGGATGTCCCCTGGTGTGCACCGCCCCAAACCATGCATGCATCCGGTCTGATCCGGACCATCAAAAGTGAGGAAATGAAAAGTTTCAGTTGAACTTCAGTATTTTCATTGCAGATGTGTTACATGACTCAATTTTTACGCTAACAGCTGACCTTAACAACATTGAGAGTGATACTCGAATATGCTAATGAAAAAGGAGACTAGCATGTTCAAACGGCTACTTGAAGTCTTGAACTTATAGGCGAATAATAAGCTAACATTAAGTTCATTTAAACCAAAAGTCGAACAAGAGACTGACATTAATAAGAAAAAAATAACAATAATGATCATAATGATAATAATGATGATGATGATGATGATATAATAATAATCATAATAATGATAATAATCATAATAATGATAATAATGATAATAATAATGATGATGCCGATGATGATGATGATGATGATGATGATATGAAGAATAAGAAAAAAAAGGAGAAGAAGGACAAGAACAAGAAGAAGAAAGAGGAAAAGAAGAAGAAGAAGAAGAAGAAGAAGAAGAAGGAGAAGAAGACTTTTTTTACTTTTCAAAATGAAACTTTATTTACGAGCCGTGTATCTAAATACAAATTATCTACAAATAAAATATTGCAATGATATATTTAGTGTGTTTGACCGCAGGCCATAGATCCAGTAATAATAAAATCAAAATACCATTACAATGTAAAACTAATGTCAACCGATCAAAGAGCGACGTTGTTTTATTTAAGACAATAACGTTCGTTACAAACAATTACAAGTACAAATATTACATGCTTAAATTATATTGACCAAATTAGGTCAAAGGAATTGCTCACAGAGCACAATGCATTATTTACACACCATCGCTTTGTGAAGGCTGTAACGTTATTTTGTAACTTGAAAAATTCAAAGTCGAGAATAATTCTATTTTTTAATTTGGATTTCCAAACTACTAGGAGATCTAAAAAATTCAACGTGCGGTATAGCCAATAAATTGTACTTTTGAAACTAATTATCAAAAAATTACATAAGCGCACAGCTTCCCTGCAACGACCCGAAGCATGAGGAACCAGGGCCCAGTACAGATCGAAGTCAACATTGATGTTTTTGATCAGTTCATGAATGAGATGATGGAGGACGTTGAGTGATTCCTGGATGGCTGGACACCGTATGAAGAGATGGATGATAGTTCCAGTTTCACCGCACCATCCGCATTGTGCTGGAATGTCGTGATTAAAATGGTGAAGGACCGGTAGCGAAGGCAAAACATTGTGGAGCAGTTTATACTGTGTATCACCGTCCTTTTTAATGGTCCAAATTATTTTCCTATCACTCGAGATGACTCCGCTTTCATGCCAAAAAGATGGGCTTGCTGGGTCGTGACAGTTCAATCGATGTTTCATAATGCGGTATGTAGATTTTGTGGATAAAGTAGAAGTCCCGAAGTTTCCCAGTTTGGTCACGAAGGGGGTGGTTGTGCTGAAATGTTGACAAAGTGGGTTTTTTAGTCCGGTCGACGTAAAAACAGTAGAGAAAGACGACATTTTAAGATGGAGAGTTCTTGGCATATCAAACGTCGAGATAAGCGTTGAAGAGTTGTGTTGTAGACTGGGTGGAGTGGAAGACTGTCAGCTGTGCGCCACTTGCCATTGATGGGGTCAATGATGTGTTTGATGAGCCTGATTCCACACACAAAAAGCCGTGCAGGGAAAGCTGCGCTGCCTTCTAGCGCGGGAGGAATTAACGGGAAAATGATTAAGTGGTACATTTAAAACATGATTAACTGACAGGGAAGCAGTGTCGATGTGAGCTCCTGAGGACCTCCAAGCAATAGTATATCTGAGTAAAAGCACTGAAGAGTTGTGAAGTATTTCGGGTCTAAATCAATAAAACATAATTGAGAATCGAAATTTAGACCCCTATAATTCTTTAGATTGAGAGAGCACAATAAATAGGCCGGGTGAGTGCATAGGTAGGTTAGGAAAACGTTGTAAAAAACAAAAACGAATGGTATAAACTCGTGCTTGGAGAAAAGCTAAACCAAGTCCACCATTACCGGGTTCACTGAATAAGATTTGTTTCTTAATAAGATGCCGTTTGTTAGACCAAACAAAATTGACTAACATGTCTTGGAGTTCATTGAGTGTGTGATGGGGGACCGATAGGGTCGCCAAAAAATGAAAAACTTTTGTAGCGGCTAATTGGTTAGCTACAAGAACCTTGCCTTTAAATGATAGATAATTAGAAAGAGGGGTCCACCGAGAAAGTGTTTTCTTTAGTTTATTTTTACAAATCGTCCAATTTTGCTGATTATATATATTAGTATTTTTAATACCTAAGTGAACTCCAAGAAAAGTTAGTCTTTCAGTACTCCACTGGCAGCCAAGTGGTTTTTCACTTCGCCTGGACCATGAACCAGCCCACAGGCCTTTTGACTTACTGTAATTTAAACAAGCATTAGAAGACTTACTGTAGGTATTATAAACATCCTGAATAATATTAAAACCAATATTAGAAGATAAAAATATCGTTACATCATCCGCATATGCGGATACAGAAACATTCAAATTGACATTAGGTATTTTGAAATTACATTGTGCTAAATTTTGTCTAAGTAAATGGAGAAAAGGTTCAAGTGCTATTGAGTATAGCATGCCCGACAGAGGGCATCCTTGACGAATTCCCTTTTGGAAACAGAAAGGCGCGGTTAGAGAACCGCATACTTTAACAAAGCTTTCTGCATGACAATACAATAATTTGACACTAGATATGAAAGAGTCCCCAAACCCCATTGCCTTCATTGTATCAAAAAGATATTCATGGATACATTATCAAAAGCTTTCTTTTGATCGAGATTGACCACGGCAAGAGAGACATCAGCAGAATTTGCATAATGAATAATGTCTCTTACTAAAATTATGTTATCATAAATGGTACGACCCGGAATACAATATGTTTGGTCCTCATGAATTACACTCCCAATGCATAGTTTCAGTCTATTGGCAAGTGTTTTTGCAAAATTCTTATAGTCAACGTTTAGGAGGGAGACAGGACGCCAGTTGGTAATATCGGCGAGATCTCCCTTTTTGGGGATGAAACTAATAATGGCTCTACGAAAAGAACGTGGTAGACTACCACATAAACGAGAATATTGTAAGACTTCAAAAAAATCATTCTTAAGTGTGGGCCAGAAAATTTGGTAAAATTCTGTAGTAAGGCCATCCATACCCGGTGTTTTACTTTTTCCTAGTTGTTTAAAGATCACATTGCAAGAAAATTCCATCAAAATAAATATTGGCTTAATACTTATTATTGCATAGATGGCATAAATTAAACAAGGTTATCCAAATTCAACGCTTGGAAACATTTGAATTAATGATTATTATCAATTATAAAACGGTAAAATACAGCCCCCGATATAGCAGCTGAAGAGCTCCTTGAACGCTGCTGAGATGTGTGACGACACACGAAGGACCAGTCCTGTCTAAGCAGACGATGTCCCATAGCATCTTACACATTTTTCAGTGCCTGTTTTGTCATCTCCTCTTCACTTATTTCTCTTACTTGACTAGCGTCAGTCTTAATGTTAGTCTGTTGCCTCACTCTTAACTTCATGTATGGTATTATTTTGATGAAAAATGCAGCGTTAAAAAAATAAAGGAATCAGTCACTTGTAAACAAAATAAGACGCCATTGTATTTTCAGCTGCTTGCACCGGGGCATGTTCGGCGTTTCAAGAGGGAACGAATACAATCTGTGATATTATTCGGAGGGCTTTTCAATTTGAAAGTGGGGTTTATTTCATTGATCATTGACCCTTCTCCTGTGTATTTACTATCAAACGGTTTTAGTTATCAGAATCGGTTCACTTTCCCTTTTAGAATGGTGTGAAATAAGGTCATATTTAAATGTACCAAACTCTTTATAATTTGATAAATAATTGCATTGCAGTTACGTTTATTCATTATAGGACGTCGTCTGCTTAAGCATGATTGTTCCCTTGTGTGACGACATCAAAACTTCGCTATATTTCTGGCGAATCCTCGGATATTCCAGATGCTGAGAAGAGCTTTTATTTGTGTTGTTTTTATAATCATCATATACGCAGTTGACATAAAACTTATACGATTGCCATCTGTAAGCTTCCCGGTTTCTAGTGATACATTAATTGCCATATTTGTGATTTTCTTTGGATAGCTACTTTAACAGCTTTTCTTCTAATGCCTTTCGCCTTTCTTCTAATGAGAAAGGCGTAGCGAGGTCTTTCTGTTCTTCTTGTTCCAGACATTTAATGTTGGATAGAAGTTCAGCAGAATTATTATCAATGGGAGAAAAGCTATAAAGTTCCTTGTAAAAAGAGTATACATGGTTTTTAATTTCATTTTCGTTTTCTGTGATATGACCCGAAGAGAGACGGATACGAGATATTCTTTTCCGTGATGAGTTCGACTTCTCTAAATTATAAAAAAAGGATGAGCTTATATCAATCTCTTGAATTAGTTTAAAGCGTGATCTAATCAGAGCTCCCTTCGCATCATGTTTTAATAAATTATTAAGTTCATTTCTGTTTCTATTTATTTCTTGTTTTGTGTCACTTGACAAACTTGAGAGAGATTGGAGCTTTGCAATGGTGTTGTTAATGTTCAAAAGGGCTGCCCGTTTTTCATTAGCCATCTTTTTTCCATACATCTGAGCAATTTTTTTTATTTGGGATTTACCTGCATCCCACCACATCAAAATGTTTACATATTCATGTTTGTGTAGCCTCCAATCGCTCCAAAAAAGTAATATGATATTTCTAAAATTCTCATCTTCAAGTAGAGAGTTGTTGAAATGCCAGTAGGCACTGCCCCTGGGTTTTTGGTGGGGAGGTTTTAATTCTAAGTACCCCGCATCATGGTCAGAAAGAGAGCATGGTAAAATACTGCATTTGTGAAAAGATGGTATGAGACTAACAGGCAGATAAAAGCGATCTAGTCTGGCTCGTGAGACGCCATGAATATTGCGTGGGTTGGTCCGATGCCAAGTATAGGCTTTTTGGGAGGGATTGAGTCTGCGCCATGCATCGCATAGAGAAAAGTGTTCAATCGTATTATCAAGATTTGTAGAAATTTTAGGTCTATGTTCTTTTGGCATGCTCAGGCGATCAAGTACTGGATTAAGGGTACAATTAAAATCTCCCCCTAACACAATAGCGCCATTATTTATTGTGCGTAAATGGGCATGAAGTGATTTAATGGCTATTAGGGCATGATTATCATCATGTGGTATCAAAATATTATACAAGTGATAAAAGGTATCATCAATGCTAATCTTTGAGTATAAAACATGACTATCAACTATAGCAAAGCTATCAAACGAGCCAACCAGGTTCTTCTTCACAAGTGTTGTTATGCCGGATCCTCGTGAGGTACCGGCAGTGCAATTTACATGATATGATTTCCATAAATTCCAACAAGAAGAACGTGGCGTTAAATTATAAGTTTCTTGCAGAAAAATAATATCAGGTTTGAGAGCAATATTGTCAATATATGAATGTATGGAGGCGTTTTTCGCTGAACTAGAACATCCTCCTGTGTTCAGCGTGAGGAATGACAAAGTCATTACGAGGGAGAGAGTATGCAGGGCCATATAAATCATGTTGAAAATTAGGCACACTCTTCTAATTTCTTGATTAATTTTTGTACCCGCTGTTGAGTACTTTTCTTAAAGGCTGGACTATTCCGTAAAGGGATCAATTGTCTTACAAGGCCAGGTACATTCGAAGTGAATTTCCGGGCAATTTCAACAGGTTTTTTTCTTGCCTTGACCACCTTAAGGAACTTCAACAAATCTTTGTCAGACAAAGGGCCCTGACTTGATGGAAAAGACGACGCCCACTCAGCGGAATCATCATCAGTCGACTGGGCGTCATCTCACATCGAAGAAGGGGTGGAAGGAGTCGGTGAGGAGGACAGGATGACAGGGGAGGATGGGGTACCCAATATTCTCGGTGTAGAGGGGGGGGGGGTTCCGAACTTTACGTGGTGGTGTAAACGAAGTGAGGGGGGTAAAAGTGGGGGAAACTGTAGGGGTTTTTGTGGGAGTTCTTTTTCTTTTGGCGACAATGTCCGAGAAAAGTCTAGTGGGGGGTGGTGGAGTTGGCAAAGATTGTTCTGGGGCATTTGGGGATTTAGAAAAACCGGTCTTGTTTGTTTCGGAAACCTTCCGGGGACTTTCAGTTTGGGCGTGGTGGGAAGGCCCGTCAGAGGGGATGTTCTGTACTGGGGCAGACTCGACTGTTTTAGGCTCAGTTTGCGTGACATGTGGTTTTAAGCCCTTGGGGTGGTGTTTTGGGCCAACTTTGCCCTTATCCGAGACTCTCTCGCTCTGTTTTTGACGGTCTGTCTTTTTGCAAGACCGGCTAAGATGGCCCACTTCTCCGCATTCAAAACAGCGCACCTCGTCCGTCGAGACAAAAACACGATAGTTCACACCTTCATGAGTGAAATCAAGATGGGCAGGTGGGGTAACATTAGGAGTAATAAGCACCTGAACCTGTCGCCGGAAGGACATGATATGTGAAAAGGCCTTATCTTTGAAGCCTAATGGAATGGAACGAACTTGCGATACAACCTTGCAAAAAGCAGCAATTTGTTTCACTAATATGTCATTGGGTATTTCAGTGTAAATATTCGAGAGAGAGTCAAACGGGTTGTGGGCAATGTAAGCGGGCGATTTAACCGGGTTGTGGGCAATGTAAGCGGTGACACCTCAATAAACGTGTTCTGAAAAGTGAAGCCTTTGTCTACAGCATCTTGGACCGCCGCGCGAGAATAAGCCAGTTCGGGGTTAGCGCATGGTACAAATGACCCCAAATATCCACAGATATTTTAGACATGGAGGGTCCCTTTATGTGCACTTCAGAAAAATAACTCTGGGAGTGATAGAGGTGCCTCATGAATAGCTTTTGTTTCCCCCTTTAAAAAGAATACTTCCACCTGGATATCATGGATTGCACCATTAGTGCATAATTGAATAATGATTACATGACATTCATGAGCACATATCGAATATTAGTGTCAGTGGGTTTTAGAATTTGGTACAGATGACCTTTATCTGCTCATGCTCAGATTGCATCTCCGAAATGGCTTATTAATAGATTGCAATTCTCTGTTGGCTGATCCGAGATGCCGAGACAATACAGTCAGCTGGTACACATGAGTTAGCAAATTCCTTTACATATTCATGAATTGAAAAAGTCGGTGTCGAAACAAAAGAAATTCCATTCTTTCGACTGACTCGAGAAGGCAGAACGCCAGAGTGTTGCCTCGCCGATTGTTGGGCTGAGGTCCCGGGAAGATCCCGTGCCTCCAGCCCAGCATCAGCAGCCATGGCCACCTTACACAAAGACAAGAAAAACAACACTTAAAAATACACAATTTTACATAAAATAACAACCCAACAATGGTGGACTTAAACTGGTTTTGTCTTAAGTAATGACTATACACACACTTATCACAACAAATAGGACCAGAAAGGGTCTAACAAACGGTTTTTAAGCGAAAACTTACGGAGCTCACACTAGACACGTCCTTCCACTAAGAAGAAGAAGAAGAAGAAAAAGAAGAAGAAAAAGGAGGAGGAGAAGAAGAAAAAGAAGAAGAAGAAGAGAACGTAGAGGTGTCGTAGTCGAGTGGTTCAATCACTTGACTGGGAATGCAAAGGTCGTGGGTTCGAACCCCGGCACGGCACCTTGAGCAAGGCATTTTATCTACATTGCTTCTCTCCACCCAGGTGTTAAATGGGTACCCGGGAGGATGCGAACGTCATTGTGGTTGGATTAGCATGTGCGCGCTTGGAAACAGGCGACTGGCTGGAATGCTCCCCGGAGGAGTTGAGAATGTGCACTGTAAAGTGCAGAATCGCAATTGAATCCAGTGACCGGGGTAATAATGCTGTAAGAGCTTTGGTCGGTTACATTGTAACTGGTAAGGCGCTGTAAAAGAAACAGCTGTTATTATTATTATTATTATTATTAAGAAGAAGAAGAAGAAGAAGAAAAGAAAAAGAAAAAGAAGAAGATTGATGATAGTAATAATCAATCATTAATGTGCCATATACCATACACCACGGACGCCCTATTAAGAAATGAGTACTCAGGATTTTTGTTTCACCAATTTAAGATACCATTTTCAGAAGAGGACCATATTTCAGAGGAATTGATAAAGACACTCAAAGCTGAGAGCTATAAACTCGTTTGACATTGCTTGGGAAGCTAGGAAGACGGTTAGACGAATTTCAACATTGATTGACTAAAAAAACTTTCATTGAACTTTCATTGACTCGGGAACCATGTTAGCTGTACCTTGTTTATGTTTTCATGATAATATACGTCAAAGCTAGAAGAGCGAATGTTTTCATAAGGAAATGTAACTGTAAGTTCATTTAAACCAAAAGTCGAACAAGAGACTGACATTAATAAGAAAAATATAACAATATTAATGATGATGATGACAAGCGTGATTTTTAAATATGATAATGAAAATAATAATAATAATAATAATAATAATAATATTAATAATTATGATAATAATCATAATGATATGATAATGATATGAAGAAGTATTAAAAAAAAGGAGAAGAAGAAGGAGGAGGAGGAGATGATGAAGAAAAAAGAGGAAAAGAAGAAGCAGAAGAAGAAGAAGAAGAAGAAGAAGAAAGAGAAGAAGAAAAAAAGAAAAAGAAGAAGATTGATGATGAAGAAGAAAATGAGGAAGAAGAAAAAGAAGGAGAAGGAGGAGGAGGAGGAGAAGAAGAAGAAGAAGAAGAAGAAGAAGAAGAATAAAAAGAAGAAGAAGAAGAAGAAAGAGAAGAAGAAAAAAAGAAAAAGAAGAAGATTGATGATAGTAATAATCAATCATTGATGTGCCATATACCATACACCACGGACGCCCTATTAAGAAATGAGTACTCAGGATTTTTGTTTCACCAATTTAAGATACCAATTTCAGAAGAGGACCATATATCAGATGAATTGATAAAGACACTCATAGCTGAGAGCTATAAACCCGTTTGACATTGCTTGGGAAGCTAGGAAGACGGTTAGACGAATTGCAACATTGATTGACTAAAAAAAACGTTCATAATTGAACTTTCATTGACTAGGGAAACATGTTAGCTGGACCTTGTTTATGCTTTCATGATAATAGACGTCAAAGCTAAAAGAGCGAAATATTTTCAGACGGAAATGTAACTGTAACAGGAGATTACAACCATCTTGTGAAGTGAATAATAACAGTGTATCTAACGTCGAAATGGTAAAGGCACTGTCAAAATGACGGGTTCCAGGCTCCAGCATAATTGTAATCATGGTAATGAGAAGCCAACAGGTTGCACATGACATGCTCAAGGCCAAATTGGCCCATCGATGGCCCATTCAAGACAATTAAATTTGATTAATCCCCCCCCCCCCCCTCCCCGAGGTTGACCAAATTCAAAATAGCTGCCAAAGTGTTAAAATGCCTACTTGCATGTAACTTGAGTTTGGGCTTTAAAGCAAAGCTAATATAGGCAGAATCGTTGGGTCACTCCATTTCATTAAGATGGCCGTCACATTATTGGCATTTTAAAGTTTATGTTATATTTGGAAGCTTATAACTTGGTATTTGGAATTTAGTATTATGCTGGAAATTTCTATAAACAGAAAATATCAGTCTAATATTTATAACATGTTTCTCTCCTTATTGAAGAGTCATATATGAACAATATACATTAATATCCCGATGAAGCAAAAAAATACTTTTCTTCTGCAAATAAATGTTATTATGCCAAAATAAACTATAATCAAATGCAAAATAACTAAGTGATAAAACTCCACTTTCCTCTCATTTCAACTCCGTGGCCATATTGACAAGAGACAAAACTGATATGTCCTCAAGAAACACCCTATGATAGACATCGTAAGATTTATAAAGATGTCAATTAATTGCTGTATCCTTAAACATAGGCAACACCTATTAAAGGTCAATCCATACTTTGTAGTAAAAAAAAAAAAAAAAGAAAAAGATAAACATAATGATGAACGTTTGAAAGAAATCGGACCAAAATTAGAAAATTATCAATGTTTGAGAAATGAGATCACTAAATCTATGTGACTCTCAAATTGGCAGTCGGGTCAGTCGATTGTGAGTATTCCTGGTCAATTCTAGATTTTGTAGTACACCTTCATTAAATTTTTGAAAATTGACATATTAGTCATTCTGTGTGTTGGAACAAATTGGAGAGTTGTCCGCCTTACACCATAGTGACATTCAAATTGTATAGGGATTAAAACTTTCATATTGCTTGTCCGATTTCGTTCAAACTTTTAACAATCTGCTTTTCTGTTTTTTCTGCTTTCTTTCAGAGCAATTTGCCATTACGATTAGATGTCCCTTTAAAAGAAAGAGGACCTGAATACATAATTCTTTAGCATATTAACCATTTTGCATTTTGGTGCTTTATGCGTCAGTGCAAAAGTATCAGATGCAAATTACATTTCAACACTTATGCAGTATTCTTCAATTTGATGGCAGTCTTGGGAATGAAATACCCAACTATTTAAATTATTCGGCATGATAAGATATACCTTGGTTTCATTGTAACATGCTTATGTCTATTTTATCCATAACTTCCTCCCTACACGATATAAGCTTTAAGACAAAGCATAAACTTAATGCAAATAATCACATTTTGAAACAGACCAGTGGCCATTTTGAATATGATGGCCATCTTAATGAAATGAAGTGCTTATAGAACATACTGCCTTGCCAATAGTTATACTTTAAAGTATGCACATTCAAAACACTTTGGGGCCGTGTTGAATTAGGCAGTCCTCTTGTGAGGGAAAGAATTGTCTTTGATGGGCCATCATAGGCCCATGTGATTCCTAAAGTGGGATTTTATATGACCTTGATTTCCAGATTAATGTCTACCAATTAAAATTTTAACCAAATACTTTTTACAAATCTTATTTTGCAGATAATTATGTGGGGCCTTTATATGCCTTTATTTGTTATTTTGACGCAATTCAAATCAAAGATGGTTTGGTTGTAGCGGAAATAATCACCTGGGCCCATTTGCATAAAAAGCTGCGTTTAAGCGCAAGTCCCAAATACGCGATCCTGGTTGGTTGAAAATTAAGTTGCGTTTATGTTTTTTGAGTTACGTTTAAACGCAACTTTTTATGCAAGAGGGCCCAGATGATCATTCCCACTACAACCAACCATCTTTGATTTGAACTTCGCTATCAGACAAGAAAGTTTATCTGATTATACGCATATTTATCACTGGTGCCCACGTTCGTGAAAAAATATTTATGTCGACACAATATTATTTATTTGCTACTCATTTACTGTCCACATTATAAGAGTCCACAGAAAATTCGATTTATCGATGAAGCTGCTACACCATCAAATTTGTATGCATTAATTGACAAACATGACGAACATGAAGAGAACTCGTAAATGAGAAGTCAGAGACCCTAAATAGTGATTTAGCCAATTTAGGTATTTTGTAACGTTGCCATGAAATTTGCTTTTCGTCTACTATATTGTCTTTATATCTTTATTGGGTAATATAACTGTACCTTTGGTTTTATATTGGCCTAGTAGTAGTAGTAGTATTTATTTCCGTATAAAAAGCATAATGACAATAATATACGGTGGACTGCCCACATTCAGCTTTACCGACATAGGAAAGCAGGGGAGCGTTTCCTCAAGTGTTTTGTCAGTAATTTTTTCCGACAACTGTTATAAGCTAATGAAGTCCTTGCATCTGATTGGCTGAGAGCAAATTTGTCAGTAAAAATCACTGACAAGACACTTGATGAAACGCTCCCCAGGTCTCCGTGGGGTCCAGAACAATTACATAGATAAAAACAAAACATAAACAAACATCTGAACAAAACAATAGATACATTATCAATAGAAAACATTACATACACAACAAGTAATCATAGCAAGAGAAGTGAAAAAAAGATTATTTAAAAAAAAGGGGGTCCATGCGCTACAGTTCTACAATCTTGGATTTGAATATATTTACACGAGGGGAAGATATGATATGAGGAGGAAGTGTGTTGTAAGTTTTTGCGTTTCTATATTTGAATGATCTTTTGAGGTAATTTTGTTCTTGGTTTGGGTAGTTTTATTTGAGCTCCAATTCGGGAAGGGTAGGAATGGGTTATCAACTCAAATTCATTTCTTAAACATTTTTGGGATCATTCCTTCTTTTTTCCAAGAGTTGCTGCAAGACAGAAAAAAAGTTTGTGCCTATGTAGGCCTAACGAAATATATCCCGACTCGAGATGGGCGGTTCCCTTTTGCATTGTCCAAATACAGTTCAATTCGAGTTCGATAAGGGGAGAGGGGAGACTGGGGGGGGGGGGGTTTAGAGTGGAGAGGGGCGGAAAATTAGGGAGTAGAGACGAGGGTTGGGAAGAAAGATGGATTGCGGGGAGAAAAAGAATATGAGATAGAAAGAACAGTGATATATTTGGAGGAGGAGGAGAGTGTGTGAGAAAGAGGGAGAAAGAGAGAGAGAGAGAGAGCATTAGAGAGCTAGAGAGAGAGGTAGGGTGGGTTGATAGACCAAATATCGTTTAATTCAAGCAGGAAAGAGAGGTGACAAGGAGAAACTAGAGTGAGAGAGGGAAGGAGAGAAGTGGAAACAGAAAGAGCACTGGCAAAAAGCTAGCCTACTCTTGAGCAATATTTTATCGTCCTTGGAAAAAAATACAATATATCCATAGTAACTGAAATCAATAAATTATAACAACATGCAATAGAACACATTTATACAATTTGTATCAAACCAAAGTATTTTGAAAATGACGAATGTAGATAGATATTATCGTGGACATGTTTAAATAATATCTACAGATTATGATAAAGACTAATACACATAACAAAAGGTGGAGAAAGCTCAATGGCTAAGGTCCTTTTAATGGAACTTGTAGACGCCTTTTCAATCCGGCACCAGTTTGGAGCTAATGAGTAATAATAATAATAATAATTTTTGTACTTATATAGCGCACAAATCTGCCTGAAAGAGGCACCCTAGGCACCCCATAAGCATTTTTTCTAAGAGTGTAGTACTGAAAGTAATCTGATTATTACACGAAACATCACAATTAAGAACACGAACAGACTATGTCCTCATTCAGATTAAAATACTTTCAGATAATGACGGGCTATACTATTAATCATAATGTATACTGATCTTAATCATTATACATACAGTCAGTCACATGAAAGCTTACAAACTGCATGTATCGCATTATGAACTGATTAATTTATCACGATCGCAAAGACTTTTGAAAAATTAACCTGAGGCAGTTTCAAGCCTTGTTCATCACCTATCGAAATGTGTGAATATATCACAAAGACATATTACGTAATCCGAACATGATTCTATGGGATATACAACAGGGTAATGAAATTGACCTTGAGGTGATTTCTCGACAGTCTTTGCGATCGTGTTTTATGCATATACCTCACACCAATGGTCCATTTTGCTGGCTATGAAGACCTGCGCCATTCCATGGAAAGCGACGGGTAATGAGATGACACATACCATGACGTAAACCCATCTTTGATAACGACCAAACTCTCCAATAACTCCTAAAATATGATCCAACTTCATCTTGTTTTTAAAGAAGTTCTTCCTTAAACCGGATAACTCTGGCAAGGTTTAGTTCGACCATCTGACAAGTATTTTCGATAGCTTTTAGTGTGTTTCTGGTCTGACTCGACTGGCAGTATCAACCAGTCATCAATTAATGAGAGGTTACTTTGCCCCTCGGGGCGCAATCTTCGGACAGACTGGTCGCCGCGCAGCATGCACGCTCGTGCGAGATTCGGTCGGGTTCGTGCATGCATGCAGTTCGAAATGTAATCTCAGTAGTCCGACGAACGCGTTCGACGCACAACCTTTGTGTGCGAGGGAATGGGGCCTATGAATGGGGCTTACGCAATCCTGACTTTCCCCAAGGCCGCCTGGTGGCGTATCCCTTTAAATTTTACCCCGTTATTCTGATATTCAAGCGAGTTTGCACTCTTTGATGATATAAAGTTGTGTTTTTGCCCACTGTAAGGAGCAATATTGCCTTAGTGGTGTCGGTGCAAGGTGTAGTTACAGGGACACGGGGTGAGGGCCCGGCCATTGAAATACGTTAATTATGGCGGGAAATAGCTGGGTTTTACAGGTCATCGATTTGATATAATCATTACCCACAGCCATTATTTACCAAATTGAAAGCCATTTCTCAACAAACAAACAAATAAACAAACAAATAAATACATGTATCCTCATAAGATTGCAGCGAGTTTGTTCCGTTGTTTACAGTCATTCATGCATGGAATAGGACACTAAGGACAACCACGTAGGTAGGATTTAATAATATTTCAGGGGGCGGTTGTGACCAAAGCTGTCGAGACCAAAAAATACGGGTCTCCCTCCAAGCAGTTTCCAAAAGTTGACAAACCTGCATTTGTGTGCCCCTCCCCCTTATATAAAATCCTGGATCCGCCCCTGGTAACAGGGGTGGGCGCAGGGCCTATGGAGAAATATAAGGGCTGGTAGCACCTTTTTAAAGGAAATTTTATCAAATTTTGAGAGAAAGATAACGGCTCGTATAGCACCTTTAGGCGGAAAGTTAGTTCGACGCCCTGACTGCTTTTCAATTATTTGGCAGCAATACTGCACTGTACATTGTAACAGCGGTGGGCGCAGGGAGGGGAAAGTTCCCCCTTGAAAGCTTGACGTGTTAGCAAATTTTGAGAGAAATATAACGGCTCGTAGCACCTTTTTAAATGAAATTTTGGAAAATTTCGGAGAAAGATAGCGGCTCGTAGCACCTTTATAGGCGTTTTTCTCCTCCCCCCGCTTTTTCGCTTTCCTTTTTTTGGCAATCCTAGGTTTTATCGGTCTAAATTATTTAGGCTGCTAACTAGGGTTAGGGTTAGGGCATAGACGAGCTGAAGTTAGCAACCTAAAATAAGTTTAGACCGCTAAAACCCAGGATCGCCCTTTTTTTTTAGTTGGCTTTTGGGGGCGACTGCCCCACCTGGCTACGCGACTGACTATATAAGGATCCCTTATACCCTTCTCTCCATATCTAGTGAAAACAATTCCGAAAGCTTGAAGTCAGATTTTCAGAAATTCTCTTTTCGAGGCTAGGATTGTTTTAAATCAACACGAGAAGCACAGAATAATTCGCAAGCAAAAAGTAATAATGAAAAAAATTTAAAAAAAATAAAAAGAGACGCTCACATTTTCAACTCTGCATAATGAAAAAGCCTCGACACATCCCGCATTTACTCTCAATGCTCTATATAATGAACAATAAGATTCATGTTGACTTAGCATTTACATAATCAGTCATTCAAACTACAATGGCTTATCCCTTTACTCTGACAATCTAGGGGGTATTATCCCGTCTCATCGTTTTCTTCAAATTTCAATTCGATTTTTGTTGTTCTTCTTTTGATTGAACTCAAATCAAAGATGTTGGTTGTCGCGGGAATGATCATCTAATGAATTTCACTACCAGACAATAACAATTACGGTATACGAGTATTTATCACCTGTGTGTCTATACGCGTTTGTTCAAAAATATTACTTTTATGTCGACAAAATATTACTTATTTATGACTGTCCGCATGAACTGTCCTCATAAAATTCGATTTATTGATGGAGCTGCTAGGTACGTACACCCTCAAATGTGTATGCATTGATGAACATGTAGAAAATCCATGGTATTATAGGAATGTAAATAGATGAAGCCAATTGTACTTTGGCGTGAAGGTACAGGTGTATTTGCTTTACGCGTATTATGTAATTTATTTATATCTTCAATGGGTAACATAATCTTACGCTTTGTTAGGGATTTTTTTTTTTTGGCAGTCACTGCCTCGAGACAGTATAAGCTTGAGCCCGCACTTAACAAAATATATATCGAGTAATACCCCAGTCATGACAACAGACCGAACAAAAACTTCCATTAATTACCCCCGAATAATCATGATAACCAAGAATCGGAGAATGGAGTCGTGGAGTCAGTTTGGCGGTGTGACTAACTTAATGGGCGGTTCCCTTTTACATTGTCCAAATACAGTTCATTTCGAGTTAGAAATAGTGAGTGAGAGAGAGAGAGAGGGGGTGGACGAACTAAGGGAAAGGGGGCATAGAGTGGGGATAGTGCGGGGAAAAGGGATTGGAGACGAGATAAGGAGGAAACGAGAGGGAAAGATATGGGCTAATTTCTTTTTACATTCTTCAGCTACAGTTCAGATGGAAGAGAGAGAGGAGAGATACAGGAGAGAGAGGGAGAGAGAGAGAGAGAGAGAATGAGAAGACAGTTAGGGAATTGAAAGATAAGCAGGAGAAAAAAAGCGTCTAAAAACTACAGACGCTGACAGGGGGAAATAATCATAGCAAATCCAAGGACGGGGCCGGAGAAGAGAGGTAGGGGAGAAGAGAGAGAGAGAGATGAGGAGGAGCTAGGAGGACAGATTTTCCCGATTGCAGAACATATCCTCTATAATTCAGCTTAGAATAGTTATACCTTCTGATAATAATTGGCTACTTTTAATCAAAATGTACTGTACATCGATCCTGATTATTTCAATCACTTACAAATTAATATGAACTATAAGTAATTTATTCATACCTCACACCAGTGGTCCATCTTGCCGGCCGTGAACACCTGTGACATTTGATGGAAAGCGACGGGTAATGAGATGACACATACCGTGATGTACACCCATCGTTGATAACGACCAAACTCTCCAATAACTCCTAAAATATCATCCAACTTCATATTGGTTTTCAAGAAGTTCTTCCTTGAACCTGATAACTCTAAACAAAAGTTTGATTCGACGATCTGACAAGCACCTTCGATAGTTTCTACTCTGACTCTCTTGGCCGAAGAAATGGTCAATAATGAGAGGGCACTTCGCAAACTACCAGTTAGTACAGTTTATCCGGTCCTTTGTCACGTTTGTAAAATGCACAACTGGATTGTCGCGCAACGTCAAAGTTTACACTGTCATTCTGACATACATCTAAGCTTGCACTGTACAAATTGTATAAATCTGTTTTTTGCTCTACCAAGAAGCAATATTGACTTGCTGGTGTCAGTGCATGACTTACCTACGGAGCAGGGCTTACTGAGGGGGGGCAACCCGTGAAATACTTTAAATTTGCCCCCCCCCCAAAAAAAAAAAAAACAAAAAAAAAAAACAAAAAAAAAATGTGCATTTTACATATTGTACAAAATATTGGGTAAAATTTGCCCTGCATGAGGGTAATACACGCATGCGACCAACTTCTAAGCTATTATATGCCGCATCGGAGTCATTTTTGCTAATTTTTTACTGAAAGGCGATTGTGATTGGACAAAACGTTTCCCAAGTTGCGTATAAAATAATGTTACCAATAATTACGTAAGTATTGGGCAATTTTTACCCAACATTATTTAGAATGCGGGTCACTCATTTGATAATATTATACCCGTAGCCGTTATTTACCAAAGGGAAAGTCATTTTTTCAGCAAACAAACAAACAAAATTATCTTCACGGGATTAAGCGAGTTTATTTGGTTGTCCGTGCAGGGAAAAGTTCAAGAGTCGCAAGCCTTCTCTTTACATCTTGTGAAATCAATACATAAGGCTTGAAATCCGATTTTCAGAACATTTTCTTTTCGACGCTAGGCATCGCTCCAAAGCACTACATTGAGACTATCATCATTATAAACCTGAAAAGAAATGTATGAAATCAGTGGCGTAGCTAGAGTCCGCTGGTTATGGGGATGGTGCGAAAAATGGTCCTATTGTCTTCTTTTCTCTTCCTTTTAATTTTCCCCTTCTTTTCTCTCTCCTTTTCTCTATTCCTCTCATTTTGTTCTTTTTTTTCGCCATCCGATGGGGGGGGGGGGCACGTGCCCCACCGTATCTACGCCACTGTATGAAATAATCGCCCAATTCCCTCCCTTCGGGTATCATACCCAATTTTTCCTAACAAGAAAAAAAAGGATTAAAAAATGCTCAAATTTTCGAGTCTGCAGAAAGGGTAAAAACCGGTTGTCAGATATTCAACCTTGCTGACAGAATTTTTTTTTTAATTCCGACAAGCAAAAAAAAAGAAAAAAAGGAGGTCATCAATTACAAATCTGCTGCCCCTACATTTTTGATGGACGGGTATCACACCCCCTCAAGCGACGCCCCTGTTTCCCCCTCTCTTTTTAGTACCTTTGGACGTCCCCGTGCAATATTTGTTGTACGACGTAAGTCTTCTATGCAGCTACTAGTATGTCATACAAAAAATGGAAAAAAACCTTTCGAGACGGTATATTATTGACTGAATTGACTGATTAAATACATGCATAGGGGACACTTTGCACTGAATCGACCCTTTTACAAATTTCGATATGTACCGTTTTTGTGGGTATAAAGTGAGGATTATTGTTTGCAATGGGGTTGATCCTTCGTATTGTGATTTAGAAAGCCAATATTTATCAAGGTGTACACACATGGAATATTTTAATAGGATATTTATTTCGGTGAAACGAGAAATCGATGCCAGTGTGTCTGACAATCTGAGTCTTGTTTTTGTTCGTTACGTTTGCATCGTTATCATCAAGCTGGGCATCTCTTCATTTCTTTTATATTCTCTTTCTCTCGTTTCCTCCTCCTCTCTCTCTCTCTCTCTCTCTCTCTCTCATTCTCTCTGAATGGATTAAAAGGGGGATGCATGCAAATTTTTTTTTAGGAAAAGCATAAAACATCTTCTAGAAAATCCGTATTTCACTTGGAGTAGTGATAGAATAAAGCACATAAGGCATAAACATAGAAATGAAGGCCTACTTCTTTATTTTTTTAAATGGCATCGTTTTTTAGTTATACTGGGTATGAACTAAGGGGCACATTAGCTAAAGGAGGGAAAATTCTACCTCAGGAGGGACGCTTATTCTATCACAGGAGGGGCATTTGTTCACTTGGAAGGAACATTTTGTTGGGGGGAGGGGGGAGGCAGGCACCAAATAAGATCTACAAAAGCTTAATATATTTGGCTTGGCTTGGTTATACTTGGGGAAAACTTACAGCTCATAAAACAGATGCAAAACTACAGAAAAAGAACTGTTGTTTTGTCATAAATTGGTATAAACTAAGAAACTAAGGGCAAAACAGAAGGAGCTATTGTGCCATATGGGGGTCACTTCACAAGGGGGATTTTGTTGCAAGAGTTGCACTTTTCTTGACTCTGGAAAAAGTAGGGGCATTAGCCCCCTCCCCCTGCCTCAGTTCCACTAATGCCATTGGCGTAAATCCGTACATTCCTTCTTTTCATGGGGGGGGGGGGGGGGAGTTGGCTTTGTTCTCCATGAATGCCCTCCCCCCCAGTTATTTCTTAATCTTTACTCTTACTCAAGTGAGAAAACCAATGCTGTTAAAAATCAAAACAAACCCCCCCCCCCCCCAAACAAAAAAACAAAAAAAAACACACAAACACAAACACAAACACAAACAAACAAACAAACAAAACAAACAAAAAACAACAAAAACAACAACAACAACAACAACAACACAAAAACCGAGCTCACTGGAAGAATGGAAGAATGGAAGAATGGATGAATGGCATGATGGATGGACAAACAACCCGAAACACAAACTAAACTGTGGAAGAGGCAAATAATTCAATTATGAAGTACAATGACAAAAAGTTTTTGTTTGAC
Organism: Heliocidaris erythrogramma; assembly: GCA_025617745.1. Taxonomy (NCBI): domain Eukaryota; kingdom Metazoa; phylum Echinodermata; class Echinoidea; order Camarodonta; family Echinometridae; genus Heliocidaris; species Heliocidaris erythrogramma. Next base: position 5,447,196 of record CM046858.1, read on the forward strand.
GATGAGATAATGGTTGTGATATACATGGTGAATAAATGGCTATCAATGAAGTTTATCGACCTTTTGAATTTGACCTAGGTCAGATTTGACGTATTTTCGAACTTGACCTGTGCTTTAGATGTAACTGTAGTAGGAATCCGGTGATCATACCTCAAAAGTACAAAGGTTATAACATGCAAAGTAATTTTCACTTAAAGTTCATTCACCTTTGACCATTTACATTGACCCATTTAAAAAGATGACATGCACCCTCAGATATACATGTACTTGTGGTTTGAATTTGGTGATCCTACCGCAAAGGTACAAAAAGATATTACTTTCACTGAAAGTTCATTGACCTCTTGACCTTCAACTCATTTTCAAACCTGACCTGCGCATTTAGGAGATGTACCTGTGGTATTAATTTGGTGATCCTACAGCAAAGGTACAAAAAGTTATTACTTTCACTGAAAGTTCATTGACCTCTTGACCTTCAACTCATTTTCAAACCTGACCTGCGCATTTAGGAGATGTACCTGTGGTCTTAATTTGGTGATCCTACCGCAAAGGTACAAAAAGTTATTACTTTCACTGAAAGTTCATTGACCTCTTGACCTTCAACTCATTTTCAAACCTGACCTGCGCATTTAGGAGATGTACCTGTGGTATTAATTTGGTGATCCTACCGCAAAGGTACAAAAAGTTATTACTTTCACTGAAAGTTCATTGACCTCTTGACCTTCAACTCATTTTCAAACCTGACCTGCACCTTTAAGAGATGTACCTGTGGTATGAATTTGGTGATTCTACCTTATATCCATATAGGCCAGGAGCCTGTCCCGAAACAGTCACCCCATTTTACATCCGAGACTTGACGCCATCCATGTCATTCACAAAATGTTTGTCAGCTCGAACGAAGCCGCCAGGTTTGGCCCCCATAGTCCCCCCCCCCCCCTCAAAGGCCCCCAAGTCGGGTCGATTTCAATTTGACCTAAATTGAATGACACAGGTTGTAATGCCTAAAATGGTTTTTCTCTACATCTAGAGCATTTTGGGCAGAAAAGCTTGGTTAAGGGGCACTTTGGTGTTTTTTTCAGGAGCGTGTTACACCTCCTTCCCAATGTAAATTGTTGTCAGTTTATATATTTTTGTAATGTACACCCATACCTCTTCCTTCTGAATATATTTGGTCCATGGGCCTCAAGGGGAAAAATTGCCCCAATTTTTAGGGGCCGTCTGACAACCCATCCCGATGGAAAATTTTGTCAGTTTTTGTGTTTTGGTAATGTATAGAAGCCATACACCTTCCTTCTGCCAAAGTTTGGCGCATATGTTAGAAGGGGGGGGGGGGGGGGCTCTTGGTGCCAAACCCGGCAGCTTCGTTCGAACTGACGAGTGTTTTGTGAATGACATGGATGGTCTAAGTATCTTGAAGGGATCTCATTTGTAAAATGAGGCGACTATTTTGGGACAGGCTCACAGACTTATATACAAAGTTATCGTCAGTGCTTACAATGCTTTTTGTAGAAAGTTCATTGATCTTAACCTTCTTTAAGAGCTGAAGCATTGAAATCATTTGAAACATCTATAGAATACTATTAACCATTATACACGTAGTTCATTCTGATGTAATTTATTCCATACATGTACTACTAAATAGTAATTAGGATGAAATCAGTATTCGGCTATGGCTGTTTTGATAATTTCAGAGATATATCACTTCTACTCCGGAAGTATATATAGGCCAACTAATTAAAAGAGGTGATACTTAACTTATCTCTCATCTCACACAGAAATTTAATACAATCAATGCAGTCAGATTGCAGTCAAGAGATTCAGATTTTAATCATGAATAAATTCAAGAATGAGTTCAAATATATTACTCTATTTGAATTCCCCTTAATTGTAGATCCCAACTTATACTTTGACAGTGCAGTAAGAATAGCTCGAAACTGTATAGAACAATACATGTACACATCAGGTACCATCTGTAAAATCACTTATTTGTTACAAGTAAGCTTGTAAAAACAGGATACATGTACATGTATGTGGCACAATCATCAAGTACTTTGGCAGGATTCATATAGAATGTCTGACATTTTCATTTCTAGTCTTTCCAAGGACCCTCAACCACAATAGGAAATATGAGGAGTCCAAAAAAAGAAAAAAAAAAAACACACTGATACCTAGCTGCATGATTACAAACAAGAATACTGCAGAGCAGTTTTTTTTTTGTATGCCCTTGTTTTTCTTAAATACCACAATATCCCTATGCAAAGTGGTGTTTGAAAGCAAAGTCACTACCAGATAAACAGAATAAATGATAAGATTAAAATGATTGCTACATGTATTGCAAAACCAACTCTGATTCAATATAACCGAGTTCTACATGAACTTCTAATATAATGTCTCACTGTTATTTGTATACATACAAACCTGCTTTAGCGACCACCTGTCTATACAGACCACATTTGTTTGTTACCCTCGAACAGTGTTTTTCACTGAAACATGAATTAAAGTAACCTGTACACAAAGACCACCTGCCAATAATAAAGACACCTTTGTTGTATCCATTGAGTGGTCTTTATATACAGGTCTAACTTTATCACCATTACTGACAGAAGCAGTTTTGAAGTATATCAAAATATTATTTCTACTCTGTTGTATCCATTGAGTGGTCTTTATATACAGGTCTAACTTTATCACCATTACTGACAGAAGCAGTTTTGAAGTATATCAATATATTATTTCTACTCTGAATACACATTCACACACTTGCAAACAAAAGCATATCTTTTTTTAAAAGAAATATATTCCTTTTTAATACAGAAGGGCCATTCTCACCTGCAGGGAACCTCAGCGAAGTTTTGTGCGGTTTTCCTTGTGTGGACAGAAAAATCGCACAAAAACTCGCAACTAAACTAGCGATTTTTCTATCTTCGGGAGTGGATTGCTCGTGAATTTTCCAATGTGAATTCAAACTCTCCAGAGTTTGTTACATCAAGTGTTTTGTCAGTGATATTTACCGACAAATTTGCTCTCAGCCAATCAGATGCAAGGATTTCAGTAGCTTATAACAGTTGTCGGTAAAAATCACTGACAAAACACCTGAACAGGTCGCGCGAAAGTTTGATCTGCACGTTCAATCTACAATGTCGATTTGTGCTGTATCAGAACGCACAGCACTGAAGCTGGAAACAAAATGTATGCAAGCACATTACAATGATCCCTAACTTCGCAGAGTTAGAAACTCTGCAAGATTTGGAAGTGTCAGTGTGAATCATTACTTGAAATGAGGCAAGTATTCTATCGTGATGATTACAAGTGAGAATGGTCCTATAGCTATATCGTCATGTATATGGTTATGGGGACATTCGCATTGTTATGATTGATCCGATGTCCCCATAACCGGGTTGTTTTCACAATGACGGAATAAATCGCATTGTTATAGGCCCCCATAAGCAGTATTGTCGGTAAACATCCATTGCAAACGTTTCACATCAGATTGCAATAATTAATAAAGCAGCTACACAAATTTTGTCATAAATACATTGAATACAAAAGAATGTCATGGCTGATAGTTCACACAAACAAGGTACATCCTTTAATGATAATTATATTTTCTTCTGACCAAACAGATGCCGGTCATATCGGGGGTCATATGAGTGATGATAAGCTGCAATCTGAAGAATAATCTAGCTGATAATTATGTTCGGGCCGCACATTCATGGCACATGTGTGTGCAGCCCCATATACCCATTTCTGTGTGCAGTGCAAGTGTTTACCAGGGAGATTGGGTCCATTTCTTATTATTTTGATGATTCCAAAACCTCACAGTATACACGACTACTTATCAAGACATAAACAACCGTTCCCAGTTGCTTTGAGAGAGTTTCATTCAGATTGTAATCGCATGACCACGGCCCTGTCTTATAAAGAGTTGTGACTGATTCGAATCGATCGCGACTCAAAATTGATCGCAACTCCTGTCTCTTAAATACACAGTTGCGATTAATTTTAAGTTGCGATCGATTTGAATCAATTGCAATTCTTTATAAGACGGGGCCCAGAACTCAACCTCGTCTTTAAACAACTGAACAGTTCCAGAATTATTTACAACTTTTCGGTTGTATGACACATGCTCCAATGACAATTGATCTGAGGTCAATTTCCTACTACACTAAGTGAAATCCTAATCCTTACTCTAAACCCAAACTAAAACCCAAAGGCAACCCTAACCATAACTGTATCCTAGATGAAATAAAGCCCGGGGCCCTGTTTCATAAAACTTGTTATCAATAACAACTTGCAATAACTGTTATAATCCTTGCATCTGATTGGCTGAGAGCAAATTTGTCATAGAAATGTGGTAGTTGATACTGATAACAAGTTTCAGGAAATGGGGCCCAGAACCAATGCCGGATCACCAACTGCCTGTACTCTCAGATATACATGGATGCTTGAAATAAACCAATCGAAAACAGTACAAACACACACATATGGAACTGTACAATCATTATACCACAAGGTGCAGTAGTGTACAAGGCATTTTCAATCGTAATACATCAATATTGTATAATTTGGTAATAAATTAAGTTTTCTTTTTGGTGATATCATTCAACTTATTCAAGGCAGCACAGATTAAAGTTCACATACAATGGCTAATTAAATCAATGCAATTCTCATCTTTTGTATTCAAAGAACAAAAATACACATGTACAGTGGAAACTTGTTATAAAGAGCTCCGATATAACAAGATTTCTGATATAAAAAGGAAGTTTGCTGGTCCCCGGTCTTTAAGTTCAATTGTTATTTTACCCTGATTATAATAAGGAGATTCCAGATATAACAAGGTAATTTTCATGGTTCCAAGGTCCTTGTTATAGAGTACCAAAGTGATGACGTCACAAAAAGCTATTTTTTAATTTTGACATTTTTTATACCATATCTCAAAGGAACATGGTGAAAAACATCCAGATCCCAAATTTTATGGCAATTGGCTCATTGGGCCCCAAGATATGGCCGCATGAATATCTAATTAGCCCCATTGAAGTCAGTGTTAAATTGGCCTGGTTCTAAACTGTTAAGAACCAGGCCAATTTACACTGACTTCAATGGGGCTAATTAGATATTCATATAGCCATACCTTGGGCCACCATGAACTGATTCATGTCAAATGTGATGTGTGAACGTTTTCCATCATGCTCTACCTAAATATGGTCATAAAAATACTGAAAATACAAAAATCAAATTTTGATGACGTCACACTTCGGTACTCTATAGTGAGCTCTGATATAAGGAGATTCCTGATATAACAAGGTAATTTTCATGGTCCCATGGTCCTTGTTATAGTGAGCTCTGATATAAGGAGATTCCTGATATAACAAGGCAATTTTCATGGTCCCAAGGTCCTTGTTATAGTGAGCTCTGATATAAGGAGATTCCTGATATAACAAGGTAATTGTCATGGTCCCATGGACCTTGTTATAGTGAGCTCTGATGTAAGGAGATTCCTGATATAACAAGGTAATTGTCATGGTCCCATGGTCCTTGTTATAGTGAGCTCTGATATAAGGAGATTCCCGATATAACAAGGTAATTTTCATGGTCCCAAGGTCCTTGTTATAGTGAGTTTCCACAGTACTGTATTTTCCCCATGGACCTTGTTATAGTGAGCTCTGATATAACAAGGTAATTTTCATGGTCCCAAGGTCCTTGTTATAGAGAGCTCTGATATAAGGAGATTCCTGATATAACAAGGTAATTTTCATGGTCCCAAGGTCCTTGTTATAGTGAGCTCTGATATAAGGAGATTCCCGATATAACAAGGTAATTTTCATGGTCCCAAGGTCCTTGTTATAGTGAGCTCTGATATAAGGAGATTCCTGATATAACAAGGTAATTTTCATGGTCCCAAGGTCCTTGTTATAGTGAGCTCTGATATAAGGAGATTCCTGATATAACAAGGTAATTGTCATGGTCCCATGGACCTTGTTATAGTGAGCTCTGATATAAGGAGATTCCTGATATAACAAGGTAATTTTCATGGTCCCATGGTCCTTGTTATAGTGAGCTCTGATATAAGGAGATTCCTGATATAACAAGGTAATTTTCATGGTCCCAAGGTCCTTGTTATAGTGAGCTCTGATATAAGGAGATTCCTGATATAACAAGGTAATTTTCATGGTCCCATGGTCCTTGTTATAGTGAGCTCTGATGTAAGGAGATTCCTGATATAACAAGGTAATTGTCATGGTCCCATGATCCTTGTTATAGTGAGCTCTGATATAAGGAGATTCCTGATATAACAAGGTAATTTTCATGGTCCCATGGTCCTTGTTACAGTGAGCTCTGATATAAGGAGATTCCCGATATAACAAGGTAATTTTCATGGTCCCAAGGTCCTTGTTATAGTGAGCTCTGATATAAGGAGATTCCCGATATAACAAGGTAATTTTCATCGTCCCATGGTCCTTGTTATAGTGAGCTCTGATATAAGGAGATTCCCGATATAACAAGGTAATTTTCATGGTCCCATGGTCCTTGTTATAGTGAGCTCTGATATAAGTTTTCCATCATGCTCTACCTAAATATGGTCATAAAAATACTGAAATACAAAAATCAAATTTTGATGACGTCACACTTCGGTACTCTATAGTGAGCTCTGATATAAGGAGATTCCTGATATAACAAGGTAATTTTCATGGTCCCAAGGTCCTTTTTATAGTGAGCTCTGATATAAGGAGATTCCTGATATAACAAGGTAATTTTCATGGTCCCAAGGTCCTTGTTATAGTGAGCTCTGATATAAGGAGATTCCTGATATAACAAGGTAATTGTCATGGTCCCATGGACCTTGTTATAGTGAGCTCTGATGTAAGGAGATTCCTGATATAACAAGGTAATTGTCATGGTTCCATGGTCCTTGTTATAGTGAGCTCTGATATAAGGAGATTCCTGATATAACAAGGTCATTTTCATGGTTCCAAGGTCCTTGTTGTAGTGAGCTCTGATATAAGGAGATTCCCGATATAACAAGGTAATTGTCATGGTCCCATGGACCTTGTTATAGTGAGCTCTGATATAAGGAGATTCCTGATATAACAAGGTAATTTTCATGGTCCCATGGTCCTTGTTATAGTGAGCTCTGATGTAAGGAGATTCCTGATATAACAAGGTAATTTTCATGGTCCCATGGTCCTTGTTACAGTGAGCTCTGATATAAGGAGATTCCCGATATAACAAGGTAATTTTCATGGTCCCAAGGTCCTTGTTATAGTGAGCTCTGATATAAGGAGATTCCTGATATAACAAGGTAATTGTCATGGTCCCATGGACCTTGTTATAGTGACGTTTTCCATCATGCTCTACCTAAATATGGTCATAAAAATACTGAAATACAAAAATCAAATTTTGATGACGTCACACTTCGGTACTCTATAGTGAGCTCTGATATAAGGAGATTCCTGATATAACAAGGTAATTTTCATGGTCCCAAGGTCCTTTTTATAGTGAGCTCTGATATAAGGAGATTCCTGATATAACAAGGTAATTTTCATGGTCCCATGGTCCTTGTTATAGTGAGCTCTGATATAAGGAGATTCCTGATATAACAAGGTAATTTTCATGGTCCCAAGGTCCTTGTTATAGTGAGCTCTGATATAAGGAGATTCCTGATATAACAAGGTAATTGTCATGGTCCCATGGACCTTGTGAGCTCTGATATAAGGAGATTCCTGATATAACAAGGTACATGTAATTTTCATGGTCCCATATAGTGAGCTCTGGTATAAGGAGATTTCAGATATAACAAGGTAATTTTCATGGTCCCAAGGTCCTTGTTATATTGAGCTCTGATATAAGGAGATTCCCGATATAACAAGGTAATTTTCATGGTCCCATGGACCTTGTTATAGTGAGTTTCCACAGTACTGTATTTTTCAAAAATTTGCTTTTAATTCTTAACCCTAACTTACATGTACTTACAATGACAATGGATGACCGTACAATCCCAAAATGGAAAGCTACCTTTACAAAGCTTCATTAAAAAGCTACAGGCATGAAGAAATAATACATTGAAATAAAAATACCAATTGGCAAAATACTGTAATTCAACCACTTACTAATGTTATACATATAGGGGACAGCTACAAGTACAATGGTACTTGCATGTAATTTTGCCCATTAAAAAAAAAATACATGTAGGAGATGCTCTATCCAATGACACACTGCCGGGTTGAATAGAGCATTAAATCTCTGTCTGCAAAATTTTGTTCCACTGCACGACAAGAAAGATCTGTAACTATTCTTTGTTATACAACATGTCTGCTTTTGGTTTTGACCCCCCCCCCCCCCCAAATAAAATTTCTCTAGTCCAAATGGCCATTCAACCTTAAAGCTCATGTACAGTTTTGGTAGCAAAAAGGAACTTGTCAAGAAACGTGTTAAATATAGTCTCATGTTGTTTTACATGTACCAAAAGATGTTTGTAAGAGATTATTTGGTATTCCATCAATGATCTCTGGTGAATTTTACCGTAAATATATGTAAGGAACGCTAAATCATGGAAATATACTGCCCCACGCTAGGACCTTTCCATCACAACGGTTCCCCGCACAACATCTCGAGGCTTCGCACAGAGATAGCATGTGTATAACTGCGTGTAGGTTTTGAACGCGTGTATGGTGTATAGTAGTTGGGAGTTTATATCCCTGACCCGGCACCTAATTATTTTATTTTTTTGCCTCTCATTTGTTCACTACGCCACTTTATGACATGAAATCTTCACAGCGTCTTTGTATTGCTAGCAACTTGCTATTTATCAACAAAAATCCAATAAATCAGACAAAAATATTTTGAAGGCTTACCAGAACTAAACATTACCTTTAAGATTCAGTGATTGATGAAGTGTTCCAAGCCAGGGTTATGTCACTTACGATGTGAACATGGACATGATTAAGTTGAATAGTCACTGTACCATTCAACTGAAAAAATAGATTTAAAAAACATAAAATTAAAAAGAGTCTGCGCATACAAGAAACTCATTAGACTTCAAAGGACCCATACAAACAATTGAAGCCATGTGTTCTTGAAGTCATGATGAAGTAAAAAAACAGTCAATTATATTGACTCTCTAAACAGGTTTTCAGCCACATCCTCTTTCTCAAGAAACAAGTGCGTCATTCCAAGCATTTGTTTTCCGTTACAGGTATTCCTCTTTCCAAGCTTCAAATCATATCATTCTATAACTATTCCTGTGCTTAATATAAGAATGCTTTCATGTCAAGTATCTCATTCTTGTAGCTGTTGATTCCACATTGTGTTCTTAGACAAAAATCTTCATTAGTCTATCCATTCTTATGGCAGTTGACTACACAGTGTGTTCTGTTCTTATACGAAGATAAGCAATTGTCTATCCATTCTTGTGGCTGTTAACTACACATTGTGTTCTTATATGCAGATAAGCAAGTACATGTATCTATCAATTCTTATGGCAGTTGACTGCACAGTGTGTTCTGTTCTTACACGAAGATAAGCAATTGTCTATCCATTCTTGTGGCAGTTGACTACACAGTGTGTTCTTATATATGAAGTTAAGCAATTGTCTATCCATTCTTATGGCAGTTGACTACACAGTGTGTTCTGTTCTTACACAAAGATAAGCAATTGTCTATCCATTCTTATGGCGGTTTACGACATAGTGTGTTCTGCTCTTACACAAAGATAAGCAATTGTCTATCCATTCTTATGGCAGTTGACGACATACCGTAGTTTGTTCTGTTCTTACACGAAGATAAGCAATTGTCTATCCATTCTTGTGGCAGTTGACTATAAAATGTGTTCTGTTCTTATACGAAGATTAGCAATTGTCAATCCGTTCTAGTGGCCGTTGACTACACAGTTTATTGCATGCTACTAATGCTTCGAAGATATGGCCTGGTCCCATCATCAAATCTTCAGCTGATCTGTAGAGGGTATGGAAGCAGCAAGAGATAGAACGTACAAGGGAATGAGTATCTTTATCCAACTCATCTTGAGAGTGAACACAAGGGTAAGACCTTTAGGTGTGAAAAGGGCATAAAACTAAAAAGACATCGCAACTTTTGAATATTTTCCTGATAAGATAAATCTTCTTACACAAGCACATACACATCACATACATGTACTTCCATGTGTACCCATCACAGTAAGAACCATCTAAGCCCTGGGTTCTTAATTATTTTGTCAGGCGGGCCCAAAGTATTCATGAAATTACATCGCAGGCCACTGAATATTACACAAATAAAAGTATGGGACCGATGCGGGAACTGACGTCTATTACCCGAATACATTGTGTATTAACATTGACACTTAAGAGCCGTGAAAAGTAATTTTGTCATCAAAATGTGCTAATTTAGATGAGATATAAAAGTTACAAAGAGACATTACAGGTACACTGCCCGAAAATGTGGCAGGTGCTCGAATGCCAGGTAATTTTGATATTCTCGGGGTAGGGGCTGCCATTATGATATGCTATTTGCGAGCAAGCAAAAAATTTGATACCTTTATTAATACCGATAGTTAGGATGAAGCAATATGTATCCACATATTACATAAAACAAGAAATCATTGATTTTTTTACAATATGTTTTTTCGTGCCGCATGAAATTGTCTCGCATGCCGCAAATGGCCCACGGGCCCCCTTTAAGAACAGGGGATCTAATCAGTTCACATTCTGGCATTGTCACTTCTAGGTAAAAATTTGGTAGGTATTCCCTTTTTTCCTATTTCCAGTCCGGTCAAGGTAGTAGACAAAATATGGCTAATCTTCCTGTGCAGGTCAGGTAACGTCTTTTTATTTTCAAGTCCCAACACTAGTTAAAACAAATATCAACCTATACCTGATAGCCACTGAACACCTTCATGTAACCCTTCTCCTGTGAGTGCATTGCTTGCACAGATATGCCACGGTTTATCTTCGACCTTGTCCAGCTCTAGCATCTTAGAACATTTCACAGATGACAGAGAGTCTCGCTGATCCATCTTGTTGGCAAAGAAGAGGATAGGTATCTTACGGGATTTGATCTCTGCAAGAAAAAATACAATGTTGTAGAGTTAGAGTTTTCAAACATAATCTCTCACATCAATCATCTAATTTTAAGTGAGATGTAAAGATCATATCATTGCAAAGTTTTGTTGGCATATACTGAATATTAAAAGATAGTACTTCTTCATGTTTAGAGAAAACATAAATGAAAAGCTTCTTCACATTTCTCTAATTATATCTATAGATAAATTAATGAAGTTGAGAAAAGTTGGGGAAGTATGTCTCTTATAAAACGCAAGTATTCCCGTCATTCAACCTTGGTTAACCTTTATTAAACCCTATAAATAATCTAGCAACCAATACGCTACACCCCTTCTCTCCCCCCCCCCCCCCCCCCCCCCCCATACAAAGAGGGGAAAAAATATATATATCTGCTAAACTACACCCATGTTGTGTCGAACCAAAGATAATTATAAGACTGATCAAAATTATAATAATAATTATAATTATGTGAAATCTCTACAAGAGTGTCTTAGAATGAATTACCTGGATGTTTAAGGAGCATTTCCAGCTCTGATTTAGCTACCACAATCCTCATCTTATCACTGCTATCAATTACAAACATGATAGCTTCTTCACATTTCTCTAATTATATCTATAGATAAATTAATGAAGTTGAGAAAAGTTGGGGAAGTATGTCTCTTATAAAACGCAAGTATTCCCGTCATTGAACCTTGGTTAACCTTTATTAAACCCTATAAATAATCTAGCAACCAATACGCTACACCCCTTCTCTTCCCCCCCCCCCCCCATACAAAGAGGGGAAAAAATATATATATCTGCTAGACTACACCCATGTTGTGTCGAACCAAAGATGGTGGGTTCGAATCCACCAAGAGTGGATGACAGAAGCCTGCGTTGTGTGTTAATGTGCCCCTCCCGTTTCATAGAAACAGGTCATGTTACAGTGGAAAACACTCTGTCCCTGGGATAGGATGTTACATGGAGGCGCCCTGTAGATGGAGTCATAACCTCTGCATATTAAGAACCCACTGCACTATTCGTCAAAGTGAAGGGGGAAACCCTGTTGCAGTGGTACACCTGCACATACCAATCAGTTATACCGGGAGAAAATACCTGAGGGTCACAGTGATTCATTCTCCCCCCCCCCCCCCCCCACACTCGATAATTATAAGACTGATCAAAATAATAATAATAATAGTAATTATGTGAAATCTCTACAAGAGTGTCTTAGAATGAGTTACCTGCATGTTCAAGGAGCATTTCCAGCTCTGATTTAGCTACCACAATCCTCATCTTATCACTGCTATCAATTACAAACATGATAGCTTGAGCTTCCCTGTAAGATAAAACAATTGAAGACACTGTGAGTCAAGGCAGATGGACATTCAGAAACAATGTAAGTCGGTCATAGACAGAAAAACAGTCAGACATTGTGAGTCAGTCAAAAGCCGCTACAATCCTCATCTCATCACTGCTATCAACTACAAAACATAATGGCTTGAGCTTCCCTGTAATCAATACAAACAATTGGAGACACTGTAGGTCATAGACAGATAGATATTCAAAAACACTGTGAGTCAAAGACATATAATGTAGACATAGAGGGTTCCCATAAGCAGCCATGCTGGAGGACATAACAATAAAAACCTGTGCACTAGACCATGAAAACAATGGCCTTTCAGAGTCTGATGCACAGGGTTTTATTATGTCCTCTAGCATGGCTGCCGTGAGAACCCTCTATTCAGACACATCGTGAGTCAGTAAAAAACAGAAAAATATTGAGACACATAGTGAGTCCAAGGGTGATAAACATTCAGGGACATTGTAAGTCCATGAAGACTGAAACATGCTGTGTGTTCAAGTCTAAGTCTAGGTTACAGTGGAAAGGACTCTGTCCCTCAGATAGGACAATAAATAGAGTCACAACCTTGGCACAAAAAGAACCCACTGCATTCTTCATAATAGAGTGGGGGAAACCCCAGAGTAGAGGTACCCTGCATATCCCAATCAGTTATATCAGGAGAGACCCGCGAGTCAAAGTGATTCAGTTTATTTTTCCCCTCCCAGGATCAGGTGACACCAACTACTTAATAGTAATAGTAATAGTAATAATAGTAATAGTAATAGTAATAGTAATAGTAATAGTAATAGTAATAATAATAATAATAATAATAAAAATAATAATAATAATAATTACTCTTACTGCGATGTTACATGTAGGGTGAACCCTTCATTTCAGCCTATTGTTATCATTCGCCTTAACACACGGTCGCTTTCGCCTGAACGTCAAATTTCTATTGTGACGAAATAAACCGCATTGATAGGATTCGCCCTAACGTAGGAAATAATGTAAAAATATTTAAAATAATAACAATAATAATAACAATAATGATAATAATGATAATAATAACAAATTAATTGAGAGAAGAGAGAAAAGAGAGGGAGATATACTTACTTGTAGTAATGTTCCCATAGGTTTCTGTACTTTCCTTGACCTGACATATCAAAGACAGTGAATCTTACAGCAGGTGTCTGAAACTTCTCTACTGTGAAGCCTACAGTAGCCACTACATCTTCTGTCTTTGTCTAAGATGAAAAAGGAAAAAAAGGTACCAATACTGCTGTGACAAAAATAAAGTCCACAAAATTAAAAGACACAACTTGAATAGATAAATTTAACTGTTGATTCCCTTGATATAACTCTGATATTTTATGGCAGTATTTTGACCTAGGTGTGTCTGATTTCTGGGCGAAGTGTTGCCCACTTTTAAACAAATGTAGGTGAATGGAATAAATTAAATTATGATGCCCAAATTCAAAACAGGTAGCCCCTTAATATAAAAACATGCCCCTCAAAAATTAAAAAGTAGCCCCAAGGCTATAATTTATTTCCTATTTCCTACCTACATGTATCACAAGTGCATGTCTGCATGAAGAACTAGAATTTTGGTGGTGGGTTCATGTAGATAAATGTCAATGCCATATTACTTGAAAAGAACAGTTTGATAATAGTTTTAAGCCCTGACTACCATCCCTGAGATAACCATCTCCTGGACAATGACCCTCTGGGAATATGAACCCAGGATAACTGCTCCCTGGACAACCAGTCCTCCCCCAACCACTTCTTCCAAGGAGCTTCCTCCAAAGCATTCACCAACTTGTTAACACGATGTTACTTTTACGGGGATGATAGGACAGATGTCCTTGAACAGTTATACAGGACACAGAAAAATGAAAAATCACAACTAATGAGTTTCTTTCTGGTACACTGCATGTGCTTTCACTTCAGTCCGACATTGCAATTTAAGCTCCCCTTTCATCGTTTCCCCTAAAGGACTGGTCACATAAAGGATAACATTAACTATAAATCATTCCAAACTGGTGTCCTGGATACGTCAGTGTTACTGGTCCCACCTAACTGATTTTTACTAAAGAGCCTTCAGTGGTGTATCCAGTATCTCTTCCACAAACAATTCAGAGCCCCGTTTCATAAAACCTGTTATCAATAACAAGAAATCCTTGAATCTGATTGACTGAGCGCGAATTTGTCATAGAAATGGGGCAGTTCACTATGGACATGATGTACAAAGAGAGTGGACATAATAAACAACCCCTCATTTTACCCTTCACAATGGTTCTAGAGGCAAAAAGAATACCCTTCACTGCTATTCTGTAAACATATGTAGAACAAGTGTCACATGCATACCGGTATTCACCTGTTCTACTTATTTTACATAATAGCAGTGAAGGGATGTTCTTTAGTCTACCAGAGCAATTGCGGAGGGTAGAATGAGCCTGGAATGAGGAGTAGTTTATTTTGTCCACTCTCTTTGTCCGCCCTCTTTGTCCGCCATGTTCATAGTGGTTGTTATTGATAACAAGTTTTATGAAACAGTCAAACAGGGCCCAGGAGACCAAGTTGATGTTATAGTTATCATTAATTCTGATATATGTGACCACTGACCAGCCCTACAGACTTCTAAATACACATGTTTACTTGAGTGAACTGACCTCATTAGGCTTCAGATGATTGATAATGGTACTCTTTCCACTGTTGTCCAGTCCTACGCATAGAACCTGGGCTTGTTTCTTGCTGCTCCCAAATAATTTGGCAAAAAGGTCAAAGAGACCCATAGTGATAGACAGGATCACGAGACAGTTACTTTAAGAATGTCCTTTTATCTTCACTCTGGATTAAGATGATCTTCACTCTGGATTAGGACGATCTTCACTCTGGATTAGGACGATCTTCACTCTGGATTAGGACGATCTTCACTCTGGATTAGGATGATCCTCACTCTGGATTAGGATGATCTTCACTCTGGATTAGGATGATCTTCACTCTGGATTAGGATGATCTTCACTCTGGATTAGGATGATCTTCACTCTGGATTAGGACGATCTTCACTCTGGATTTGGATGATCTTCACTCTGGATTAGGATGATCTTCACTCTGGATTAGGATGATCTTCACTCTGGATAAGGATGATCTTCACTCTGGATTTGGATGATCTTCACTCTGGATTTGGATGATCTTCACTCTGGATTAGGATGATCTTCACTCTGGATTAGGATAATCTTCACTCTGGATTAGGATGATCTTCACTCTGGATTATGATCTTCATATCTGTGAAATAAACAAAAGACATACCAGATGATGAAAATGGAAAGTCCCAACAAAAAAAAATAGAAAGAAATAACATTTGTTGAGTATTAAAATAACAATATACAGATTATAGAAATACAATGAATAGTAAAACAGTGCATGCACTTGTGCTAACAAATCTTTTTTTCAATCTGATTTGTCATAGGGGACATTGTAGTTCACCATTATATCCATGATATAATGAAGTCAAATTCACTTTCCTGTTATAAAAACTGATAAATACCCCTGCCCCGTGACAACAGCCTTTCTTGACTTTTGGTCGAAAACAGAGGAAGTATTTCGATCCGCAAGATTTTTCCCTGATTTACTGCCAAAGATATGCTGTTTCCATGGCAACGCAGCTTCCGACACATCCAAAAAATGTCTTGCACATCTTCCCACCAAAACCAATGTGTGTACCAAATTTCTTGACTTTTGGTTGAAAACTGAGGAAGTAGTTCGATCCGCAAGATGATTCCCTGATTTACTGCCATAGATATGCCGTTTCCATGGCAACGCAGCTTCCGATACATCCAAAAAATATGTCTTGCACATCTTCCCAACAAGACCAATGTGTGTACCAAATTTCATGACTTTCGGTCAAAAACTGAGGAAGTAGTTCGATCCGCAAGGTGTTTCCTTGATTTTCTGCCATAAATATGCCGTTACCATGGCAACGCAGATTCCGACTCGTCCGAAAAATGTGTCTTGCACATCTTCCCACCAAGACCAATGTGTGTACCAAATTTCATGAGCAAATTGCGATTTGTTTCCAAAATCGGATTGCAGTCGATCATACAATACTTAACATCATATAACATGCTTAATCGCACACCACGAATAGTGGTCATATTGACCACTACGAATACAAAATGCAAAAATTGTTATTTCTGTCGCGTGTAGTAAAGGTATGGGGGGAAAATAAGATAAATATTTTAAATACTTGCTTTCAAATTCAGCCCTTAAAAATCTCACTCCTACCTCAAATGGCTGTTAGAAAGAACTTTTGATATTTTCAGCAAAATCCAAAGTCAAAATCTTGTCCAAAACCAGAGAAAACCCCGCCGATTTGTTTCGCGATCGCGTGTTGTTTACATACTGCCGATGTCTTAGACTAAAATCGGCCAATAAAATTTTTGTCCACGAAGAAACTCGGGATCGCAAGCGCACATCGATCTTTACGATCACGCACACAGAAAATCAGGACTTTCCGTGTATGCCACATAGGGACCAAATTTTTAAGGACAAAACTCTTTTGGGGAGATGTCAGCGCCCGCGGCGACCAGGAAATGTACACAATGACTCCGATAGCTCGTTTCGTGAGAATCAACAGTAAATTACGGATTTGATTTTTGGAAATATCTTTTCCAACATCGGTGAGTTGAATTTATTGTATTTCTTGGATATTTAGTGGTCGGTTTTTGTAAATTAAATGCCGATTTTGAGTGAATGTTTGTGACTTTTGTGCAGTGGTGTTTTAAAAAGTTGAGGTGTATGACTGCCTACAATTATACACACAAAGTATAGGAATGTAGCTATGAGTGGTATACACACATGTATATGATTCTAATGGTCAATTTACTGCGGCAGCCCGAACACGTAGTGTTCGGGCTGCGCTTCGCAGTCCTTTGATCGCATGGATGTCACATAATTACAAGGTCGTTTGTCAAAATGATAGCCATGAAACATGAAATCAGTTGATTTTAGGCTATTTTAGGTACTTACAATACTTTACGATTGACTGTCGTCTTTCTTTTCAATGAGGATGATACAAAAAAGGCATATTTATCTCCAAGAGCCTGTAGTAAAAACTTCCGAAGGTCGGTGTTTTGCTTGCAATGCGCATGCGTCAGCAGCTCCAATTATAATACAGACAAGAAGGGAGGATTATGAATATTCATTAAGACGAGCTTGAGCGAGAGCGCTAGATCTATACGCTAGCGATCGGCGGATTACAGTGGGTATATGAATATTCATTATTCCATTGACGAAAACTATGCCGTCATTGTAATAAACATTCATAGGCGCATGCGCAAGTGCCTATTTTCAATTTGGCTTTAACAACATGGCGAATGGGACTGGTTTCGAAAATTGAGAGTAAAAAGTGACATTCATCGATTCTACACATTTTTTAGGAAAAGCTGATTTGCGTAAAGTCTGTTTAGGTAAGTGGCATCGTATATATGATACTTTAATTAAAAAATAATAATTACATGGCCATTTTTTAAATGGTCATTTGAACATTGGTAGATTGTGAGACCCACCGAATCGTACTGGTTTCACTCAGGACGCTGCCACTTCGTGGCAGCGTCCCGGGGCTAATGGTCAATATGACCATTGCTTGCTGATGTGAGTGTTACTTACTAAAAGTTAGGCCCCCCTAGGCCACTCATAGCTACATTCCTATACTTCGTGTGTATAATGTAGGCAGTCATACACCTCAACTTTTTAAAACACCACTGCACAAAAGTCACAAACATTCACTCAAAATCGGCATTTAATTTACAAAAACCGACCACTAAATATCCCAGAAATACAATAAATTCAACTCACCGATGTTGGAAAAGATATTTCCAAAAATCAAATCCGTAATTTACTGTTGATTCTCGCGAAACGAGCTATTGGAGTCATTGTGTACATTTCCTGGTCGCCGCGGGCGCTGACATCTCCCCAAAAGAGTTTTGTCCTTAAAAATTCGGTCTCTATGTGGCATACGCGGAAAGTCCCGATTTTTTGTGTGCGCGATCGTAAAGATCGCTGTGCGCTTGCGATCCCGAGTTTCTTCGTGGACAAAAATTTTATTGGCTGATTTTAGTCTAAGACATCGGCAGTATGTAAACAACACGCGATCGCGAAACAAATCGGCGGGGATTTCTCCGGTTTTGGACAAGATTTTGACTTTGGATTTTGCTGAAAATATCAAAAGTTCTTCCTAACGGCCATTTGAGGTAGGAGTGAGATTTTTAAGGGCTGAATTTGAAAGCAAGGTATTTAAAATATTTATCTTATTTTCCCCCCATACCTTTAGTACACGCGACAGAAAATACCAACTATTTTGATATTTTCAGCAAAATCCAAAGTCAAAATCTTGTCCAAAACCGGAGAAATCCGCGCCGATTTGTTTCGCGATCGCGTGTTGTTTACAAACTGCCGATGTCTTAGACTAAAATCGGCCAATACAATTTTTGTCCACGAAGAAACTCTGGATCGCAAGCGCACATCGATCTTTACGATCGCGCACACAGAAAATCGGAACTTTTCCGTGTACGCCATAGGGACCGAATTTTTGAGGACAAAACTCTTTTGGGGAGATGTCAGCGCCCGCGGCGAACAGGAAATGTACACAATGACTCCGATAGCTCGTTTCGCGAGAATCAACAGTAAATTACGGATTTGATTTTTGAAAATATCTTTTCCAACATTGGTGAGTTGAATTTATTGTATTTCTTGGATATTTAGTGGTCGGTTTTTGTAAATTAAATGCCGATTTTGAGTGAATGTTTGTGACTTTTGTGCAGTGGTGTTTTAAAAAGTTGAGGTGTATGACTGCCTACATTATACACACGAAGTATAGGAATGTAGCTATGAGTGCCCGTGAGCACATCAGCAAGCAATGGTCATATTGACCATTAGAATCATATACATGTGTGTATACTGGGTATTGGGGATACAGATGTAATTTTGTTTCAAATGGATGGTTTTGTGGGCAAACTAATACTTAAGTATCATTCTTTAGAGTTTAAGTTATCAGTTCGTTAAGATACAAAATGTAGAAAGTTATAAAAACTTACATTTACAGCTCTCTTTTTGGAACTTGTTACCCACACCTGCATACGGATCACGATTGCTCTCAATATGTTGCGCACTAGTGAGGCCGCTCTACATGGTTACGCACCGTTGATACGTACGCACACAAGCTATTCTACGAAGACCTGGAAGGGCCAAACTGACGACGTAAAAAAATTAAAAATATTACGTACGTACGTAGTAATTATTACGTACGTACGTAATATTTTTTCTTTTTTTACGTCGTCAGTTTGGCCCTTTCAGGTCTTCGTAGGAGATCGACGAACCCATCGCGCCGGTACTACTACGAGCGCTGAGGGCTCCCTTCATCATAATCGTGAAAAATACAAACTGGATGCTGACGGGACAGTCTCGATAGACAAAAAGGACCCAAAATTTCAGGAAACCCTCTTCAAAGGTCACAAAACAACCTGGTAAGTTTTAATCATCTATTATTCAATATAATTCTTTGGATATAAGTAAACTGTAATATATTATATTCAATTAAATATAGCCAAAAATGCACAGTGATGCAGTTTAGTTATGGGATGTGTGTTGGCTGCGTTACTACACAGTCGGCAATGGCGTGTACCTATGAGTGCCCGTGAGCACTCATAGCTACATTCCTATACTTCGTGTGTATAATGTAGGCAGTCATACACCTCATCTTTTTAAAACACCACTGCACAAAAGCCACCAATATTCACTCAAAATCGGCATTTAATTTTCAAAAACCGACCCCAAAATATCCAAGAAATACAATAAATTCAACTCACCAATGTTGGAAAAGATATTTCCAAGAATGAAATCCGTAATTTACTGTTGATTCTCGCGAAACGAGCTATCGGAGTCATTGTGTACATTTCCTGGTCGCCGCGGGCGCTGACATCTCCCCAAAAGAGTTTTGTCCTCAAAAATTCGGTCCCTATGGCGTACACGGAAAAGTTCCGATTTTCTGTGTGCGCGATCGTATAGATCGATGTGCGCTTGCGATCCCGAGTTTCTTCGTGGACAAAAATTATATTGGCCGATTTTAGTCTAAGACATCGGCAGTTTGTAAACAACACGCGATCGCGAAACAAATCGGCGGGGATTTCTCCGGTTTTGGACAAGATTTGGACTTTGGATTTTGCTGAAAATATCAAAAGTTCTTCCTAACGGCCATTTGAGGTAGGAGTGAGATTTTTAAGGGCTGAATTTGAAAGCAAGTATTTAAAATATTTATCTATTTTTCCCCCCATACCTTTAGTACATGCGACAGAAAATACCAACTATTTTACTAGACAGCTGAAAACCGTCTGTTTCGGAGGAGTCTTTAACATTTTCTTATTTTTACCTTCTCCTCCTACACAGACGGCTACCCAACCTTCGCGGTAGATAAGGGGATCTTACAATACATGGCCTATGAGCATATCCCCCCAAAAGGGGGGATCTGATTTTCCATCCCTATAAGCCATCCCCTTTCTCTAAAATTTCACATAGATGGTGCTAGGGTTCTCATATTTCAATACATCACAAAACCCCCCCCCCAAAAAAAAAATATACAGATAATTAACAAAATTTGGGACTTACTCTGGTTTGAACTCCCTTCGCACTGACTGACTGAGTATTCGCTGCGTTTTACTACACAATCTCTATACGCTTCCGACTAGGCCTACTTCCGGGTCATGTGATTATAACCAAGAAGGCTGTCAGCGACTCGCTACTGACGTGCAACTTCCATGCTTCAAATGATCAGATTCGTGTACCAGACGAGGAATTTGGGGTAAGAAATTTATTCAAGCATATTATATTACCGTTGTTCTCATTCTGAGTTGTTTATTTTAATAAAATAATGTATTTATTGGAAAATGAAAATTCGTCCTTAGTCCCTGGTACAGAGTGAGAGACCGAGTTCAGTCTATGTAAGGAGGTGTAGTGAAGCAAGACGTAGTCCAGTGGAACACCCGACGAACAGAGACTGAAGCTTTCGGTCTACTATTTTACAGTAATGTACCCGTGAGTGCCCGTGAGTGCCCTAGGCCTAGTTTAAAATTAAATATTTAACTTTAACTTCCCCAAAACTATCATTTTCCCATTCGTGTTAATGCATCAACCTCGAATCATACTGCCCACTTCACTTACACGTGTATAAGCTTAATTGTACCTGTAGTCATGGTAGAAAATAACCATAAGGATCTAAATCTACTCACCACACAATTGTCCATACATGGGACTGAACAAACAACAGCGCAACTCTTGCCTGAATTTTTTCCACAAGAAATATGCAGCCACTCAATGCAATCCAGCCTGTATTGTATAGTGCATGCACTCGATCGCGTCGAAGTTGCTATGCCAGCGCTGCATGCTGGGATATGATATATGGGCCAAGATATCGATGTGCCGTATAATAAATTTTTGTAGGCTCGCCTATGGCTGCTAATTTACTTGTGCTAATTTCTCGTGATGCCTGATGGTCACTTTTTTTGGAGGGGCATGGGAGACGGGTCTTACCACTTTAATACTCCTTATTATTTACACAATAATTTTGAGATTGTGATTGTATGCAAATAATTCTTCTTAAAAATTCTCCAGCAAAAATCTCTGCCATGATTTAATTTTCACTACAGTAACTTCCACGTAATTTTGAGAGAATTACATAGGGTCGAACTTTTAAAAGTGCTCTTTTAAAATGGGGACTTTCCACTTTTGTAGTGCTCAATAAGCTTCAGATAAAACTTCTTCAGGGGTATTTCTACAACATTTTGAATAGGGCTTGCGTCCGAACCAAAAACGTGGCCCGGGTGCAGGGGCGGGGGAGCGTCTTTCAAAGTGGGGGCCAGAAAAAAGGGGCACTTTTGGGGGAAGGGGGTATCTACAATTAGGGATGAGCATAAAGCGAGAATAGGGACCATTTTGCCACATTGGTATTGTCCTACAGTCTAGTAAATACATTATCAAGCATCCTCTTCTTCATTTTATTGTGATTCTGGACACTGCTTCAGCTTCCCCAAATAGCAGTTCTGTGTATTTGGTCTAATGATTTATGTGCGAGCGAGCGAAGCGAACAAGCAAAAATGTTCACACTTTTTTCTAATTGCTAAAGTCCTTTGGTCGTGCATTATTTACCGCGATATAAATGTAAACGAGAACAGCAAATTAAGGGGGGGGGTTTGGGGGTGGGGGAGGGGGATGTCAAAATAATGATCTTTTAATTCATAACCGTGTCGCTTTTCTTAAGGATTATACATACTTTATAGTGATTTTTAGTGAGCAAGTTTGGGGAAAATTTTCAGAAAATATTACCCTTACTTGGTGTAAATCATAAATTATAGGGACGAGCAGTAAGAAGAAATCCCTTGCTTGAGGGAAGGGCGGGCACCGTGTGCCCCTCTTACCTGGCAGCTCCACTGCCTTACATTGTACATAGTTGTAATAAATATAGGTCTATCTGTTACTACGTGAAGCTGCACTGATTCTTTGAAGCTAAAAGAAACGGGGCAGTTTTTCTGAAGAGGAAAGGGAGCTTTTCTGAGGTGGAGAGGGGCACTTGAGAGCTGAAAGCCGGCACTTATGAGAAGAGGAAAGGGCATATGTTTGATAGATAAAGGAGCACTTATATAAGTAAAGAGGGGGCACTTAAACGAGAACCATTCTCTTCCAAAATTTTGAATTCTTAATCTTAATACTGATCTTAATACTGATTATATTGCAGTTTTGATTTTTCAATGTATCTTTTGTACCCGATTGTTTGTAATGATCTTTTTATTTATCAAAATGCTATAAACAGATATGCAACAAGAAATTTGTACTTGCCAAATTTTCTCTCGTTCTCTCGTTCAGTCATGCATAAGCTATACAGAGGACCTTTAATATGGAACATGTTGGGAAAAGAAAAGAAATCTTGCCCATCAGTGTCTGTTTTTATAGTCTTTTATCATTCATCATGTTCTGATCGGCTGCCTGCTTGTTCTGTTTGTCATGTTAATTTGTGTTAAATCTTCACACCAAATAGGGGACTAGCCTTGGTAGGTCTTTGGCCTTTGCTGATCCCCGCATACATATTTATACTTTTATATACATGTATAGCTGTCTTTGTTGTACATTGTTCTTTGTAACTTTTCTTGTCATATTGCCTTTGTATTATTCTACATCTATATACCGGACGTCTTATTTATGACTTTCTTTTACCCTGTCATATGTTTTTATCTTGGATGCAAATAAAAGGCTACATAGGCCAATCAATCAATCAATCCCCCCCCCCAAAAAAAAAAAAAAAAATTGTCAGAAGGGGAAATTGTCACTTATTAGAAGGGCAAAGGGGCACCTATCCGAAGTAAAATTTCACTTATAAATAAGAGAGATAAGGAGGCAATTATCAGATTTGAAAAGGGCCACTTATCAGAAGAAGGGAAAAGGGCACTTATGAAAAGGGGAACATATACGCTTGAGTAAACCCATATTGTGAAAGGATATATACAAAATTCAAAATTGACAAATGTTTGTCGGAGTCATGAAAAGGCTTAGAAATTTCACATTCTGATTATTAAAAGACAATTTATGACTAACAGACTTTGTTGACTGTATGTTATGATATATCCAATCAAAAGTTTATGGTTGAGTGCAGCAAACCAGGTGAAGTTTAAAGACTCACCAAAGTAACATTTTGAAACACTCAACAAAGAAGTTAATTGCTCACTCAAGCATATAAGATGTTGATAGGACGTTTTTTTTTCTTTGATTTTATTTCTGTGTTCAATAGTATGATACAAAATATAATAATATTACAGAGAAAAATATGTAAACACATTGTCAGACTTTTACATCTTAAATACAAATATTTTTACATATGGGAAATTAACATTTCACAGCAGGATCATCGCAGGAGACCGTCATCATAAGCAGGCGCGGATCCAGGGGGGGGGGGGGGCGCACGGGGCGTGTGCCCCCCGTTTTGTCTGACAAAGTATGCCCCCGGACCACCTAGATGGCCGTTTGGCTTCGTCACTGACGGAGGGTTCCTCAGTCTGCGCCCCCCCCCCCCCTTTCTGAAAATCCTGTATCCGCCCCTGATAAGCGTGTTGTTTGATGTCGATGGCGGCGTAAGGATGTACAAAGAACTGAGCCCGTTATTTCATATCGCTTTTTAATGACCAGAATCCTGGAAGCCTTTTCATGACTCAACTTGGCTGATACCAGTCACAGCCAATATCAATTCTTGTCAAGTCTGGATTCTGCACCCTTTCACAAACTTGGCTTTTGCTCACTCAAGCATAGAATGTTGTTCGATATTTTGGTGTCATTTTTTTACTCTGTTCTTCCCATATATAGGCCGACCAGTGAACTAGCCACGGAATAATAAGAAGAAGAAGATGAAGAAGAAGAAGAAAAGGAAGAAGAAGAAGAAGAAGAACTTGAAGAAGAAGAAGAAGAAGAAGAAGAAGAAGAAAAATAAATAAATAAATGAAATGATGTGGAGGAGGAGAATGGGGAGTGTGGAGGAGGAAGAAGAAGAAGAAGAAAAGGATCGGAGAGGAAGAAGAAAAAATAGGAGAGCTGGAAAGGGGAGGAGGAGGAGGAGGGGCAGTGGCGTATCCAGGATTTCCCAATAGGGGGGGGGGGCGCCAGAAATTTTTTAATCGCCGTCATGGGGGAGGGGTCTTTGGAAAATTTTTGCTTCTGAAGAAGGGCTGAGATGCAAAATAGTGCTATATGTGACCAATTTTGAAGCCTATTTAATGAACAATATTTGCAATTGGTATGAGGATTTTTTTTTTTACTAGTTTTTTTACGACGGCCAATAGGGGGGCGCGCGCCTGTTGCGCCCCCCTGGATACGCCCCTGAGGGGGAGGAGGAGGAGGAGGAGGAGGAGGAGGCCCGAAGAGCATTATTTTAGCACCCTTTATTTTAGCAGTCAAAAACGGTCTTATCGACCGCACATTGTCGGCTGCGCTGCTGCTATGCATGCTATGCTCAGTCCATGCTGTGCGACCCACGTGTATGTCTGCGCCGGCCACGGCCGGCCGGGTACGCCGCCGGTACCGGTACGGTACGATCGTGATCGCTCGCGCTTCAATGGCATGGCAGCAGATACAGCGTGGCCGTAGCTGTTTTTCAATCATTAATATTTCAACAAAAAGAGTCACCGTTACATTATATGATTAACTATGGCGGTAACAAGACTCCCACCATTGCCTACAATCAGAGAAATAATTCGGCTGTACGGACTTAGAGCTGAAAAACATCTTGCTCAAAACTTCATTCTTGATTTGAAACTCACTGGTAAGCAAAGAAAGGTACCACCTCAGCCTCAGGCCAAGTGGGCGGCGGCGGCGTCCGGCGGAGATCCGTTGAGATGCCGCCGTCAGCGTAGCTAGCGGCTGGACTGGGTTTTTTTTTGTTTTGTTTGTTTGTTTGTTTGTTTGTGTTTTTTTTAGGGGGGCGTTTTTTAATATATTTATCTGATTACGAAAAAAGCAGTGAATACAATATCTTGAATAATAAGTTGAAACTTCATTGATAATCATAAAATTTAGAAGTAGTCCTAGGCCTAGGTAGGGAGGTCCACAAAAAAAAAAACCAGCACTCATTGTCACAAAACATGCCTTAAAATATTGATTAATATTCCAATTATCACACAGATGGCTCAAAACTTAACTGAAAATCTCATAAATAGTGAAAAATAAGGGCTAAATAGTCCATATCATGTGCTGAAAAATACGTTGACATATTCTGCGTGCAGCGCGTACGTGGCTTTACAAGCAATGTACTATCGATAGTCAAACGATCATCATGCACGCACGCGAATAAATTGGAAGAAATTCCCCCAAAATTGTAGCTCACTGCATGACAAGCCCATATCTATGCCTCTCACATGCATAGGCGATTCACTGCGGCGCGATTATTCAATGACTCATCGATAGATAACGAACTCAACTCCCCTAAAATACACAGATTCTGACACATCTCACTACATCACCCACTCAAACTATGCAAGAACAAGGTAAGTAGCGATAAAAATGCCTAAAATTGCATACATACCGCCACTTTGTTTGTCCTTCAGGGAAAAAATCCTGGGTTTGGTGGGATGTATAGGGCATCCCCTGAACGGTAAACTCGCAGACATTCAGAATACGTCATTGATAAACATAGGGGGACCAATCACAGAAAGAAAAAATCTCAGATTCATTCGCCTGTCATTCGCTTAACACAGGCGGTATCGGAAGTGTGTGCATGCATAGCGGGCCGAATCGCGCATTGACTATCTGTGCACTTGCGCGATAGCGCCATCTAGCGCCCGTGGTTGTGCCTAGCCTAGGCCTATTACTATTAGAACTTAGTTTTATTATTAGAAGGAAAAAGATTCACGAAAACAAACAGCTTAACTTTTTTTTTATTGGAATTTTTACCCCCCCCCCAAAAAAAAAAGAAATTGCCAGAATAGAAATTCAATAGTAGCCTAGCTAGGCCATAGTATTAACGTCCATGGGCATTGAGTCGCCACCCGATGGCCTTAAACTTCCTATACTGCTATAAATAAACTTTATTCTTGCCAAAATCTTGATTTGATATAAAAACATCAATGTATTTATGTATCCCGTAAATTATCTCGAAAGCATGATTCATGAAAATGCTCCATTTTAAAGAGAATGACGTCACTATATCCGTATTTCCGGGATGGCGACTCAATAGGTGGCTGCTGTTGAGTCACCACCTGTAGTTACAAATCCAATACTGCGCGCATGCGCACACCACACAGGTGCGCCGTACATACAACACTTGTGCCAGATCTACGTGGCCTCGCCACCTTCTTGTAGAGAGTTCTACGTTAAAGCGCCACCCTGTCTATTTTTTTAGATCACACCCCCCCCCCCTCTTTTAAAGTGGTACCAGCTTGATCAGTATATTTTAATCTTCATCTCAATAGCAAATTTTGTCAACTCTATACATCATCATATTGGGCTACAACTATTGTTAAGTAGGGAAGTCTCGTCTTTGTTGCCCGAGCTCCATCCACCGGCTATTGTAGGAGTGTGTGTGCGAGTTACATTTCGATTGCGCCCAACTCTTATTCATGTGCCAGATCTTACAAGAGACTTCCAACGGCAGAAGAATATATTTTGACCTATTCACTGTAGCCACAACAAAGTCTGAAGCGATGCAGATAATTTTTAGAGCACGATTTCGGGCAGAAAGTGACAGGTGAGTGGCGAGTCAATGGTGAACATGGTGAATGAGTGGTGACATATTTCACGCTGTGCCATCAATGTAACATCAATAATGTATTTCATGTTGCCAGAATTTAAGAAAATGATAAATGGAATAGATCTAGACTAGAGGTCTAGATCTATAGCTAATCTAGCTATCATTCTGAAAATTTAAATGAATGTCATGAATGTTATTACTAGTCATAGACCTACACCTACTTCTGGACTTTCAGGATAGAAGCTCACTGGAGAACCACCGCTGAGACACAGCAGTTTTACACCTCTCTTTGCCTCAGTCTATGTCCTATACAAACACTTTAAAATGTGTAAATGTCACAAGCCATGACCTTTTGTATTTTGATCCTAGATAAGATTGTTCGTCAGGCTGGGAATCTCCAAGGCGCTCATGTATGTGAAGTAGGACCAGGCCCTGGTGGTATCACTAGGTCTATCATCAATCAAGGTGTCAAAGACCTACTGGTTGTAGAGAAAGATACAAGATTTATCCCAAGTCTGGAGGTATACAGCCCATTCCTTTTCCTTTTTTATTTCTTGTCTTCTCTTCCCTTCAGTCCTGACTTCTCTCCATAGTTCCCAGATTTATTCCATAATCCCAGCTTTTCTTCCCTGTATGTACTCTTCTTATTGATTTTCTTTTTTGTTGTGAAAATGTTTTTGCTGTATCTTTGTTGTTCCTCATCTTTCTTCCTTGTGCTTGTGTTATTCCCAAGTCCTAACTTGCTATCAAGTATCTTTGCTCATTACTCAGCTGTCATATATTTTTAACGAAAATTTTGGCTGCCATCCTTTACTTGCTCTTTTAAACACTCTTTAAAAGTCTTGTTTGATTTTGTTTTCTGTCATTAATCAAAACTGCATATGGTATGACCTGTAACAATCACTGTTCATGTGATCAATTGTTGATGTTTTTTTTTTTCTTCTTCATATGTTGACAGAACCCACAGAAGGTCGAGTTAGAGTAGTTTGTGATGAAATCTTAAGCTTCAATCTTCAAGCTGCTTTCCCTCGTCAATTGTTGATGCTTTTTTTTTCTTCTTCAGATGTTGACAGAAGTCAAGTTGGAGGAGTTTGTGATGACATCTTAAGCTTCAATCTTCAAGATGCTTTCCCTCGTCTATTGTTTATGCTTTTTTTTTCTTCTTCAGATGTTGACAGAAGCCACAGAAGGTCGAGTTAGAGTAGTTTGTGATGACATCTTACGCTTCAATCTTCAAGATGCTTTCCCTCGTCATCTCAAGAAAGACTGGAATGATGGTAAGCTAGGCTTCGCTCATTTTAATCCTTCAAAAGATTCCTCCCCGGAATGGGGGAAAGGACCACATTTGGGCAATTAATAACAATCACCTATCATCTATTGGTGATCTAAATGGTGATCCGACATTTGATCCAGTGGCAGTTGCTGCGGGCTTTATTTTTTCATAGATATAGGAACCTTAGGTTTAGGGTTGTAATTGGGTTTTAGGTTAGGTTTAGGTTCAAGGAAGGGTAAGGTATACTGTTTGGTCCAGTTCGGTTAAGTGTAGGATGTTGACCACAGAGTCAACGCAGAACGTGTCATGCAACCGTACTACATTCACATTTTATTGCAACACTTTTATTTCTATTACTTTGTAGATCCTCCAAACCTTCACATCGTTGGAAACCTACCTTTTAACGTATCCCTTCCTCTGATGTTACGATGGTTAGAGTCTGTAGCAGACAGGACAGGTCCCTTCTCCTTCGGTAGAACCCGTATGTTACTCACCTTTCAGAAGGAGGTTGCAGAGGTAGGTTTATTCTAAGCAAAAGCTCAAGACAGAAATAATCTTCAAATATCCTGTATACCAATATGGCATGCATTTATGTAAATATTAAAAAATAGATATTTATGATTTCATGGAATCCAAGGAAACCTATGCTAAGCTTAGCTTTGTTAAAAGCTTCATAGACCTTTGAAGATTAGAAGAGGAAGAAGAAGATGAAGAAGATGATGAAGAAGAAGAAGAAGAAGAAGAATTAGAAGGAGAAGGAGAAGAAGGAGGAAGAGGAGGAATAAGAAATTTAAAATTGATTTTTTAGATCTCTCGTGTATGTTCAAGCTTTTTCATATTTGTATCAATCACATACATTTGAATGAATATTCAAACTTTAGTAAATGGTCATTTCACCAGGTTGGGACACACTTCCAATTTTCATACTTACAAAATTTAATTGGAATTTTATCATATGTCTAAAATATTTTTTCACAATTGGTTTGATGGAGTTTTCACGTTTTCTTTTCGTATTTCATATTTTTCCAGCAAATTTATAGTGGAAAAAGTGAGAAATTTGTGACATGAAAAATTAGTAAATGGTGAAGTCTAGAAAAAGTATGATGATTAAGTTTAATCTATCCATACTTTTAAATCAGATCACTGTAAGTATCAAACTTTCAGGTAGATTCATTTTTCCTGTCATTTATTACTTTGAAATACGCAATTCACCTTATCCAAAATTGAAGTGTAGGACGTAACAATGGTGTCAGACTTTCCTATAATTTTAAATGTGTATAAAATATATCTTACTAACCTTAAAGTGTTACAAAATTGGCTTGTAATTATTGCATGTGACCTATTCTAAAGCAAAATAACATTTACAGTGACAAAATAATAGTTTTGTTGTAAAAATAACAAATATTATGGTTATTTTAGACGTGGTGTCAATGTTACGTCATGCACACATTTTAGACAATTTCTTGTATAACATTTATGTAAGCTAAGCTAAAGGTGTCAAAGTACATTTTTACTAAATTGATGAACACCATAAATACCATTTGCTGCTTGATGTGTGAAATATGACCATGTACATTCATGGCGTCAATGTTACGTCATACCTGTCTGTTCAAACATAATTTCTTATATCCCTCATTTATGAATTTTAAATTACGTCAAAAACATTCACCATGTCATGTTAGAGTAAAATGTACAAAGTTGGACAACAATAGTTCTGTTAAAATGTTTTAAAGTCCACTTGACACAATAGGTGAAATTTATGTGGTGTCAATGTTACGTCAGAAAATGTCTATGGAAGCCTCCACATTTAAAAAATTGAAAAAAGTTAATGGCCTTGTACATGTATCATGTATTGTTCTATGTGTTAAATTGTGCATTGTCTTCAAGTTAAAGACAGTTCAATGCAATAACAATACAAGTACTAGCCTAAAATCACAATTTTAGTGATCTTTGTTATGTCACACTAATGTGTCCCAACCTGGTGAAATGACCCAAATATACCTTATACTTTTTAATAATACTATTTAATAATTATTAAAAAAATGTTTTTGGTATCCATGTAAGTCAGGTAATACCATGTGTGGGTTATTGCTACAGAGCTTCATTAGTAATGTTTGCCTTTATTTGCTAATCAAGCATCAAGTAAGTTGTCTATGAAATCTCCCTCTGAATTTCATACTCTTGTTTTCTTAATCTTAAGAGGCTAACAGCGCCCCCAGGTGATGAACAAAGAAGCAGGTTATCCATCATGGCTCAACATCTGTGTGATGTCAAGCAACGTTTTGTGATCCCTGGTGCAGCATTTGTACCAAAGCCTCAGGTGAGCCCATTGTTGAGTCAGGACGGGTATTATTCTCAGCAGGCTTGCTTGACTGGTATGCACTGGCAGCTCCAATATAAGCTTCTTTCTCTATCATGTATGAAATAAGCAGAACATTTGCCTGAAATTCTAAGACTTATTACTGTTTATAAGGAAAATGAATATATTGTCTTTGTAATTGGTATTCTTAATTTCTTTTAAATAAAATTGGCAGAGGGTTCTTTAATATCATGGATCATAACCTCAATCAAATTTGTCAAGAATGAACGGAAAAACTTTTGTGACAGAAAGTGTTGCTCACCAATTTAACATCAGATAAGTGTCATCTTTAGAGCATGGGGCATGAAAGACACTATAAAATGCTTTAAGGACAATTATGATGCTTTAGTAGTCATGTAGACGTTTAAAGAGAAGGTTGAGTTCTGGGAAAGGTGAAAAATAATTTGTGAGCTTTCTCATTCCTTTTATGTCAGTTTGGAAGAACATCATAGTAGAAATGTCCCCTGAAAAGGGCTGCTCTTCAATTTCCCTCGTATTCAAAATATGACGAGAAATACCTGAAGTGTTTGGGCCAAACATTCATGTCTTAGGTGTGTGCAGTCCCATATACCCATTTCTTTGTGCAGTACAATTACTTTTAAGGAAGATAAATTTGATGATTTCAAAACCTCACAGTAAACACCAATTCTTATGTAGACATGATCAACCTTTCCCAATTGCTGTAAGACAGTTTCTTTCACAATGTAATAGCATGACCCGAACTTAACTTTATGATTTTATCTTTTAAATATCAGGAAAGATTTTGTTATCCTCTTCAATAAACTCTCAGACTATATTCGGCATTCTCACCAGTACATAACACCCGTGTTGCTAATACCAAGCATGGGGAATGTTAGAAAATAAAAACCATGTGTAGATTCTCGACAACAAGGGTATCGACAAGGTTAAGCAATCTGTCAATGCCTACTTTCAATCTCCAAAGTTGTTTTGGTCCTCCCTAACCACCTCCCAGAATATCATAAGGCCATACCGGTATTTCACTGTATATGGACCAATAAATGTGTTGCTCCATACGTGAAACCTGCAAAATGGTTTTGGTCCTCTCAGATCACCCCCCATGGGATTTGGCAAAGCCATATTTCTATTAATTTGAACCATATGAAAACGTAAACAATTTTCTACCAAGAAGCCTGACTATACGCTCTGTCCTTCTCCAACAGATAGATGTTGGCGTAGTTCATTTAACACCTCTCAAAGAGCCAGAGATCAAGGCACCTTTCAAGCTGGTAGAGAAGCTGGTGAGGAGTGTCTTTCATTTCAGGAGGAAATACTGCAAGAGAGGAGTAGAGTAAGTCAGATACTCCTGTATAAGTAGAGTAAGCATTAATCTACATTTGCCACTCTCCACCCAGCTGAAGTAAATGGATACCCAGTAGGAAAAAATTCTTTGAATGTCAGAGCGCCTTAACGGGAGCTCGGCTAAAGCCGGGGTAATAATACTACAGGGCTTAAAGCTCATGTGCAGTTTTGGTAGCAAAAAGGAAATTGGGAAGAAATGGGTTAAATATAGTCTCACATTTTTCTCCTTGTATCGAAAGATGTTTTTATGAGATCATTTGGTATTCCATGTATTCTTTCCTGTGAATTTTAGTGTAAATATCTGTGAGGAACACTAGATCACAGCTATAGTATACTGCTTGATGCTAGGATCTTTCCTCCCCGAAACATCCAATCAGAAAAAAAGGACCCAATCATTTAAAAAGGAGGGATTGTCCTACCCTGTAACACATTTGACCCTTTTTTCCTGATGGAATAGCTCACAGTGCCCTTTATCACTGATATTTTTTATCATTTCCTTGAACAGAACAGAACAATATACATCAGAATTTTTTTTAAAGAAAAAAGGAAATTATGTGAAAATTTAGTTACTTTATGGTAATACATGATAAAATCATGATTCCATATGAGGCAGAATTTTGAAGGTAAACATGTATGAAGTAATAAGAAATATGGTAGGTCCGAGAGTTGAACTCTTCCATCATGCATAAAACTTGAAGGAGAAAAAAAGCCAGAAGCATCCTGGTATTAAAGGGATACTCAACCGCAGATTGTGGACGTTTTTATGCCGTGAGAGGGCACCGTGATCGTTACCTGCCCCACAGGGCACAAACTACGGACAGACTGTTCGCTGCCCAACATGCACGCTCCGCCTGAGCTCGAGCTTTCGGCGAGATTCGGTCGGCTTCGTGCAGTTGAAATGTAACCCAGTAGTCCGACGGAAGCGTTTGACGCATAAACTTTGTGTACGAGTGAATGGGGCTTACGCAATACTGATTTTCCCCACGGCCGCCTGGTGGCATATCCCTTTAAAGTGAGGCAGACGAAATGCATGGAAAGTTGTTGAGGAGCAAGGGCCATTGAGATCCCCTCCTCTTCATATTCATCATGGGATTATGATATTTTGTGAACCCTATGACTGCAGCATTCTTTCATTTCTCTTTGGCTTTTACAGGTTCCGCCCAGTTCCCATGGACATTGGGTTAACCCTTTCATGACAGGAATTATTTAAGAGCTGAATTGATCATATTTTGTTCTTCAAATTGGCAACAATAATATTTTTCTTTTGATGCTACATGGTTAAAATAAAATGTAATGTCTTTGGAAAAAACATACATGGTTAAGAACTTTTACGAAAAGTTGAAAAAGTTGCCAATTTTGATTAAAAAGAAACAATGATTTTGAACCTCTCAATGTGTTGCCAATTTCAGGATTTTAAAGTTTATTCTTTTAATATTCCTGGCATCAAATGCAATATGGTCACACAACAAAACTGGACATCGTGTGTTCAGAAATTGTGCTCTTTCTACTCATGCATCTGGTAAATTTTGTAGGGCTCTGAATCAAAAGTTATTAAGCCAAAGCACAAAATGTGGTCAATTTTCTCGAAAGGGTTAATCAATAAACCATTATGTAATAAATAATAATAAAATGCCCTTTTCATTGTTTTCTTTTTTTCAGGACTCTGTTCCCATTTGAGAGACAGGACTTGACCCAGGAAGTGTTTGATAGCTCTGGAGTTGACCCGACCCAACGACCTGTATGGTTAACAATGGAGGAGTTCAACGCACTTTGTCTTTCATACATGAACATTTGCCAACGGATACCGGGCATGTTTCACTACAACTACAGATGACACGTAAAGTGATGGTTGTTCACAACTTGCTGGCGGTGATGATGATGATGATGATGATGATGACGATTCACAGCCTTTACATTTCTGTCAAAAGCAGTCAAAGATGCATGCTCCTCAAATATTGTCAGTATGTACACATCTCCAGAAAAAGATGAGTTTGAGGCATGATTTAATGTGTTTTCAGACTGTTGATTTCGGAAAGGAGCGAGTTCCGCACGCAAGGAGCAGTGGCTTAAATGGTCCCATCTTTGTGGATAGACTGCAAGCTCACATGTTTTCTGTGCCCCATCTTCACTACCGTTGCAGTACTCCTTGGGGGGCGTTTCATCAAATGTCTTTTCGGTGAATTTTACTGACAAATTTGCTCTCAGCCAGTCGGATGCAAGGATTTCAGTAGCTTATAACAGTTGTCGGTTAAAATCACTTAGAAAAACACTGGATGAAACGCTCCCCTTCTTTATTCATATACATGTATGTGCAGGTTGCCAGCATGCTTCCTAGTGATGACATGTGAAATTTCAGTCATATTTCGGTCATATACAGTTCATTGAGAGTAATAACATGTATTGTGTGCACCCCCTCCATCATCTTTAATAGGAATACTCCTACTTTGTTCACATACATGCAGGTCACTCGTGTGCATGATGACGACTTTTATCATATATTTTATGTATGAAGTTAATCATGTTTCAATTACCCTGTTTACTCATTCAGTTAGCTTTCCAACAGTGAACAACTTGTGTTAACCATTTCTGCGCAGTAGGCCGTTGTAACCATCTGAAATTTCATATTGTAGCCTATGGTCTGTATTCTTGAAAGCCACCAAATTTCAGGCCAGGTTTAACCCTTTAGGGCTGACATAAGTAATTCGCGGCCCCATTCACTTATGTGTTATAACAAAGGTTGTCTAAAAATCATATTGTGAAAACCCCTTGGTAGAAATCATTTAAATTCACAGAACAGAGACAAAATATAAAAATCTCCCAAATGAAGTACCTCATGTGGGCACTTTCCCGGCAATAAAATTTTTTTTTAGGCTGAAACAAGGCTAGCCGAAATTTCTGCCCATTCGCACATAGAAACAGTTTAAGTGCACCGGTGATAAAATAAATCCTTTAAGAATAATAAATGGCTAGCCAACTTCAGCTAAGGTGTAAAATTGGAAAGAGTACGTCTATTTTTAAATTGATGCTTTTTAAATTTACTGAGGACAATAAATCAATTTTATATGAATATTTCTAATCAATTAAGGAACAAATAAGGAAGGGACAAATTCATAGTGGCACACCACACGAGCAAAAATATGTGCCAATATGGTCAAAGACTCATAAGAGCTGGGAAGGAACCAAAATGCCCTGACCACGAAAAGTGTACCGCTAATATGAAACTTCACCAAAGTATCAATAATGAAAGGAAGGGTGGAGAGATGTGTGCTGAGCAACTTTTGCAAGGACAACATAAACTTTCAGTGAAAGGTGTGACAACAAACTGTGATGGACATTTTATGGAGGGAGTGCAAAAGGTGATGTCAGGAGAGGGCATCAATGCTGAAGGATTCCTCTGTATCACTCATCTGAACAGATCATCGGTAAGCAATTTATCTAAAGTTCAGCTAAGCGCAGACACTCTGCCGGGGAAGTCGAAAAGAATCCGCCAAAAACAGCAAAAACACTTCACCAATGATTTGGTGCCCCGGTTTCAGGCCGAGATGAAGTGTGCACAAGAAAAATGCAGGTCTTCAAGGGAATGTAGATCTGCAAATTTGGGAACCTGTCTTACAGAGAGTGTTGAATCATTCTTGCCTTGTTATGCAAAACAAAA
The DNA here is from genome assembly GCA_025617745.1 of Heliocidaris erythrogramma. Taxonomy (NCBI): domain Eukaryota; kingdom Metazoa; phylum Echinodermata; class Echinoidea; order Camarodonta; family Echinometridae; genus Heliocidaris; species Heliocidaris erythrogramma. Next base: position 5,483,448 of record CM046858.1, read on the forward strand.
AGTTTGGTATGCAGGGGGAAATTTCAATTTCCCTATCTCAGCAAATGCCTGAGGCAGTAAGTGAACCTGAATAACTTTGATCGACCTGTCCTAAGGCTAAGCATATTACAACCTTCACAAGAAACCATGGAAACAGAACTTCAAGTGCAATTTAGCTTAGTTACCAACAGTGGACCAGAAGCCACAATTCTTGACAAGGCAGCAGCAGCAGGGGTAGTTCTGGTTGGTGGGAGGAAGCTTTTACATAAGTCAAACTACTCTTTATGGTCCGAACAGATTCAACTTATGCAAAGTTAACTGTATCTAGTCTGCTAAATAAGAAACCAACTACCTTGTGCCTCTGCAACTGCAAAGCCCCCTAAAACAGCCCAGGGCAACCTGAAGCTGGACATCCTCATGAGATCAATAAAAACAGATAAGTTTTTAAGGCTCTCCCAAAGCTCTAGTTGCTCGTTTTCCCGAAGCTGGTCTGGAAACTGATTCCACAAGACAGGCTCCGCCGCTGCAAAGGCACGATCCCCATAATGTTTGAGTAGTTGTAGTTGGGACTATGATTAGATTTTTCCTGGAGGAACAGAGATTTTTGAGAGGTACATAAGAAGTGATTATATCAATGATGTATTTATGACTTTATGGGACAACATTATAATTTTTTATATGATTCTTTGTTTCCATGGGTAACTAGAGAAGGCACAACAACAAAAAATATATTTGAAATACGTAGAAAATGACAAACGGTGCCTTCTACATAAAAGTTCTTATTGTGACATTGTCAAATAAAATTGAACTGCAGCTGCCTCACCAGCTTATATTAGTATGCTAGTACACATTTATTTTTGTCCATGGGAGAAAAATACAATCTAGACATGAGAAAGGGAAGAGAGAATAGGTAGTCAAACGATGGAGAGAAAAGAAGGGGAGAGAGAAGAAAGAAAAGAGATAGAGAAAGAGGGAATAAAGAGAAAATGAGTGTGAATGTAGAGAGTTAGGATGAGAGAGAGGAGTGGCAGGGAAAGCATTTTAAGAGTGAAAAAGAGAAGAAAGAATGGGAAAAGGATGAGTTGCAAGGACACAGGATGAGAGTGAGAGAGGTTGATGAAAGAGGTTAGGCAAACTGGAAATAATAGAGGTAAAGGGCAAAGAAAGAATTTGAAAGAGAGAGAGCAGTGATTTTGGAAAATGGAATTATTCAATTTGAATTTATTGATTCATCTGTTAGAATAAACACCAAAAAACCCAATTGTCTTCTTTTGGTACAACTATTGCAATAATCATTTCATACCACAGTAACATAAAAACAGAAAAATACCTTGAAAATGGACGTAAACCATGTATCAGAATCAGAATTCAATGCGAATGAGCTTTGAAAGAAATTACAAACTAAATGTGATGAAAAAGAACGAAACTCTTCTTGGTGGCGTTCAGTACCTCTACTATACAATGCATTCTGCATGTTGGCAGAAGGAAGAGAGATTGAATGAATGAATAGAAGACAATCAACCAGTTGCCACTTTATTGTAAACAAAGGTTGCAATTAAACGCAACCTGACTTTCAACCAATCAGAATTGCGCATTTAGGGAGTTATATATTTGACATATTGTAGTTGTTTTTAACATGTTTAATCCATCTTTTTTTTAAGGCTGGAGGGCCCTGTACAAGATCTCTAAAAAAAACTATGACGTTCAAATCTGCAATTTCACAGCAAGATAGTAAATTCCAAACACATCTAGGCATAACAAAATGGGGATGAAAACCACAGAACTAAAGACTTTAGGAGTTTTGTGATGAAGACTGTAGCCCTCCCCACCCCAATTTAGCAATTACCAATATTCGGTGACTTCTTCTATATCGTCCCATATCATCCAAAGTGCAAAATCCGCCTTGGCACACGCCCAAAAATAAAATGGTGAAAAATTATTAGTTGTACTATGACCTACATGCGCTTGGTGTTAATATTTACATTGATTTTGTTTATACTTTGTTTCATTATAATTATGATTTGATATCAAAATGACATGGTGTGAGGTTTCCCTCATTCTTTCCTCATGGTTTATGGCTGTTGACATGAGTCAGTCTGTCTCTGTTAACTTATTTTCTTTTCTTATTCCCTGTCGTGGCGACAAAATTTCTTTTTTTGCCAGACCTCCAAAATTCGCTCAGTGGGTGGGGGTGGGGGTTATGGGGTCCAGTTTCCCTCATAATTCTCTGACAAGCAAAAAAAAAAAGGTTTTCATTCTAAAAGGGGGGGGGGGCACAATCGACAAAAGAGCGGATCGTCTGTGGTCAAAATGCATATTTTTCTTCTCTGGATCCGCCAATGGTTGCACGCATTTATGATTGTGATATTTTGTGACACGGAAATAGAGTTTGTGACGGTGAGTTCAAACGTAGAAAAGCTTTAAAAATCATTTCCTTTCATTCTCGATATGATCAGTTTTCCATGAATTTGATATCTCGTTGATATATTTGTATGATCTCCATTCGTAATTAAAAAATAGGTGTTTATCAACTTTCAGAATACAATGATCAAAACTGGAAATAAGTATGCAATACCATTTCTATATTGAGTCAAATGCAGGTCTTAAAATTACTCTATATTATCAAATTTTCGACATTTCAAAATCATATTTTCTCCGTTTTCATCTGTTTATTCATAGCCATATCCTATGCAGTTATTTGATCTCCACACTGAGATAATACATATTCAGATAAAATAAGATATTGAAATCGCCATCTTTGACTTAACTATTTTCCGGGGCAAGTTAGAAAGGATGGGGGCATGCAACTAATTTTTATGGACAATCACCCTCTAGACATTACAAAAAGGCAAAATCATTTTATCGAAAAGATAAAAATCAGAAGGGGAAAAGGATCACTTATCATTAGTTAGACGGCTCACTTATATCAGAAGTGAAAATGGGTACTTGTCAGGGTACTTGCAGACCCCACCCCCTTCCCCAAACCCCCGCGAGCGCCGCCTCTGAGTCAGGAAAGTCTTACGAATGAAGTAATCATTTTCCGTTTTTAGTATGAAAATAAGCAAAAATAAAAAATAAAAATAACTGTACATATTTAAGGGTACTCCCCCGCCCCCTCTCTCTCCTTTTTTCTCTCTCTAATCTCTCCCCTCCCCACTCTGTCTCTTTCTCTCTTTCTAATTTTGGTACATTATTATATTAAAACATTTTCCTTCTCGCTTCTACTATTTCCGCAAACTTTCTCGTTTCTCCATCCTCGTAAACTTTTCCATCGCCTTTCCTAATGCTCATTTCGGCACTCAATACCATCATAATCATCTGCTACGAGCCAGAGGGGCATTAACTAATAAAGCTTGATATAGAGTTAATGCCTTTTTTGGCTCTCATCCATTGAGAAACAACTCAAAACGATTTCTCAAAGTGTTGCTAGTTGTACAGGGTGGCCAAGAAAGAATGCCAACACCTGTGATCTGCAATTTCAATAACATCATTATTTTTCCAAGTAAGATGACACCAAGATCATCAATTTTGGGTAAGGAGTTTTGATTCTATGGCTACTTGTGTGGGGCAATGCAATTTTCAAAATTTGCTACTTTTGCAATCATAATCATCCTTGAAGCAGTAGGAAATTTGCCTATGACGGCTTTCCATACAATCTCCGTTTCATTCGTGTGGTCTTCGTTTTCAAAGCAAGTAATGCGAATGGCAACAACAGCTAATTTCTCGCTGCTTCAAGCATGACTACGGCTGCAAAAGTAGAAAAATTCGAAAATGACATTGCCTCACAAACACACCCATAGACTTAAAACGCCTGACCCAAATTTGATGATCCCGGTGTTATTTTACTTGGAAAAGAATTTTCTACCCCATGAAATAAATTCTAATGATATTATGTCAATAATGTCGTTGAAATTGCAGATCTCAGGTGTTGCATTCATTTTGCATGGGTCACCCTGTATTTCTATTGTTACATAATGTGCTTTGTATTGTTAATAAGCGAAGAAGTATCGAGATGACTCAAAAATAATGATAACATACTGAAAAGTAAAGTGCATTTATACAAATCTTTATTGAAACTTTTGTCTTTGATCTATATAAAAATGTTTTGTTCTCATTATCAATAATTATGTTCATCAATACAAAAACAGTGTTCGTTTGGTGTAATACGATAACAGAAAAGCGAAAAAAAAACTTTATGGATCAAAACACCACTTAACATGAACTAAGAAAAATGTGATTAACAAAGACATAAGTATTCCACATTCCAGAAATTGATACAAAGGCATAGCGCTATACTGCTTTTCATTACAATAACATGAATTTGGCATATATGTGCACATAAGGGATATATTTCAAACGAAATCAGCTTCATTCTGCCAATGCAATGATACAAATAAAATTGAAGAGTGGTCACATCACAGGAAGAAGATTATCTGAAATAACTCTAGACTCCAGCAAATAAGGAGCTATTCACAAAAGTATTCAAATTCATGGGTGCTTTTTTCATGAGTATTGAGAGACTACATATGGGTCGGCTTCAAGTTTTTTTGGAAAGCAAATACAAGCATATACCCCCAGTTGTTTCTCGAATTCAAAACTGCAACTTTTGGACATTAACAAAAAATGATTGTTGAATCAAGTTATACCCATGCCTGCAAATCTGAAAATCTAAGCACACTTCTGCTTGTAGGATAATTTCAGTTTTGGAAAACTGGCCTGGACACTCTGAGAGAAGATTTACAAAATCTAAAACTTTGACTTTAATTTTGAATTTGGTGGTCACGTGTTGTGCTGATATGGTAACATGAAAAATATGCATAACATGCGAATACTTTTGTGAATTGATCTACAATAATAGGCCTACAAAGTCAAAGTCATGTAGTAAATTCTTGCTAAATATTATGATAATCAAATCACCATTCCTGCTAGAGTGAAATTGTGCATGCCCTTATGCAGCTCAAAATGGAAACATAAAAATAAATACCAACAACCACCATCACACAAGAATATATTCGAAGACTTCATTTGATCACCTGTTCACATACTTCAATCATTTTTTTCTTCAAATGAACACCACAATAATGAAAATCAACATTACTGAAAGCTTGAGTAAAATGTGATGTGGAGTTCGGGAACAGAGGGTTCCACAAACCCACGTTTTGGGAAACATCATTCTCAAATCGTTGTAGATCAAAATTATTATGTAAGCTATGAAATACACATTGTGTATAATGCTCATGAGACAACACTTCCACTATCCTGCCAAATGAGCAAATTACATCTTCTTTCTAATATGTAGTGTAATCAACGGTTACATTCTGGCATGCTTTGTCCTCTAATGAAGTATTTAAAGATAAAGTTGAGTTCTGGTCATGTGATTACATTACGCAAGAAACTGTCTCAAAGCAATTGGAAAGGGTTGATCATAATACAGTACATAAGGATTGGTGTATGCTGTCAGCGTTTGGAATCACCGAAATGATGAGAAATTGACTCAGTCCTGCTGAGAGTCACATGCACTGCACACAGGGATGTGTATATGAGACTACACACACACACACACACACGCATGTTCAGCCCGAACATTTCAGCTGTTTCTTGTCGTATTTTGAATGTGAGGGCATTCGAAGCGCAATCCTTTTCAGGGGACATGTCTACTATGATAATCTTCCAAACAGGCTTTAAGATACCAAATTCCTCTTCCTCGCACCTATTGCAATTTTTATTTCATCTTCGTGATAGACTGCATAGCCCACTGGAGATTAGAAGAAAACCCAAAAAGACCCAGTTTGTCTCTCTTCGCGGGAACCACAAAGGCCACTAAAATCTCTCTCTCTCTCTCTCTCTCTCTCTCTCTCTCTCTCTCTCTCTCTCTCTCTCTCTCTCAATCTCACTCACCCACTCTCTCTCTCGCTCTCTCTATGTCTTTCTCAGACTCTCACTATTTTTCTCGTAAATGAATTACCGTATATTTTTTTTTTAATTACCAGCAAGTGTCCTGACGCCTACCTTGTACATAGCTTGCATATAACTTGCGCAAGTCCAGAGTATAAAATTAACTGGGTGTCCGCTACTGACTATTATACCGTAACTGCATAAGACGCCGAAATGATCTGTTGTAATTGATATTATCTGACAGTGGCGTAGCGTGTGTTCAGCCATATAAGGGGGTACTTGTATCATGGGGGAGGGGGCACCGGTCTTACTCGGTAACTGTCATGCGAATGAACAAGGCCACCGATTAGGGGAAGGGGTAGAAGGGGTATAGTATCATTTTCTTTTCTAACCATTTCCCCTCCCCCCCCCCCCCATTTTGTTGTCGTTGTTGTTGCTTTTCCCCCTTCTTTTTCGCCATTCTGGCACGTGCCCCCGTTACTACCGCCACTGCTATCTGATAAAAAAAGATTTATGAAGAAAGAAATGGAAAGGTACCATGTCATAAGAATGTCAGTATAAAGTGAATTGGGGCACATTAGTTATGCGTAAGAAATATTGGGTATCTATCACAAATGTAAGTTATTATTTTCATTATTATCAGGGATATCATATGCTATTGTTATTATTATTATTATACACATTCTTTTCGAGCAGTATACTATTGACTCACGTACAGTTAATAATCATTAATTTTATCGTCGTTATCATCATTATTATCATTATCATCATCATCATCATCATCATCATCATTACACTATAAACTTTCAGAATCTTTATCATTATATCGACCAATGATGTTATATGAAATCCTCAAATTATAAAATCACGTTCCTTTAATAATTGGTGTACAAAAATGCTTTAGTTTTGAGAGGTTCGATTGTTATGTGGAACCGCCCAAGCTAAAACAATGAGTAATTCCACGTTGAGCGAAGTATGTAAATATTTATGTTCTCGGCATGGTATCTTCTACTCAGTGATCTGCTGGTCCCGATTAATGCCATCGATGACCAGAACCAAAACAGAACCTTTTATCAAAGATCAACCCCATCTAAGTAGCAAACTCAGATGATAAGAGGATAGCGGTATCGTCGACCTTCGATTCGTCAATACCATGCATTTCATGTTTGCCAGATCTGTTAACCTCGTAGAGGTGTCGTGGTCTAGTGGATACGTCACCGGACTGTGGCTCACATGGTTCGCGGTTCGAATCCCGACACGGCGCTAATGTCCTTTGGCAAGACATTCATCTACATTGCCGCTCTCCACACAGGTGAAGTAAATGGGTACCCGGTAGGAAGAAATTAATTATGCTTTCCATGTAACCCTTTCCACTGGCTGCTATTCATTCAAGCATTTTGCTTAAGATAGCTGGCCCCTGCATTTCTGCCATTTCTACTTGTTCATTTCGATTTATAATCATGTCTTTATTCTGTTGTCATTGCTTTTTAACTGTCACATTTGTAATTTGAACAATTATGTTGTATATTTATTACTATAATTGTTTGTAAATTTGTTATTTGATTTGACAATAAATGCAGAAAATCCTGCTTTGCAGGTTGTTATAAAAAAAAAATTCCTTGAATGCCTTAGCGCCTATCATGGCAGCTCGGCTAAAGCCGGGGTAATAATGTGATACTTTGTATTGCGCCTTGTATCCTTTGGAAAAGGCGCTATATAAATCCTAATATTATTAATGTGAGTCCCATTACACAACAGTTGGCACCATTCTTCCAAGCTAGTTTTGATCTTAAAGGAAATTAAACAGTCACGTTTTAATGCTATACAGGGAGAAGTTTTTGCTTGGGCGATTTCGCATAAAAAGCGGTCTCTGCTATCTTCATGATGATCCGAAACTCATTATCAAAACTTGAGGATTTATCGGAACATGAGAATTAAGTTTGATGATATTCTTCATGATTTCGGGGAGTTCGGACGCTATCAACGATGGGTCTATATGATTATGTGTATTATGGCAACGCCAGTGGCTTTTCATCAGTTGGGGCAAGTCTTTCTAGCAGGGGCATCCGATCACTGGTGTGATGTTATAGTATCTCGATCATAGGGGCCAGTGGCGTAGACACGAATACGCTTTCTATTGCTAGTGGGGGGATGATGAATAGATCATCCCCCCACTAACAAAGGATAATTATGCGTGTCTACGCCCGTGATAGGGGCCACTATTTACTCCAAAATTATTTGACAAAGCAAGCAAGCATTAAAACGTCATCACCTCCAAAAAAGAAAGGGGGAGTACAACGTTTGAGTTGTATACTTGAGGTACGGCACTTGATCACCCCCCCCCCCCCCCCCCAATCCCCCAGTTTATCTCATGGTCCCAACCATAGTGCTAGATACCGGTTGTCTTCATTTAATTCAACTCACTTCAATCAAAGGTTTATCCTAAATATGCAAACAGAGATATACATCTATATAAGTGGTTAACTCAGTGATAATAACTATTATGAGGATAACGATATTGTTGACCTTCGATTGGTAAATACTTCACATTTCAAGCTCACTAGACCTGTTAATATTCTATTCCCATCACAATAGTTGGCACCATTCTTCCAAGCCAGTTCTGATCTTAGAGGAGCCAAGTTGTCATGTTTTAGGGAGAAGTTTGTAATTTGTTTTTGCTTGGGCGATTCTGCATACAAATCCAACTCCTCAAAACTTGAGGATTTATCGATAAATGAGAAAGCATGACGTTTGACGATATTCTTCGAGAGATCGGGGAGTTTGGACGCTATCAGCGATGGATCTACATGGTTGTGTGTATTATAGCCATGCCAGTGGCTTTCCACCAGATGGCACAAGTGTTTCTAGCAGGGTCATCCGATCACTGGTGCGAAGTAAGTATCTCATCCGGGGCGGATCTCCAGGTGTTTGAAAAATATGAGGCACTATTTCCTTTAAAATTCTCTGACAAGCTACAAGGAAAAATATGAAAAAAAAAGTTTATCAGGTTTTTACTGTGGTTGACTTTCTTCTATATTTGCTTCTCAATTTGTTGACAAGCAAAGTAAAAAGGGCTGGCGCATTCTTGGAGTTGTGTATGGCACTGCGGCTTTCGAAAGGGGTCACAGACCGTCTGTGCCTCTAAATCTGCCTATGTATCTCATGGTCCCAATCATAATGCTATGTATTCTTTCATATGTTCCATTCAGTGCAATTCAATTTAATTACAGGTTTATGATGTAAACATACAGATATACAAAGATATACAAAGATCGGGACCAGAAACCGAATTTCGGAAAAAAATAATTTCACAAACTTGTCGACATCGAGTGAAAAAAAATTATCCATGCGGCTGCTTGTAATATATTATGTAATAAAACAACTTCAGTGATAATGGTAGTGGGCCCCGTCTCATAAGGAGTTGCGATTGATTCTAATCGATCGCAAGTCCTCCAATCAATCTCTTAAGTACAGAGTTGCGATTGATATCAACTGCAATTTTTTTACAATAAGTACAATTTATGTACATAAGTTGTTACTATCTATTCTCTCTCGTTTTCTTGTTGAAACAAAATATTGATGTACATATGTCAATGATGTTTAATGAAGTCAATTCATATCAATCGATCGCACTCTCTTCATAAGACGGGGCCCAGATGATAAACAATATACCAAGATTCAGAGTAAGCAGGCTACAACCACTTTTTCTCTTTTGTTACAGTGGCGGATCCCCCCGGCCAAAAAAAGAAATCCTTATTTGGTTTTTTTTTTTGCTTGTCAGAGAATTTTGGAGGGGAAAATCCTTTTTTTTTTTTGGTGTGTGCCCCCCCCCCCCCCCGTTTACTCAATCCTGGATCCGCCACTGTGTTAGAATACCAAAATAAAGGTGAGAAATACGAAAACAGCCCGATATAAAGGTGAACATTTTGTGATAAAAATATGCTACGACAAAAACGTCACAGTTCGATAGAAAGGCGATATTGTATGAATCTAAATTTTGAACAGCCGCTGGTATGAAGAAATGAACGATATTTTGTATTTATTCATTTTATTCGATTTATTTCCAGTTCTATTTAATCAGGGATGCCTATTTGATTACACCGTGAGTATCAGAAAAGAGTACACACTTTGAAAATATCCTCCAAAATCATAATTTCACAATATCGACATGTTTTTTTCTTATGCAATTATTATGGGTGAGGGCCTGTTCCATCGGATGACACTATGAGTAATGACAATATTTTACGCTTGAGTGAATACTGGATGCTTTTGTTTGCGCAAAAATGCCTCAGTCTTGAATTTGATCAAAGTGCATATCATCAGGCAGTAACTTCATGTTCTCTGTGAAGTATTAATAATTGATTTGAACTATCATTTAATCTTTAATCCTATACCTAGTAGTGCACACCCACAATGGTGTATCCACAAATTGATTAAGGGGAAGGGCGGGATGCTCCCAAGACAGGGGTTAAATAAAATGTCAGCCTATAATGGACAGCTCCGTTCTTGTACAAGCATCGGAGCATAGCAATCTTTACTGATTTTTTCCTTGGTCTTCAAGAAGAAGCTACACCAGTTTCACCAAATGGCTGGATACGCCACTGCCCCCTAACTGCCATCACCATTGCTGAACATTTCTTAAATTAAACATGTACATGTAAAAAAGATATCACCATGCAGTACCGTCCATCCTTTCGACATGCTCCAGAAAGTGACGCATTCTCTCTCCCTTGTCCATCTTCCTGTAATGCATTGTAATTTGCATCATTTTGACATGCTCCAGTCAAAAGTTGAATTGTGCGCAAAAGACCTAACCGGCGATGTTTTGGGTATAGGGCGTTTGAGAGAGTGTGTGTGTGTGTGTGTGTGTGAGTGAGTATGTGTGTGTGTGCGGGGGTGGGGGTGCGCGGATATGTATGATATGTATGATGAAACAGACCCTCACCCATGACGTAGAAGAGGATATTTTCAAAGGGCTTTTACTGAAAGGGTGGGTAGCGTCGCGTTGCGTTAACTGGAACGCCACCATTCGTCCAAGCCCCCCCCCCCCCCCCCGGTTTTGCTGAAAGGGTGCGCTTGGACTTTTTCTTATATAATATTGTATTAAAGGGAAGCTTGAGTTCTGGGATAGGTAAAAATAATTTGTAAGCTTTCTCATTCTTATTATGTTAGTTTGGAAGATTATCATAGTAGATAATTATGTCCCCTGAAAAGGATTGCTCTTCAAATGCCCTCACATTCAAAATATGGCAAGAAACAGCTGAAATTTTCGGGCCGAACATTTGTGTGTAGTCCCATATACACATTGCTGTGTGCAGTGCATGTGAATCTCAGCAGAACTGAGTCAATTTCTTACCATTTTGGTGATTCCTAAACCTTACAGCATACACCAATTATTATGTACTATTTAAATCAACCTTTTCCAATTGCTTTGAGAGAGTTTCTTTCACTATGCAATATCATGACCAGAACTCAACTTTATCTTTAATGATAATAATGATCATAACAATATTTAGAAAAAGTCAACGGACCTTTTCGGCAAACACCGGGGAGGGGGCCGGGGGGACGAATGGTGGCGTTCCACGCAGTCATCGCGATGCTACCCACCCTTTCAATGGCCCGTATTCTGAACTCCGGTTTAACTTAAACTCGAGTCTAAGTGTGGTTTAAATCTGCCCTTTAGACCGGAGTTTAAGAAAATCACATTCTGAACTCCGGTTTAGCTTAAACTCCGGTCTAAGCGTGGTTTAACTTTGTACAGAAAGTTAGACTGCAGCTAGGGGTAGTTTAAGTCCGGTTTAACTTTTCTTCATGCATGGCCACCGCAGGATAATGTTTGCAACTGAGGCGGAAGAGTGTTATTACGAAAGGTTTTAAAGTCTGTTGGCACCAGCTTAGAGAAAGGTAAATTTACCTTCGTAAAGAGGAAAATCTTCTTTTTCTTTTTCTTTTTAGCTGGATCTAGAATCGTAGTTAGATTTAACGTTTACCGGCAGTATTCATGACAAGCGCTGTCATTATCGCAGAACTGACTTTGCAACAATCTTCCGCGCTCGCGCGCGAGCAAGCATAGCTCTTTACACCCTAACCAGAGCCGGGCCGGCCGGCCCAGCCGACGCGACCGATACCCTTTTATCTCATCCCACGCAGTGCTGAGCTAGCTAGCTGAGCCAGGCTAGGCAGTCGGAGCTGACTGTTGTTGGGAAGTTGGGTTCCAAAGTTACAGCTACAGAAAAAAAAATTCAACGAAACTAGAAAAACAGATAGATCAATAAGAGCTCAGCTCCAGAGATTATTGCAATTCCACCTGCAATTTAAAAATTTGACAGCTGACTCACTCAGATTTAACCGTAACGTTAAAATTCAACCCTGCTCGACCTCTAGTATAGCCAATATCTTACTTCAAGTTCAACCTTCGATCGTACTAAAATAGGGTCTAACTTTTAGAATCTATATAGGCCTAGGGCCTATAAGTTAGTACAGTAGACTTAGTCTTAGACTAATATTCAAACGTAGTTTAGTCTTTCACTATAAAGTTTAGCTTTCAGTATAAGTCGTTTATTGTCTTGTTATTTGTTCATATCTGCGTGATAACCTGATGAGTTGCAGATCGAAAAGCTTCGTTATCATTTTAATTTGTTATCGTTTTAATGTTTTAATATGTTACTGTTTAAAGCCATTTATAAAGTATGTCTGACGTTATGTCTATTTAGAGTCGAGATGCTGTCTTGGAAAAAGGAGAAACATTAATAATAAAGTTAGTCCAGGAACTTGGCAATGCATTGTCACCATATTATTTTTGTAGGCCATGCAGCAGCTAGTAGCAACTAACATCAGGTTCTAAAGTAACACAGTGCCCTTTTTTTAATATTATAGATCTAGGCCTATGACATAGATCTAGATCTATAGATGTCTGAAGTAGATCTAGCTAGGCCTAACTCTTGATTAGGCCTACATGCATTCAAATTGCGTACTACATTATCTCCGAAAATGTGCCCTTCATATGGTACCCGGTAAAGTGTACAACCGTATTGACTTTTCAATGAAATGAAACGAACAAGTTTATTTTTTTGGTCTAAAAGTAGGCCTACTGTATAGGGTATAGGTCTAGCTCTAGGCCTAACTGTTTTTTTAATTAATTACCTCTAGTCTAGGCCTAGATTATCAGATGTTTTCCTCTATAATTATCCGACAAGCAAAAAAAAAGGGGGTTCTTGCCGGGTTCCCCCCCCCCCCCCCCCCCCCCCTCCCAGCCGACGCTAGTGATCCAGCCATTTTGAAATGGAAGAAGGAGCTGAATACAGAGGCGTAGTGCCTGCGTTCGATATCTTCCCTGGGACTAGGTATCCGTATAGTAATACATGCATAAACCGACCAACCTAACCTTAAATAGTCGTTCACTATGATCCACAAAACTCCAGTAGGCTAATCATGACAAATGAAGTGCCAAATGGTATGCCTTTAATTTGTGTATAGAGTATTTCATGACATTTCTTGATTAAACATCCTAAAAATGAAAGGAATAAGCAAATTTCAGTCTTCTTGAAGATAAATTCAGCTCTACTGGGCATGCGCAGTAGCAGCAGACTACATCTCCATGGCAACTAAACCACAGTTTAACTTAGACTGGACTTAGACTCTAGTTTAACTAAACTGGACTTTCAGAAACAGAAATGGAGTTAAACCCGACATGCAGTCTAAGTCGGGTTTAGTTAGACTCTGGTTTAACTTAGACTGGAGTTTAAGTTAAACCGGAGTTCAGAATACGGGCCAATGTGTATAGTTTTTTTATACGCAAATGGAGCTACTACAGAATAAGAGAGAATTAGCAATACTTCCTCCTTATAAAGTGATACTATCATCATTAAAAGTTTGATAAAGCCGTAAGGGTGAAGTGTCGATAATATTTCATTCCACGGGCTTCATTTTGATCTGATTCAGTCCCCTCATTTTGTTTGTTTACTATAAGGGTAGGGTAATTATGTGATTTGGAGCTTGATAGATTTAATTCTACTTTGGGGGTGAGGTGCTTGTTCTATTGATAAAATCGTGAAAATTGCGTCTGTAGGTCTGGATGACCTTATTCCTCGGCTTCTTTTCATGCATTACGACATTTCTGTCGCAGATACATTATCTTATTATCATATAAAAAAAAGGCCTTTCTTAACTTTAATTGTGTTAGGATTAGTGAGTAACACGGCAGAACTTACAAAAATCTTGCAGCGTAATCATACATTTACAATAATCTTGTGATGAGGTCATGAGGACGATTCCCCATTGTTATCCTGTCGAGATTAATTTTGATGGTGCAAAGTGTGTCAATTTGCATAATATTTTGAGCAGATGGAGTAGCAAAGCAAACACACCATTCTTTTAAAACGAAAACATATATGTGGGATTTTCTAGACAATGCTAATGGCATGGACTTTGAGATATTTTTTGTCTACAATGCACTCGTATACACTATTGATTAATTGTTGAACTCGTTTCAAATGTATATTGTTTGCATGCTAAGTTAATGGTAGTTTTACGGTGTTAGTTGTCCTAGAATACTCTTGGAAGAGGCTTAATTTCCAGCATATGCGGGTCAAGTCCAGTGGGCCGACATAGCTCCCCCCACCCCCATGAGTGAAAAACGATAAATCGGGGAGAAATGAGGGGAAGTGAACGTCAATTTATTTGAAAATGAGGAAATATAGCAATGATGTTGGCGCCATGTGATGATATCGGCGTCTCATCGGTATTTTGAAGACGATTGATATTAAGTCTTACGAGTTTCATTGTTCTATGACGTCAGATTCAGCTAATTCAGCTAAATTGGTTTTATAAAGTCCAGAAAGATGTATACGTCTCTTGATAATTATACTTTCATCTATCATCTGTTTATTCATTAAGGGCCTGTATGATTGAACTCTTCTCTAAGTTGATATCATTTTTATGTCAAGGGTACCATTTTTAATCAATCGCTTAACTTAACCGGAAATGAAGAGGGGAATAACACATGTCTTGACACGATATGACTTTCAGCGAAGATTTATTAATTTTTCGATCGAAAAATGATTGACAACATGCTCAATTTAATCATCAGTCTTTGGGATGTTTCCCCATATTTCTCAATGCCCAAGAATAAAAAGAGGCTAAGAAGAAGAAGAAGAAGAAAAAGAAGTTGACACTCCAAGGCCTACCTACAATTAAAATTAATAGGACCCATTGAATGGCGAAAAAAGAAACGGGGGATAAAAAGAAAGAAAGGAAGGGGACAATACAACGTAAAAAGAAAATGATTATGCTCTTCTTTATCCTCTCCCCCACTCGAAATGCTTTACGGCCTTGTTCTTTTGCATTTCATACACAAGTCATATATAAGACGGATGCCCATGACACTAGCCCCTCCCCCTTGCCCCATTGAGAAGACCCACGCTACTCCACTGTAGACAGTCCGGGGCGTATCCAGGATTTTGTAAGGGGGCACACAAATCTCCGAAAATTTTCTAAAAGGCAAAAAAAAAGAAGAAAAAAGAAAAGGTTATCAGTTGTAAAGGGCGCGGGGGACACTATTCAAAAAAGCGGGTACATAATGTACACTTTTCTTTCAAAGGAGGGTGTCATTGGCCGGAATTGCCTCCCCCCCCCCCCCCCCCCCCCCCCTCCGCCACTGGTTGACACTATTTTTCTATATATTTCTCTTTTAATCTGAATGATAGGTGGCAGCATGGAGCGAAGAAAATTGTGCTAAGTGGGAATACACAGAAGCACAATGCATTGAAGCGAAGAGAAATGCTAGCTCTCCCATCAATGGCACCGAAGATGAAAAACAGTGTTACAAGTACTCCATTGTGGATGATCTCCTTTTTAATCCAGGGCTTAACCCGGTGAACTACAATGATACGACAACCATTGAGTGCAACGACGGCTGGGTCTACGATAGAAGCCAGTATAAATCATCACTCATACAAGAGGTATATACAACTACAAAGATTTATCCTCTAATCGCTCATCAATGCCCCAGTCACACCAACTAGACCGATACCGATACCGAACAAAAAATTACATTACCCTGAATGGGCAAGATTCGATCGATTTGTAATCGGTGTTGAGTCGGTTTTGGCGAAATGACTGAGGTATGTTAATGTTAATACTATATAAGAATTTATGTTAAGCCCACATCACGCTATAATATGATCTGACTACGATCCGAGTTTGTATTCCTAATTTAGGTTCTGTTACTTCATATGAATCCTTAACACTGTAATTTTGAACCTTCGGAATAAGGCAAAATGAGTTTCAAGTCGTAGCTAGTCTTGCCGCTAAACTTAACACAAATTGCAATCAATTTTGAATGTTATTGCCGTAATTACTCTCTATTATAAAAATCGCGTGATCCCCAACTTCTCTCACCTCCGGAGTATTGAAATAAAAGTGAAAATAGATTGTATCTTTTCTTTATAGAGAGGACTCAATATTAACTCCAAAACGAGTGATCGCTGACATGACTCTCGGTGGAGTGAAATAGGGTGAAAAATGTTTCCTCTTTTGTAGAGAGGGCACTTGTCATGATTCTAATAAAAACGATGATTTCATGTTTATTTATATTATAGTTCAACCTAGTATGCGATGATGCTAACTTGGACAGTTTGGCTCAATCTTTGTGGTTTGTTGGAGTACTGATAGGATCTCTATTGTTTGGAGATCTCTCTGACAGGTCAGTCCTACACACTATATTGTCATGAATCAATTCTCGCTACCCCAAATACGCAATTTCGCCAAGAGATGGCGTTTGTCAGGCAAACCACGCATGCGCAGTGCTGACAATATCCCGATTGGGTTGACAAGTGTTTGTCTTTTTACATTGAAAATGTACACAGGTATTACAAAAATCCTCGAGTTTGAGTATAAATTAACATGTTTGAAAAGATACCATCATGATTTCTTGAGACAATAAGCCAGTTCGGGGTTAGCGCATGGTACAAATGACCCCAAATATCCACAGATATTTTAGACATGGAGGGTCCCTTTATGTGCACTTCAGAAAAATAACTCTGGGAGTGATAGAGGTGCCTCATGAATAGCTTTTGTTTCCCCCTTTAAAAAGAATACTTCCACCTGGATGTCATGGAATGCACCATTAGTGCATAATTGAATAATGATTACATGACATTCATGAGCACATATCAAATATTAGTGTCAGTGGGTTTTAGAATTTTGTACAGATGACCTTTATCTGCTCATGCTCAAATTGCATCTCCGAAATGGCTTATTGGTTGCATTTTCAAAATTTGTGTAGTTTATGTCATGCGATCCAAAAATTAAGCATTTTAGCACTCGTTTTATTCATAAGTCGTAGTATTTCAATACGGACCGGAAGTGAAGTTGCGAAGATGCAGACCACATATTGCCCTCTACGTCGAAAATTGCATATTTTAGGTAGCGATAATTGTTTCATCATTCTTCAATTAAAATGATGAGTTTTCGCTTTCGATGCTTAGTAAGGCATTGTTTCTTTTCTTGTTTTTGTAATAAACACAAATGTTAAACTCAAATTAAAAAAATGAACAGGATGAGTTTAACTATTATTGTTATTCAATTTCAAACAAGTTTGTTGATGTTGCTAAATTGGAATTACAGTTGGAACTTAAAGCTTTGTTATAAATATTATTCATCACATTATTATTGTTGGTAAGGCTTGGACACGTGAGTGCCCTAATTATGGGGGAAATCCCACATTGGGCATTCTGAGCTCCAGTTTTTGTATTTCACAGTGATTCGACAAAATACTGCCCAGTTAGATATTGAGCATGTCGATAGGAAAGGAAAAAATAAACACGTGGAATGTACAATTGGCAAATAAATGAAAGTAAATGGAATAAAGTCAAATTAATTGAAATGAAACAAAACGAAAAGAAACAAAATAAAATGAACTGAAATGGAGTGAGGTGAAGTGAAATGAAAAAAAAAATGAAATGAAACGAAATGAAATGAAATGAAGTGAAGTGAAGTGAAGTGATGTGAAATGAAATTAAATGAAACGAAACGAAACGAAATCAAATGACAAGAAATGAAATGAAATGAAATGAAGAGAAATGAAATGGAATGAAATGAAATGAAATGAATCGAAACGAAATCAAAATGAAAAGAGATGAAATGAAATGGAATGAAATGAAATGAAATGAAATTGAATTGAATGAAATGAAATGAACTTGAATGAAATGAAATGAACGAAATGGAATGAGATGAAATGAAATGAAATCAAATGGAGTGGAACGAAATGAAATGAAATGAAATCACTGAAATGGAATGGAATCAAATCAAATCAAACCAAATGAAGACACGAACTAAAGTATGTTTTTATCTCGTTCCTTTGTAGATTTGGCCGTCGTATAAGTCTCTTCATAGCACTATTCATTCAAATAGCAGCTGGTACTGGGATTGCCTTCTCACCAAGCTACTGGTGGTTTACCAGTTTACGAATCGTTCTCGGTGTTGCTAACATGGGGGTCTTTCTTATATGTTTCATTATCGGTAAGCATATCTTTCTTATACTGTATGCTGCAGTCATAATCGGCAAGCATGCCTCTCTTATATCATGTATATGTTTCATGATCGGTAACAGTGGCGGATCTAGCCGGATAAGACACAATACATTCTATAGGCCCGCTTTGTTTGTGAACAATGGCGGGCCCCTAGAATGTATTGTGTCTTACCAGGCTAGATCCGCCACTGATCGGTAAGTACGTCAAATGAGAACAATCTGACATATTCATGAAGATATAATTTAAAAAAATCTTGGAAATGAAAATGAAAAAAACAATTTCGGGCTTGTATATGCGGAGATGCTACTATCTATTCATCAAGTTCATAATTTTATTATTGTTACTATCGTCACTATTTTTAGTTTTAATGACAAGTATTCGACGGTTGAGAGAGTGTGTCATAGTGTCTCCTTTTCAATTTCCCTTTACTCTTCCATTTTCCTTTCATTTTTCTTGATTTGTCTTTCTTCTTCTTTAGACATTATGATTGGCTCCCCCCCCCCCCCCCGAAAAAAAAAACACCATAGCTACGCCTCTGCTAAAATCATTTTCCTTCTTGGGTTGATTTACCTAGGAACTGAGATGGTTGGACCAAACAGAAGAACCGTGGCAGGAATGAGTATTCAGATAGCTTTCTCTATAGGCTACGTTCTCCTTGCCCTTATCGCATATTTCATTCGGGATTGGTGGATACTCCAACTCGTCATCAGTCTACCAGCTGTCCTATTCTTCTTCTTCTTCCCGTAGGTATATTTATCGAAGCGCCAATAAGGACAGAATTTCAGACATAGGATTGGGATGCAAAATGAACACTCTTCTTTATTACTTTAGAGATCCAGGCTGAAACTCGCCGGCCGCTGTAGGGCGACCAAACAACAATACACGATATGGGCGAAGTGTGCGTTTGCAGCTTTGCAACTGCGGCGCCAGAATCAGCATTTTAAACACATTTATGAAACACAGTTTTGAATTGTGTTTCACTCTACCCTGTTTGTGTGTATATGCATGGGGTCCATGGTATAACTATGCTTGACTAGTACAGATTTGACTTGAAATCATGCAAAAACTCCCCTTGGAAGGTTAACCTGAAAATGGGGACCATAATATGCAATATCTGTAATTTCATTGACGAAAAAATAGAATTCTCATGTCAAGGGTTTTTTCTAAATATAATTTTATAAAGAAAATAATGCAAGTTAAATCGGACAAATCGTTTTCATAGACTTTCTACGCAGCTCAGCAGCAACCAGCAGCGTGACCCAGCTGTCACGCGTGTTCACTGATGCGGAACAACTCTCGTAAACGGAGGACATCCATAGACTATGAACATTGGAAAAAAATAAGCGGACAAAATATACAGCTCCTCATTGTACCTTCCACACTGGTTCTGGTAGACAAAAGAACATCCCTTCATTGCTATTATGTAAAAATATATAGAACAGGTGTCACATGCATATTCACCTGTTCTACTTATTTTACATAATAGCAATGAAGGGATGTTCTTTTGTCTGCCAGAACAATTGTGGAGGGTACAATGAGGAGCTGTATATTTTGTCCGCTCTCTTTTGTCATCGTGTTCATAGTGATAGTCCCTCAATAATGGCTGTCTACCAACTGAAAAGAGGTCGAGAGAAAGCGAAATGTGGGGGGGGGGGGGGGGCGGGGTGGAGAAAGTGATATGGTGTGGGTGTGTATGTGTGTGTGCGTGCGTGTGTGTGTGTGTGCGTTTGTTTAGCATTATGTCCGAGGACATTTTCGGTCAGAGAACCAAAAAAAAATGATGACAACAATGGTCCTCGGAAGCCGGACAATAGTCGAACGTCGAACAATGAAGTTGTGCTTTATTCCGTCGACTGTCCGAGGACGAGGGACAATAGAGGAACAATACCTGTCCTCGGAAGTAAAGCCATGTAAACGTGTGTGTGTGTGTGTGTGTTTGGGGGGGGGGGTGATAAAAAAGGTGTGACCTAACATGATTGCGATCGATTTCATGTGCAGATTCTTACCCGAGTCACCTCGTTGGCTGATCTGTAGAGGGCGCACTGAAGAAGCCACGAAAATCATTCAGAAAGCGGCTGATGTCAACAAAAAAGAGCTGCCAGACCCAATCTTCACACGGGAAGAACTTAAAGAACAGGTAAGAAAGATTCTGATTCAATCCGTAACGCATCTTTAAAAAGATATTTATACTTTTACAAAAATCATTACATGTTTTTGTTGTTGCCCCCTCTTCACCGCGATTTGGCCGCATCAGACCGTTTATTTCATGAAAGTGTCTTGACCTCAAGTATTTTCTTTGTCAATCTAGCAAGAGGCTGCGAATGCTAGTCAAGAAACTTTCATCGTTCTATTCAAAACACCTAACCTCAGGATCCGTACTATCAACTGTATGTTTAATTGGTAAGATAATATTTTTTACTGCAAACTACATCTACTTTAACATGATTTTCACTTTATTTCAAGGAGCTTATTCATGATAAATATATAACATTCGATCCATTCGTCACCAACATCAAATACATGTTGTACCCAGAAGGGCGTTAACTCATATACTTTAACGCAGAGTTAATGCCCTTCTCGCTCTCAACGCACAATATATAACATGTTTAAAAGTTGATGATTTATCATGAATAAAAACGGAATAAAATTTAAAAAGAAAAAATCCTGCCATCTGTTTCGCAGATCAACTTATATTACGAGAGGGCGTACTCTTCTTATTTGCTTTCGTTGTTGTCTCGTATTCTTTATAGGTACTTGACTCCTAATCACCTTACGAGAATCACATCAAAGTTTTGTAAGCGTATGAAATAAACGGCTTGAAATCTGGAATCATGCTTAAGCACGTAATACACGTCAGATAATCTTCTCGTTTAAACTTTTTTCTCATCTATACATTTGGTGAAAACTAAGCTGTTTTAATTTGTTTTATTAGGATAAAATCTAGTATAACCTTCACTCATGGTAATTTGGTTTATTGATGAAACAGTCCGTACATGCCGTATATATACTGATAGTAGTTCACAAAGTTATATAGTCGGTCGTTTTTGATGCAAATTACATACATGTAAAAAGAAAACAGTTCAAAATCGACAAAGAACATCGTTTAAGAATAGGAATATTCACTCATGGTAATTTGGTTTATTGATGAAACAGTCCGTATACATAGGCCTACTGATAGTAGTTCACAAAGTTATAGTCGGTCGTTTTTGATGCAAATTACATACATGTAAAAAGAAAACAGTTCAAAATCGACAAAGAACATCGTTTAAGAATAGGAATATAGAACAAAATTTAAGTTTAAAACCTTTTGATTTTTTTCAATGTACTCGTGTTATAGGCCTTTGTTATAGGCCTTTGCTCGCAAGTACATTTATTTTTTTAATGCTGTGGAAGCAAAATATAAATGAACTGAACTGGGGAGCGTTTCATCAAGCGCCAGTGAGTTTTACCGACAACTGTTATAAGCTACTGAAATCCTTGCATCTGATTGGCTGAGAGCAAATTTGTCAGTAAAAATCACTGACAAGACACTTGATGAAACACTGCCCTGAAATGAATGGCCGTTGTCTTTGTTTAGGTTTGTGAATACCATGGTATATTACGGTTTATCCTTGAGTACCTCCGAGTTGGGAGCCAATGATTACATCGCATTCTTCATCTCTGGTGCTGTCGAGATCCCTGCCGTCATCACGGGTATCTTTGCCATTGATTACTTCGGTCGAAGATGGAGTATGTTCGGCTACATGGTGTTTGGAGGCGTAGCTTGTTTGTGTACCATATTTACTCGTAAGTTCCTTCAGAAGCTTACTCTCTCTAAATAAAGGAGGGGGGGGCTGAATTTTCACTCTATTTTCATTCCCCGGGAGTCGGTGACAACTTGTTTGGGAATGAATATCGAGAGGATATCGAGTGCTTTCTAAAGAGAAGAGAGTGAATTTTCACTCTGTTTAGTGTTTTCACTCCCCCGTGGAGACGTCAGTGATCGCTCAAGTTGTTTTTTAAAAGGTATTATGCCTATCTAGGTAGGGATAGCTGCTGTGAATAAGCTTGAAATAAATTTATTGAGACGCATCTAATCAACTGAATACTTCACTTATCACGAGAGGCACTGTACTTGTGTACATATTTCAGAAGCATATTAATTTTTATTGAAAGCTAACAGATGTAATTCTGTAATCCTGGTTTTCTCCCCCCCCCCCCCCCCCCCCCCCCTCTCTCTCTCTCCTCTCCTCTCCCCTCTCTCTTTCTCTATATCTCTCTCATTCTCTCTCTATTCCATCTCTATGCATATTCCCTCCCATTTAGCTTTGGGAGCATGGCGGACAACTGTTGCTATGTTGGGCAAGTTTGGTATCACTGCATCGTTTGCTATCATCTACGTATTCTCAGCTGAGCTCTTCCCTACACCAGTCAGGTGAGATACACACACATTCCTCTTCATAGGCGTAGTCAGGGGAGGGGGCACAAGGGGGCCCCTCCCGTTCATCCTCTAAGAAAAAAAAAGTCATCCACAGAGCATAGGGGTCAAGACATTAACCCTACCCCTTTGTGTATGTGGGGGTGGGTTCTCTGTGTATATGCTTGTGTGTGGGAGGGTGAGGGTGTGTGTGTGTGTTTTCTTCGTCTTCTTTTTTTTAATGATTACATTTCATTCAATGATAATTCTTGTTGTATATGCCTTGTTTCAATGATTTTATCGATTGTAATTTGTTGTATCCATTCAAGACGAATGTAATGTTATAATTATATAGAAATGAATAAAGATTACTGAAAAACAAACAAAAAAGTAACTGTAATTTTGTGTGCCATCCCCCCCCCCCCCCCTCCCTCCCGTTCAACAAGTCTGGCTACACCAGTGTTTCACTTTCATTTTCAATTTTCATTATATGGGAGATGGAACAGACCTTTTTTCTTTAAAAAATAGTAACATGTACGATCACTGTCTATTTCCCCACTCTCTTTTTTTTTTTAATCATTGATACCTTTTATTCGAAAAATCGCAGTATACATTATGGGAAAGTCCAAGGTATGTTTCTTACGTAACCAAGTAATTGTATATATTATGGCACTGTGAACGTAAATTGACATAGAAATATCCTTGGACTTGATATTCTGTCTGATCCAAGCTGTAGGAGGGCTATCAGCTTCATGGTCATCAGGTCCCTTTTTCATAAAGCTTGTCATCAATGACAAAGTGCAATAAACTGTTATAAGCTATGAAATCCTTGCATCTGATTGGCTGAGAGCAAATTTGTCGGTAAAAATCACGGAGAAGACACTTGATGAAACGCCCCCCCGGCCCTGTTTCATAAACCTTGCTATCAATAACAACTGCCTCATTTCTATGGCAAATTCGCTGTCAGCCAATCAGACGCAAGGATTTCAGTAGCCTATAACAATCATTGTAACTTGTTAGTGATGACAAGTTTTATGAAACGGTCCCCTGATATACTACAATACTACAAAATGTGATTTTATTTTGCCTAATAAATGTGAATTGAAATTGAAAATTGAAAATGTTAGATGTGGTCGGTAACGTATGAGACAAAATAGCCGTCGGACTTGCCTTTATACAGTTTATTGTATAAAGCAAAGTTTAGAAATAATAAGTAAAAATAACAGATAAATTCAAGAATAAATCTGTACTCGTGGGCGTACTTTCTCCCAAATTGCAATGGAAAAGACAGAAATTCAATCATTATGATCACAAGGCCTTTTTCTCTCGACTTAGGAAAGCATATTTAAGATAGCGTGTAGGCCTCGGCTTTATCATAACAGTTCGACATGGCTATGCGACTTAATTACCTGAGCTAAGAGCACTACCAGAAGGCAATAGCATTATTGCAGAGGGTACTCGTTTTCCGAAGCTTCGTTTTTCCGAAGGTTCATAATTCCGAAACACGAATTTCCCATCGTAGGGGATTCAAACTTCGGAAATATGAACCCTTTTTCATTTTCGGAACTATGAACCGGCTTTTTCATTTTCGGAATTACGAACCGTCGCGTCGGGGTAACGAACCTTTGGAAGTACGAATCTTTGAAAAAACGAACCCTCGGAATTATGAACCTTCGGATAAACGACATGTAACCTTATTGGTGAGGTGCTGTGGTCTAGTGGATAATGCTCCTGACTGTGAACCATAAGGTATGGGGTTGGAATCCCTGCTGCAGCCCTAACTTCCCTTGGCAAGACATTAATCTACATTTGCCACACTCGACCCAGGTGTAGTAAGTGGGTACATGGTAGGATTTATTCCTTGAATGCACTGACCACTACGGTTGCCGGGGCTAAAGCCGGGGTGATAATATCCAAAGTCCTTTCAACGTTTGTTGAGATGACGTTATATTATAATGTGATGTGATATACGGTAGAATAACAGAATATTATTATTATTATTATTAAGCATATAATTTCTTATGATATCTGTTGATTAGGAGTGTTGGTGTAGGTCTTTGTTCCATGTGTGCCCGTGTCGCTGGGATCCTATCACCATACGTTCTACTCCTAGACGAAGTATGGGAGCCCCTACCAGTGCTCATATTTGGTGTCCTGTCGATAGCAGCTGGGGTTCTTATTCTCTTTGCGCCTGAAACACTGGGTGCTCAGCTCCCTCAAACCATCGAAGAAGGTGAACTGTTTGGAACGTAAGTGACAATAATATTATGATATTTTTATAAGGTTTTGCTATTAAACAAATGGGACTTCGGCGTAGCAGTGGGAGCAGTGGGGGCATTGGGGCGTGCCGCTCCCGATTAAAAGGTGGTTTGCCTTAACTGCCTTCCTCCAAACTGACATTTACATCGAAATAGGTAGCTGCTTAAAGCTCTGTTAACCCATAGAAATATATTGTCATAGGTCATACAGGTGCCAGTCCCGAAACAGACACTCCATTTTGATCGTAAGATTTGACCCCGTGAAGTTACTTAGACTATCTAAGTCATTGACTAAATGTTTGTCAGCCTGACCGAAGCCGTCGGGGTTAGCCCCCATCAGAGCCCCTGAAAGAAACCCCACAGTCGGGTCGAGTTTACCACATCTGCACCATGCACCAAAATTTGTCAGCAGGAAGTAGTATCACTTGAGTTACTGGACATTACAAAACATAAAAAACTGAAGAAAAAAATCCGTCGGGATGGGGTGTCAGACGGCCCCTGAAAATTGTGGTTAATTTTTCCTTGAAGCCCAGGGACCAAATTTTGTCAAAATGTAGAGCTATGGATGTAGGCCTTCATTACAAAAATATAAAAACTTACAAATTGTCCATCGGGAAGGGGGTGTCAGACCCCCTGAAACAAAACACCAAAGTGCCCCTTGACAAAGCTTTGCCCCCCCCCCCCCCACAAAAAAGCTCCATATGTAAAGGGGGGGGATGTTACTTTCTGACTATGATAACTCAAAAGTGTTTTATTCAATTCACTTCAAATTTACATAGCATAAATTTGAGTATCATAATTATTAAATTGCGAAAAATGTATTACTTTGTAAAAAGTAGCCAAAAAATATTGTCACGATAATATAAACACAGCCATTGACCATTCCGACTAGGCATAACAATAAGGAGCTTGCTTGATATCCGTGTAATTTAAACATGAAGTACATTTTCAGCCTGGCAGTCACATAACTTAGATACCTGACATTACAGCGGCTTAATGAACAAAAAAAATTGAGGAGACTGAACATACGCATACGCGGCACAATTTCTGAATACTTGTGAACGAGCGAAAATCTAGACCTATATCCAGTAGGTAGTTTCAAATTTCCCCCTTTTTTTTCTTCCCCGCTCTTTTTTCCTTTTTTTTTTTTTTTTTTTTTGGCGTGGAACTTTTGGGAGATGCAGTCCGCCACGCCCCCAGTACACCAGTGCCTGACAAGCTTGTTTATTATGCCTTGTCAAACAGGTGAAGTTGGACAATGGGTGTGTTTACATAATCTCGACAATACTTTGGGGCTACTTTTTAGAAAGCAATGCATTTTTTCACTTACATGTATTAATGAAATGAACAATTGACACCATATTACACCTCAAGAAAATTATAATACTCAACATTATGTTATATAAATTTGAACTGAGTTGAATAAAACACTTTTCAGCTATCATAGTCAGTGGTGTTTTTGATTCAGGGGGTCTGATACTCTGACAAACGTTTTATTAATGACTTAGATGGTCTAAATAGCTTTAAGGGGTCAACACATAAATATTAAAAAAAAATGTAAGGGGTCAAATCTATAATGGGTAACTTGGGATGATTATTTCGGGACAGGCTCCCAGACAATGACCTATTTACTGCAATAAATCATATATACCTACCTATTATGCCTGTAGTCTTGACTACGGGACCCCTTCGAGAATTTAACACACATGAGTCACAATATTGTGCGCACCCCCCGTAATCCTATTGTCCCCTTCGCCACTCACGCGCGTCAACACGCTACGGCCATCTTCCTCTTTCTTGCTCGCCCCCCGACGAGTTAGGACGTATAGTCACAGCGCTCCTGAAATCAGGTCGTATAGTATCTTTTTGGTGCGCTTTTTCACATAGTTAAAGCACTTTTAGGTACCTATATTCGTTTAGATTATAGTACTTTGTGTTTTAGTAGTCACTCTTGCCGATTGCAAGGGATTTTTTGATTCCCTTTCTTGGCATTTATTTTTCTCTTTCACGGTTAGCCCCACGTAGATATTTCCGTGTTTGCGGGTGTTTCCGTTTGTCACCGAGCCTTCGGGTTCGGCGTTTATTCTTACGGTTTTTAGGCTGTGAAAATTTCTTTAGTGCGTATCTCCCAAATAATTTTACCCTTATTTTACTGCATTCAGTTGAAGTATTTCTTAATTTGAAAAGTATACTTTATTGTCTGTTTTATTGCAGTGGTATGGATTCGGAAGAAGAAGCAGCTAGGTCAAGGAGACCTGCTTCTTCCGAAGAGTCGTCTAGCAAGACGACTCGGCCTTCCAGAACTCTCCCGAGTACTTCGGTACATGGGGGAGGGAGGAGGGCTAAGGGTAAGTTGCCTAGTGGTGTTTCCTTGCAGAGTTTGCCAGTCTCGTAGCTTGCGGCTTCGGGACGGGTGGCGTTAACTGAGTCGGGATTGTCAACTCCGAAGCCCGTGGTTTCGGGGTGGGTGGCGTCAGATTCTAGTGGTTTGGATATCTAACGAGTCCAATCCCCCGGTCGCTGAGACCAGAGGGGGGAGGCGGTTGTTTCCCGTACGGTAGCGTTCACTCGCTCTGATCCGTTAGGGGAGACGCGCCCCACTACTGCAGGGCAACCCACGGGCTTAGTCCATGTTGGTCTGGGTTCTCAAACCCTAGCCCCCGGCAAACGCCATATGGGGGAACGAGTACTTCCTGGGCTGTCTACATTGCCAGCTAATGGGAATGCTCGAGCTAACAATTATGGACGCTCTTCGGAGCAACAGGTGTTTTCACCTGAGTGCGTGACTACTAGTGCTCCCCTATTGCTGCTTTCGAGCGGTCCAATAGCGGGTTCACACGCCTTTAGTAGTCATCGGGCACATACCGAGTCGTCTCGGTCTGCCCACGCACTGGGAGCTTTTAACTCCCAACCCATGGCTACTGCATCTTCTTGCTTAGCCAATATGGGTGATTTGGGCGATTCTCTAGGCTTACGCCATGAGCGCTCCAATCCCTTTTTGGGGAAGTGAACGTCCCTCCGCGGAGGGATCGGTTCGTGTTTCCGAAGTGGCTTCGGAGATCCGAACGAATCCGATTAAGCGTTCTAACAAAAGGGTTTCGGCTACGACTCTTGTCGAGCCAGCCAAGAAAAAGGCCAAGAAGAGGGCAAAAAGTGGCAAGGCTTTGCCGGCCTCTTGCCCGTCTGGCCTGGCTAACCCAGCTAGCTCCTCTCAAGCTGACATGTTCAGCATGATGCGGGCTTTTGCTCAGAATCAGGGTTGGTCCTTGTACCGGCTACTTCAACCCTGACTTCTGTCCCTATTCAGGGGTCTGACTTTGAGACTAATCAGCCTTTTGTGTTGGATTCGTCTTTGTCTGAGTCGGTTTCGCATGTGCCTCCTATTCCAGCGGCCCT
Organism: Heliocidaris erythrogramma; assembly: GCA_025617745.1. Lineage (NCBI taxonomy): Eukaryota > Metazoa > Echinodermata > Echinoidea > Camarodonta > Echinometridae > Heliocidaris > Heliocidaris erythrogramma. The sequence goes on from CM046858.1 coordinate 5,511,902, forward strand.
TGGGGCGCCGCTGGGCGAGGAGACTTTCGTTGAACCATGCGGGGCTCTGCCTGCTGAGGCCTTTGTTAGCGTTCCTTTGTCTCTTTCCACTCGGGTGGAACCAGATTTGGAGGTGGCCTCTCAAGCTTCTTTTTTGAATCGCTTGGGCAGGCGGAGTCTCAATCGCTCGCCCTCTGTGGGGCGGAAGCGATTGCTTTGTTATCCAGATATCTCTCTGAATTTTAGTCAACCCGCGCGCAGGGTTCGACTTCGCGTTGGTTTAAGCAGCGGGATTCCTGCTGAGTCCTTTGTTGGCGTTCCTTTGCCGGGTCATCCCGGTCCGCCCTTGCTCTGGGCGCCTTGGCGTCCGGCCCATGGCTGTTGCATCTCCTTGCTCGGCCGATATGGGTAATTGGTGCGCGTCTTTGGGGTCAATACCCTCAGCGCACTTCTCCCATAAAGGGAGGTGAGCGTCCCTCAGCGGAGGGTTCGGTTCGTGTTCCCGAAGGGCTTCGGGGATCCGAACGAAACTGAATAAACGCTCTGAAAAGCGGGTTTCGACTTAGGCTCTTTTTGGGCCAATCAGAAGCCTAGGGAAGGGGCTAAAAGAGGCAAGGCTTTGCCATCGGGTTTAGCTAACCCTCCGGTCTCTCAAGCTGAGTTGTTCAGTGTGAGATGGGCTTTGCCCAGACTCAGGGTTGGTCCCTTGTACCAGGATTCACATCCCCTGCTCTTGTCCCGTTTTTGGGTCGGACATCGAGACTAATTAGCCTTTTATGGTTTATTCTTCTTTGTCTGTGATGGGATCACATGCGCCTCCTAGTCTCGCAGCTTCGGGGCTCCGTCGGGTGAGGAGGCTTATGGCGGTTCATGTGTGAATCCGACCGTTTCGGCCTTTGTTCGTGATTCTTTGTCACGATTATTCAGGCGGATCCAGTTTTGGAAGCGACCTCTCAAGCTTCGGTTTCCGAATCGCTGGGGCAGGCAGAGCCTTAGTTGCTCTCCCTTTGTGGGGTAGAAGCGATTGCTTTGTTCTAAACTTTCCCTGACTTTTAGTCAACCCGCGCGCAGGGTTTGGCTTTGCTTGGGTTCAGGCAGCGGGATTCCTCCGAGCGTTTTTCTCTTGCGGAGGATTTCTAGCTGGTTTTTGGACGCATTGAAGCGGTGCTTATTTTGAGCGTCATGTTTGGTTTGCAGTGGTCATAGTTTTCCACTGCAGCTGCCTCGGTCATGTACCGTCGCAGAGTATTGGTTGGTGGCTGTCTTCGTTCCTTTCTCCCCGCTTGGGAGGCCATCTCCGGGGACGCTTTTGTTCTCTTTGGCGGACGAGACTGATTCTTCATAGATCTGTCCGCCCCGCTCCCCGGAGGTGCTATAGGAACTCGGTCACCTCACAGGCTGTCTTTTTCCCTTTCTCCGACTTTTGTTATTCCCAAGCGCTCGGGAAAACTTCAGTACATTTTCGGATGGAGACTCTCGCCTCCATTCTTCCGTTGATCACGAGGAAGGACTACGCGGTCTTGATAGTTTTCGAAGATGCGTATTTCCACTTTCCCGTTCATCGCGCTTTGCGCGATCTTCTGGGGTTTTTCTTCCTCTCAGAGACTTATCGTTTTCGCACTCTTCACGTCGGGCCGTGCCCAGTCCCTCGGGTTCTTACTCCGGTTGTAGCCGTGCTGGCAGCCTCTCTGAGGCGATGCGGCCTTCGGCTATTTTTGCTACCTGGACGATTGGCTTCTCCTAGCGGAGTTGCGCGATTGTTTGTTGGACGAGACTAGTTTGCTCGTCATTCTTACTCAAGACTTAGGTTATCTAGCCAGTCTAGTCGATGTTTTAGAGGACTGCCGGCTCCTCATGAGACCCTTTCAGAGACATCTCCTCGGGTTCTTCAAGCCGGGAAAAGACTCTCTTTTGGTCTGGATTCCAGTACCAGTAAGGATCAAGTCTCTTCTCTCTTGTTGGACGAGCGAGGTGTTTCTCGCGCGAGGCAGGTCCTTCTCTGCCCCTCTTCCGTCGATATCGGTTTCGACGGACGCCTCTCGGTTGGGGTGGGGAGGACACTGCAACGGCAGCACGGTTGCGGGGGATTGGTCTCATTTTGGGACTCTTCCTCATATCAATGTCCTGGAGTTTATGGCAGTTCTGTTGACCTTGCTCCATTTCAGAAGTCGACTTCTCAGTCGTTCGGTTCTGATTCTCACGGACAATGTTACTGTGGCGGCATATATCAATCGGCAGGGAGGCACTCGTTCGGTTGCCCTGAATGCCCTAGCAGCTCAGCTGTGGAGGTGGTGTCGTCGCATGACAATCACACCCGTGGCCTCTTTCATCCCCGGTCGGGAAAACCTCATTGCGGATTTTCTGTCTCGGGGCAGGTATCTTCCATCGGAATGGACGCTCCATCCGGAGGTATTTTGCCGCATTCGCAGTTGCCTAGGTCCACTGGAAGTGGATCTATTTGCGTCGGTGCTAAATCACCAGCTGCCGAAGTTTTGCTCCCATGTTCGCGATCAGGGAGCATGGGCTCTCGATGCTTTCTCCCTCAGCTGGGAGAACCTTCAGGGATTCGCCTTTCCTCCCTTCCAACTGATTCCGCGTGTCTTGCGGAAAATCAGGGAAGATCGGGCGCGGGTGCTCGTAATAGCTCCCTTTTGGCCCAGGAGGAATTGGTTTCCAGAACTTATGAGCCTCCTAAGGGCTCAACCGTTCGTTCTCCCGTTAAGAGCGGATCTGGTGTTACAGCCCCTATCGGGGATTCTTCACCACAGTCCGGAGTCTCTTCATTTGACTGCTTGGCCCCTGTCAGGGGATCTGCAAGACAGTCGGGTCTCTCTGATAGAGCCGCGGACTTTTTAATGTCCAGTCGTAGGGTTTCTACTAGGGAAATTTACAGTTCCCGTCTCTCGGTTTTTTTTCTTTGGTGCAAAGAGAAGAAATCGAACCCCTTCTAAGGCTCCTATTGGTTCAATTGCGGATTTCTTAATCTTGTTATTTGACAAAGGGAGATCTATCTCTACTATCCGAGGCTACCGTTCGGCGATCGGGGCCATTCATTCGGGTTTCTCAGATGGTTCGGGGATTTCCAATTCCCTGCTACTAAGTGGTTTGATTCGTTCGTTCTTTCTGAAACGACCTTCTTTTTCTAAGTTAGTGCCGTCTTGGAGTCTGCCTAAGGTCCTGGAGGCCTTGGCGAAAGCTCCTTTCGAACCGTTAGGTGAAGCTTTGCTTCATTATCTTACGGTTAAGACGCTCTTTTTGGTAGCTATTGCCTCTGGGCAGAGGCGCAGTACTCTTCATGCTCTCTGTCTTACTCCTGGTCATGTTCGCTGGGAGAGAAAAGGTGTTAGATTGATTCCTCGGGCTTCTTTCGTTGCCAAGAATCAGACAGCTGCCTCCGGTCCTGTTGAGATTTTTCTTTGTCCGCTTTCTAACTTTTCTTCGGTGCGTGAGGACAAAGTTTGGTGTCCTGTTAGGGCTCTCAAATGGTATATTGATAAGACTAAGTCTTATCGTAAGGATGATCAGTTGTTCCTGATCACTAGAGAGCCTTTTTCTCCTGCCTCTCTTGATTCCATCTCTAGATGGATCGTTGAAGCTATTAGGGCCGCTGGCACAGAGGCTCTTTTATCCGACAGTAAGCCTCGTGCTCATGATACTCGTAGTGTCAGCACTTCTTGGGCTCTGTTTCAAGGTGTGGCGCTTGTTGATATTTTGAAGGCTGCTTATTGGCGTTCGCCCAATTCCTTCATTTCTTGCTACCTTAGGGATATTCCCGCAGGTGAAGCTTTGTTTGCGTCAGCCACCTTGAAGGCCGCTGTGTCTTCTTTGTAGTCTTTGGTGTAATCCTATTTCCTTCTGCTCGAAACATGCCTCCCGGTCTTTGAGTTGGCGCTGGTCTGGCATAATAGGTAGGTATATATGATTTATTGCAGTAAATTTGTAAAATCAGCACTGATTTTCTTATTTACTATATAAATCTATATACCTACCTATGACCCTCCCTCCTTCCCCGCTCCTTGCAAGCAACATGTTTCTACTTGGGATTGCTCGCAAAAGAGGAAGATGGCCGTAGCGTGTTGACGCGCGTGAGTGGCGAAGGGGACAATAGGATTACGGGGGGTGCGCACAATATTGTGACTCATGTGTGTTAAATTCTCGAAGGGGTCCCGTAGTCAAGACTACAGGCATAATAGGTAGGTATATAGATTTATATAGTAAATAAGAAAATCAGTGCTGATTTTACAATTTAGTTATGTTTTTGCATTATATGTTGATCAAGAATACTGTAAATTAATCAAGATACAAAATAGCAAAAAAAGGTATCAATTTCTGTGGAAGTATATTGTTTATTGTGCCTTTGTTGAATAATAACGATTAAATTGAAAAATAAGCGTCCATATCTCTTCACTGTTTATTTAATATATATACATTTTCTTTTTGTATTAAAGAATGTTATAAGATCAGAAAAATTTAGTATCACTTTCACGATGTAATATTTATTTATTTATTTAGACCTTTTAGATCTGCAGGCTATCTCTGGTTGTTCATTAAACTTTCAGTATGATGATATTCTATTTATATTTCATTCAAATTCGGAACTACAGGAAGGACGCGGAAGATATCGCTCTCATTTCTATTGAATCCTCAATGGACAATAAGGAATATGACAAGACGGAAGACTATGATCTCCAAACTATTTCATCTTCAGTGGATGAGAAATACGAAAACAAGGAAGGCAATGGACATGTCAACCAGGCTTTCGACAGTAAAATCTAGACCCGTGGCAAGAATGATCTATATAAATTCTTTTCTAGTCTGTTTACTAGGTGGTTCTGGTCCGTGGTCAATTTCGTACCCAACCGAATTCAACCCTGTGGGCGTTTCATCAAGTGTCTTGTCGGTGATATTTACCGACAAATTTGCTCTCAGCCAATCAGATGCAAGGGTTTCAGTAGCTTATAACAGTTATTGCAACTTGTCATTGATGACAAGTTTTATGAAACAGGGCCGTGGACCAATCAATATACAATGATATACATGTACCTATAACCCGAACCCTCTTACATAAAACCCAGTCGCAACCGTAACCCTAATCTAATCCAATCCTACTCGAGAAGGTTTTTAATATAGCGCCTCTCCCTATTGCGGTTACAAAGAGCTGCACACATTGCTCAATTTTTGGACCACTTCATCACTTACGTTAACCCGAACCCTATATCTTTGACGAAATGAAGTCTGGGGTGTTTCATAAAGCTGTTCATAAAGTTACGCACGACTTTACGAACTAATTGAATATGAAGTGCCAGATTGGGCAGTTTGACTGTATTTCCAACAAACTCAATTACATTATGGCAAAAACTACACTTTGCTTTAGAAAAGTTTGTTATAATAAAAATGTTAATCTATACCTGCACAGTTCAACTTTAGTTGATGCAGTTAAAAATAATTAAGCATCCCATTTGGCTCGTCATATTTAAGTCGTTGGCATAGCCGTGCGCAACTTTACGCACAGCTTTATGAAACAGCCCCCTGGAGAAGGAACATACTGTATGTCGGACCGGAGATCCGGAGTGATAGCAAGTCCTCCTATCAATCGCAAACTTATGGGGTGCTGCAAGAAAGTTGCGATTGATTGCAAGTTGCAACTGATCGGTACTGACCAATCAAAATCATTGTTGCAAGCGCATCTTCTTGAATGGGCAGACCCTGAACCATTCAGAATAGTTGTTCTAATTTGCTTTACAATTTGCAATTGATTGCAACTTTCTTGCAACACCTCATTACTAACTCCTTTCTCCTAGAGTTGCAATATTATTGATATCAAGTTGCGATCGATGCCGAGGTGTTGTGGGCGAGTATTGAGGTGCTATGGTCTGGTGGATATGTCACCGGACCGTGGACCACAAGGTACGAGGTTCGAATCACTGCCACAGCAATAACATCCTTTTGGCAAAACAAAACAGGCCCATTCATGTAAACGCACAAAGTAGGCCTATGCATTTCCTGAATATCATTTGATTAATTGAATGAATGAATGAATGAATGAATGAATTTATTTCATAATACTGCTGAAATCTACCATGAACATTTCAGTTGAAAGAATACGTAGTTCGAATACTGAATGCAGATATCAATAATCAATAAACATTTCAATGTAATCAAGAGCGAAAATTACATTATAGTCAATTGATAAGTATCATGCATGGGGAGGACCTAAGGAAAAGCACGGCTTCTTAATAACCCTTTTTGGCAACCTTTCTAATACGTTTGAAACCGAAATGTATATGAAGGAAAGATACAACAACATGGTTGTTTGTTAAATCCGTGCATTGTGTAGTGAGAGTGTTTAGCGAGACAGCTATATTCTGTACCACTATTGTCTCTCTTTTTATTCAACACATCATTCTTATGGTTATAACATACATGCATAAACTTCCAAATTCACAAAATGTTGCATTTCCAAAAGGAAACACTGTACATATGAAATTTGTGATATTATAGTCTATAATCAATTTTCAGGGCTATTTGTTGCCTGTATACAATGTATAAATGAATATATCAAATTTATTGAACATAATGAAAAAAAGAAATGTGTGAAAGCGTTTTGTTCACAAGATAATATCCAAATGGTGATATAATTGATAAATACAACAATATTATAATGTATATATACAGCTGATTTTACGGTTACATGTCGTTTTTCCGAAGGTTCGTTACTCCGACGTTTCGTAATTTCGAAAATGAAACAGGTTTCATAATTTCGAAGGTTCGTAGTTCCGAAAAGTTATTTAGGGCTCTATTGCATTTTCGGAATTACAAAACCTATTTCATTTTCGGAATTACGAACCTTTGGAATTATGAACCTTTTGAGTAATGGATCAAAATGTTCGGAATTACGAGCCCAATTTAATTTTGTGAATTATGAACCCCCTGGTATATGGGAAATTTGTGTTTCGGAATTATGAACCTTTGGAAAAAACAAACCTTCGGGAAAACGAGTACCCCCCCCCCCCCTCTTTGTCTCTGTCTCTCTTATTCTCTCTCTCTCTCCCTCCCTCCACCTCTCTCTCTCTCTCCCTCTCTCTCTCTTTCTCTCCCTCATTCTTTCTCTTCATGATTTGTATAATCTATACTAGTGCATATATAATATTTCTATTATACATTTATATATATAAATACATTTTATATTTTCAAATAAGACATTTCTTAGCGTTGTGGTTCGTCAGGTTTAATGAATGGTGACACGACTTTTGCTCCTGTGACATTTGCTCCACCGTCCATATCTCGAAAGGTCAAAGGTTAAGGTCAAGGTCATGATTTTGTTTTTGTTTTTTTGTTAAGGACAATGTGAAGATTATGATTAGGGTTAGGATTGGGGTTAGGGTTAGGGTTAGGTTTAGGATTAACATGGCAAAGTTAGACCGGAGCAATAAGCCACTTCGGGGATGCAATCTGAGCATGAGCAGATAAAGGTCATCTGTACCAAATTCTAAAACCCACTGACACTAATATTCGATATGTGCTCATGAATGTCATGTAATCATTATTCAATTATGCACTAATGGTGCATTCCATGATATCCAGGTGGAAGTATTCTTTTTAAAGAGGGAAACAAAAGCTATTCATGAGGCACCTCTATCACTCCCAGAGTTATTTTTCTGAAGTGCACATAAAGGGACCCTCCATGTCTAAAATATCTGAGGATATTTGGGGTCATTTGTACCATGCGCTAACCCCGAACTGGCTTATTGTCACCGGAGAAAATGTCATGGATCATAAATGTGTATAGTGAATAGATCGACGTATGGAATAATTTTTATTTGTATAATTATAATCATGTTCTTTGATCATTATGATTAGTGATATTTTACCTGGTTCAGAACATCTGAGGAACGAAACGTATCAAGGTAATGAGAGATGACAAGAATTATTTGATCTCTGAATTGTCTTGCCAATAAATGCTTAGTTCATTGGACTATCTTAATAATGTTGTCTAGCCAAGTTAGTGTAATGATTCAGTTTGTTATCTTCATCCTCAGTTTGTTATTCATTTTCACATGTGCACCTCATTATGTATTTAATTTAATTAATTTTCAAATATGATATAGAATATACATACTTTTATGGAAATCTAATTAGTATGAATTGAATTATACATGTATGATAGTCTATAATAAAGTTAAACCTTTTTTTTTGCACATGCCATTTTCAACTCCCTTTATGTGTTTTTGCGTTGATGATTAGACAGGAAATGGGGTCACAATTATTATCCCTTTTTTTAAAGCGCCCATCCCCCGCCCCGCAAAAAGAGAGAGATTTTGGATAGGTTCTTAAAACCATTGGATTCACACGAGTATCTTCTTCACTCAGTTTTATCGTCCCTCGTTGTATAGTGTATCAACCATAATAGCCTATAATAACATCATTACGGTTCTTTTTCATATCATATAGCAGGGGCGGATCCAGAATTTTGTAAAAGAGGGAGCCGAGAGCCGGAAAAGTACACAATTAAGGAGGCAATTTTTGTATTGTGTACTTAAGCCCCCCCCCCCCCTTCTGGATCTGCCCCTGATATAGGGCTTTTGCGAATGCTTTATAGAAGTTTATTTTCACCATTTTATTTTGCCCCGTTAACTCCGCTAATCATGCTAATACCTCCTCCACATCCCAGCATCTCTTTCTCTCCCTCTCTCTCTCCTTCGGGTTCTTTTTCTTCACTCCCCCCCCCCCCCCCTCAGTTTCCTTTTCTTCATTCTCTCTCTCTCTCTCTCTCTCTTTCTCTCCCTCAGTTTCTTTTTCTTCACTCCCCCTCTCTCCCTCAGTTTCTTTCTCTTCACTCTATCTCTGTCTCTCTCTCCACTCTCTCTCTCCTCTCTCTTTCTTTCTTTCTTTCTTTCTATCTCTTTCTTTCTCTCTCTCTCCCCTTCTCTTTCTTTCTTTCTCTCTCTCTCTCTCTTTTCTCGCTCTCTCTCGTACATCTCTTCCTTATTCTCCTTATACATTTTCTTAGCTATTTACAAAACCAGACTATCGATACTGATTTGTTTTGAACCTTAATTCTCTATCTTCTAATTACAATGCACAAAATGGCGTTTTTATATATATATGTGTTGTGTTTAATATGCGAATGAACGGTAGGTCTATACATGAGTTGAAAAAGATGATAAAGTATAGAGAGAGGAAAGGAAAAGGTGAGTAAGATATAAAAACATTTGCAACTGAGTATATAGGAATCAGTGGTGACCAGCTTCTGCTGGGTGAATCATCTATACGTCAAACTATGCTAAGCATATAGGTAGAAAATAATGTCATATAAACAGCGACCGTGAAATTGGCGGGAAGAGCATGCAAACGAGGATATTAATAACTATATTTATAGCATTATGCCACGTGTCTACTGAAAAACAGGGGTAGGGTTGGGCAGAACCCGGGGTGGCCCAAGCCCCATCATCTCTGTTATATGAATTGCCGGTAGATGATATCAGCGCCATACATCTTCAACACCAAGAAGTAACCTTGGCGCTTAATTCCTTTTCAAAACCGTCGGCAGCAATTGGAATGTATACCTGATACACGACGAAACTAAACGTATACAAGTATCTTAAAGGATAAGGTTTTTAAAAAAGGATTTTGCTTTGAATATCAGCACCGTATACCACTTCGATATCCCTCTTCTATAAACCAATCACTTAGCCCCCTCCCCCGAGTTTTAAAACATCATTTGAATGAATATACATGCATAAACTTGATTACATTTTTTTCTTCGTCGACAGCAATTAAAATGAAACGGGTGGTTTTTAGCCGACAGTGGTAAAGTTGTATCGACTTTGACAAAGTGTAAAATATGACGTTTCATTCCAGTTCAGATAAATTTCATCTGGATTGAATGATTAAATGTTGCTCTCTTTAATTTGGAATACATTTTCACTTCATAATTACCAGGACAGTATCAACACTAGAAAGGGCTTCTTCACATATAATATTTCAATCATTAATTTACTTTGTCGTAGCAATCTATATTCTCATCGGAGACTATACAGAATGGTAATGAAAATAATAATTGTCCTTTGATATGATAGTTGTCTAAAGAGCTTACCAAACGTATTTAACATGCTTAAACATCCTTGATAATACAACTACAAATATCATTAAAAGTGAAACTTTACAAGTTTTTTTTACTAATCGTAGATTATAATTTACATTCTAAGATTTGTGTTGCATACCATCATCAATGCATTAATAGGATGGTAAAATTTATATTTTCCTATTTCACATAAAACAATAACACGATTTCAGAAATAAATTTGACGAAATAAATCCGTTTTATCTTCATTGAGTAATTATTTACACAAACTTGTTATTCATGTCATAATTTTTTCGCTAATGTTGAAAACAGTCATTGGCTTCAAAAAACTAAATTTTACGTTTTACGTTTTACGAGTAGAACATAACGGGAACACAGGGTCGTTTTCTTGTTTAAAGTAAGTGTGGGCGATACCTTCGGAGCGCTCTGGAATTTTCCCGACCGGATTCAGATGCGAATCCTCAGTGTGGTCGTGGTAGGTGTGAATCACCTTGATTTCCATCGGTGCTAGAGAGATTGTTGGTCAACTCTCCAGAGGGAGCAGAAGCAACAAAAGAAGAAGATGCGTAGTCGTATTGAATGTCTTCATCTGGAGACGGAGTCACAGGAACCTTTTCTCCTTCAAAGTAAGTGTGGGCGATACCTTTCGAGAGATTTGTGGTCAACATTCCAGTGGTACCAACAAAGCTCGGTTGAGATGGACTTTCTGTAGAATATGCATAATCGTAGTCATAAGGAGATGAAGACACAGGGTCGCTTTCTATTTTGAAGTAAGTGTGGGATATACCTTCTGAGCGCTCTGGAATTTTCCCGACCGGATTCAGATGCGAATCCTCAGTGTGGTCGTGATAGGTGTGAATCACCTTGGTTTCCTTAGACGGCCAACTTCCTTCGGTGCTAGAGAGTTTGTTGGTCAACTCTCCAGAGGGAGCAGAAGCAACAAAAGAAGAAGATGCGTAGTCGTATTGAATGTCTTCATCTGGAGACGGAGTCACAGGAACCTTTTCTCCTTCAAAGTAAGTGTGGGCGATACCTTTCGAGAGATTTGTGGTCAACATTCCAGTGGTACCAACAGAGCTCGGTTGAGATGGACTTTCTGTAGAATATGCATAATCGTAGTTATAAGCAGATGAAGACACAGGGTCGATTTCTTTTTTGAAGTAAGTGTGGGATATACCTTCTGAGTGCCCTGGCATTGTCCCGATTGGAGCCTGAAGTGAATCTTCAGTGTGGTCCTGGTAAGTGTGAAACAATTTGGCATCCTTAGACTTCCAAAAACCTTCGGTGCTGGAGAGACTGTTGGTCAACTTTCCACAGGTAGCAAAGGCAACTGCAGACGAAGTATCGTCGTTTTGGTTGTCTTCATATGAAGTCACATCTTGTCCTTTACAGTAAGTGTGGGCTATACCTTTTGAGAAATTGTCGGTCAAATTGCTATTTGTGCCAAAAGAATTCGGTTCAGATGGGCTTTCTGCAGAAGAGGCATAGTCGTAGTCATATATATATATATATTCTCATCGGAGACTATACAGAATGGTAATGAAAATAATAATTGTCCTTTGATATGATAGTTGTCTAAAGAGCTTACCAAACGTATTTAACATGCTTAAACATCCTTGATAATACAACTACAAATATCATTAAAAGTGAAACTTTACAAGTTTTTTTTACTAATCGTAGATTATAATTTACATTCTAAGATTTGTGTTGCATACCATCATCAATGCATTAATAGGATGGTAAAATTTATATTTTCCTATTTCACATAAAACAATAACACGATTTCAGAAATAAATTTGACGAAATAAATCCGTTTTATCTTCATTGAGTAATTATTTACACAAACTTGTTATTCATTTCATAATTTTTTCGCTAATGTTGAAAACAGTCATTGGCTTCCAAAAACTAAATTTTACGTTTTACGTTTTACGAGTAGAACATAACGGGAACACATGGTCGCTTTCTTGTTTAAAGTAAGTGTGTGCGATACCTTCGGAGCGCTCTGGAATTTTCCAGATCGGATTCAGATGCGAATCCTCATAGTGGTCATGATAGGTGTGAATCACCTTATTATTCTTAGACCGCCCTGAACCTTCGGTGCTGGAGAAATTGTTGGTCAAGTTTCCAGTTTGTGATGGACTCGCTGCAGAAGATACATATTCGTAGTTGTTTTCTTCATACAGAGATGATGAAACAGAAGTGGGAGGATAGATATCATCAACTATTTCATAATATATTTCGTCATGAACTTTCCGTTCCATATCCCAACACTTGTTTATTTTCTGTTCTTTTTCCTCTGTGCTTCCAGAAGAATTCCAGAGATTTTCCGGAAGCATTTCACCAACGCCATCACAGCACAAAGGATGCCGACCGTAATGGCGAGGAATATAATCCATGAAACAGGTTGGACCAAAATGGATCTTAATTTTACCAATGTATTGTCCGCTGACTTCAAGATTGTAGGAGAAACTGTCGTTGTCTCATTCAGACTCATCCTAAATGTACGATTGAAATACGTCGGATCGGGTGTACTTGTGACGCTCTTGCACAACGTTGCATCAGGATATCGTGTGAGGTCGTTAGCTGACAGTTCACCGTAAGCACGTTCGAGTGCGCCCTCAACCAATGCTTCACACGCCACCCTTGTGTCTGAGGAGAAAGCAGATACATCAAGGAAGCTTGTGTTCTGGTACAGAGTTGGAAGCGTCTTAGATCCATTGGTGTACCAACTAAAGTAGACATCTCTGCTATCAATGGCCAGTGAGCATGTTACATATGACCCTATGCAGTATGTTTCCAATGAGAGGATGATCTGTTGTGTGGTGTTGGTTTCTGGACATGGCGTTTGCAAGGAAGCTGAAGACACCAAGTAAGTGACGTTGCGGACCTCGCGGATCGGAATGTCTATCGACGTCTCCGATTTACCTATGCTATTAGCTGCAAAGCACCTTACACTGACTTCATGATTTACCGATGAATTTACTCTTTGGACGTTCAAGTAGAGTTTGGCACTACCTACTCCATGTTCAGTTCTGCAGCCAGAAACAATCTCCATTGGTTGACAATCCAAACTAAAGATATGTGGTGGAGGGAAGGCTTGAATAACGGTGCATGTTACCATCGCTTCGTGTACAAATCCAAGATCAAAGGGGGATGATGAATTCATTATAACAACGGGCTTTGAATTCACCTTGAAAGGTCCAATGGTGCAGGAGAGAGATTCATGAGAAGCATGAGGATTTGTGACATGGAAAGTGATATTAACGTTATGTAGTCTTTCATCAAGATTCACATTTACGATTAGATCACCGACGTGGTCATGGGAGTAAGACAAGAGCGGCAACCCAATATTTGAGGATGGCTGGACTTGAGTTTGTGGGAAGCTGTCAGGAAGACGTATCTTGAAATTAAGCTGTTCATCCCGGTTGCCTGGTCCTGGGGGGAGTGGACACTCTAGTGGTGAGTTGGTGTCGAAGAAGAAGACAGTCAGCCTGGCTTGTTTTACACGACGAGAGTTCTGACAAGGGTTGGACAGAGGACATTTGTAATATACATCATTATCAGTACGAGAGACATTAAGAATCGTGAGATGACTGACAATCTCCTCACCAACATCTCTGTTAGTAATGTTATAACGTGCTCCGTTTAGAAGATCGTTCCCTCGGCGCCAGGCGATTCCTTCATGATTGTTTCCTGATCCAGATTGTCGAAATGAGCATTGGAATGTCACCGATTCTCCTTCTTTTGCCCTTTTCCTATTTGGTCCTCTTACATAGTCCAGACAGCCGTGGCATCCTACCAAAAACAGTAGGGCTATGAGACCAGAGAACGACATCGTAATGTGTGGAAAGTCAACTGTTTTTTCAGAAGTGAGGAAAAGTTTACAATTTCGCTGCTTTGATCGCGGAAATTATGCTTCTTAAAAAAAAGAAGGAAGATTTTAATACACCCACTTCCGTCCACACTTGCGTAATGATGTTCATGTACTCACAGACAGGCCACCGCGGTCTTATGAAGTAGGTGGAATGACAGAGAACACGGCATTCGAGTTATCAGTTTCTTTTAATGTAATTGCTTCCCCATTTTCTATTTCTTTGTCCCTTCTTTCCCTCTCCCACTCTCTCTCTCTCTTTCACCATTCAATTTGGGACAAGTGGTCTCCCACTTTCCCCTTGTAGCCACGCAAATGTCCCTCGATATAGTTTAAATGATCATTATTTTTCATATCAAAGCGCTTGCCACTCATCACTATAAGGTTTTTGACAGGAATCAGTTTCGATTGGGTGGGATTTAACCTAGAAACAAAGAACAAACATCAGCGGTTGCGAAATCAGTGGGGTGGGTGGGCAGGGGCTGATGCCCTCCTAATTTTTCTCAAATCAAGAAAAGGGCCCCTCCGACAAATAGTGCCCATTCCAAGTGAAAAAAATGCCCTTTCCGTTGAGGGAATAAGTGGCCCTCCTGAAGTAATATTGCCCCTTCCTTAATTATAGGCCTATGAAATTTAATCCTTAGATTATATCAATTCGTTAAAAAAGGGGTCAGATTCCCTTTCTTTGATAGATAAGTAAGCTTACACCTGTTTATGTGTGCTTTGTTTCATCACTGCAAGTTTCTCCAAGTATGATCAAGCCAAATGTTTGTTAGTTTGCCCTCCTGCGACAATTAGTGCCCCTTCCAAATAAACAATGAAACGCCCACCCCGCGATAGGATAAAGTCCCCTCCCCATAGTCCATGAGGTAGATTTGCCCCTTCCTTATCTGATGTGCAATTAGTTTACCTATATTCATGACAAAACGCTCGCGAATAACTAGTTAGTTTATTACCAGCCATTTGAGTCCATGAAGATGTCAGTAGGCCTACATCTATAATTATATAGGCCTACTAAAAAATGGACAGTCACGAACAGAGGATTGTGCCTGATTTAAAAAGGTAATCAAAATGTCAATTCGTGATGGTATATCAATTTTTTTCAACCAAGTTTTGAATGTGGCCATTTTCCCAAAAGTGTGGCCATTTTCCCAAAAATGCCATCAACTAGTATATCCTTATGCACAACAATGAATATTCGCTCGCTCGCTTTGCTTGCTTGAGTTTAATACCGTATTACTCACAGATCTATACCAATAATGACCCTTGCAGCTGAAGAAAATCAGAGCTGAAACCTGATTGAAGTTAACTAATTTCTTTACTATTCTCATCATTCAAATAAGGGGCATGAGTTTCGCGAGGCATGAGCTGGATTTTTGTCACCGTTATATTTGGGTTAGCTTGCATGCCCCTCCATTGCTGAAAAGCCGATGATACTGCTGTGGCTACTTAGTGAAATCACCTAATATCGACATTGAAAAAAAACAACACTTAAAAGATAAACAGAAAAAAATAATAATTAAGAGCCCACTTAAATGAATTACAAAAAGGATTGAAACAAACTATTTTAAACATGCTAAAACAAAGAATATATGATATTATTCGAGAGGGCTTTACTCGAAGTAACGAAGTTTCAGTTCCTAGTGTTTTGTTGCTGAAAAGGAACGTCCTTTGAACAGTCTTAAGAGTAACAGATCTAGGTCACGAGATGCAGCTTAAAGTGTTTTTATTTATTCCCATCAGGTCTTTGTCACTCTTTGCTTTCATGCGCAATACTTATCCACTTAACATTTTATTCACAGACATATCATCGCTACCATGGCAACTGTCATTGGATCCATGTCAATCCTACACCAGGGGAGCGTTTCATCAAGTGTTTTGTCAGTGATATTTACCGACAACTGTTATAAGCTACTGAAAACCTTGCATCTGATTGGCTGAGAACAAATTTGTCGGTAAAAATCACTGACAAAACACTTGATGAAACGCTCCCCAGTGAATCTCATTGAATCTCGATTTTCATTGGTAAATATGTTAACAAAATTATGATAATAATTTCAGCATTACTATAAATATCGATTATTAGTAATACAATGACAATACTTTTTTCTCAGTAGGCTGCGCTCTTTTTCGATGAAAGTGCTGTACAGTATATCGTTCCCCCAAGTTTTTTTTAATTGTTTACAATGAAGCTCTTAACAGTGCGAACATTTAGGAAGCATTGTATCCTATGCTTGTTATTAATGCCACCTTTCCCGCCCATCCTCCATCACCACATCACCAATCCTGGACTAGGCTTCTCCTCTTGTAATGTTTAGGAGCCAATCAGAAACAAAACAATCAAGTAAACTTTATTATATATTTATTAAAGTTTGTTTGTGTGTTTGTTTGTTTAGTATACTAATGGCACTTTTGACTTTTCAGTCCTGTGTGCCAGTCACTTAATAGTCCGAGTCAGTAAATTATAACTTAATACCACTTTATTGCAAAAAAGTTATGATATAAATGATATTAGATTTAACGTGGAGAAGGTTTACGGTTCACCATGTGTGTTGGCAAGGCCGTACGCAGCGGGGGGGGGGGGGGGGGGGGGGGCAGGGGGGCAGTTGCCCCCCCCCCCAGAAATTTCAAAATCATACTTTTTTTTAATAGGGTTTTAAACTTTTAAATGATCCAATAATAAAAAGCGATCATCTTGCCCCCCCCCCCCCCAGGAAAAAATTTCTGCGTACGGCCTTGTGTGTTGGTAGGAGGAAAGGGAAAAGGAAATTAGAAATGGATAGACGAGAAAGGATGACAAGAGAGAAAAGAAGAAATATTCTTTCGTGACAATGGGTGAAGTCCTGAAAAGGACTGTAGACCAGATGAGATGAGATGAGAAGACTTGCTTGATGATCGATGGATGAGCAGCGATGGATTGAGTCGCGAAGGTTTGAGTAGATGAGGCTTGAGTAGGAGGTTACTCGACGTTTCGGACAGGTTGACTGTCCGTCATCAGGAGTGAAGTGTGCTGTTGTTGTTGTTGTTTTAAAATAGGCAAACTAGTCAATTTTGACTATTGTTGCCTTACTAAATTGCTCTTTTCACTTATACTTTGTTTTTTGATCCGTGGGTCTAACTTTAGTTTTTGTTAGAATGGTACAGATTCCAGGATACCATGCAGGACCGCCACTCCTGCCCTGATTTTACAACGTTATCCTGACAAGCCCGCTCGAGGTACATTTCGAGGGCGTCTCAGGAATACAAGTAAGTATTCCCTATGTCTCTCAAACGTGAGCAGGGGGCGCTCTTTCTGATTCCTCATAGAACCTGATTAGAAAATCCGAATATAATATAAAAGCAAAATAAATACGTACACAAAGTAGAGTATATACTGACATTAAAGGGCCTTTCAATTAAGTGAAATTACAAGAAAAGTGCACCTATACCTATAGTTAGTATATAACTAAGTGCTTCATCTTTGAGCAGCTTAAAAAAAAAAAAAAAAAAAAATTATACAGTATGATTGTACACATTAACATTCAATGGTCACAACATAAATCCTATCCGATTTACTTCGATTCCGTTCTCTTTATTTGGTTACACCTTACTATCACGGTTGCCCTCTTGGCAACCAATTACAAATCGACGAGTCCTTTTGAAATATCTGACGAGTGCACCTTGTGTCTTGACACTGAGATTCTCCACTTTGTGTTCCGCCTCAGAGACATTGCTCACATTTAATTCAGCAAGTAACAGGGCGCGTTGAATGATAAACCTAGGGCAAACATATAAAAAATGGTATACCGTTTCTCTCTCGTTACAAAAATCACACTTTCCAGTTGTGTGTCTTCCTGTCTTAAACAGGAAATCATTCAAACCCAAACCTGCCAAGCGTAATCTGTGAATCATTTTTTCACTACTTTTGTCGGTGCAGAGATACTGAAATGATGGTTTTTCTGAGACCACTTTTTGGTATTTTCTTAATTTTGAGTTTGACCTGTCCCATCTCTTCTGCCATTCATTTTGTATGAAAATTCTTAAAATATGTTTGGTTTCTTGGATATTCAATCCATTATTAATCTCTATTCTTTGTTTTAGGGCTGTTTTCGCATAGAAATCAGCCGTTTCGTTCCCTTGGACCCCACAGTGAGATGGGATCCATTCTAAGCAGATTATTGTGCCTTTGTATTTTAGACATGTAGCGGTGATTATAATTTCTTTTACGAAATTGTCGTTATTGTTTTCCTTGATTGCTTGAATAGCACTCAGAGAATCTGTCAAAATTACCACTTTATTATAAACATTCAAATTTTCAAGCCACCGTAGTGCCAAGACAATTGCGGCCAATTCTGATCTGTAAGATGATGTAAAATTTTGCATTCTTTTACATTCAACTACCCGCATTGCAGGCACATAATAGCAAGCAGAGGCGCTGCCGTTTGCAGGGTCTCTAGAACCATCAGTATAAATATGGAGATTATTTTTCCACATTTTATTAATATACTCCACAGTTGTATTGTATTGATAAAACATGTTATCACTTTTTGACACAAGCTCATGTAGCGCCAATGACACTTCTGGTGGAGAGAGATGCCAAGGCGGCATGGGGGTAAAAGACATGAGTGATTCGTTTGCATGATACATGTATATTTCATCTTCCATAACTCTCAAACCAAATGGTTTACGCACTTTCTTATTCTTTTCATATTCAAATTGCCAGCAGTTCTTCAAGGAGGATTGGAGTGGATGTGTGGGGTTTTGCCTTATTTTTGCTTTGTATACCTTACTAAGCATGGATCTTCTTAGGTCGAGTGGTAATTCACCCGTGTCCACCTGTAAAGATTCTAAGGAAGTTCCCGGCAACACCCCTGTACACAACTTCAGAGCTTGGTATTGAATAGTCAGCAAGAAGTTCTTCACATGATCATGAGCCGAATCATATGCCTCAGATGCATAATCCAAGAGTGGCCTAATGACCACCTTATAGAATTTCATAAGGCTTTTATAGCTACTTCCCCAGGTAGTTCCCGCTAGTCTTTTCATGATATTTATTTTCTTTTTAGCTCTTGTTACAATCATATTTATATGCGGTCTCCATGTAAGCTTCCTGTCCAGACGTCGGAGGAATCGGAGGCCGGTGGTGTGGGCGGGCTGCTGTCGGTGGTGGCGCTATTATGTCCGAGAGTTGAGTGGACGTGAGTGCGGACGTCGGATGGATTGGTAGCGGGGGGCTGGCGGCGTGAAGTCCTTTGTGTGTTTGCTGGTCGAGGGCGGAGATTGTACCGGGTTTGAGTAGGTGGGACGGCGAGCTGTGGTGTCGGGGGTGCGTCGGCCTGAGGATTGGGTGGGATGGCGTTGGTAGTCGACGGGTCGGCGTGCTGGATGGTCGGCTGGTCGGCGGGTTGAGTGGGCTGTGAGTCGGGGGTTTCGTGGGCGGCGATTCAGTGGATTGAGTTGTCAGTGGTGCTGGTTGTGTGGATTGGGTTTGGTGTTGGTTGGTGCTCCTATGAAGGATTGGGTGCCAGATGTGGTTGAGATGAAGTCCTGTGTCCTGTGGTACTGTGTCGTGGCGTTGAATCTCGATGGCCTCCCTCACTCGTCTGGTGTGCCAGTGCTTGATGTTGGTGATTAGAGTGCTGTGTGCCCAGTCGATGTGGTGATCTTCTTGTTGTGCGTGTTTTGACTATTGCAGATTTGTCCCAGTCGCTAAGTCGGTGGCAGGCCTTGTGTTCCTTAAGTCTTGTGTTGAAGTCTCGTCCTGTCTCTCCGATGTAGACTTTGCCGCAGTCGCAGGGAATCTTGTATACACCGGGTTGTTTGTTGGTAGGGGTCTTGTCCTTGTGTGAGTGCAAGATGGAGTGAAGTTTCTTGGAGGATCGGTGTCGGACTTTGAAGTTGGCCTGAGTAAGTATGCGGTGTAGTTGGTGGGAGTCTTGCCGAGGTACGGGAGAACAACTGTGGTGGGTTGGCTTCCGGTGGATTGGTCGTTGGTGGTGGCGTCTGTGGGTTGGTGATGAGGTCGGTGGGTGGAGATCTTCTTCCTAGGGTATTGGTTGATGGAGGTGAGTGCATTGGTGATGTGAGTGAGTTCTTGTTGAAGATGGTCCTTGTCACTGAGTTGGTATGCGCGTCTGATGAGGGAGTTGGGTACCGACTGGTGGATGGATGGGTGGTGGAAGGAGCGGTAGCTGAGGTATCTGTCCGTGTGGGTAGGTTTTCGGTAGATCTGGTGTGAGAGGAACCCTGAGTTGGTCTTCTTGACGAGAACGTCCAGGAAAGGGATTGAGTCGTTGAGTTGAGTCTCCATTGTGAACTTGATGTCCGGGTGTTGGCTGTTGAGGTGGTCGAGGAATTGGTGCAAGTCTGTTGTGCTGTGTGGCCAGATGACGAAAGTGTCGTCTACGTAGCGAAGCCAGAGTGAGGGTCGTTTGTCGGCGGTCTTCAGTGCTTGGTGTTCGAGGTGCTCCATGAAGATGTTGGCGATGATTGGTGAGAGAGGTGAACCCATGGCAGCCCCTTTGAGTTGTTTGTAGAAGTTGGTGCGCCACTTAAAGGAATTGGAGTTAAGGCAGGTGAGGAGAAGGTCGTGGATCTGGTCAGGAGTGAGGTTGGTGCGTGAGGCAAGGTCTGAGTCGGTGAGGAGTCGTTGTCTGATGATATCGCAGGTTTCGGTGACTGGTACGCTGGTAAAGAGTGAGACGACGTCGCAGCTGACGAGTGTGTCGGTGGGTTGAAGCTTGGTCTTGGAGATGATGTCGACGAAATGCTGTGAGTTGGTGACGTGATGGTCGGTGAGGCCTACTAGTGGTTGAAGTATGGTGGCTAGGTGTCGTGCTGTGTTGTAGCTGGGAGATCCGCGGGTGGAAATGATGGGTCGGAGAGGCGTGTCGGGTTTGTGAATCTTGGGTTGGCCGAAAAGGATGGGGCAGGTGCCTGAAGAAGATCGGAGTTGAAAGTAGAGTGGTTTGGGTATGATGTCTTTGCGGTGGAGAGCGAGTAGCTTCTGGTTGATCTTCCTTTCCGTGGCTTGGGTCGGGTCGTGCTTGAGTTCTTGGTAGGTGTCCTTGTCCTTGAGTAGGTCATTTCTAATTTCCTTTTCCCTTTCCTCCTACCAACACACATGGTGAACCGTAAACCTTCTCCACGTTATAAGCTCCACCATGCAAACCTTCAAAGATCATCTGATATTAGATTTATCTTTGAGTATATTTTTAGTGTCATTTGATTGCTTGTATATTTTAAAGAATTTTGCAACTTCAATCTGCTTTCTTTATATTTCTTACATGAAATAAGAAATGCAATACATTATCATATTTTAAACACTCATCACATAATCCATCAGGATGTTTTCCTATTTTATGTTTATAACTCTTTAAATTTCTCCAAGACGAAGACGATAAATAATAATTTCTTGCCATCTTGGCAAATTCCATAATTTCTTTTGAAAAGAAACAATTGGTTCAATATTTTTAAGAATAGAGTCTTTTGAGTTATTCCACTCTAACTGTCATGCTTGTTTTAATTCATTCTTCAAAATATGTTTAGTTTCTGAAATCATTAGAGGAAGTACAACATCGATATCATCTTTCTTAGTAGCTTGTTTAGCTATTAAAGCTGCCATTTCATTTCCCTTTATTCCACAATGACCTGGTATCCATTCAAAACAAACTATACAAGCTAACTTTTCAATATTAATTAAAATATGTCGTATATCACACACAAGTTTATTACTTGGATTAAATTGGGATATTGCTTGCAACGCACTCAAACAATCCATAAAAATGCAACTATGTAAAGGCCGAGTTTCCTCAATCCACTCCAATGCCAATAAAACTGCAAAAAGCTCAGCAGTATATATTGATGTATTATTATTCAGTCTTACACATTTAGAATACTTATAATATGGTATGTATATACTACAACCAACCGTATTATCTTGGGGATTAAGTGATCCATCAGTGTATACATGTAATGATCCTATCCATAAAGTGTGTACCTTTTCTTTAACTATTAACCTTTTCTCATTATCATCTACAATATGCTTAACAGCATTATATATATCTTTAGAGATATAAGGTTCATTATATAACCAGTATGGAAAAGGATTATGCAACAAATTAGTATTCAAATATTTCAATTTTTATAGATGTGATAATAAAGAATCCCTCATTGTATGAAAATAAGTTACAATAATGATCATTGTACATGTTCCATATGGAGTCAAACCATGTTTTACATTATTTAAGCAAAAAAATGA
The DNA here is from genome assembly GCA_025617745.1 of Heliocidaris erythrogramma. NCBI lineage: Eukaryota > Metazoa > Echinodermata > Echinoidea > Camarodonta > Echinometridae > Heliocidaris > Heliocidaris erythrogramma. The sequence goes on from CM046858.1 coordinate 5,534,075, forward strand.
AATATATGATATTTCATATAATTAAAATACATAAGGAAAAGTGAGTGCGTGACATCATCGGTTCACTCATTTGCATACCGCCCATGTTATGCATACTGTTTCATGAAATAATGCAAAACTTCAAAATGCCGTAACTTTCTTATTTTACATCCGATTTCAGTGAAATCTTCACTGTTATTTCCAGATAATCTAAAACCCCATTTATCGCACCAAGAATTATATCATCTAAGTTTTGTTGCATCTTCTTAGTGATAAAATTCTACATTTCTATTAGACTTCCATATAGCAATATCATCTGCATATTGTGACTAATTCCTGAAATAAACTTATCCAAATCATTAACTGCTATATTAAAAATTATAGGACTAATCACACTCCCTTGCGGAATACCATTTTGAATTTCTTTCATATCAGATAATATCCCATTTATCTGAACTCTAATACCCATTGGCTGTATTTTAATAATTACTGCAGTTGGCCACAACATATCATATGCTTTTTCCAAATCAAGAAAAACTGCGAGAGTACTCTCTTTATTAGAAAAAGCTTTATTAATACATGATTCAAGGTTAATTACATGATCTTTTGTACTTCTACCTTTACGAAAACCTCTTTGATGATCACTAAATAAATTATATTTCTCAAGATACACTCTTAAAAATGCGTGGTCAAAAATAATCATGCGTGGATCAACTATGCACAAACCCCGTGCGTGGTCACATTGACCCCGCCATGCGGGGTCACCCAAAGTAACCACATAGCGTGGTTACATTTCGACCCCGAATGTGGTCAAAATTTAACCACGATTGCGTGGTCATTTCTGCATAACTTGACCCCGCATAATTTGACCCCGCATACTAATGATCATTACCTTATAACCCCGTCAAAACGTACGGGGTCATTTCTTCCGACCACGCAACGTGGTCATTTCCCGTCGGACGGGGTTGATACTTCTGCCGGATGCGCGTGTACCATCCACGTTTCAAAGATTAAAAAAAAGAAGCTAATTTCAAGTAATATCATAACATATTTTGTATATTTTGCTCACTATGACCTATAACCTATCCTCTCCTATCGTATAGTAAGCAAATAATTACCGTTGGTGAAGGTTTCTCACTCACGTTCTCACCCGGAAGCCTGTAGGCCAGTTGGCCTGTCAGTTGACAGCCTCCGTATAAGTCCTCGCCAAGTTTGTCTGTCTTGAGCCATGGTTTTAACTGTGTTAAAATCCATCTCCTCCCTTCGGGCAATCTCCTTGATTTGGTCTTCCCATCTCTTCCTTGGTCTCCCAATTGGTCGCTTCTTGTTTGGTTTCCATTTGTGGATCCTCTTGACATCCCTAGAGTCTGGCATCCTTTCAACATGTCCATACCATCGTAGTAAGTTCCTTTCTATGATGGTCAGTACTGAGACTACTTTGAGAGTTTGTCTGATGATTTCATTTCGAACCCGATCTCTTCTGGTAACCCCATAGATGAGACGGAGAACCCTCATCTCGGTTGCCTGGATTCTACTCTTCAGTTTGGAAGTAAGTGTCCAGGTTTCACTGCCATACAGAAGCACTGGTCTCAGAACTGTTGTATATATACACACTTTGACATCTTTGGGTATTTCTTTCTCTTTCATCAGGGGATAAAGTGCAATTAGATTTCTGGTGAATCTGGCTATCCTGTTGTTAACTTCTTCCTCCATGAGGTTGTTTGATGTTATCTTGCTGCCCAAATTAACGGTGGCATTCCCCTCTTCCAAGTCCCTTCCCACTTGCATGTACTCAGTTTTGGTGTAGCTCATCTTGAGGCCGGCTTTGGTTAGCTCCCTGTCCCATTGGTACATGGTTTCTTGTAATTTGTCCCTGCTGTCTGCGGTTTGTGCCACATCATCTGCATAGCCCAGGCATTCCGCATGATAATCCTCCCTCTTGATGTTCACAAGTACGCGGTTGAGATAGATGATAAGATGTAGTCTTGTCTCGGCTATGCCTAGCACCTTCAGTTGTCGTTCCTGCATGAGGTCAACTATCTCTTCCGTCTTCCCCCGTATGGTTCCACCATTTATAGTACCGATGTTCGCGTATTCGTAAATCTTGGTCAATGTCCGTTCCGTGGTCGTATTCCGTGTGGTCCGTCTGTTATGAGGCTGTCTGCATACCATCTTGAGCTATCCACTACTAGCAAAACTGCTGACTCGCTAAGTCTATCACTGTTATATCACCAGTAGCTTCACCGTTTGTCGTTGGCGTTACCCAGGGAGTACCACGAGGAGGTGACAAATCGGACTTAAAGGTGATGGGACAAACTATCACTTCCGAGGCGATTTGGATGTAGCTATCTTTCCTCAGCTTCGCTTTTGATTTTGATTTCAGGCGATGAGACGTACTATCAGGCGATGAGACGTACTATCACTTCCTCGGCGATCTGAATGTATACGCTATCTTTCCTCAGCTTCGCTTCGGAAAGATAGCGTATACATTCAGATCGCCGAGGTCGCCGAGGTCGCCGAGGTACGAAGCGAAGCTGAGGAAAGATAGCGTATACATTCAGATCGCCGAGGAAGTGATAGTACGTCTCATCGCCTGAAATCAAAAGGTGATTATTTGCTTTATATTCCGCATCTGAAACATGTAACTGGTACGAGAAAGACAGTTATTCTCTACTTCTCGAAAAAGGCATTTATGATTTAGGCCCGAATAAATTCACAAAAGATGTTAAAACCATCATTAACCCCCATTACCCCCCATTAACCCCCATAAACCGTACCCCTACCTGGGTGCAATTATGCAATAAGCGCGCTTACTTTAGTACGCCTATGGACCTATTCGTAAAGGTCACGCACTTTTCATTTTGACTATTCGTAGAGGTCACGCACTTTTCAATTGACTATTCGTAGAGGTCACGCACTTTCATTTCGCGCGTAACGCATTGTGACTCTGTAATGGACTGAAGAGATCAGCGAAACACATAAGTACTATTCCGTCGAGGTCACGAACTTTTCTTCTCGATTGATATGGGGAAACTACTTTTTATCACGTGATTACCTTTTGACCAATATCATACCCCTATCATCCTACTTTAACCCTACTCCTATACCTATATATCCTGAAAACCTTTACTTTATTATATAGGGACTGTATTGCAGTGCTTGCTAAAAGTGGTTAAAGATTTTAATTTAATTTTCTAATGTAGATTTTTAGATCTTAAACCTAAATACATGTTTGAATATGTACAACATAATAATTAGTATACATACATTTTTCATCACATTTCAAAGTGCAATCATTGCATAAAAACTTAAAAATCAAGTGTCATTTATATATATAAATTCTGGTTGTTTACGGTTGCTCATGGGTATTCAGGAACATCATGAATATTCATGACAATGGCCCACGTTTAACCAATTAGAAGTCGGACCAATACTTTGCTGATGAATAAGCAATATTTCAAATGGTTAGTGATTAACCAGTGAAATTGGAACATTGTAACCAACATATTTTTGGAAATAACCCATATGGTGTTGACCAATCGCATTGGTACATTTTTTTACCAGTCCTTTTTTAGAGTGCATTAAAATGACCAGTTTTTGCAAGGTCAAAATGACCACGCAAAAACTGGTCATTTTAATGCAGCGGGAGCATTATTGATCGAAAACAACCCCGAAACGTGGTCGAATAAATTCGACCACGCAATATGCGACCCCGCATATTTAAGAGTGTACCACACCAATCTATTAATCATTCTTTCCAAAAGTTTACACATTGTACATGTAAGAGCTATTGCCTGTAAGATTTAACATCATAAGGATCCTTTCCTGGTTTAAGTACAGGAACAAGTACGGCTTCCTTCCATGAATTTGGACATATAGAGGAATGCCAAATCATATTAAAAATCATTAACAAATATTCTCTTGCTTTAAATGGTAACTGTATAATGAACATATTACTTATTCCATCCTTACCAGGGGAGGTACATTTCGATGATGAAATAGCACTATTTAATTCTGACATAGTGAAACCATCATCTTCTATCATCAAATTTTCTTCGGTCCGTTTTTTATTTTTCAAAAATTCCTCATTACAATTCTTATCACTACTAACATTAGCAAAATGATTAGCTAAAAGATTGGCCTTTTCTTAATCCATTATCAAATCTTCTCCATTATCTTTCAATATAGGTATGGGAGCTTTTTTCTTAAGTTTATTTATCCGTTTTACTTTATCCCAAATTTGTTTAGAGGATGCCTGACTGTTTATACTACTACAAAAATTCCTCCAATCTTCTTTCTTAGCTTTCTTAATTATTCTCCGTGCATTAGCACATGCTTTCTTATACCTTATAAGATCATCGGGATGACAAGACTTTTTAAAATCTTTTAAAGTTTTTTTCCTATCTAAGATTACTTGTTTACACTCCTCATTCCACCAGGAAGTATGAATTTATGTAGATTTACATATATGTCCAGTATTTTGGGGAAAAGATCAATCAATAGCTTTAGTTAATTGATTTATATAAGTATTATACATTACTTCGATATTATTTGTCAAATCTGGTTTATCAATATATTCTTCACACTTTATGTGAAAATTTTCCCAATTACCTTTCTTTATTGACCATTTAGCAAATGATTTATATGGTATATGATAACATTTTTCATTAAATTCTGTCAAGATAGGGTAATGATCACTTCCCCATGTATCTTGAAAAACAGACCAATTACATTTAGCCCCTAAAGAACTTGATGTTAAAGAAATGTCAATACATGACATAGTTCCCCGTGAAACATTTATCCTAGTACCCTCTCCATTATTTAAACAGAGAAGATTATGATTATGCATAAAATTTTCTATATTATGACCATTTGTATCAGTATTCTTGCTACCCCAAAGGGTATTATGACCATTGAAATCTCCACAAATAACTGTTCTTTCATTAACATAATTTTCTATCTCTGCTAGAAATGATTCATCAATATTTAAACATGGATTATACACATTAATAATATTCAATTTTTCCTGATCCTTACAAAAAAAAACTTCAAATACTTGATATTGAATATCAGTATCCTCTTCTTTAACATAATTAACATGTATACCCTTCTTGACAAAAATAGACCAACCACCTCCTAAAGTTTTAGTTGAACTTCCTTTCCTATCATTTCTATACATATCATAACCAATTAGATTAAAAGTTTTTCCTTCTTTTAACCAAGTTTCTTGAACACAAATTATATCGGGCTTTTTCTCCCATACATTTATAGCATGTTTAAATTCATTACCATGAGCTATAAGAGACTGAGCATTCCATTGTAAAATAAAAACCATTACAAAAATAAATAGAAAAATCTATAATAATTATTCGACCATGGAATCTCTAGGAATTTCAGATAATTGCATTAAATGTTTTTGTTTGACACCTAAATCATTGAGATCTTGCTTAGGTATATCTTTAGTTGATTGTAGAGTATTGATTTTATCAAAGATATTTTCAATAAATGTCTTAATTTCACTTTCTCTTTCCACTCCTGATTTAGCTTCCCATATCTTTAAAGTTCCAATAAGAAGAGCTATTAGAGATTGATCTGCATGCAGGTATTGCGGTACTATTTCTGTTTGACATTCTACATCTTGATTTGTTTGAGTAGATGCATCTTTTTGTGTAATCTTAATGATTGGTTTAGGAATTACTTGTACTCTTTCTAGTGGTCTTGTTTCATTCTTTTTTAGTGATTGTTGACAATTTCTTTTAGTTTGAACAGGTTCAGGTGAGTCCTTAATTACCGAGGTATTAGATACAATTTGAGCATCTTATTATCAAGAATTGTAGAAGTAGTTTCTTTACTTGTAGAAGTCGTTTCTTTACTTTCTTTCTTTCCATCTGTACTATTACTAGTTTGTCTAACTGAGTTAGCAGCTTCTGCATAAGATATATTAAATGTTACTTTGACTTCCTGTACTTTCCGTTCCTCCTTCATTACTTTACATCCCGCATATGCTGAGGAACGTTCTTCCCCACATCTACAACACAACACTTTTTTTTTATCAGGACATTCCTCAAATTTGTGGACGCCACTATATCTTACACATCATGTCCTACTTCTACGAGCACCAGCCACATGCCCAAATGCGTTGACAATTAAAAATCTTATTACTGGAGGAATAAAGGGTTTCAACTCAAAAATAAAATACCCCAAGTTAACATGTGATGGCATTTTAGGATTGTTGAAAGTAATACAAACTGATTGAGTCTTAACAACTTCACCTTCTCTTTTTCGTGTTATTCTTCTTGCAGCAATTACCCCTAAATCTTTACAATTTATCACAATCTCCTCATCGGTCACATCTAAGGGAACATCCGATATTACCCCTTTACTTTGAGTTTCAGACTTTGCAAATTCTCTCTTAACAATCCATTCACCCAACCGTTTAATTTCTTTTAATTTTTGTGCCTGAGTAGATGTGTGACAGAGAACACTTATACCTCCTTGATTTGTTTTAGTTACATTTTTGACATATCCTTGACCCAGTTTATTCAGTTCTTTCGCAATCTAAATAGGATTCATCTTTTCTAATTTAACTTCGGGTGAATAAAAAATCACTATCTTGGGATTAGATGCTCGAGGATTGACATTAGGCATGTTTGAATCCAGATTGGTGTTATTTATTTTCTGCTTGGGTTTACCACTTTTAGATGATTTAGTTTGCCATTCATATTGATCTCCACTTTCAGTTTCAGATTCACTAGATTCATTACTAGATTTGGCTCTTTTACGGTTCGTTTGTTGATATTGCATCGCTTCTTCACTATCACTACCATTTTCATCTTGTACTTGGCTCATTAATTTCTATAAAGTAGATCTTGGTTTACCTGCACTCATTCTTATTTTTTTATTTCTTTGAGTATTAATTCCCTGTTGGGACAACTGATCACACGATGAATCATTTACATCATCACTATTACTATTAGCATTATTACTGACCGCCATCTTGGCAGCCATTTTTTTTTAAAGACTAACAATCCTAACAATATTAAAATTAAAATCCTTTTAGCTTATCACCACCTGACGACACAGATAAACAATTATAGCCAAGAAAAACCCAGCTGTAAGGTAACAAACAAACAAATTAATAAGGAGTCCATCTCACCTAAGAAAATTAAAAACTTTGTCAAAGTCCGAGTCAAAAACAGGAGCTCAAAAGAAATGTGTCTCTTATCTATATTTATTAAACTTTCTTTCACTTTATTTAATTGAGGAAATCAATGATTTCTTTCATAGTGAGCTATCAAAAATGTTGCCGAAAATGATCTACCTAGAGACTATAAAATTGATACCGGAATTTCATGGAAAAATATTTAATTTCATGCTTTTAGGTTATTATGAAACCCAGAGTAGTCAAGATGGTCATGTTGACTGCTTTCATTTTCTTACAGAAACCTTGAAGACAAAACGAGGAAGCAGGAAGAGATATTACTGATAAAAAGGTCAACTTAAAGACAGCATTAGAATAATCTTGAAAATTACTGCTATATGGAGATTAGAAACGTAATACAAAAAGGACATGAATATACATTTTCTTTTTAGAATACGAAATCCAATGAAAGGAATATTTTTACCATGCAGGTTATCCATGCAGGTTATTAGTTTGTTCCCCAAATGCAAGCATTCAATGGCGTAGTGCGACTTCAAACGTTGAGGGGGTATAGACCTGTTTACTAAGTGATTCAAATTTTATGCATACTTTTGAAACAAAGGTTGTTCTTGACAACCTGAAAGCTTGCCATAGGCTTGTCAGACATAGCAACAAGTAATGTATGCAAACTGGATTCCAAGTATTGTAGTTCATTCATAAATAACAGGTTAATGGAATACCTCGTTACTAGGTCCCCAGGAAAGAAACATCCATAAATTTGAATCACTTAGTAAACAGGTATATTGCATCATGGGAGCGGCACCGGTCTTACTCGGAAAATTAAATGGAAATTTACGAGGCCACTGATTAGGGGAAGGCTGCAGTAAAGGCTTCTATCGTCTTCTTTCCTCGTCCTTTTCCCATTTCTCTAGTTTTTCTACTTCTTCCTCTCCCCCCCCCCCCCCCCCCCCTCTCAAGTTCGCCATTCAATTGAGAGGGGTTACGTGCATGGGCGGATCCAGAGGGGGCGGGCTTAGAAGAAGACACACACACACAAAATACGGTGATAACCTCTTTCTTTTCTATTTTTTTTTTTTTGTTTGGTTTGTTTGTCAAAGAAATATGGAGTGAAAAGACACCCCCAAAAATGCTAATGACCGGGGTTTTTTTCTTTCATTTTAATCCCTCACAAAATCCCGGATAGGGCACTATATAGGCAAGTGTCCCCATGCCCCTGTAGCTACGCCACTGCATGCATTCATAATTATTACAAGTTTGGAAAAATGTGACTTCATGTTATCAAAGAATATAAGCACCGTGTACCTGTCTGCTTTTCACTCAACACTCTTTAAGCCCGGTTGACACCCCAGCCCGGCCCGGGTCTCACACGAGGCATCATTTACTGACGTGACTTGTAGAACAACAAAAAAAAATCAAAAATATCAAAGCGCAACCAAAGCAAAACCAAAAGCAAACACACCCAACATCTGGTTGATATGATGCGATTACACATTTATATAAAAAATATTCATTTCGCCATAAGAAGGAAGACACTAATTTCAACTGTAGAACTTCTTAGAAATTAAGGGTACATATTTATCTTTTTATTTGTGTGAGATATTATGTATCCCTTCTTCCAATGACACCTCAAATGCAAAGTATGCATCACACATTCAACAATGTAATTTCATTTCTTATTTCAATTTCAACAAGGTTAACACATATTTCAGCCAATGGCCAATGTTCTATTTTTCTAATCATAAATGTTGAGAAAAATTTAACCTTCATTATATTAATTTTCATCATTGGCTCTTTACCCTTCTTTTTGAATGGCTATGAATGTATCTTATCAGTCACTCCTTCAATGTTTTCTGCATATGGTTGAACCTATCCTCTAAAACTAAGTACAAGGAATACCATTATACGAGGTATCACAGCAGGCCCCGGGGAGCCAGGGGTGCTGGGGATGCTGCAGCACACCTGGATGTTAGCGGGTGCACATCACCCCCTAGAAGGCTGAAGATGCTGGGTTTAGATTCACATAGGGGCAGTTGCCCCAGGCGGTAGTTAAAGCAGGGCGCAAACACGCAAAAGAGAGAATAAAGGGAAGAAACTTACGACCTATTCGCTACTAATCCGTAGTGTAAAGAAGTTTTTCTCAGGTTCAAAATGCGAAAATCTTTGAAGTTCGGCGCGTTGCTCCCTTGCATGTATTGCTTCAGGATTTCTTAATGTCACACTCCAATATTAGCTATATAAAGAGCAATTTAAAGGTTCAAAACTGACTGAAAAATGTTATTTTCATTGCTTTTTTCCTATTATTAGTCTCTCTTTAAAGAAATATTGAACCCACCCCTCTGCCCATTATAGCATAAGACAGTGTATGAGATAGTATTTTCAAAGGTTCGCAATCGGAAAGAAGTTGTATAGCTTTATGTTGCATAGCTAAATTCCTCGACTATATTTTTCCTGAATTTTCGTTAATGCACCCCATTAAGGAAGAAGTGAATAGAAGACCGTTTATCAATTTCCAAAACTCGAAACTGTACCGGTCGATACAGTGACCGCTTTCGATTTTTTCTGTAAGTAAAATGCTTAAGAAATCACTTTTGTTAGGCTTAAAAATGAAGAAAAAAAAATTTCGTACAAGTATGAGAAAAGGATTGGGGATGGGACAATTTCATGTTTTGCCCAAAGCAATAATACGGAAAGTGCCTTGATAGTCTGGAACCTAACAATTACATTCACATTTTCATTTGCGTTCGCTCGCCTCGCGTACTAGCACAAACAATTAGGAGTTTAGGACAAGACACTTTGTCTTGTTATGAACGGATTTCCTTTCCTTATTTCCACACACATGTAACTACAGTAATGCAAATTGTGTGTATTGCAGGGTTTAAAAGAAACGTTTTGATTTATTTGATTTAAATCAACTCTTACTTGGATGAGTTTTTCAGCCAAAAATAAGAAAAAAATCAAATATCAAATTTTTTGTTAAGGACAATGTGAAGATTAAGATTAGGGTTTGGATTGGGGTTATGGATTGGGATTAGGTTTGGGGTTAGGTTTACGTTTAGGATTAACATGGCAAAGTTAGACCGGAGCAATTGTCACAGGAGCAAATGTCATGGATCATAAATGTGTATAGTGAATAGATCGACGTATGGAATATTTTTTATTTGTATAATTATAATCATGTTCTTTGATCATTATGATCAGTGATATTTTACCTGGTTTCAGAACATCTGAGGAACGAAACGTATCAAGGTAATGAGAGATGACCAGAATTATTTGATCTCTGAATTGTCTTGCCAATAAATGCTTAGTTCATTGGACTATCTTAATAATGTTGTCTAGCCAAGTTAGTGTAATGATTCAGTTTGTTATCTTCATCCTCAGTTTGTTATTCATTTTCACATGTGCACCTCATTATGTATTTAATTTAATTCATTTTCAAATATGATATAGAATATACATACTTTTATGGAAATCTAATTAGTAAGAATTGATTTTTTTTTTTTTTGCACATGCCATTTTCAACTCCCTTTATGTGTTTTTGCGTTGATGATTAGACAGGAAATGGGGTCACAATTATTATCCCTTTTTTAAAGCGCCCATCCCCCGCCCCGCAAAAAGAGAGAGATTTTGGATAGGTTCTTAAAACCATTGGATTCACACGAGTATCTTCTTAACTAGGTTTTATCGTCCCTCGTTGTAGTGTATCAACCATAATAGCCTATAATAACATCATTACGGTTCTTTTTCATATCATATAGCAGGGGTGGATCCAGAATTTTGTAAAAGAGGGAGCCGAGAGCCGGAAAAATACACAATTAAGGAGGCAATTTTGTTACTGTGTACTTAAGCCCCCCCCCCCCCCCCCCCCCCTTCTGGATCTGCCCCTGATATAGGGCTTTTGCGAATGCCTTAGAAGTTTATTTTCACCATTTTATTTTGTCCCGTTAACTCCGCTAATCATGCTAATTCCTCCTCCACATCCCAACATCTCTTTCTCTCCCTCTCTCACTCCTTCGGGTTCTTTTTCTTCACTCCCCCCCCCCCCCCCCCCTCAGTTTCTTTATCTTCATTTTCTCTCTCTCTCTCTCTCTTTCTCTCCCTCAGTTTCTTTTTCTTCACTCTCTCTCTCTCTCCCTCAGTTTCTTTTTCTTCACTCTATCTCTGTCTCTCTCCTCTCTCTCTCCTCTCTCTTTCTTTCTTTCTTTCTATCTCTTTCTTTCTCTCTCTCTCGCCTCTCTTTCTTTCTTTTTCTCTTTCTTTTCTCGCTCTCTCTCGTACATCTCTTCCTTATTCTCCTTATACATTTTCTTAGCCTTTTACAAAACCAGACTATCGATATTGATTTGTTTTGTACCTTAATTCTCTATCTTCAAATTACAATGCAAAAAATGGCGTGTTTATATGTGTTGTGTTTAATATGCGAATGAAAAAGATGATAAAGTATACAGAGAGGAAATAGGAATCAGTGGTGACTAGCTTCCCCTGGGTGAATCATCTATACGTCAAACTATATGCTAAGCATATAGGTAGAAAATAATGTCATATAAACAGCGACCGTGAAATTGGCGGGAAGAGCATGCAAACGAGGATATTAATAACTATATTTATAGCATTATGCCACGTGTCTACTGAAAAACAGGGGTAGGGTTGGGCAGAACCCGTGAACCGGGGTGGCCCAAGCCCCATCATCTCTGTTATATGAATTGCCGGCAGATGATATCAGCGCCGTATACATCTTCAACACCAAGAAGTAACCTTGGCGCTTCCTTTTCAAAACCGTCGGCAGCAATTGGAATGTATACCTGATACACGACGAAACTAAACGTATACAAGTATCTTAAAGGATAAGGTTTTTAAAAAAGGATTTTGCTTTGAATATCAGCACCGTATACCACTTCGATATCCCTCTTCTATAAACCAATCACTTAGCCCCCTCCCCCGAGTTTTAAAACATCATTTGAAGGAACATACATGCATAAACTTGATTCCATTTTTTTTCTTCGTCGACAGCAATTAAAATGAAACGGGTGGTTTTTAGCCGACAGTGGTAAAGTTGTATCGACTTTGACAAAGTGTAAAATATGATGTTTCATTCCAGTTCAGATAAATTTCATCTGGATTGAATGATTAAATGTTGCTCTCTTTAATTTGGAATACATTTTCACTTCATAATTACCAGGACAGTATCAACACTAGAAAGGGCTTCTTCACATATAATATTTCAATCATTAATTTACTTTGTCGTAGCAATCTATATTCTCATCGGAGACTATACAGAATGGTAATGAAAATAATAATTGTCCTTTGATATGATAGTTGTCTAAAGAGCTTACCAAACGTATTTAACATGCTTAAACATCCTTGATAATCCAACTACAAATATCATTAAAAGTGAAACTTTACAAGTTTTTTTTTACTAATCGTAGATTATAATTTACATTCTAAGATTTGTGTTGCATACCATCATCAATGCATTAATAGGAGGGTAAAATTTATATTTTCCTATTTCACATAAAACAATAACACGATTTATAAATAAAATTTGACGAAATAAATACGTTTTATCTTCATTGAGTAATTATTTACACAAACTTGTTATTCATGTCATAATTTTTTCGCTAATGTTGAAAACAGTCATTGGCTTCCAAAAACTAAATTTTACGTTTTACGTTTTACGAGTAGAACATAACGGGAATACAGGGTCGTTTTCTTGTTTAAAGTAAGTGTGGGCGATACCTTCGGAGCTCTCTGGAATTTTCCCGACCGGATTCAGATGCGAATCCTCAGTGTGGTCGTGGTAGGTGTGAATCACCTTGATTTCCATCGGTGCTAGAGAGATTGTTGGTCAACTCTCCAGAGGGAGCAGAAGCAACAAAAGAAGAAGATGCGTAGTCGTATTGAATGTCTTCATCTGGAGACGGAGTCACAGGAACCTTTTCTCCTTCAAAGTAAGAGATTTGTGGTCAACACTCCAGTGGTACCAACAAAGCTCGGTTGAGATGGACTTTCTGTAGAATATGCATAATCGTAGTCATAAGGAGATGAAGACACAGGGTCGCTTTCTATTTTGAAGTAAGTGTGGGATATACATTCTGAGCGCTCTGGAATTTTCCCGACCGGATTCAGATGCGAATCCTCAGTGTGGTCGTGATAGGTGTGAATCACCTTTTTTTCCTTAGACGGCCAACTTCCTTCGGTGCTAGAGAGTTTGTTGGTCAACTCTCCAGAGGGAGCAGAAGCAACAAAAGAAGAAGATGCGTAGTCGTATTGAATGTCTTCATCTGGAGACGGAGTCACAGGAACCTTTTCTCCTTCAAAGTAAGTGTGGGCGATACCTTTCGAGAGATTTGTGGTCAACATTCCAGTGGTACCAACAGAGCTCGGTTGAGATGGACTTTCTGTAGAATATGCATAATCGTAGTTATAAGCAGATGAAGACACAGGGTCGATTTCTTTTTTGAAGTAAGTGTGGGATATACCTTCTGAGTGCCCTGGCATTGTCCCGATTGGAGCCTGAATTGAATCTTCAGTGTGGTCCTGGTAAGTGTGAAACAATTTGGCATCCTTAGACTTCCAAAAACCTTCGGTGCTGGAGAGACTGTTGGTCAACTTTCCACAGGTAGCAAAGGCAACTGCAGACGAAGTATCGTTGTTTTGAATGTCTTCATATGAAGTCACATCTTGTCCTTCACAGTAAGTGTGGGCTATACCTTTTGCGAAATTGTCGGTCAAATTTCTATTTGTGCCAAAAGAATTCGGTTGAGATGGGCTTTCTGCAGAAGAGGCATAGCCATAGTCATAAGGAGACGGGAACACATGGTCGCTTTCTTGTTTAAAGTAAGTGTGGGCGATACCTTCGGAGCGCTCTGGGATTTTCCAGATCGGATTCAGATGCGAATCCTCTGAGTGGTCATAATAGGTGTGAATCACCTTAGTATTCTTAGACCGCCCTGAACCTTCGGTGCTGGAGAAATTGTTGGTCAAGTTTCCAGTTTGTGATGGACTCGCTGCAGAAGATACATATTCGTAGTTGTTTTCTTCATACAGAGATGATGAAACAGAAGTGGGAGGATAGATATCATCAACTATTTCATAATATATTTCGTCATGAACTTTCCGTTCCATATCCCAACACTTGTTTATTTTCTGTTTCTTTTTCTTCTGTGCTTCCAGAAGAATTCCAGAGATTTTCCGGAAGCATTTCACCAACGCCATCACAGCACAAAGGATGCCGACCGTAATGGCGAGGAATATAATCCATGAAACAGGTTGGACCAAAATGGATCTTAATTTTACCAATGTATTGTCCGCTGACTTCAAGATCGTAGGAGAAACTGTCGTTGTCTCATTCAGACTCATCCTAAATGTACGATTGAAATACATCGGACCGGGTGTACTCTTGCACAACGTTGTATCAGGATATCGTGTGAGGTCGTTAGCTGACAGTTCACCGTAAGCACGTTCGAGTGCGCCCTCAACCAATGCTTCACACGCCACCCTTGTGTCTGAGGAGAAAGCAGATACATCAAGGAAGCTTGTGTTCTGGTACAGAGTTGGAAGCGTCTTAGATCCATTGGTGTACCAACTAAAGTAGACATCTCTGCTATCAATGGCCAGTGAGCATGTTACATATGAGCCTATGCAGTATGTTTCCAATGAGAGGATGATATGTTGTGTGGTGTTGGTTTGTGGACATGGCGTTTGCAAGGAAGCTGAAGACACCAAATAAGTGACGTTGCGGACCTCGCGGATCGGAATGTCTATCGACGTCTCCGATTTACCTATGCTATTAGCTGCAAAGCACCTTACACTAACTTCATGATTTACCGATGAATTTACTCTTTGAACGTTCAAGTAGAGTTTGGCACTACCTACTCCATGTTCAATTCTGCAGCCAGAAACAATCTCCATTGGCTGACAATCCAAACTAAAGATATGTGGTGGAGGGAAGGCTTGAATAACAGTGCATGTTACCACCGCTTCATGTACAAATCCAAGATCAAAGGGGGATGATGAATTCATTATAACAACGGGCTTTGAATTCACCTTGAAAGGTCCAATGGTGCAGGAGAGAGATTCATGAGAAGCATGAGGATTTGTGACATGGAAAGTGATATTAACGTTGTGTAGTCTTTCATCAAGGGTCACATTTACGATTAGATCACCGACGTGGTCATGGGAGTAAGACAAAAACGGCGACCCAATATTTGGGGGTGGCTGAACTTGAGTATGTGGGAAGCTGTCAGGAAGACGTATCTTAAAACTCAGCTGATCATTCCGGTTGCCACGTCTTAGGGGGAGGGGACACTCTAGTGGTAAGTTGGTGTCGAAGAAGAAGACAGTCAGCCTGGCTTGTTTTACACGACTAGAGTTCTGACAAGGGTTGGACAGATTACATTTGTAATATACATCATTATCCATCCGAGAGACATTAAGAATTGTAAGATGACTGACAATCTCCTCACCAACATCTCTGTTAGTAATGTTATAACGTGCTCCATTTAGGAGATCGTTCCCTCGGCGCCAGGCGATTCCTTCGTGAGTGTTTCCTGATCCAGATTGTCGAAATGAGCATTGGAATGTCACCGATTCTCCTTCTTTTGCCCTTTGCCGATTTGGTCCTTTAACATAGTCCAGACAGCCGTGGCATCCTACCAAAAACAGTAGGGCTATAAGACCAGAGAACGACATCGTAATGTGTGGAAAGTCAACTGTTTTTTCAGAAAAAAAGTGAGGAAAAGTTTACAATTTCGCTGCTTTGATCGCGGAAATTATGCTTCTTAAAAAAAAAAAGAAGGAAGATTTTAATACACCCACTTCCGTCCACAGTGGCGTAATGATGTTCATGTACTCACAGACAGGCCACCGCGGTCTTATGAAGTAGGTGGAATGACAGAGAACACGACATTCGAGTTATCAGTTTCTTTTAATGTAATTGCTTCCCCATTTTCTATTTCTTTGTCCCTTCTTTCTCTCTCCCACTCTCTCTCTTTCACCATTCAATTTGGGACAAGTGGTCTCCCACTTTCCCCTTGTAGCCACGCAAATGTCCCTCGATATAGTTTAAATGATCATTATTTTTCATATCAAAGCACTTGCCACTCATCACTATAAGGTTTGTGACAGGAATCAGTTTCGATTGTGTGGGATTTGACCTAGAAACAAAGAACAAACATCAGCGGCTGCGAAATCGGTGGGGTGGGTGGGCAGGGGGCTGATGCCCTCCCAATTTTTCTCAAATCAAGAAAAGTGCCCCCTTCCAAGTGAAAGTGAAAAAAATGCCCCTTCCGTTAAGGGAATAAGTAGCCCTCCTGAAGTAATATTGCCCCTTCCTCAATTATAGGCCTATGAAATTTATTCCTTAGATTATATCAATTCGTTAAAAAAAATCAGATTCCATTTCTTTGATAGATAAGTAATAGCTTACAGCTGTTTATGTGTGCTTTGTTTCATCACTGCGATTTTCTCCAAGTATTATCAAGCCAAATGTTTGTTAGTTTGCCCTCCTGCGACAAACAGTGCCCCTTCCAAATAAACAATGATACGCCGACCCCGCGATAGGATAAAGTCCTCTCCCCACAGTCCATGAGGTAAAATTCTCCTTCCTTATCTGATGGCCAATTAGTTTACACCTATGTTCATGACAAAACGCTCGCGAACAGCCATTTGAGTCCACGAAGATGTCAGTAGGCCTACATCTATAATTATATAGGCCTACTAAAAACGGAAAGTCACGAACAGAGGATTGTGCCTGATTTAAAAAGGTAATGAAAATGTCAATTCGTGATGGTATATCAATTTTTTCAACCAAGTTTTGAATTTGGCCATTTTCCCAAAATTGCTCTTTTGGCATGCCATTAACTAGTATATCTTTATGCACAACAATGAATATTCGCTCGCTCGCTTTGCTTGCTTGAGTTTAATACCGTATTACTCACAGATCTATACCAATAATGAACCTTGCAGCTGAAGAAAATCAGAGCTGAAACCTGATTGAAGTTAACTAATTTCCTTACTATTATCATCATCCAAATAAGGGGCATGAGTTTCGCGAGGCATGAGCTGAAGTTTTGTCACCGTTATATTTGGGTTAGCTTGCATGCCCCTCCATTGCTGAAAAGCCGATGACGCTGCTGTGGTCACTTAGTGAAATCACCTCTATCGACATTAAAAAAAAACACTTAAAAAGATAAACAGAACAAAATAATAATTAAGACCCCACTTAAATGAATTACAAAAAGGATTGAAACAAACTATTTTAAACATGCTAAAACAAAGAATCTATGATATTATTCGAGAGGGTTTTACTCGAAGTAACGAAGTTTCAGTTCCTAGCTTTTTGTTGCTGAAAATGAACGTCCATTGAACAGTCTTAAGGGTAACAGATCTCGGTCACGAGATGCAGCTTAAAGTGTTTTTATTTATTCTCATCAGGTCTTTGTCACTCTTTGCTTTCATTTGCAATACTTATCCACTTAACATTTTATTCACAGACATATCATCGCAACCATGGCAACTGTCATTGGATCCATGTCAAGCCTACACCTGGGGGGCGTTTCATGAAAGGACTTGTCAGATATTTTATCCGACAAATTTGCTCTCAGCCAATCAGATGCAAGGATTTCAGTAGCTTATAACAGGTGTCGGATAAAATATCCGACAACTTCCTTTCATGAAACGCTCCCCAGGGGAGCGTTTTATCAAGTGTTTTGTCAGTGATTTTTACCGACAACTGTTATAAGCTACTGAAATCCTTGCGTCTGATTGGCTGAGAGCAAAGTTGTCGGTAAAAATCACTGACAAAACACTTGATGAAACGCTCCCCAGCTGGGCACTGAGTGAATCTCATTGAATCTCGATGTTCATTGGTAAATATGTTAACAACATAATGATAATAATTTCAGCATTACTATAAATATCGATTATTAATAATACAATAATAATACTTTTTCTGAGTAGGCTGCGCTGTTCTCGATGAAAGTGCTGTATAGTATATCGTAGCTGTGGCTACTTAGTGAAATCACCTAATATCGACATTAAAAAAAAACACTTAAAAAGATAAACAGAACAAAATAATAATTAAGACCCCACTTAAATGAATTACAAAAAGGATTGAAACAAACTATTTTAAACATGCTAAAACAAAGAATCTATGATATTATTCGAGAGGGTTTTACTCGAAGTAACGAAGTTTCAGTTCCTAGCTTTTTGTTGCTGAAAATGAACGTCCTTTGAACAGTCTTAAGAGTAACAGATCTAGGTCATGGATGCAGCTTAAAATGTTTTTATTTATTATCATCAGGTCTTTGTCACTCTTTGCTTTCATTTACAATACTTATCCACTTAACATTTTATTCACAGCCATATCATCGCAAGCATGGCAACTGTCATTGGATCCATGTCAAGCCTACAACAGGGGAGCGTTTCATCAAGTGTTTTATCAGTGATATTTACCGACAACTGTTATAAGTTACTGAAAACCTTGCATCTGATTGGATGAGAGCAAATTTGTCGGTAAAAATCACTGACAAAACACTCCCCAGTTGGGCACTGAGTGAATCTCATTGAATCTCGATTTTCATTCGTAAATATGTTAACAAAATTATGATAATTTCAGCATTACTATAAATATCGATTATTAGTAATACAATGACAATACTTTTTTCTCAGTAGGCTGCGCTCTTTTTCGATGAGAGTGCTGTACAGTATATCGTTCCCCCAGGTTTTTTAATTGTTTACAATGTCGCTCTTAACAGTGCGAACATTGTATCGTATGCCATGTTATTAATGCCACCTTTCCCGCCCATCCTCCACCACCACATCACCAATCTTGGACAAGGCTTCTCCTCCTGTAATGTATAGGAGCCAATCAGAAACTATATAAACTTTCTTTCACTTTATTTAATTTAGGAAATCAATGATTTCTTTCATAGTGAGCTTTCCAAAAATGTTGGCGAAAATGATCTACCTAGAGACTATAAAATTGATACCGGAATTGCATGGAAAAATATCTAATTTCATGCTTTTATGTTAATATGAAACCCAGAATACATGACCAGTACTGCTTTGATTTTCTTACAGAAACCTTGAAGACAAAACGAGGAAGCAGGAAGAGATATTACTGATGAAAAGTTCGACTTAAAGACACCATTAGAATAATCTTGAAAATTACTGCTTGGGTATTTGATTCCAGTTCATCGTGACTTGGCCGTGAACCAGAATAGCCTGGTGGTTAAGTCGCTTGAAGACAAAACGAGGAAGCAGGAAGAGATATTACTGATGAAAAGTTCGACTTAAAGACACCATTAGAATAATCTTGAAAATTACTGCTTGGGTATTTGATTCCAGTTCATCGTGACTTGGCCGTGAACCAGAATAGCCTGGTGGTTAAGTCGCTGCCCGGCAAGCAGTAGATGACAGGTTCGAATCCCGCTGGTTCCAATTTTTTCTGACTTGTGTTTTTCATTACAGATCGAGCATACGATCTTTAACACTGGGAGTAAAATGCCTAAAAAATTGTTTACAAATTAAAATTACTCCCATCAAGCTTCTTCGTTTACTAACTGCTATATGGAGATTAGAAACGTAATACAAGACAAAAGGACATGAATATACATTTTCTTTTTAGAATACGAAATCCAATGAAAGGAATTTTATCCATGCAGGTTATCCATGCAGGTTATTAATTTGTTCCTCAAATGCAAGCATTCAATTGCGTAGTGCGCCTTCAAACGTTGAGGGGGTATTGGCATCATGGGAGCCAGTGCCTTATAAGCAGCACCGGTCTTACTTGGAAAATTAAATGCAAATCTACGAGGCCACTGATTAGGGGAAGGCTGCAGTAAAGGCTTCTATCGTCTTCTTCCCTCGTCCTTTTCCCATTTCTCTAGTTTTTCTACTTCTCCCCCCCCCCCCTCAAGTTCGCCATTCAATTGAGAGGGGTTACGTGCAGGGGCGGATCCAGAGGGGGCGGGCTTAGAAGAAGACACACACAAAAAAAATACGGTAATAACCTCTTTCTTTTCTATTTTTTTTTTGTTTGGTTTGTTTGTCAAAGAAATATGGAGTGAAAAGACACCCCCCAAAATGCTAATGACCGGGGTTTTTTTCTTTCATTTTAATCCCTCACAAAATCCCGGATAGGGCACTATATAGGCAAGTGTCCCCATGCCCCTGTAGCTACGCCACTGCATGCATTCATAATTATTACAAGTTTGGAAAAATGTGACTTCATGTTATCAAAGAATATAAGCACCGTATACCTGTCTGCTTTTCACTCAACACTCTTTAAGCCCGGTTGACACCCCAGCCCCGGCCCGGGTCTCACACGAGGCATCATTTACTGACGTGACTTGTAGAACAACAAAAAAATATCAAAAATATCAAAGCGCAACCAAAGCAAAACCAAAAGCAAACACACCCAACATCTGGCTGATATGATGCGATTACACATTTATATCACTATTCCTTTCGCCATAAGAAGGAAGACGCTAATTCCAACGGTATAGAGCTTCTTAGAAATTGAGAGTACATTTTTATCTTTTTATTTATCTTTTTATTTTATTTTTTATCTTTTTATTTGGTATTATGTATCCCTTCTTCCAGTGACACCTCAAATGCAAAGTATGCATCACACATTCAACAATAAAATTTCATTTTTTATTTCAATTTCAACAAGGTTAACACACATTTCAGCCAATGGCCAATGTTCTATTTTTCTAATCATAAATGTTGACATTTTTTATTAAAAAAATTGAACCTTCATTATATTAATTTTCATCATTGGCTCTTTACCCTTCTTTTTGAATGGCTATGAATGCATCTTATCAGTCACTCCTTCAATGTTCTCTGCATATGGTTGAATCTATCCTCTAAAACTAAGTACAAGGAATACCATTACATTGGCGGATCCAGGGGGGCACGGGCCGGAAGTGCCAACCCCCCCCCCCCCCCTTTGGAAGAAAAGTATGCATTTTGACCATGGGAGAACTTTTTTTTTTTTTTTTTTTGCTTGCTTGTCAGGGAATTATGGAGGGAAACTGGAACCCCATAACAACTGGGCGACACTGAAGGGGGTTCAAAAGCAAGAGAGAAAAAGAGAAAGAGGAGAAAATTCTGTATTGTGCGCCCCAAATCACCAGGGTAAATGCATTAGAAAGACCTTTTTTGAGGGTTTGAAATGTAATTTTCTCTGCAGCTCGGTCGCTTCACTTCCTCGCATAATTTTGCTCCCCAGTATATAATATAGTGTTTTATAAGGGCTCAAGAATGATGAATAATTCTGGCTGCTTTGCTTGTCATCATGCAAGTTTCATTATCCTGTTGTTAAATATTGCGCCCAAATATAGGAATAAGACGGTGTATAAAATCGCTTTTGCTTGTCTTCCTAAATTCCTCGACTATTTCTTAATGTTTTCCGTTAATGTTGCGCCCCATTTCAAAAGGAAGTGAATATAGAAAACAATTTATCAATATTCAAAATTAGAATCTCTAACCCTCGATTGCAGTGCTCAGTTGCAAATTTTCCTGGGTAAATATATGTATAAATTGCATAAGATTTTTTTTTTTTTTTTTTTTTTTTTTTTTTTTTTTGGGGGGGGGGCGGTTTGTTTTGGGGGTTAAAAATGCAAAAAGTCTCCCTCGCTTGTAGAATTACGTGGATAAGTTGGGGGGAGGGGTTTAGGGGCACAACTTTGAATTTTGCGCCCCCAGCAAGAAAATCGTTCCCATTGGCCTATATCACTGAGTGCTGACAGCAGAAAGATGAGAATACATTAGTTAGGAGTGAAAAAGTTCAGTGCTCTTGCAGTGCCTAGAGGGCGCTAAGAGGTTTTAATTAAACATAAAAAAACATTGAGGAGGCTGGCAGAAAAACAACAGGAAATATCAAAAATTATGATTGGGGATTGGTTTTAATGTTCCAACATTGCTTAATGGAAACAGATTAAAATGCATCAGTGAACTGAATAGCAATGTTTTATATAAATTGTTTCCCTCACGAAACTTTCTAACCAGCAAATGTTGTTCATATTGGGAAAATAAACTTAACATTGATATAAACTGGTCACATGTATTTAAGTGTAACCTTGTGCAAATTAGATAATATAAGTTACGGGAATTTAACCTAAAATTATTGTATAATTTATTACCAGTAAGAAGCAAGGTCTAATTAGAGAAGATTTATGTTCAGAGTGTAAAGTAAAAGAAGATATTATCTATGCTTTCACTAAATGTGTTCTAAACAAACCTTTTCTCACTCATGTTGAAAATATATTGCAAGAAGTATACAATGTCCAAAATACCAAGATTAGCATCTTGCACTTACTGAAAATAGAAGGTAATTGCCAGTCTAATTTATTTCTGACCATAGCTTTCTGGAGCGTATATAAAGTTATTTTGGAACGCAACAAAAGTGGAAAAGATGGGAGAGATCTTGTACTGAAACATGTTTTTGAAAGAGAAATCAGAAAAAGAATAGAGATACAATATAGCAGAAAGGAAAAATACAAACAAAGAAAAACGATGACTTACCAAAGGAATTGTTGAAGTTCATTTGAATGTGTCATTTGTGTAGGTTTGAAAGACAAATTTAAAAAAAAGATAGAACTATAAAGAGCAGAAGGGAAAGAATGCAAACAAAAAGAAAAGATGATTTACCAAAATATGTTTTGTTTGAAGTTTATTGGAAAATGTAACATTGATATGTGTAAGTCGATTTCAAGTTTGTTGTAACGTTTTGTGTCATTTATGTATCATTAGTGTTATATTGAGTTGCAAACTTTAAATGTGAAATAAATCCTCTAACGAGGCAAAGAAAAAAAATAATTGGGGATTGACTTTTTAAAGGTCCATTGACCTCTGTTTAATAATCACACTACCACTACTTCTTTTTATCAAAATCAATATATGCCTACATGTTATACTTTGTATCAAAAGGTGTAAAATATGGGGGAATCTAAGCAAATTTTAACACCTTGAATTATATTACTTACATTTGTGTTGGAAACAATTATCAATGCTGTCTTCTAAATCATATTAAAAACCATACAGTGTTTTGAATGCAGTCTGGAATCCAACCTGCATTGTGTATTCTTGTCTTTTATTTGTATATACTTCAAAGTATTCACATTATTAAGAACATAAAACAAATCAACATGAAGTTTCAGGTGTCGTAACAAACTCTAAGTAGATAGTCACATCGGTTCGTTGATGGAGAAATAATTTACAGGGGTGCCAACAGAGTTTGACCGACAAGGAATCTCTTCAGCAGATGCACATTCGTAATTGTTTTCTTCACACGGTAACGGTGATACAAATGTCGGAGGAGAGTTGTCATCAACTATATCATGATATATTTCGTCATGAACATTCATCTCCATATCCTGAGGCTTGTGTATTTCCCGTTTCTTTTTCTTCTGTGTTTCACAGACTTTCGGGCAGTATTTCACCAACACCACCACAACACAAAAGATGCCGGCTGGAATGGAAATGATTATAATCCATACATGAGCTCGGACCAAAGCGGATCTTAATTTTGGCAGTGTATTGCCCTCAGACTTCAAGATAGTAGGAGAAACGGTTGATGTCTCATTAATATTCATTTTAGATGAGCGATTAAAATATGTCGGACCGGGTGAACCTGTGACACTCTTGCAGAACGTTGTATCGAGATCTCGTGAGAGGACGTTAGCTGACAGTTCACTGTAAGCACGTTCGAGTGCGCCCTCAACCCATGCCTCACACGCTACAAGGGTGCCTGGGGAGAAAGCAGATACATCAAGGAAGCTTGTGTTCTGGTACAGAGTTGGAAGCGTCTTAGATCCATTGGTGTACCAACTAAAGTAGACATCTCTGCTATCAATGGCCAGTGAGCATGTTACATATGAGCCTATGCAGTATGTTTCCAATGAAAGGATGATATGTTGTGTGGTGTTGGTTTGTGGGCATGGCGTTTGCAAAGAAGCTGAAGACACCAAGTAAGTGACGTTGCGGACCTCACGGATCGAAATGTTTATCGACGCCTCCGATTCGCCTATGCCATTAGCTGCAAAGCACCTTACACGTACTGCATGATTTACCGATGAATTTACTCTTTGAACGTTCAAGTAGAGTTTGGCACTACCTACTCCATGTTCAATTTTGCAGCCAGAAACAATCTCCATTGGTTGACAATCCAAACTAAAGTTATACGGTGGAGGGAAGGCTTGATTAACAGTGCATGTTACAATCGCTTCGTGTACAAATCCAAGATCAAAGGGTGACGATGAATTCATGATGACAACGGGCTTTGAATTCACCTGGAAAGGTCCAATGGTGCAGGAGAGAGATTCATGAGAAACATGAGGATTTGTGACATGGAAAGTGATATTAACGTTGTGTAGTCTTTCATGAAGTGTCACATTTACGATTAGATCACCGACGTGGTCATGGGAGTAAGACAACAACGGCGACCCAATATTTGGGCATGGCTGAACTTGAGTATGTGGGAAGCTGTCAGGAAGACGTATCTTAAAACTCAGCTTATCATTCCGGTTGCCACGACTTGGGGGAAGTGGACACTCTAGTGGTAAGTTGGTGTCGAAGAAGTAGACAGTTAGCTTGGCTTGTTTTCCACCACGAGATTCCGGACAAGGGTTGGACAGATTACACTTGTAATACACTTCATTATCAGTACGAGAGACATTAAGAATCGTGAGATTACTGACAATCTCCTCACCAACATCTTCGTTAGATATGACATGACGTGCTCCACTTAGGAGATCGTTTTCTCGAAGCCAAGTGATTCCTTCGTAATTCTTTTCTGATCCAGATTGTCGAAATGAACACTGAAATGTCACCGATTCTCCTTCTTTTGCCTTTTTCGGATTTGGTCCTCTAACATAGTCCAGACAGCCGTGACATCCTACCAAAAACAGTAGGGCTATAAGACCAGAGAACGACATATTCTTAAAGTGTGGAAAAGTCAACTATTTTTTTCAGAAGTGAGGAAACATTGACACTCTCGCTGCACTGATCGCGGAAATTATGCTTCTTTTCAAAGAAAATGAGTATTCATACTCACTTCTCTCGACGGTGGCGTGGCCTACCATGTGTAGTCAGTAATCAAACTCGGGCAATTGCACCACAGGAGGGCGCCGGTCTTAACTTGATGGAGATCAAACACTATAACCAGCGAGTAAATCATTTTACTTTCACCTTGACTTCTCCTGCCCCTTTTATTTTCGCTGTATCTGTCTCTCTCTCTCTCTCTCTCCATTTCTTTTTCCCTATCCGATTGCCGGGACACTGCATGCGCCTCCCACCTGCACCCAGTAGCGACGCTACTGTT
The DNA here is from genome assembly GCA_025617745.1 of Heliocidaris erythrogramma. Taxonomy (NCBI): domain Eukaryota; kingdom Metazoa; phylum Echinodermata; class Echinoidea; order Camarodonta; family Echinometridae; genus Heliocidaris; species Heliocidaris erythrogramma. The sequence goes on from CM046858.1 coordinate 5,559,541, forward strand.
TAGAAAGTAAAATTTATTGTCATATTTATATATAAATGAAATGCGCCTGCCACTCATCACGTAGGTTTGTGACATAGGAATCAGTTGGGTGGGGTTTAGCCCAACAGCAAAGAATGAACATCAGCGGCTGCAAAACCGGAGTGCAGGGGACGAATGCCCTCCCACTTTCCAAAACCAAGAAAAGTGCCCCTACTTTCGACAACTATTACCAATTCCAAGTAAACAAATGCCTAATAAATTCACTCGATAGAATAAGTGTCCCTCCCATGTGCGGATATTTCTTGTCACGGAAGGGGGGAGGACTAGCCTATGCCGTTGGTTGCTGTACAATATTCAAAATTTCCGCGGGGTTGCGTCCCCCCCCCCCCCCGGGATCGCCGCCCATGGCCCCTCAAATGGTAAAGTGCCTCTTCTTTTTCTAATTTTCCACGAATTCAGTCATGACAACCCAGATGTCCTTTTTATTAATGATGATATCTTTTTAATTTCATCACTGCAGTTTTCCACAAGTACAACCGAGCCAAATAGGGCTTTTATAGGAAACATGTCCCTTCATGTGGACAAATACCCCTCCCCGGCCTCCCGCTATAGAGCCCTTCCCGAAGTAATGATGTGCCCTTAGATTATACCCAGTCGGGTTAGCTGCCCCTCCATGTTGACGGTGAAAAAAAATCGGCAACAAGAAAAAAAGAAGAAAAAGAAAGAAAAGTAATCAACTAAGACTCGTATTAAATTTAATAAAAATGATTGAAACCGCCAATTACCGCCAAGTTCTAAAACAAAAGTACCTATAATACCATTCGAGACGTTTTTACCCTAAGCAATAAAGTTTCAGTTGCTAGCTCTTTGTTTCTCAAAATGCATGTCCTTTTAATATCAATAGACCTATAGGCTATAGGGTACATATAATAGAAGTACAGGTCACGGGAATTCTTATAATCCAGTCTTTGTCACTATTTGCTTTCGTTTGCAGCACTTATCCACTCAATACTTTACTTACAGCAATGGCATTGTCACTGTCCTTGGATTCATCTCAAGTTTACAACAACAGGGGCGGAAGAAAGTTTTTTTTTTGTTCAAAGTTGGAGGGGGTGGTACTAACAACAAGGCACCTGTTTTTTTTTTTAAATAGAGGGCACCTCCAGAAGATGGGTGACAAAATATACGAGATAAACTTTCAGAGGCATTGCTCCAGCTCCCTCCCAGTTAAGTATTACATATGAAATCATCTTTATGACATTTCGTATTCATGTAATATACTTGGTCTCCATAGCTAACAAGCAAGAAAAAAACTAATATGGTGCTTATAATAATAAGATATAATGTAGCAAAAATTAGTTTCATAGCGGAAGATTGAGGATGGAGATGGTTTGAATCAGAGCACGTTGATAGAGAGTTGCATGTGACACGCGCATAATAAGCATGCGCGGTCTTTGTTTGCAAAATGAACTGGGCCCTCTTGCATAAAAAGTTGCGATTAAACGCAACTCAAAAAAATAACGCAAGTATACGCGATCCTGATTGGTTGAAAATGAAGTTGCGATAATTTTTTGAGTTGCCTTTAATCCCAACTTTTTATGCAAGAGGACCCAGTGCAAACAATAATTTTAATAACTGACGTATGGGTTGATTGCCTTCACAGACTCGATTAGCGCAGTTACTGACGCAATCGAAATGACTCCTCGTGTGAGACGGTCTTTACACACTAATACCAGTCTGTAAATATCACTGCAACAAAAACAAGTCATGATTACCAATATAATTGAAGTATTTATTAAAGATATCCATGGTAGTTAAATACTTCATACTCTTACAAAACACGAACAGTACATGTAGTTCAGTAATTAAAAAATCTACAAACATGTAAGTCATTTTTGAATAAAGCACAATTATTGCAAAGAAAAAAAAACTAAGAAATTACACACTGTCATAAATCAACGTTTACGAAGTAATTGTAAATATTGAAGTAAATAGTAAGACTATTTCCTTGTACGACTGCAACCACGGTAATTAGGAATTTATACAAAAATATCAAAAATATCTGTCAATATAGCACACCAAAACAAAATCAAAACCAATCACACTCAACATCTGGCTCATATGACGCGATTACACATATATATCAAAACTATTCATTTCGCCATAAGAAGGAAGACATTAAATTCACAACTGCAGAGCTTCTTAGAAATTGAGAGTACATTTTTATCTTTTTATTTGTGTAAGATAGTCATTTAAGATGATGTATCCCTCTTCTAATGAAACCTCAAATACAAAGTATGCATCACACATTCAACGATGTAATTTCATTTTTCATTCAACACAGTAGAAAGTAAAATTAATTGTCAGTCATCTTTATATAAACTGAAATGCACCTGCCACTCATCACTTAAGTTTCTGACAGGAATCAGTTTCGGTTGGGTGGGGTGTAGCACAACAAAGAATGAACATTCAAGAATGTAATTGCATTTTTTATTTCAATTTCAACACAGTAAAAAAAACATATTTTAGCCAATGGCTGTTGTTCAATATATCCTATTTTGCTAATGTTGACATCATTTATAAAGAAAAATGAATTTATTTTTCATTATTGGCACTTTACCGTTCTTTTTGCATGGCTATGAATTTATCTTGTCAATCACTCCTTCAAGCTTTTCTGCATATGGTTGAACCTATCCTCTAAAACTAAGTGCAATGAATACCATTGTACGAGGTATCACAGCAGGCCCCGGGGAGCCAGGGGTGCTGGGGATGCTGCAGCACCCCCTGTAAGGCTGAAGATACTACGGGGTGCTGCAGCACCCCCAGATTTCTATAGGGGCAATTGCCCCAGGCGGTAGTTAAAGCAGGGGCGTAAACACGGAAAATAGAGAACAAAGGGAAGAAACTTATTCGCCCATAATCCGCAGCGTAAACAAAAGGGAGTTTTTCTCAGATTCAAAATGCGAACATTTTTGAAACTCGGCGCTTTGCTCCCCGGTTGCAAGATTTATTTGATTTTATTTTATTCAGACTCCACATTTACAATGAAATTACAGCAATATGTACAAATTACAAACTCTGCAAAAGTAGAGAATACATGGATATGGCATAGAAAGATGACAAAAGGATATGTGGAGAGATCTACTAAAAAGCTTAGCTTGTGTGATGTAGACCCCCTAATCGAATAATGATACAATATTATATCTTTTTAAACAATGATGTTCGTTTAATTAATCAAAGTAATTGTTTGAGAGGGAGAAAACTACTAAACAAAACATATGTACATTATATACAGTTGAGTTCACATTACAAAATAAGATTAATGAAATAAAAGAGATTTCGAGTGGAAATCAGTATATTATATATACACGTATATATAACTAATATAAAAACAAGATAATTATGGAACGAAAAGAAAAAATAAATAAACGCTGAGTGAATTATTTACATCAGTATAAATCAGTGTTTCTTCACAAGATATTTGAACCTACTTAAGTTAGGGGTAATTTTTAAATTCTGTTCTAATGAGTTCCAATATTTAGGACCATTGAAAAATATGGTTTTACTGGCAAAAGCCGTTCGAGTTTTGGGTAAATAATAATCGTTTGCTTGCCTGGTGTAATACCTGTGTACAGTGCTATTTTTTGCGAACAGCTGTTTCAAAACGAATGGCATATTATTTCTATCAAGATTGTACATGAATTGGTACAGCTGAAATCGATAAAGGTCATGAATTTTGAGAATACGATTTTGGCGAAACAAAATATCAGTATGTGCTCTTTATATGTGCTCAAAACCTTATTCTGCAAGAGTAAAATTGTATCTAACCTGGATCTTGTTGCGCTTCCCCGTGCCAAAATGCCATAATTTAAATATGGTAAGATGAGAATTGAGTATAACATCAGAAGTGCTGATAATGGAAGAACATGCTTAAGTTGATGAATGACTCCAATATTTCTTGATATGGTTTTGCAAAAGTTATCGATATGCGAATTCCATGATAATTTATTGTCAATAGTAAGACGTAAAAATTTGGTTATTTTAAACTCTTTAATAACAGTGTTGTCAAATATAATTTTATCTGACAGATGTGATAACGAATTACTAAACAACATATAATTTGATTTTTTTGTAAATTCAAAGATAGTTTGTTAGCTTTTATCCAATCCTTCACCTGTTTAAGTTCAGCATTTAAAACAGTGACGAGTTCAATAGGATCGTGATGTGTGTAGAACAGATTGGAGTCATCCGCAAAGAGCATAAAAGAAAGAATATCAGACGACTTTTTAATATCATTTACATAAATCATAAATAAAAGAGGGCCCAGAAGGCTTCCTTGAGGAAATCCGCAATTAACAGGTTCAGTAGAAGAGTCAGAATTGTTTACGCTAACAAATTGAACTCTACCTGTAAGATAACTCTTAAACCACTTCAATGCATTCCCTCTGATGCCATAGTAAGCAAGTTTATGTAGTAGTATCTCATGATTAATGGTATCAAATGCCTTAAAGAAATCAGGAACATACCTACAGTGTGATTAGACTTATCAAAAGAACTAGAGATTTGATCTATGAGAGTTAAAATAGCATGGGTCGTGTTGTGTTTTTCTCTGAAACCAAACTGAGAGTCGGATATAATATTGTATTTTCTTAGAAAAGTAATAGTTCTTACGTAAACTATTTTTTCCAAAATTTTTGTAAACGAGGATAATAAAGATATGGGGCGATAATTATTGACAGACAGGTTATCACCTTTTTTTAATAATGTGATCACTTTAGCAATTTTCATTTTAGCTGGAACTTGGCCAGACTTCAAAGATAAATGGAATATGTAAAGCAACGGATCAGCAATGGAATCGATAATGCTTTTTAAGAGGAAATTTGTTATACCGTCGTAACCAGGAGATTTGTTTGATTTAAATCCTAAGGCAATATTAACTAACTCCTGTCTAAATGCTGGGTAAAGAAAATAGAGTTGTCATTTGGCATTGTTAAAAATTCGTCAAAGGATTTATCTCCTGGAATAATAGTCTGAGATAACTTCGAGCCTACTTCAGAAAAATAGGTGTAAAAGGTATCAGCTATTACGTGATTATCTTCAATAAAGGCGTCATCAACACGCAACTTAGAAATTGACTTGGATTTTTTACCCTTATTCAGAGCACCATTTATGATTTTCCAAGTGTTTTTAATGTCATTTTAAATAGATCTAGTTGTTCCACAAAGTATCCCTTTTCGCTAAGCGAAGGGTTGTAGTAAGCACATTTTTGTAGGAAGTGTATTTCATTCGAGAAGAATCGCTTGGTTTAGAAAATAAAGTCGATATATAAATTATTTTTGCGATTAATGGGTCGTAGAATTGATTTTGCAACCCAAGGAAGTTTAGGTATACGCTTATATAATCATATTTCCGATGTTTTTTCAATGGTATGCACAATTTATGCAATTATGTAACATGTTTAAAAATATTTCAAAGGCTTGATCAACATTTTCTTTCACAGAGTAAACATCAGACAAGTCAGTAGAGATTAACTTGTCTTGTAAAGAGGTAATATTTCAGGAGTGAAAATACGACGTGCTCCTATAAGTTCATACCATCATTTTTAGTATTTGGAAGTGCTAATTGAATGTGAGTGAAGATCAGAAAGTGATCAGAAATGTCTGTCACAATAATGCCAGCTTTAGGAACAGGTTGGCAGTTATAGAATATGTTGTCTATAAGGGTGGCAGAGTGATCAGTCACTCTCGTAGGTTTAGAGATAAGTGGCAAAAATGAAGATAAAAGGTTAGTGAGGAAATCATTAGTGGCCGAATGATTGCTGGATAGGGGATTTATTTTAAAATCCCCTGTAATGATACAATTACTGTTTCTAAATGCACGGTTTTGAAGAAGATCATTGGTAGCAATTAAAAATTCATTCATACAAGCAGACTGAGGTGGTCTGTATATAACACCGATGAGCAGTTTCTGACCTTTCTGAGTTACAACTTCAACAAATAAAGACTCAATTACATCAGTCATACATTTCAAGTCGTCTATGACCACATAATCAAGTGAACATGATATATATATGCGCCACGCCACCCCCTGGTTTGTTAGATCTGTTATTAGTGACGATACTGTATTCAGGTAGCATAACTAAATAATTAGCGGTCTCTGAAAACCAGGTTTCTGAGAGAGCAATAACCGGAGGCAGTGACAATTCAGTGTTTCCTAAAAATGAGCGTAATTTCTCAAAATTTTTATTTACACTTCTAATATTAAGGTGCAAAACAAATAAGTTGTCGTTCTAAAGTGTTTTAGCGTGATCTTTGAATAAACTTTCGGTGTAGTATGCAGATGAAGGAAGATGAACTCCTTCGTCATGAGAAACAAATTCAAGTTGAAGCTCATCAAAATCGCCAGCAAGAGCGTTGGTGGCAAAATCATCAAACCTCGTATTACTGTCATGTGTATGCGAGATAACATCATTCCAACTCCCCTGTACTACTGTTATAAATTCATCTTCGTCTAAATTGTTAAAGGGGAAATGTTCGTTGTCAATCATTGACATTTAAACTACTTATAACAGAATAAATGCTAAAAATATTGAATGATACAAAGGATAAAACAAAGGTCAGAAACTGCTTCTCGGTAAAAACGTATCGCGGAATTGTATTTAACATGACTAAAAGAATTAATGCTAGAATATGTAAAATTCTTAAGAGATTTTATAATCCATATGCCAAAATGCGTATAGTTTAGAATAATACATAAGATAACATAAAATAAGAACAGAACAGAAATGAATACAGTAGCTTGAAAGTTTATAGCTCCGACGAAAAGTAGTGAAAGTAGAGGGTTTTCAAGAAGAAACCATAATGTTTATGTAGTAAAGACAGTGCAAATGTTGTAGCCCTACATCAAATTTGATTGATAGCCGGAAGTTAATCATTGTAATAAAGATACTAAAACACTTAATATGAGACCTTTCTTAATGTCACACTCCAATATTAGCTATATAAACAGCAGTTTTAAAGGTTCAAAATTGAATAAAAAATGTTATTCTAATTGATTTTTTTCCTATTATTGAACTCACCCCTCTGCCCATAATAGCATAAGACAGTGTATGAGATTTTCAAAGGTTCACAATTTGAAAGAAATTGTAACTTTATGTTGCATAGCTAAATTCCTCGACTATATTTCTCCTGAATTTTCGATAATTGCACCCCATAAGGAAGAAGTGAATAGAGACCGTTTATCAATTTCCAAAACTCAAAACTGTACCGGTCAATACAGTGATCGCTTTCGGGCTTTCTTCTGTAAGTAAAATGCTAAATAAATCACTTTTGTTAGGCTTTAAAATGAAAACAAAAAATATTCACATTTTCATTTGCATTCGCTCGCCTCGCGTACTCGCACAAACGATTAGGAGTTTAGGACAACACACTTTGTCAAGTTATGAACGGATTTCCTTTCCTTATTTCCACATACATGTAACTACAGTAATGCAAATTGTGTGTATTGCAGGGTTTAAAAGAAAATTTTGATTTATTTGATTTAAATCAACTCTTACTTGGATGAGTTTTTCAGCCAAAAATAAGAAAAAAATCATATAATGATTTTTGAGTGATTTTTTTAAATGTTGCATCAACTAAATCAACAGATTTTCTCATGTATTTCTTTGTTTTTAACCGAAATTAGTGATTTTCTATGGAAAAAATCCTGGCGATTTAAAGTTGATTTCAATCGTGCTAATCCTGGTGCACTGGTTTGCAGAATTACCTACAATAAAATAATGTTTTAAAATAATCTTTGCAGACAACGTTGATTTCAGGGTCTGCACCCCCTCCTTGCCGAAATGTTGGCTTTGCCAAGGACTTAGCGAAGCAGTGTGTACTAACTAGTGGTGTATCTATGGGGGACAGTGGCACAAGTATCCTGGGCGACACTGAAAGGGTTAAAAACGCAAGAGAGAGAGAGAGAGAGAAAGAGAAAGAGAAAGAGAAAGAGGATTCTGGATTGTTCGCCCCCAATCCCCAGGGTAAATGCATTATAAATTCCTTTTTGGAGGGTTTGAAATGCATTTTTTTCTGAAGCTCGGTCGCTTCACTTCCTCGCATAATTTTGCTCCCCAGTATATAATATAGTGTTTTATAAGGGCTCAAGATTGATGAATAATTCTGGCTGCTTTGCTTGCCATCATGCAAGTTTCATTATCCTCTTGTTAAATATTGCGCCCAAATATAGGATTAAGACGGTGAATAAAATTTGCTTGTCTTCCTAAATTTGTCGAATATAATTTTCTTAATGTTTTCCGTTAATGTTGCACCCCATTTCAGAAGGAAGTGAATATAGAAAATAATTTATCAATGTTCAAAATTTGAATCTCCAACCCTCGATTGCAGTACTCAATTGCAAATTTTCCGGGGTAAATATAAATTGCATAAGATTTTTTTTTTTTTTTTTTTTTTTTTGGGGGGGGGGGCGGTTTGTTTTGGGGGTTAAAAATGCAAAAAGTCTCCCTCGCTTGTAGAATGACGTGGATAAGTTTTTTTTTTTTTTTTTTTTTGGGGGGGGGGGGGGTTAGGGGCACAACTTTGAATTTTGCACCCCCAGGAAGAAAATCGTTCCCAATGGCCTATATCACAGAGTGCTGACAGCAGAAAGATGAGAATACATTAGTTAGGAGTGAAAAAGTTCAGTGCTCTTGCAGTGCCTAGAGGGCGCTAAGAGGTTTTAATTAAACATAAAAAGACACATATTCAAAACAAAACAAAAAAAAGACATTGAGGAGGCTGGCAGAAAAACAACAGGAAAAATCAAAAATTATGATTGGGGATTGGTTGTAATGTTCCAAGAACAAAAAAAAATGGAAACAGATTAAAATGCATCAGTGAACTGAATAGCAATGTTTTATATAAATTGTTTCCCTCACGAAACTTTCTAACCAACAAATGTTGTTCATATTGGGAAAATAAACTTAACATTGATATAAACTGGTCACATGTATTTAAGTGTAACCTTGTGCAAATTAGATAATATAAGTTACGGGAATTTAACCTAAAATTATTGTATAATTTAATACCAGTAAGAAGTAATCTTTTTAAATGGGGTCTAATTAGAGAAGATTTATGTTCAGAGTGTAAAGTAAAAGAAGATATTATCTATGCTTTCACTAAATGTGTTCTAAACAAACCTTTTCTCACTCATGTTGAAAATATATTGCAAGAAGTATACAATGTCCAAAATACCAAGATTAGCATCTTGCACTTACTGAAAATAGAAGGTAATTGCCAGTCTAATTTATTTCTGACCATAGCTTTCTGGAGCGTATATAAAGTTATTTTGGAACGCAACAAAAGTGGAAAAGATGGGAGAGATCTTGTACTGAAACATGTGTTTGAAAGAGAAATCAGAAAAAGAATAGAGATACAATATAGCAGAAAGTAAAAATACAAACAAAGAAAAACGATGACTTACCAAAGGAATTGTTGAAGTTCATTTGAATGTGTCATTTGTGTAGGTTTGAAAGAGAAAATTAAAAAAAAAAGATAGAAATATAAAAGCAGAAGGGAAAGAATGCTAACAAAAAGAAAAGATGATTTACCAATATGATTTGTTTGAAGTTTGATATAAACTGGTCACATGTATTTAAGTGTAACCTTGTGCAAATTAGATAATATAAGTTACGTGAATTTAACCTAAAATTATTGTATAATTTATTACCAGTAAGAAGCAATCTTTTTAAATGGGGTCTAATTAGAGAAGATTTATGTTCAGAGTGTAAAGTAAAAGAAGATATTATCCATGCTTTCACTAAATGTGTTCTAAACAAACCTTTTCTCACTCATGTTGAAAATATATTGCAAGAAGTATACAATGTCCAAAATACCAAGATTAGCATCTTGCACTTACTGAAAATAGAAGATAATTGCCAGTCTAATTTATTTCTGACCATAGCTTTCTGGAGCGTATATAAATTTATTTTGGAACGCAACAAAAGTGGAAAAGATGGGAGAGATCTTGTACTGAAACATGTGTTTGAAAGAGAAATCAGATAAAGAATAGAGATACAATATAGCAGAAAGGAAAAATACAAACAAAGAAAAACGATGACTTACCAAAGGAATTGTTGAAGTTCATTTGAATGTGTCATTTGTGTAGGTTTGAAAGAGAAAATTAAAAAAAAAGATAGAAATATAAAGAGCAGAAGGGAAAGAATACAAACAAAAAGAAAAGATGATTTACCAATAGGATTTGTTGAAGTTTATTGGAAAATGTAACATTGATATGTGTAAGTCGATTTCAAGTTTGTTGTAACGTTTTGTGTCATTTATGTATCATTAGTGTTATATTGAGTTGCAAACTTTGAATGTAAAATAAATCCTCTAACGAGGCAAAGAAAAAAAATGATTGGGGATTGACTTTTTAAAGGTCCATTGACCTCTGTTTAATAATCACACTACCACTACTTCTTTTTATCAAAATTAATATATGCCTACATGTTATACTTTGTATCAAAAGGTGTAAAATTGGGGAATCTAAGCAAATTTTAACCCCTTGAATTATATTATTTACATTTGTGTTGGAAACAATTATCAATGCTGTCTTCTAAATCATATTAAAAACCATACAGTGTTTTGAACGCAGTCTGGAATCCAACCTGCATTGTGTATTCTTGTCTTTTATTTGTATATAGTACTTCAAAGTATTCACTTTATTAAGAATATAAAATAAATCAACATGAAGTTTCAGGTGTCGTAACAAACTCTAAGTAGATAGTCACATCGGTTCGTTGATGGAGAAATAATTTACAGGGGTGCCAACAGAGTTTGACCGATAATGACTCTCTTCATGCAGATGTACATTCGTAATTGTTTTCTTCACACGGTAACGGTGATACAAATGTCGGAGGAGAGTTGTCATCAACTATTTCATGATATATTTCGTCATGAACATTCATCTCCATATCCTGAGGCTTGTGTATTTCCCGTTTCTTTTTCTTCTGTATTTCACAGACTTTCGGGTAGCATTTCACCAAAACCACCACAGCACAAAAGATGCCGGCTGGAATGGAAATGATTATAATCCATACATGAGCTCGGACCAAAACGGATCTTAATTTTGGCAGTGTATTGCCCTCAGACTTCAAGATCGTAGGAGAAACGGTTGACGTCTCATTCATACCCATTCTAAATGAACGATTGAAATATGTCGGAGTGGGTGAACATGTGACGCTCTTGCACAACGTTGTATCAAGATCTCGTGTGAGGTTGTCAGATGACAGTTCACCGTAAGCACGTTCGAGTGCACCCTCAACCCATGCTTCACACGCTACCTGGGTGCCTGAGGGGAAAGCAGATACATCAAGGAAGCTTGCGTTCTGGTACTGACTTAGAAGCGCCCTAGATCCATTGGCGTACCAATTAAAGTAGATACCTCTGCCGTCATTGGCCAGTGAGCATGTTATATATGAGCATGTGCAGTATGTTTCCAAGGAGAGGATGACATGTTGTGTGGTGTTGGTTTGTCGACGTGGTGTTTTCAAGGAAGCCGAAGACACCAAGTGAGTGACGTTGCGGACCTCACGGATTGGAATGTCTATCGACGCCTCCGATTCACCTATGTCATTAGCTGCAAAACACCTTACACTGACTTCATGATTTACCGATGAATTTACTGTTTGAACGTTCAAGGAGAGTTTGGCGATACCTACTCCCTGTTCAGTTCTACAACCAGAAACAATCTCCATGGGCTGACAATCCAAACTAAAGTTATATGGTGGAGGGAAGGCTTGAATAACGGTGCAGGTTACCATCGCTTCGTGTACAAATCCAAGATCAAAGGATGACGACGAAGTCATTACGACATCGGGCTTTGAATTAACCTTGAAAGGTCCGATGGTGCAGGAGAGAGATTCATCAGAGGCACGAGTGTTTGTGACTTGGAAAGAGATATTAACGTTCTGTAGTCTTTCATGAAGGGTCACTTTTACGATTAGATCACCGGCGTGGTCATGGGAGTAAGACAACAACGGCCACCCAATATTTGAGGATGGCTGGACTTGAGTTCCTGGGAAGCTGTCAGGAAGACTTATCTTGAAATTAAGCTGATCCTTGGGGTTGCCTGGTTCTGGAGGGAGTGGACACTCCAGTGGTGAGTTGGTGTCGAAGAAGAAGACAGTCAGCTTGGCTGCGTTTACACGACGAGAGTCCGGACAAGGGTTGGACAGAAGACATTTGTAATATCCCTGATCAGTACGAGAGACACTAAGAATCGTGAGACGACTGACAATCTTCTCACCAACATCTTTGTTAGTAATGTTATAACGTGCTCCATTTAGAAGATCGTTCCCTCGGCGCCAGGCGATTCCTTCATGATTGTTTCCTGATCCAGATTGTCGAAATGAGCATTGAATGTCACCGATTCTCCTTCTTTTGCCCATTGCCGATTTGGTTCTCCAACATACTCCAGGCAGCCGCGGCATCCTACCAAAAACAGTAGGGCTATAAGACCAGAGAACGACATCTTAAAGTGTGGAAGAGTCAACTGTTTTTTTTTTTCAGACGTGAGGAAACTTTGACACTCTCGCTGCACTGATCGCGGAAATTATGCTTCTTTTCAAATAAAATGAGTATAGTACGTACACTCACTTCTCTCGACGGTGGCGTAGCCTGTGTAGTGAGTAATCATAGGGGCAATTTTTTCCCTATCCGATTGACGGGACACATGCCCTCCCCCCTGCACCCAGTAGCGACGGCATTGTTTAGAAAGTAAAATTTGTCATTTTTATATATAAATGAAATGCACCTGCCACTCATCACTTAGGTTTGTGACATAGGAATCAGTTTCGGTTGGGTGTGGTTTAGCCCAGCAACATAGAATGAACATCATCGGCTGCAAAACTGGGGGGGGGGGGGGGCAGGGGACCAATGCCCTCCCACTTTCAAAAACCAAGAAATGTGTCCCTCCTTCGACAAATATTACCAATTCCAAGTAAAGAAATGCCTAATAGATTCACTCCATAGAATAAGTGTCCCTCCCATGTGCGGAGATTTCTTGTCACGGAAGGGGGGGGGGACTATCCTATGCAGTTGGTTGCTGTACAAAATTCAAAATTTCCGCGGGGTTGCGTCCCCCCCCCCCCCCATCACCGCCCATGGCCCCTCCAATGGAAAAACTGCCTCTTCTTTTTCTAATTTTCCACGAATTCAGTCATGACAACCCAGATGATAATTTCATCACTGCAGTTTTCCCCAAGTACAACCGAGCCAAATACGGCTTTTCTAGAAGACGTTGACCCCCCCCCCCCCCCCCCCCCCCCCCCGCGACAAAATGTCCCTTCGTGTGGACAAATACCCCTCCCCGGCCTCCCGCTATAGAATAAGAGCCCTTCCTGAAGTAATGATGTGCCCTTAGATTATACTCAGTCGGGTTAGCTAGCCCTCCATGTTCACATTGAAAAAAAAAAAAGAAAAAGAAAGAAAAGTAATCAACTATACTCGTATTAAATTAAATAAAACTGATTGAAACCGCCAATTACAAGCTCTAAAAGAAACGAATCTATAATACCATTCGAGAGGTTTTTACCCTAAGCAATAAAGTTTCAGCTCTTTGTTGCTCAAAAATGCATGTCCTTTTAATATTAATAGACCTATAGGCTATATGGGTACATATAATAGAAGTACAGGTCACGGGAATTCTTATAATCCAGTCTTTGTCACTATTTGCTTTCGTTTGCAGCACTTATCCACTCAATACTTTACTTACAGCAATGGCATTGTCACTGTCCTTGGATTCATCTCAAGTTTACAACAACAGGGGCGGAAGAAAGGTTTTTTTTTCTTCAAAGTTGGAGGGGGTGGTACTAACATGTTTTAATAGAGGGCACCTCCAGAAGATGGATGACAAAATATACGGGATAAACTTTCAGAGGCATTACTCTCCCTGTTGAGTCATTACATTTGGAATCATCTTTATGACATTTTGTATTCATGTATATACTTGGTCTCCATAGCTGCTAACAAGCAAGAAAAAAACTAATATGGTGCTTATAATAATAATAAGATATAATGTAGCAAAAATTTCATAGTTTTTCAAGCTTCAAGTTTCATAGCGGAAGATTGAGGATGGAGATAGAGAGTTGCATGTGACACGCGCATAATAAGCATGCGCGGTCTTTGTTTGCAAAATGAACTGGGCCCTCTTGCATAAAAAGTTGCGATTAAACGCAACTCAAAAAAATAACGCAAGTATACGCGATCCTGATTGGTTGAAAATCAAGTTGCGATAATTTTTTGAGTTGCGTTTAATCCCAACTTTTTATGCAAGAGCGCCCAGTGCAAACAATATGGGTTGATTGCCTTCACAGACTCGATTAGCGCAGTTACTGACGCAATCGAAATGACTCCTCGTGTGAGACGGTCTTTATTCACTAATACCAGTCTGTAAATATCACTGCAACAAAAACAAGTCATGATTACCAATATAATTGAAGTATTTATTAAAGATATCCATGGTAGTTAAATACTTTATACTCTTACAAAACACGAATAGTACATGTAGTTCAGTAATTGAAAAATCTACATACATGTAAGTCATTTTTGAATAAAGCACAATTATTGCAAAGAAAAAAAAACTAAGAAATTACACTGTCATAAATCAACGTGTACGAAGTAATTGTAAATATTGGAGTAAATAGTGAGACTATTTCCTTGTACGATTGCAACCACGGTAATTAGGAATTTATACAAAAATATCAAAAATATCAAACAATATAGCACAAGCAGAACAAAATCAAAACCAAACACACTCAACATCTGGCTCATATGATGCGATTACACATTTATATCAAAACTATGCATTTCGCCATAAGAAGGAAGACATCAATTTCACAACTGTAGAGCTTCTTAGAAAGTGAGAGTACATTTTAATTTTTTTATTTGTGTAAGATATTCATTTAAGATGATGTATCCCTTCTTCTAATGACACCTCAAATGTAAAGTATGCATCACATATTCAACAATGTAATTTCATTTTTCATTCAACACAGCAGAAAGTAAAATTAATTGTCAGTCATCTTTATAAATGAAATGCACCTGCCACTCATCACTTAGGTTTCTGACAGGAATCAGTTTCGGTTGGGTGGGGTTTAGCCCAACAACAAAGAATGAACATTCAACAATGTAATTGCATTTTTTATTTCAATTTCAACACAGTAAAAAAAAATTTTAGCCAATGGCTGTTCTTCAATATATCCTATTTTGCTAATGTTGACATCATTTATAAAGAAAAATGAATTTATTTTTCATCATTGGCACTTTACCCTTCTTTTTGCATGGCTATGAATGTATCTTGTCAATCACTCCTTCAAGCTTTTCTGCATATGGTTGAACCTATCCTCTAAAACTAAGTGCAATGAATACCATTATACGAGGTATCACAGCAGGCCCCGGGAGCCAGGGGTGCTGGGGATGCTGCAGCACCCCCTGTAAGGCTGAAGATACTACGGGGTGCTGCAGCACCCCCAGATTTCTATAGGGGCAATTGCCCCAGGCGGTAGTTAAAGCAGGGGCGTAAACACGGAAAATAGAGAACAAAGGGAAGAAACTTATTCGCCCATAATCCGCAGCGTAAAGAAAAGGGAGTTTTTCTCAGATTCAAAATGCGAACATTTTTGAAACTCGGCGCTTTGCTCCCCGGTTGCAAGATTTATTTGATTTTATTTTATTCAGACTCCACATTTACAATGAAATTACAGCAATATGTACAAATTACAAACTCTGCAAAAGTAGAGAATACATGGATATGGCATAGAAAGATGACAAAAGGATATGTGGAGGGATCTACTAAAAAGCTTAGCTTGTGTGATGTAGACCCCCTAATCGAATAATGATACAATATTATATCTTTTTAAAAAATGATGTTCGTTTAATTAATCAAAGTAATTGTTTGAGAGGGAGAAAACTACTAAACAAAACATATGTACATTATATACAGTTGAGTTCACATTACAAAATAAGATTAATGAAATAAAAGAGATTTCGAGTGGAAATCAGTATATTATATATACACGTATATATAACTAATATAAAAACAAGATAATTATGGAACGAAAAGAAAAAATAAATAAACGCTGAGTGAATTATTTACATCAGTATAAATCAGTCAAGTGTTTCTTCACAAGATATTTGAACCTACTTAAGTTAGGGGTAATTTTTAAATTCTGTTCTAATGAGTTCCAATATTTAGGACCATTGAAAAATATGGTTTTACTGGCAAAAGCCGTTCGAGTTTTGGGTAAATAATAATCGTTTGCTTGCCTGGTGTAATGCCTGTGTAAAGTGCTATTTTTTGCAAACAGCTGTTTCAAAACGAATGGCATATTATTTCTATCAAGATTGTACATGAATTGGTACAGCTGAAATCGATAAAGGTCATGAATTTTGAGAATACGATTTTGGCGAAACAAAATATCAGTATGTGCTCTTTATATGTGCTCAAAACCTTATTCTGCAAGAGTAAAATTTTATCTAACCTGGATCTTGTTGCGCTTCCCCGTGCCAAAATGCCATAATTTAAATATGGTAAGATGAGAATTGAGTATAACATCAGAAGTGCTGATAATGGAAGAACATGCTTAAGTTGATGAATGACTCCAATATTTCTTGATATGGTTTTGCAAAAGTTATCGATATGCGAATTCCATGATAATTTATTGTCAATAGTAAGACGTAAAAATTTGGTTATTTTAAACTCTTTAATAACAGTGTTGTCAAATATAATTTGATCTGACAGATGTGATAACGAATTACTAAACAACATATAATTTGATTTTTTTGTAAATTCAAAGATAGTTTGTTAGCTTTTATCCAATCCTTCACCTGTTTAAGTTCAGCATTTAAAACAGTGACGAGTTCAATAGGATCGTGATGTGTGTAGAACAGACTGGAGTCATCCGCAAAGAGCATAAAAGAAAGAATATCAGACGACTTTTTAATATCATTTACATAAATTATAAATAAAAGAGGGCCCAGAAGGCTTCCTTGAGGAAATCCGCAATTAACAGGTTTAGTAGAAGAGTCAGAATTGTTTACGCTAACAAATTGAACTCTACCTGTAAGATAACTCTTAAACCACTTCAATGCATTCCCTCTGATGCCATAGTAAGCAAGTTTATGTCGTAGTATCTCATGATTAATGGTATCAAATGCCTTAAAGAAATCAGGAACATACCTACAGTGTGATTAGACTTATCAAAAGAACTAGAGATTTGATCTATGAGAGTTAAAATAGCATGGGTCGTGTTGTGTTTTTCTCTGAAACCAAACTGAGAGTCGGATATAATATTGTATTTTCTTAGAAAAGTAATAGTTCTTACGTAAACTATTTTTTCCAAAATCTTTGTAAACGAGGATAATAAAGATATGGGGGCGATAATTATTGACAGACAGGTTATCACCTTTTTTTAATAATGTGATCACTTTAGCAGTTTTCATTTTAGCTGGAACTTGGCCAGACTTCAAAGATAAATGGAATATGTAAAGCAACGGATCAGCAATGGAATCGATAATGCTTTTTAAGAGGAAATTTGTTATACCGTCGTAACCAGGAGATTTGTTTGATTTCAATCCTAAGGCAATATTAACTAACTCCTGTCTAAATGCTGGGGTAAAGAAAATAGAGTTGTCATTTGGCATTGTTAAAAATTCGTCAAAGGATTTATCTCCTGGAATAATAGTCTGAGATAACTTCGAGCCTACTTCAGAAAAATAGGTGTAAAAGGTATCAGCTATTACGTGATTATCTTCAATAAAGGCGTCATCAACACGCAACTTAGAAATTGACTTGGATTTTTTACCCTTATTCAGAGCACCATTTATGATTTTCCAAGTGTTTTTAATGTCATTTTAAATAGATCTAGTTGTTCCACAAAGTATCCCTTTTCGCTAAGCGAAGGGTTGTAGTAAGCACATTTTTGTAGGAAGTGTATTTCATTCGAGAAGAATCGCTTGGTTTAGAAAATAAAGTCGATATATAAATTATTTTTGCGATTAATGGGTCGTAGAATTGATTTTGCAACCCAAGGAAGTTTAGGTATACGCTTATATAATCATATTTCCGATGTTTTTTTCAATGGTATGCACAATTTATGCAATTATGTAACATGTTTAAAAATATTTCAAAGGCTTGATCAACATTTTCTTTCACAGAGTAAACATCAGACAAGTCAGTAGAGATTAACTTGTCTTGTAAAGAGGTAATATTTCAGGAGTGAAAATACGACGTGCTCCTATAAGTTCATACCATCATTTTTAGTATTTGGAAGTGCTAATTGAATGTGAGTGAAGATCAGAAAGTGATCAGAAATATCTGTCACAATAATGCCAGCTTTAGGAACAGGTTGGCAGTTATAGAATATGTTGTCTATAAGGGTGGCAGAGTGATCAGTCACTCTCGTAGGTTTAGAGATAAGTGGCAAAAATGAAGATAAAAGGTTAGTGAGGAAATCATTAGTGGCCGAATGATTGCTGGATAGGGGATTTATGTTAAAATCCCCTGTAATGATACAATTACTGTTTCTAAATGCACGGTTTTGAAGAAGATCATTGGTAGCAATTAAATATTCATTCATATAAAAGCAGACTGAGGTGGTCTGTATATAACACCGATGAGCAGTTTCTGACCTTTCTGAGTTACAACTTCAACAAATAAAGACTCAATTACATCAGTCATACATTTCAAGTCGTCTATGACCACATAATCAAGTGAACATGGTATATATAGCGCCACGCCACCCCTGGTTTGTTAGATCTGTTATTAGTGACGATATACTGTATTCAGGTAGCATAACTAAATAATTAGCGGTCTCTGAAAACCAGGTTTCTGAGAGAGCAATAACCGGAGGCACTGACAATTCAGTGTTTCCTAAAAATGAGCGTAATTTCTCAAAATTGTTATTTACACTTCTAATATTAAGGTGCAAAACAAATAAGTTGTCGTTCTCAAGTGTTTGAGCGTAATCTTTGAATAAACTTTCGGTATATTATGCAGATGAAGGAACATGAACTGCTTCGTCATGAGAAACAAATTCAAGTTGAAGCTCATCAAAATCGCCAGCACGAGCGTTGGTGGCAAAATGATCGAACCTCGTATTACTGTCATGTCTATGCGAGATAACATCATTCCAACTCCCCTGTACTACTGTTATAATTTCATCTTCGTCTAAATTGTTAAAGGGGAAATGTTCGTTGTCAATCATTGACATTTAAACTACTTATAACAGAATAAATGCTAAAAATATTGAATGATACAAAGGATAAAACAAAGGTCAGAAACTGCTTCTCGGTAAAAACGTATCGCGGAATTGTATTTAACATGACTAAAATAATTAATGCTCGAATATGTAAAATTCTTAAGAGATTTTATAATCCATATGCCAAAATGCGTATATAGTTTAGAATAATACATAAGATAACATAAAATAAGAACAGAACAGAAATGAATACAGTAGCTTGAAAGTTTATAGCTCCGACGAAAAGTAGTGAAAGTAGAGGGTTTTCAAGAAGAAACCAGTGGCGTATCCAGGGGGGCGCAACAGGCGCGCGCCCCCCCCCCCCCTATTGGCCGTCGTAAAAAAAAAAAAAAATAGCAAAAAAAAAAAAATCCTTATACCAATTGAAAATATTGTTCATTAAATAGGCTTCAAAATTGGTCACATATATAGAACTGCCAAGTAGTACGTTTTTAACGTATTAATACTTTTTGGAGTAAAATACGTCCGTACGTTTTTCTGTGCGAAAATCCGTTTTTTTTAATTCCGAGTATGGTTGTTCGAACTTACACTACGTAGATACCGTACAACTATCTTATCTTGTCTATGTGCACTGTTTGTGCTAACATGTACAGTGTATACGAAGCATGGGTGTGAGAACAAACAAAGTACATTGACAAGATAACGTACTGTGCAGTGAATCCATGTTATGCATGATGGCAGTGCACGATTGTGCTATCGCGAGATAAGGAAATCACAGCCCCTAATAACCGGCATTTGTCCTCTGAGAACTGATTCTAAATTTTGCAAATGAGTCCAAATGGAATATCATCGCTATTTGTCATGATTCAAGTGAGAGATAATGTCTAATTTGTTGAAATATTCTCTTGAAAAAATCCCTGCTGGAAAGTGAATTCCAGCAGGGATTTTTTCAAGAGACTATGATCAAGGTACAAGGATAAAGGTGCCAAGTCTTCCAGCACCAGCGGCCTAGATAATTGGTAGTTTGGTGGGTACAGTGCGTGCATATCGTGAATCGTTCTTCATGACCAGGCTTTCGTGGCTTGTTTTCTACTCTTCCCGGCCCCCCCCCCCCCCCACTCAGTATTATTTAGGGTACGCGTATGCTTGTTCCCTCCCTTTGAAAGCACCCCCTATCTCAGGGCTGCCAAAATTTCTGAACCCCCCTGTCGCGGGCTCTGCGCGGGCTTTTCCTGCTTTGGAGACCCCCATAAATTCAGAACACTGCTCAATGTACCCCCCTATCTCAGGTGAGCTCTCATTCCAACCCCATATCTCAGGACAGACACCAACCCCCTCCCAAGTAAGCTGTCATTACAATACCTTGGAAGAGATGGGGGCCAGTGTTTCTACTTTTCAAAATGAAATAATCCTGGCTGAATGAGCTATCAAAACTAGCAGGAATTTCAGGAATTTGATCCTGGGATTTGATCGATTTTTCAAGATATTTCATAACCCCCCTTTTTTAATTTCTCAGGTGTCGAAGAGAGAGAGAGAGAGAGAGAGAGAGATAAAGAAAAACACCCCTTTTTAATGAAATCTCCGAGTGAAAGATAAAAAACACCCCCTTTTTTTACAATTCACGGGCCGGATTGTGTCGCCCCAAAAATACCCCTTTACCGGAGATTTTGGGAACACGCATGCGGTCCCTTCGACCTCCGAGTGGGGGGGGGGGGGGGGGCGGGCTACTCTTTAACTTTATGTTGGGGTGTTTGAATTTAGCTGTGGTTAACTACATACGATCAGGGAATTCCTGGAATGTTATAGAATGAAGATAAAGTAATTTTCCATCGAAAAAAATTTAGTTCCTGGTTTTGAGTTTAGATCTTACGAGGCAACTGGGCAAGGTGAATTTGCATGTTGTGTGGTAAAAAGCAGATCAATTGGCTAAAATATTAAGTTAATCATGTCAATATTTCTTTATAATGTACTGTAGATTAATGAATTTAGCCCTCTAAAGAACAAGAAAACGTACCAGCTTCAGGGGGCTTCGCTCCCTGAACCCTCAAAAGAGGATTTGCCCCTCGACCCCATCAGGGCCCTGAGCGGGCCCCTGTACCTCCGGCTTGGGTTTTCAGGATTTTTTGAGCTGAAGGAAGCAAACATTCAAACCCGAGTATGCAGCTCAGCAAAATGGAGCTGCTTCGAGACGAGACGAGTTCAGTGCCTGTTGCAAACTCTGCGGGGCACAATTTTGACCACTATTTTTTATTTTTTAATGCATTCACATGAAACGACCTTATGCAACTGAAGGCGTTCTTATTAAAGAAATGTACAGTAGCCGCATTAGCATTTTTAAGGAAAATAGCGAAAAACATATATAAAACCGGCAAAATATGTTTTTTCAACTAAAAATATGTTTTTTTCTAGCTGAATAATGTGTTTTTTGAAAGTGACAGGTTGGCAGCTCTGCATATAGCACTATTTTGCATCTCAGCCGTTCTTCAGAAGCAAAAATTTTCCAAAGACCCCTCCCCCATGACGGCGATCAATAATTCCTGGCCCCCCCCCCCCCCCTATTAGGAAATCCTGGATACGCCCCTGGAAACCATAATGTTTATGTAGTAAAGACAGTGCAAATGTTGTAGCCCTACATCAAATTTGATTGATAGCCGGAAGTTAATCCTTGTAATAAAGATACTAAAACACTTAATATGAGTTTAATGATTATTTAATCTTTACAAAGTCCTCCTTGCAACTCACGATCATGGGCTGGCTCTTTTCGTCTTTCCTCACGAAGATCCGACCTTTCTTAATGTCACACTCCAATATTAGCTATATAAACAGCAGTTTTAAAGGTTCAAAATTGAATAAAAAATGTTATTCTAATTGATTTTTTTCCTATTATTATTATTATTTATTAGTCTATCGTTTAGAAAATATTGAACCCACCCCTCTGCCCATAATAGCATAAGACAGTGTATGAGATTTTCAAAGGTTTACAATTTGAAAGAAAGTGTAACTTTATGTTGCATAGCTAAATTCCTCGACTATATTTCTCCTGAATTTTCGATAATTGCACCCCATAAGGAAGAAGTGAATAGAGACCGTTTATCAATTTCCAAAACTCAAAACTGTACCGGTCGATACAGTGATCGCTTTCGGGCTTTTTTTTTCTGTAAGTAAAATGCTAAAGAAATCACTTTTCTTTGTTAGGCTTTAAAATGAAAACAAAAAATATTCACATTTTCATTTGCATTCGCTCGCCTCGCGTACTCGCACAAACGATTAGGAGTTTAGGACAACACACTTTGTCAAGTTATGAACGGATTTCCTTTCCTTATTTCCACATGCATGTAACTACAGTAATGCAAATTGTGTGTATTGCAGGGTTTAAAAGAAACATTTTGATTTATTTGATTTAAATCAACTCTTACTTGGATGAGTTTTTCAGGAAAAAATAAGAAAAAAAATCAAATAATGATTTTTTTAAATGTTGCATCACTAAATCAACAGATTTTCTTATGTATTTCTTTGTTTTTAACTCAAATTAGTGATTTTCTATGGAAAAAATCCTGGCGATTTAAAGTTGATTTCAATCGTGCTAATCCTGGTGCACTGGTTTGCAGAATAACCTACAATAAAATAATGTTTTAAAATAATCTTTGCAGACAACGTTGATTTCAGGGTCTGCACCCCCTCCTTGCCGAAATGTTGGCTTTGCCAAGGACTTAGCGAAGCAATGTGTACTAACTAGTGGTGTATCTATGGGGGACAGTGGCGCAAGTACCCTGGGCGACAATGAAAGGGTTAAAAACGCAAGAGAGAGAGAAAGAGAAAGAGAAAGAGAAAAAGGATTCTGGATTCTGGATTGTGCGCCCCCAATCCCCAGGGTAAATGCATTATAAATACCTTTTTGGAGGGTTTGAAATGCATTTTTTTCTGAAGCTCGGTCGCTTCACTTCCTCGCATAATTTTGCTTCCCAGTATATAATATAGTGTTTTATAAGGGCTCAAGATTGATGAATCATTTTGGCTGCTTTGCTCGCCATCTTGCAAGTTTCATTATCCTCTTGTTAAATATTACGCCCAAATATAGGATTAAGACGGTGAATAAAATCGCTTTTGCTTGTCTTCCTAAATTTCTCGAATATAATTTTCTTAATGTTTTCCGTTAATGTTGCACCCCATTTCAGAAGGAAGTGAATATAGAAAACAATTTATCAATGTTCAAAATTCGAACCTCAAACCCTCGATTGCAGTGCTCAATTGCAAATTTTCCTGGGTAAATATAAATTGCATAATATTTTTTTGGTTTTGTTTTGTTTTGTTTTGTTGTTGTTGTTTTTTGGGGTTTTTTTTTTTTTTTTTTTTTTTTTTTTTTTTTTTGGGGGGGGGGGGGGTTGTTTTGGGGGTTAAAATGCAAAAAAGTCTATCGCTGTATAGGATGGCCTATGTCACTGAGTGCTGACAGCAGAAAGACGGGAATACATTAGCAAGGAGTGAAAGAGTTTAGTGCTCTTGCTGTGCCTAGAGGGCGCTAAGAGGTTTTAAACATAAAAAGACATTGAGGAGGTTGGCAGAAAAACAACAGGAAATATCAAAAATTATGATTGGGGATTGACTTTT
Source organism: Heliocidaris erythrogramma (assembly GCA_025617745.1). Classification (NCBI taxonomy): domain Eukaryota; kingdom Metazoa; phylum Echinodermata; class Echinoidea; order Camarodonta; family Echinometridae; genus Heliocidaris; species Heliocidaris erythrogramma. The sequence continues at coordinate 5,583,365 of CM046858.1, forward strand.
TAAAGGTCCATTGACCTCTGTTTAATAATCACACTACCACTACTTCTTTTTATCAATTTTCTAGTTTGCATTTATTTGTTTTTTCTTTTGTTTGTATTTTATTCAAATTATGTAAATTAAATGAATTTGAACTATATTGAACTGCATATATCAAATTAAAATATGACAATATAGATAATTTTCATGCTTCATGAACAAAAAGATATTTCGGATAATTCTTAAAACCGTTGAATTCAAGCGACTATCTTAGTTCGTAGATATGTTTAGAGTGTCTGCGTGAAATGTCCAGTGCTAGAGCTAATGAAGTATATTTTAAAGAACTATACATTTTCCACTTTAAAGGAAAAAAAGAGAAGCTCTTCTGAATCGCTTTCATATTCGTATTTGATGTCTTTCCATTATAGTGCATCAATCATTATATAGCCTAATAATATCATACGTGCTCTGTTTTACCACATTATGGCAATCATGAGAACGCTTTAGAAGTTTAGTTTTATCTTCTTTGTTTTGTTGGTCCAATTCTTTCTCTCTCTCTCTCTCTGCATCTTTATCTCTCTCTCTTTGTGTTATCACTTTCTCTCTTCCTTCCGTTTCTTCTCAAATTCTCTCTCTCTCTCTCTCTCTCTTTCTTTTTTCTCTCTCCCTTGCTCTATTTGCCCCTCGCTTTATCTCTCATTCTCTCTCCCTCTCCCTTCTCTTCCCTTGTCTCAGATTCTCTCTCTCTTCCTCCTCGTTCCTTTCTCTATTCACTCTCTCTCTCACTCTCATTCTCTCTTCCTCTCCCTTCTCTTCCCTTGTCTTAGATTCTCGCTCTCTTCCTCCTCGTTCCTTTCTCTATTCACTCTCTCTGTCGCTCTCTCTCTCTCCCTCTCCCGCTCTTTATATTCATTTTTTCTATCCTTTCCATTATTTTCATCTTTCTCCTATGTTCTCCATCTCCCTGGCCCCCTTCCTCTCTCTCTCACTTCCTTTCTCTCTCACACTCTCTCTCTCTTGTACGTCTTTTCCTTATTCTCATTACTATCGATTGATTTTGTATCTGTTTTCTTACACGTACAATGCAAAAATAAAAATGGCCTTTTGTGTATAGCATTTCTATTTTATTTATTTGTCGTATATAGCAACTACATTCTCGTCAGAGACTATACAGAATGTACATGAAATTATCCTTGATAGATAGTTGCTTCAAGAGTTTACCCATCCTACTTTAAAATACCCTTGATAAAACAATCAAGAATATTACTAAAAGTGAATCTTCATAAGTTTCAGTTTCAGTTTAGTTTTTATTTCCACACAATCAATTAAAATATAAATCATAATTACATTTTGGAATACATTCTGGAATAATAGAAATCGATTACATAATTCAAGAATAGATGTGTCACAATAACGAAACAATAAATAAAGAGAGTACATGTAATTCAAAGATTTACGTTCATGTATATACAGTGGAGGGGCCTAAAATAAAACTAGGCTTGTTGTGGATAGGCCCCAATTAATAAATAATATACAGACATGTAGAAGAAAATAATAATAGAAGGGAGAAAAGAGGAATTAAAGAAAGAAAGGGAAAGGAAGCTATAGGAAGGGAGGAAAATGAAAACATTACAGAATGAAGACAAAGATTGTCACACGAATGGGTACTTTACAAGACAAGAAAGGATAAACGACTAATGTAACGAGATCTGCATATGTTATTTTGATGTGAAGAATTTTTATTACTACGTGGCAGCATATAACATGGTATAAATGAAGCAAGATCATAGAGATACATACTATAGTATGTATCTCTATGACCAAGATATATAGAACTTTAGAAGCCATGGCTCACGATTACGTCATGGCCCATGACGTAATCGTGAGTGTCCGGAGTGTACGCATGCACGTTAAATAAAGGATATCATAAATGTATCGAATGCATTATCGGATAAATACAAGAGTATTACCAAGGAGTACAGTATTACAAATAACAATATGGTCTCAAAAGAAACATCTTTAACTTTCTTTTAAAATACAAATATACTTACAGATCTTTTACTAATTGCAGAGTAGAATTTACATTCTAACATTTGTGTTGCAGACCATGATCAATGCCTAAATATGAGGATAACATTTCAATAATGATCTATTTTCGTATTTCACATAAAGCAATAGTTTACGATTTCAGAAATAATGACAATTTTCAAAATTGATATAATGTTATACTTTGTATCAAAGGGTCTAAAATATGGGGGGGAATCTAAGCAAAAGTTTAACTTCTGAATTAGATTATTCACATTTGTGTTGGAAACAGTTATCAATGCTGTCTTCTAAATCATATTTAAAACCATACAGTGTTTTTAATGCAGTCTGGAATCCAACCTGTATTGTGTATTATTGTCTTTTATTTGTATATACTGCAAAGTATTCACATTATTAAGAACATAAAACAAATCAACATGAAGTTTCAGGTGTCGTAACAAACTCTAAGTAGATAGTCACATCGGTTCGTTGATGGAGAAATAATTTACAGGGGTGCCAACATAGTTTGACCGATAAAGACTCTCTTCATGCAGATGCACATTCGTAATTGTTTTCTTCACACGGTAACGGTGATACAAATGTCGGAGGAGAGTTGTCATCAACTATATCATGATATATTTCGTCATAAACATTAATCTCCATATCCTGAGACTTGTGTATTCCATGTTTCTTTTTCTTCTGTGTTTCCCAAAGAATTTCACAGACTTTCGGGCAGTATTTCACCAACACCACCACAACACATAAGATGCCGACTGGAATGGAAATGATTATAATCCATACATGAGCTCGCACCAAATTGGATCTTAATGTTGGCAGTGTATTGCCCTCAGACTTCAAGATCGTAGGAGAAACGGTTGACGTCTCATTCATACCCATTCTAAATGAACGATTGAAATATGTCGGAGTGGGTGAACATGTGACGCTCTTGCACAACGTTGTATCAAGATCTCGTGTGAGGTTGTCAGATGACAGTTCACCGTAAGCACGTTCGAGTGCACCCTCAACCCATGCTTCACACGCTACCTGGGTGCCTGAGGGGAAAGCAGATACATCAAGGTACCTTGCGTTCTGGTACTGACTTAGAAGCGCCCTAGATCCATTGACGTACCAATTAGAGTAAATACCTCTGCCGTCATTGGCCAGTGAGCATGTTATATATGAGCATGTGCAGTATGTTACCAAGGAGAGGATGACATGTTGTGTGGTGTTGGTTTGTCGACGTGGTGTTTTCAAGGAAGCCGATGACACCAAGTGAGTGACGTTGCGGACCTCACGGATTGGAATGTCTATCGACGCCTCCGATTCACCTATGTCATTAGCTGCAAAACACCTTACACTGACTTCATGATTTACCGATGAATTTACTGTTTGAACGTTCAAGGAGAGTTTGGCGATACCTACTCCCTGTTCAGTTCTACAACCAGAAACAATCTCCATGGGCTGACAATCCAAACTAAAATTATATGGTGGAGGGAAGGCTCGAAGAACAGTGCATGTTACCATCGCTTCGTGTACAAATCCAAGATCAAATGATGACGACGAAGTCATTACGACATCGGGCTTTGAATTAACCTTGAAAGGTCCGATGGTGCAGGAGAGAGATTCATCAGAGGCACGAGTGTTTGTGACTTGGAAAGAGATATTAACGTTGTGTAGTCTTTCATGAAGGGTCACTTTTACGATTAGATCACCGGCGTGGTCATGGGAGTAAGACAACAACGGCCACCCAATATTTGAGGATGGCTGGATTTGAGTTCCTGGGAAGCTGTCAGGAAGACTTATCTTGAAATTAAGCTGATCATTGGGGTTGCCTGGTCCTGGAGGGAGTGGACACTCCAGTGGTGAGTTGGTGTCGAAGAAGAAGACAGTCAGCTTGGCGGGGTTTACACCATGAGAGTCCGGACAAGGGTTGGACGGAAGACTTTTGTAATATCCCTGATCAGTACGAGAGACACTAAGGATCGTGAGAAGACTGACAATCTCCTCACCAACATCTCTGTTAGTAATGTTATAACGTGCTCCATTTAGGAGATCGTTCCCTCGGCGCCAGGCGATTCCTTCGTGAGTGTTTCCTGATCCAGATTGTCGAAATGAGCATTGGAATGTCACCGATTCTCCTTCTTTTGCCCTTTGCCGATTTGGTCCTCTTACATAGTCCAGACAGCCGTGGCATCCTACCAAAAACAGTAGGGCTATAAGACCAGAGAACGACATCGTAATGTGTGGAAAGTCAACTGTTTTTTCAGAAAAAAAGTGAGGAAAAGTTTACAATTTCGCTGCTTTGATCGCGGAAATTATGCTTCTTAAAAAAAAAAAGAAGGAAGATTTTAATACACCCACTTCCGTCCACAGTGGCGTAATGATGTTCATGTACTCACAGACAGGCCACCGCGGTCTTATGAAGTAGGTGGAATGACAGAGAACACGACATTCGAGTTATCAGTTTCTTTTTAATGTAATTGCTTCCCCATTTTCTATTTCTTTGTCCCTTGTTTCTCTCTCCCACTCTCTCTCTCTCTTTCACCATTCAATTTGGGACAAGTGGTCTCCCACTTTCCCCTTGTAGCCACGCAAATGTCCCTCGATATAGTTTAAATGATCATTATTTTTCATATCAAAGCACTTGCCACTCATCACTATAAGGTTTGTGACAGGAATCAGTTTCGATTGTGTGGGATTTGACCTAGAAACAAAGAACAAACATCAGCGGCTGCGAAATCGGTGGGGTGGGGTGGGCAGGGGGCTGATGCCCTCCCAATTTTTCTCAAATCAAGAAAAGTGCCCCCTTCCAAGTGAAAGTGAAAAAAATGCCCCTTCCGTTAAGGGAATAAGTAGCCCTCCTGAAGTAATATTGCCCCTTCCTCAATTATAGGCCTATGAAATTTATTCCTTAGATCAGATTCCATTTCTTTGATAGATAAGTAATAGCTTACAGCTGTTTATGTGTGCTTTGTTTCATCACTGCGATTTTCTCCAAGTATTATCAAGCCAAATGTTTGTTAGTTTGCCCTCCTGCGACAAACAGTGCCCCTTCCAAATAAACAATGATACGCCGACCCCGCGATAGGATAAAGTCCTCTCCCCACAGTCCATGAGGTAAAATTCTCCTTCCTTATCTGATGGCCAATTAGTTTACACCTATGTTCATGACAAAACGCTCGCGAACAGCCATTTGAGTCCACGAAGATGTCAGTAGGCCTACATCTATAATTATATAGGCCTACTAAAAACGGAAAGTCACGAACAGAGGATTGTGCCTGATTTAAAAAGGTAATGAAAATGTCAATTCGTGATGGTATATCAATTTTTTCAACCAAGTTTTGAATTTGGCCATTTTACCAAAAGTGCTCTTTTGGCATGCCATTAACTAGTATATCTTTATGCACAACAATGAATATTCGCTCGCTCGCTTTGCTTGCTTGAGTTTAATACCATATTACTCACAGATCTATACCAATAATGAACCTTGCAGCTGAAGAAAATCAGAGCTGAAACCTGATTGAAGTTAACTAATTTCCTTACTATTATCATCATCCAAATAAGGGGCATGAGTTTCGCGAGGCATGAGCTGAAGTTTTGTCACCGTTATATTTGGGTTAGCTTGCATGCCCCTCCATTGCTGAAAAGCCGATGACGCTGCTGTGGTCACTTAGTGAAATCACCTCTATCGACATTAAAAAAAAACACTTAAAAAGATAAACAGAACAAAATAATAATTAAGACCCCACTTAAATGAATTACAAAAAGGACTGAAACAAACTATTTTAAACATGCTAAAACAAAGAATCTATGATATTATTCGAGAGGGTTTTACTCGAAGTAACGAAGTTTCAGTTCCTAGCTTTTTGTTGCTGAAAATGAACGTCCATTGAACAGTCTTAAGGGTAACAGATCTCGGTCACGAGATGCAGCTTAAAGTGTTTTTATTTATTCTCATCAGGTCTTTGTCACTCTTTGCTTTCATTTGCAATACTTATCCACTTAACATTTTATTCACAGACATATCATCGCAACCATGGCAACTGTCATTGGATCCATGTCAAGCCTACACCTGGGGGGCGTTTCATAAGGACTTGTCAGATATTTTATCCGACAAGTTTTGCTCTTAGCCAATCAGATGCAAGGATTTCAGTAGCTTATAACAGGTGTCGGATAAAATATCCGACAACTTCCTTTCATGAAACGCTCCCCAGGGGAGCGTTTTATCAAGTGTTTTGTCAGTGATTTTTACCGACAACTGTTATAAGCTACTGAAATCCTTGCGTCTGATTGGCTGAGAGCAAAGTTGTTGGTAAAAATCACTGACAAAACACTTGATGAAACGCTCCCCAGCTGGGCACTGGGTGAATCTCATTGAATCTCGATGTTCATTGGTAAATATGTTAACAACATAATGATAATAATTTCAGCATTACTATAAATATCGATTATTAATAATACAATAATAATACTTTTTCTGAGTAGGCTGCGCTGTTCTCGATGAAAGTGCTGTATAGTATATCGTAGCTGTGGCTACTTAGTGAAATCACCTAATATCGACATTAAAAAAAAACACTTAAAAAGATAAACAGAACAAAATAATAATTAAGACCCCACTTAAATGAATTACAAAAAGGATTGAAACAAACTATTTCAAACATGCCAAAACAAAGAATCTATGATATTATTCGAGAGGGTTTTACTCGAAGTAACGAAGTTTCAGTTCCTAGCTCTTTGTTGCTGAAAATGAACGTCCTTTGAACATTCTTAAGAGTAACAGATCTAGGTCATGGATGCAGCTTAAAATGTTTTTATTTATTATCATCAGGTCTTTGTCACTCTTTGCTTTCATTTACAATACTTATCCACTTAACATTTTATTCACAGCCATATCATCGCAAGCATGGCAACTGTCACTGGATCCATGTCAAGCCTACACCAGGGGAGCGTTTCATCAAGTGTTTTCTCAGTGATATTTACCGACAACTGTTATAAGCTACTGAAAACCTTGCATCTGATTGGATGAGAGCAAATTTGTCGGTAAAAATCACTGACAAAACACTCCCCAGTTGGGCACTGAGTGAATCTCATTGAATCTCGATTTTCATTGGTAAATATGTTTACAAAATTATGATAATTTCAGCATTATTATAAATATCGATTATTAGTAATACAATGACAATACTTTTTTCTCAGTAGGCTGCCCTCTTTTTCGATGAAAGTGCTGTACAATATATCGTTCCCAAGTTTTTTAATTGTTTACAATGTCGCTCTTAACAGTGCGAACATTGTATCGTATGCCATGTTATTAATGCCACCTTTCCCGCCCATCCTCCACCACCACATCACCAATCCTGGACAAGGCTTCTCCTCCTGTAATGTATAGGAGCCAATCAGAAACTATATGAACTTTCTTTCACTTTATTTAATTTAGGAAATCAATGATTTCTTTCATACTGAGCTTTCCAAAAATGTTGGCGAAAATGATCTACCTAGAGACTATAAAATTGATACCGGAATTGCATGGAAAAATATCTAATTTCATGCTTTTAGGTTAATATGAAACCCAGAATACATGACCAGTACTGCTTTGATTTTCTTACAAAAACCTTGAAGACAAAACGAGGAAGCAGGAAGAGATATTACTGATGAAAAGTTCAACTTAAAGACACCATTAGAATAATCTTGAAAATTACTGCTTGGGTATTTGATTCCAGTTCATCGTGACTTGGCCGTGAACCAGAATAGCCTGGTGGTGAAGTCGCTGCCCGACAAGTAGTAGATGACAGGTTCGAATCCCGCTGGTTCCAATTTTTTCTGACTTGTGTTTTTCATTACAGATCGAGCATACGATCTTTAACACTGGGAGTAAAATGCCTAAAAAATTGTTTACAAATAAAAAATTCCTCCCATCAAGCTTCTTCGTTTACAAACTGCTATATGGAGATTAGAAACGTAATACAAGACAAAAAGGACATGAATATACATTTTATTTTTCGAATTCGAAATCCAATAAAAGGAATTCTATCCATGCAGGTTATCCATGCAGGTTTGTTCCTCAAATGCAAGCATTCAATTGCGTAGTGCGACTTCAAACGTTGAGGGGGTATTGGCATCATGGGAGCAGCACCGGTCTTTCTCGGAAAATTAAATGCAAATTTACGAGGCCACTGATAAGGGAAATGCTGTAGTAAAGGCTTCTATCGTCTTCTTTCCTCGTCCTTTTCCCATTTCTCTAGTTTTTCTACTTCTTTCTCCCCCCCCCCCCCCCCTCAAGTTCGCCATTCAATTGAGAGGGGTTACGTGCAGGGGTGGGTTACGTGCAGGGGTGGATCCAGAGGGGGCGGGCTTAGAAGAAGACACACACAAAAAAAAATACGGTAATAACCTCTCTCTTTTCTATTTTTTTTTTTTTGGTTTGTTTGTCAGAGAAATATGGAGTGAAAAGACACCCAAAAAATGCTAATGACCGTTTTTTTTTTCTTTCATTTCACCCCGTCACAAAATCCCGGATCGGGCACTATATAGGCACGTGTCCCCATGCCCCCTGTTGCTACGCCACTGCATGCATTCATATTACAAGTTTGGAAAAATATGACTTCATGTTATCCAAGAATATAAGCACCGTATACCTGTCTGCTTTTCACTCAACACTCTTTAAGCCCGGTTGACACCCCAGCCCGGCCCGGGTCTCACACGCGCCATCATTTACTGACGTGACTTGTACAACAACAACAAAAAATCAAAAATATCAAAGCGCAACCAAAGCGCAACCAAAAGCAAACACACCCAACATCTGGTTGATATGATGCGATTACACATTTATATAAAAAATATTCATTTCGCCATAAGAAGGAAGACACTAATTTCAACTGTATAGAGCTCCTTAGAAATTAAGGGTACATATTTATCTTTTTATTTGTGTGAGATATTATGTATCCCTTCTTCCAATGACACCTCAAATGCAAAGTATGCATCACACATTCAACAATGTAATTTCATTTCTTATTTCAATTTCAACAAGGTTAACACATATTTCAGCCAATTGCCAATGTTCTATTTTTCTAATCATAAATGTTGAGAAAAATTTAACCTTCATTATATTAATTTTCATCATTGGCTCTTTACCCTTCTTTTTGAATGGCTATGAATGTATCTTATCAGTCACTCCTTCAATGTTTTCTGCATATGGTTGAACCTATCCTCTAAAACTAAGTACAAGGAATACCATTATACGAGGTATCACAGCAGGCCCCGGGGAGCCAGGGGTGCTGGGGATGCTGCAGCACACCTGGATGTTAGCGGGTGCACATCACTCCCTAGAAGGCTGAAGATGCTGGGTTTAGATTCACATAGGGGCAGTTGCCCCAGGCGGTAGTTAAAGCAGGGCGCAAACACGCAAAAGAGAGAATAAAGGGAAGAAACTTACGACCTATTCGCTACTAATCCGTAGTGTAAAGAAGTTTTTCTCAGGTTCAAAATGCGAAAATCTTTGAAGTTCGGCGCGTTGCTCCCTTGCATGTATTGCTTCAGGATTTCTTAATGTCACACTCCAATATTAGCTATATAAAGAGCAATTTAAAGGTTCAAAACTGACTGAAAAATGTTATTTTCATTGCTTTTTTCCTATTATTAGTCTCTCTTTAAAGAAATATTGAACCCACCCCTCTGCCCATTATAGCATAAGACAGTGTATGAGATAGTATTTTCAAAGGTTCGCAATCGGAAAGAAGTTGTATAGCTTTATGTTGCATAGCTAAATTCCTCGACTATATTTTTCCTGAATTTTCGTTAATGCACCCCATTAAGGAAGAAGTGAATAGAAGACCGTTTATCAATTTCCAAAACTCAAAACTGTACCGGTCGATACAGTGACCGCTTTCGATTTTTTCTGTAAGTAAAATGCTTAAGAAATCACTTTTGTTAGGCTTAAAAATGAAGAAAAAAAAATTCGTACAAGTATGAGAAAAGGATTGGGGATGGGACAATGTCATGTTTTGCCCAAAGCAATAATACGGAAAGTGCCTTGATAGTCTGGAACCTAACAATTACATTCACATTTTCATTTGCGTTCGCTCGCCTCGCGTACTAGCACAAACAATTAGGAGTTTAGGACAAGACACTTTGTCTTGTTATGAACGGATTTCCTTTCCTTATTTCCACACACATGTAACTACAGTAATGCAAATTGTGTGTATTGCAGGGTTTAAAAGAAACGTTTTGATTTATTTGATTTAAATCAACTCTTACTTGGATGAGTTTTTCAGCCAAAAATAAGAAAAAAATCAAATATCAAATTTTTTGTTAAGGACAATGTGAAGATTAAGATTAGGGTTTGGATTGGGGTTATGGATTGGGATTAGGTTTGGGGTTAGGTTTACGTTTAGGATTAACATGGCAAAGTTAGACCGGAGCAATTGTCACAGGAGCAAATGTCATGGATCATAAATGTGTATAGTGAATAGATCGACGTATGGAATATTTTTTATTTGTATAATTATAATCATGTTCTTTGATCATTATGATCCGTGATATTTTACCTGGTTTCAGAACATCTGAGGAACGAAACGTATCAAGGTAATGAGAGATGACAAGAATTATTTGATCTCTGAATTGTCTTGCCAATAAATGCTTAGTTCATTGGACTATCTTAATAATGTTGTCTAGCCAAGTTAGTGTAATGATTCAGTTTGTTATCTTCATCCTCAGTTTGTTATTCATTTTCACATGTGCACCTCATTATGTATTTAATTTAATTCGTTTTCAAATATGATATAGAATATACATACTTTTATGGAAATCTAATTAGTAAGAATTGAATTATACATGTATGATAGTCTATAATAAAGTTAAACCTTTTTTTGCACATGCCATTTTCAACTCCCTTTATGTGTTTTTGCGTTGATGATTAGACAGGAAATGGGGTCACAATTATTATCCCTTTTTTAAAGCGCCCATCCCCGCCCCGCAAAAAGAGAGAGATTTTGGATAGGTTCTTAAAACCATTGGATTCACACGAGTATCTTCTTAACTAGGTTTTATCGTCCCTCGTTGTAGTGTATCAACCATAATAGCCTATAATAACATCATTACGGTTCTTTTTCATATCATATAGCAGGGGTGGATCCAGAATTTTGTAAAAGAGGGAGCCGAGAGCCGGAAAAATACACAATTAAGGAGGCAATTTTTTTACTGTGTACTTAAGCCCCCCCCCCCCCCCCCCCCCTTCTGGATCTGCCCCTGATATAGGGCTTTTGCGAATGCCTTAGAAGTTTATTTTCACCATTTTATTTTGTCCCGTTAACTCCGCTAATCATGCTAATTCCTCCTCCACATCCCAACATCTCTTTCTCTCCCTCTCTCACTCCTTCGGGTTCTTTTTCTTCACTCCCCGCCCCCCCCCCCCCCCTCAGTTTCTTTATCTTCATTTTCTCTCTCTCTCTCTCTCTCTCTTTCTCTCCCTCAGTTTCTTTTTCTTCACTCCCGCTCTCTCCCTTAGTTTCTTTTTCTTCACTCTCTCTCTCTCCCTCAGTTTCTTTCTCTTCACTCTATCTCTGTCTCTCTCCTCTCTCTCTCCTCTCTCTTTCTTTCTTTCTTTCTATCTCTTTCTTTCTTTTTCTCTTTCTTTTCTCGCTCTCTCTCGTACATCTCTTCCTTATTCTCCTTATACATTTTCTTAGCCTTTTACAAAACCAGACTATCGATATTGATTTGTTTTGTACCTTAATTCTCTATCTTCAAATTACAATGCAAAAAATGGCGTGTTTATATGTGTTGTGTTTAATATGCGAATGAAAAAGATGATAAAGTATACAGAGAGGAAATAGGAATCAGTGGTGACTAGCTTCCCCTGGGTGAATCATCTATACGTCAAACTATATGCTAAGCATATAGGTAGAAAATAATGTCATATAAACAGCGACCGTGAAATTGGCGGGAAGAGCATGCAAACGAGGATATTAATAACTATATTTATAGCATTATGCCACTTGTCTACTGAAAAACAGGGGTAGGGTTGGGCAGAACCCGTGAACCGGGGTGACCCAAGCCCCATCATCTCTGTTATATGAATTGCCGGCAGATGATATCAGCGCCATATACATCTTCAACACCAATTAACCTTGGCGCTTCCTTTTCAAAACCGTCAGCAGCAATTGGAATGTATACCTGATACACGACGAAACTAAACGTATACAAGTATCTTAAAGGATAAGGTTTTAAAAAAAGGATTTTGCTTTGAATATCAGCACCGTATACCACTTCGATATCCCTCTTCTATAAACCAATCACTTAGCCCCCTCCCCCGAGTTTTAAAACATCATTTGAAGGAACATACATGCATAAACTTGATTACATTTTTTTTCTTTGTCGACAGCAATTAAAATGAAACGGGTGGTTTTTAGCCGACAGTGGTAAAGTTGTATCGACTTTGACAAAGTGTAAAATATGATGTTTCATTCCAGTTCAGATAAATTTCATCTGGATTAAATGATTAAATGTTGCTCTCTTTAATTTGGAATACATTTTCACTTCATAATTACCAGGACAGTATCAACACTAGAAAGGGCTTCTTCACATATAATATTTCAATCATTAATTTACTTTGTCGTAGCAATCTATATTCTCATCGGAGACTATACAGAATGGTAATGAAAATAATAATTGTCCTTTGATATGATAGTTGTCCAAAGAGCTTACCAAACGTATTTAACATGTTTAAACATCCTTGATAATACAACTACAAATATCATTAAAAGTGAAACTTTACAAGTTTTTTTTACTAATCGTAGATTATAATTTACATTCTAAGATTTGTGTTGCATACCATCATCAATGCATTAATAGAAGGGTAAAATTTATATTTTCCTATTTCACATAAAACAATAACACGATTTCAGAAATAAATTTGACGAAATAAATCCGTTTTATCTTTATTGAGTAATTATTTACACAAAATTGTTATTCATGTCATAATTTTTTCGCTAATGTTGAAAACAGTCATTGGCTTCAAAAAACTAAATTTTACGTTTTACGTTTTACGAGTAGAACATAACGGGAACACAGGGTCGTTTTCTTGTTTAAAGTAAGTGTGGGCGATACCTTCGGAGCGCTCTGGAATTTTCCCGACCGGATTCAGATGCGAATCCTCAGTGTGGTCGTGGTAGGTGTGAATCACCTTGGTTTCCATCGGTGCTAGAGAGATTGTTGGTCAACTCTCCAGAGGGAGCAGAAGCAACAAAAGAAGAAGATGCGTAGTCGTATTGAATGTCTTCATCTGGAGACGGAGTCACAGGAACCTTTTCTCCTTCAAAGTAAGTGTGGGCGATACCTTTCGAGAGATTTGTGGTCAACATTCCAGTGGTACCAACAGAGCTCGGTTGAGATGGACTTTCTGTAGAATATGCATAATCGTAGTCATAAGGTGATGAAGACACAGGGTCGCTTTCTATTTTGAAGTAAGTGTGGGATATACCTTCTGAGCGCTCTGGAATTTTCCCGACCGGATTCAGATGCGAATCCTCAGTGTGGTCGTGATAGGTGTGAATCACCTTGGTTTCCTTAGACGGCCAACTTCCTTCGGTGCTACAGAGATTGTTGGTCAACTCTCCAGAGGGAGCAGAAGCAACAAAAGAAGATGCGTTGTCGTATTGAATGTCTTCATCTGGAGACGGAGTCACAGGAACCTTTTCTCCTTCAAAGTAAGTGTGGGCGATATCTTCCGAGAGATTTGTGGTCAACATTCCAGTGGTACCATCAGAGCTCGGTTGAGATGGACTTTCTGTAGAATATGCTTAATCGTAGTCATAAGGAGATGAAGACACAGGGTCGCTTTCTATTTTGAAGTAAGTGTGGGATATACCTTCTGAGCGCTCTGGAATTTTCCCGACCGGATTCAGATGCGAATCCTCAGTGTGGTCGTGATAGGTGTGAATCACCTTGGTTTCCTTAGACGGCCAACTTCCTTCGGTGCTAGAGAGATTGTTGGTCAACTCTCCAGAGGGAGCAGAAGCAACAAAAGAAGATGCGTTGTCGTATTGAATGTCTTCATCTGGAGACGGAGTCACAGGAACCTTTTCTCCTTCAAAGTAAGTGTGGGCGATACCTTTCGAGAGATTTGTGGTCAACATTCCAGTGGTACCAACAGAGCTCGGTTGAGATGGACTTTCTGTAGAATATGCATAATCGTAGTCATAAGGAGATGAAGACACAGGGTCGCTTTCTATTTTGAAGTAAGTGTGGGATATACCTTCTGAGCGCTCTGGAATTTTCCCGACCGGATTCAGATGCGAATCCTCAGTGTGGTCGTGATAGGTGTGAATCACCTTGGTTTCCTTAGACGGCCAACTTCCTTCGGTGCTAGAGAGATTGTTGGTCAACACTCCAGAGGGAGCAGAAGCAACAAAAGAAGAAGATGCGTAGTCGTATTGAATGTCTTCATCTGGAGACGGAGTCACAGGAACCTTTTCTCCTTCAAAGTAAGTGTGGGCGATATCTTCCGAGAGATTTGTGGTCAACATTCCAGTGGTACCAACAGAGCTCGGTTGAGATGGACTTTCTGTAGAATATGCTTAATCGTAGTCATAAGGAGATGAAGACACAGGGTCGCTTTCTATTTTGAAGTAAGTGTGGGATATACCTTCTGAGCGCTCTGGAATTTTCCCGACCGGATTCAGATGCGAATCCTCAGTGTGGTCGTGATAGGTGTGAATCACCTTGGTTTCCTTAGACGGCCAACTTCCTTCGGTGCTAGAGAGATTGTTGGTCAACTCTCCAGAGGGAGCAGAAGCAACAAAAGAAGATGCGTTGTCGTATTGAATGTCTTCATCTGGAGACGGAGTCACAGGAACCTTTTCTCCTTCAAAGTAAGTGTGGGCGATACCTTTGGAGAGATTTGTGTTCAACATTCCAGTGGTACCATCAGAGCTCGGTTGAGATGGACTTTCTGTAGAATATGCATAATCGTAGTTATAAGCAGATGAAGACACAGGGTCGATTTCTTTTTTGAAGTAAGTGTGGGATATACCTTCTGAGTGCCCTGGCATTGTCCCGATTGGAGCCTGAAGTGAATCTTCAGTGTGGTCCTGGTAAGTGTGAAACAATTTGGCATCCTTAGACTTCCAAAAACCTTCGGTGCTGGAGAGACTGTTGGTCAACTTTCCACAGGTAGCAAAGGCAACTGCAGACGAAGTATCGTCGTTTTGAATGTCTTCATATGAAGTCACATCTTGTCCTTCACAGTAAGTGTGGGCTATACCTTTTGAGAAATTGTCGGTCAAATTTCTATTTGTGCCAAAAGAATTCGGTTGAGATGGGCTTTCTGCAGAAGAGGCATAGTCGTAGTCATAAGGAGACGGGAACACATGGTCGCTTTCTTGTTTAAAGTAAGTGTGTGCGATACCTTCGGAGCGCTCTGGGATTTTCCAGATCGGATTCAGATGCGAATCCTCAGAGTGGTCATGATAGGTGTGAATCACCTTAGTATTCTTAGACCGCCCTGAACCTTCGGTGCTGGAGAAATTGTTGGTCAAGTTTCCAGTTTGTGATGGACTCGCTGCAGAAGATACATATTCGTAGTTGTTTTCTTCATACAGAGATGATGAAACAGAAGTGGGAGGATAGATATCATCAACTATTTCATAATATATTTCGTCATGAACTTTCCGTTCCATATCCCAACACTTGTTTATTTTCTGTTTCTTTTTCATCTGTGCTTCCAGGAGAATTCCAGAGATTTTTCGGAAGCATTTCACCAACGCCATCACAGCACAAAGGATGCCGACCGTAATGGCAAGGAATATAATCCATGAAACAGGTTGGACCAAAATGGATCTTAATTTTACCAATGTATTGTCCGCTGACTTCATGATCGTAGGAGAAACTGTCGTTGTCTCATTCAGACTCATCCTAAATGTACGATTGAAATACATCGGACCGGGTGTACTTGTGATGCTCTTGCAAAACGTTGTATCAGGATATCGTGTGAGGTCGTTAGCTGATAGTTCACCGTAAGCACGTTCGAGTGCACCCTCAACCAATGCTTCACACGCCACCCTTGTGTCTGAGGAGAAAGCAGATACATCAAGGAAGCTTGTGTTCTGGTACAGAGTTGGAAGCGTCTTAGATCCATTGGTGTACCAACTAAAGTAGACATCTCTGCTATCAATGGCCAGTGAGCATGTTACATATGAGCCTATGCAGTATGTTTCCAATGAAAGGATGATATGTTGTGTGGTGTTGGTTTGTGGGCATGGCGTTTGCAAAGAAGCTGAAGACACCAAGTAAGTGACGTTGCGGACGTCACGGATCGGAATGTCTATCGACGCCTCCGATTCACCTATGTCATTAGCTGCAAAACACCTTACACTGACTTCATGATTTACCGTTGAATTTACTCTTGGAACGTTCAAAAGGAGTTTGGTGATACCTACTCCCTGTTCAGTTCTGCAGCCAGAAACAATCTCCATGGGCTGACAATCCAAACTAAAATTATATGGTGGAGGGAAGGCTCGAAGAACAGTGCATGTTACCATCGCTTCGTGTACAAATCCAAGATCAAATGATGACGACGAAGTCATTACGACATCGGGCTTTGAATTAACCTTGAAAGGTCCGATGGTGCAGGAGAGAGATTCATCAGAGGCATGAGTGTTTTTGATTTGGAAAGAGATATTAACGTTGTGTAGTGTTTCATGAAGGGTCACTTTTACGATCAGATCACCGACGTGGTCATGGGAGTAAGACAAGAGCGGCCACCCAATATTTGGGGACCGCTGGACTTGAGTTTGTGGGAAGCTGTCAGGAAGACGTATCTTGAAATTAAGCTGTTCCTTGGGGTTGCCTGGTTTTGGAGGGAGTGGACACTCCAGTGGTGAGTTGGTGTCGAAGAAGAAGACAGTCAGCTTGGCTCGGTTTACACGACGAGAGTCCGGACAAGGTTTGGACAGAGGACATTTGTAATATCCCTGATCAGTACGAGAGACACTAAGAATCGTGAGATGACTGACAATCTCCTCACCAACATCTTTTTTAGTAATGTTATAACGTGCTCCATTTAGGAGATCGTTCCCTCGTTCCCAGGCGATTCCTTCGTGATTGTTTCCTGATCCAGATTGTCGAAATGAGCATTGGAATGTCACCGATTCTCCTTCTTTTGCCTCTTGCCGCTTTGGTCCTCTTACATAGTCCAGACAGCCGTGACATCCTACCAAAAACAGTAGGGCTATAAGACCAGAGAACGACATCGTGATGTGTGGAAAGTCAACTGTTTTTTCAGAACTGAGGAAAAGTTTACAATTTCGCTGCTTTGATTGCGGAAATTATGCTTCTTAAAAAAAAAAAGAAGGAAGATTTTAATACACCCACTTCCGTCCACAGTGGCGTAATGATGTTCATGTACTCACAGACAGGCCACCGCGGTCTTATGAAGTAGGTGGAATGACAGAGAACATGGCATTCGAGTTATCAGTTTCTTTTAATGTAATTGCTTCCCCATTTTCTATTTCTTTGTCCCTTCTTTCCCTCTCCCACTCTCTCTCTCACCATTCAATTTGGGACAAGTGGTCTCCCACTTTCCCCTTGTAGCCACGCAAATGTCCCTCGATATAGTTTAAATGATCATTATTTTTCATATCAAAGCGCTTGCCACTCATCACTATAAGGTTTTTGACAGGAATCAGTTTCGATTGGGTGGGATTTAACCTAGAAACAAAGAACAAACATCAGCGGTTGCGAAATCAGTGGGGTGGGTGGGCAGGGGCTGATGCCCTCCTAATTTTTCTCAAATCAAGAAAAGGGCCCCTCCGACAAATAGTGCCCATTCCAAGTGAAAAAAATGCCCTTTCCGTTGAGGGAATAAGTGGCCCTCCTGAAGTAATATTGCCCCTTCCTTAATTATAGGCCTATGAAATTTAATCCTTAGATTATATCAATTCGTTAAAAAAGGGGTCAGATTCCCTTTCTTTGATAGATAAGTAAGCTTACACCTGTTTATGTGTGCTTTGTTTCATCACTGCAAGTTTCTCCAAGTATGATCAAGCCAAATGTTTGTTAGTTTGCCCTCCTGCGACAATTAGTGCCCCTTCCAAATAAACAATGAAACGCCCACCCCGCGATAGGATAAAGTCCCCTCCCCATAGTCCATGAGGTAGATTTGCCCCTTCCTTATCTGATGTGCAATTAGTTTACCTATATTCATGACAAAACGCTCGCGAATAACTAGTTAGTTTATTACCAGCCATTTGAGTCCATGAAGATGTCAGTAGGCCTACATCTATAATTATATAGGCCTACTAAAAAATGGACAGTCACGAACAGAGGATTGTGCCTGATTTAAAAAGGTAATCAAAATGTCAATTCGTGATGGTATATCAATTTTTTTCAACCAAGTTTTGAATGTGGCCATTTTCCCAAAAGTGTGGCCATTTTTGGGAAAATGCCATCAACTAGTATATCCTTATGCACAACAATGAATATTCGCTCGCTCGCTTTGCTTGCTTGAGTTTAATACCGTATTACTCACAGATCTATACCAATAATGACCCTTGCAGCTGAAGAAAATCAGAGCTGAAACCTGATTGAAGTTAACTAATTTCTTTACTATTCTCATCATTCAAATAAGGGGCATGAGTTTCGCGAGGCATGAGCTGGATTTTTGTCACCGTTATATTTGGGTTAGCTTGCATGCCCCTCCATTGCTGAAAAGCCGATGATACTGCTGTGGCTACTTAGTGAAATCACCTAATATCGACATTGAAAAAAAACAACACTTAAAAGATAAACAGAAAAAAATAATAATTAAGAGCCCACTTAAATGAATTACAAAAAGGATTGAAACAAACTATTTTAAACATGCTAAAACAAAGAATATATGATATTATTCGAGAGGGCTTTACTCGAAGTAACGAAGTTTCAGTTCCTAGTGTTTTGTTGCTGAAAAGGAACGTCCTTTGAACAGTCTTAAGAGTAACAGATCTAGGTCACGAGATGCAGCTTAAAGTGTTTTTATTTATTCCCATCAGGTCTTTGTCACTCTTTGCTTTCATGCGCAATACTTATCCACTTAACATTTTATTCACAGACATATCATCGCTACCATGGCAACTGTCATTGGATCCATGTCAATCCTACACCAGGGGAGCGTTTCATCAAGTGTTTTGTCAGTGATATTTACCGACAACTGTTATAAGCTACTGAAAACCTTGCATCTGATTGGCTGAGAACAAATTTGTCGGTAAAAATCACTGACAAAACACTTGATGAAACGCTCCCCAGTGAATCTCATTGAATCTCGATTTTCATTGGTAAATATGTTAACAAAATTATGATAATAATTTCAGCATTACTATAAATATCGATTATTAGTAATACAATGACAATACTTTTTTCTCAGTAGGCTGCGCTCTTTTTCGATGAAAGTGCTGTACAGTATATCGTTCCCCCAAGTTTTTTTTAATTGTTTACAATGAAGCTCTTAACAGTGCGAACATTTAGGAAGCATTGTATCCTATGCTTGTTATTAATGCCACCTTTCCCGCCCATCCTCCATCACCACATCACCAATCCTGGACTAGGCTTCTCCTCTTGTAATGTTTAGGAGCCAATCAGAAACAAAACAATCAAGTAAACTTTATTATATATTTATTAAAGTTTGTTTGTGTGTTTGTTTGTTTAGTATACTAATGGCACTTTTGACTTTTCAGTCCTGTGTGCCAGTCACTTAATAGTCCGAGTCAGTAAATTATAACTTAATACCACTTTATTGCAAAAAAGTTATGATATAAATGATATTAGATTTAACGTGGAGAAGGTTTACGGTTCACCATGTGTGTTGGCAAGGCCGTACGGGGGGGGGGGGGGGGGCAGGGGGGGCAGTTGCCCCCCCCCCCAGAAATTTCAAAATCATACTTTTTTTTAATAGGGTTTTAAACTT
This sequence comes from Heliocidaris erythrogramma, assembly GCA_025617745.1. Taxonomy (NCBI): domain Eukaryota; kingdom Metazoa; phylum Echinodermata; class Echinoidea; order Camarodonta; family Echinometridae; genus Heliocidaris; species Heliocidaris erythrogramma. The sequence continues at coordinate 5,603,295 of CM046858.1, forward strand.
TTAAATGATCCAATAATAAAAAGCGATCATCTTGCCCCCCCCCCCCCCAGGAAAAAATTTCTGCGTACGGCCTTGTGTGTTGGTAGGAGGAAAGGGAAAAGGAAATTAGAAATGGATAGACGAGAAAGGATGACAAGAGAGAAAAGAAGAAATATTCTTTCGTGACAATGGGTGAAGTCCTGAAAAGGACTGTAGACCAGATGAGATGAGATGAGAAGACTTGCTTGATGATCGATGGATGAGCAGCGATGGATTGAGTCGCGAAGGTTTGAGTAGATGAGGCTTGAGTAGGAGGTTACTCGACGTTTCGGACAGGTTGACTGTCCGTCATCAGGAGTGAAGTGTGCTGTTGTTGTTGTTGTTTTAAAATAGGCAAACTAGTCAATTTTGACTATTGTTGCCTTACTAAATTGCTCTTTTCACTTATACTTTGTTTTTTGATCCGTGGGTCTAACTTTAGTTTTTGTTAGAATGGTACAGATTCCAGGATACCATGCAGGACCGCCACTCCTGCCCTGATTTTACAACGTTATCCTGACAAGCCCGCTCGAGGTACATTTCGAGGGCGTCTCAGGAATACAAGTAAGTATTCCCTATGTCTCTCAAACGTGAGCAGGGGGCGCTCTTTCTGATTCCTCATAGAACCTGATTAGAAAATCCGAATATAATATAAAAGCAAAATAAATACGTACACAAAGTAGAGTATATACTGACATTAAAGGGCCTTTCAATTAAGTGAAATTACAAGAAAAGTGCACCTATACCTATAGTTAGTATATAACTAAGTGCTTCATCTTTGAGCAGCTTAAAAAAAAAAAAAAAAAAAAATTATACAGTATGATTGTACACATTAACATTCAATGGTCACAACATAAATCCTATCCGATTTACTTCGATTCCGTTCTCTTTATTTGGTTACACCTTACTATCACGGTTGCCCTCTTGGCAACCAATTACAAATCGACGAGTCCTTTTGAAATATCTGACGAGTGCACCTTGTGTCTTGACACTGAGATTCTCCACTTTGTGTTCCGCCTCAGAGACATTGCTCACATTTAATTCAGCAAGTAACAGGGCGCGTTGAATGATAAACCTAGGGCAAACATATAAAAAATGGTATACCGTTTCTCTCTCGTTACAAAAATCACACTTTCCAGTTGTGTGTCTTCCTGTCTTAAACAGGAAATCATTCAAACCCAAACCTGCCAAGCGTAATCTGTGAATCATTTTTTCACTACTTTTGTCGGTGCAGAGATACTGAAATGATGGTTTTTCTGAGACCACTTTTTGGTATTTTCTTAATTTTGAGTTTGACCTGTCCCATCTCTTCTGCCATTCATTTTGTATGAAAATTCTTAAAATATGTTTGGTTTCTTGGATATTCAATCCATTATTAATCTCTATTCTTTGTTTTAGGGCTGTTTTCGCATAGAAATCAGCCGTTTCGTTCCCTTGGACCCCACAGTGAGATGGGATCCATTCTAAGCAGATTATTGTGCCTTTGTATTTTAGACATGTAGCGGTGATTATGATTTCTTTTACGAAATTGTCGTTACTGTTTTCCTTGATTGCTTGAATAGCACTCAGAGAATCTGTCAAAATTACCACTTTATTATAAACATTCAAATTTTCAAGCCACCGTAGTGCCAAGACAATTGCGGCCAATTCTGATCTGTAAGATGATGTAAAATTTTGCATTCTTTTACATTCAACTACCCGCATTGCAGGCACATAATAGCAAGCAGAGGCGCTGCCGTTTGCAGGGTCTCTAGAACCATCAGTATAAATATGGAGATTATTTTTCCACATTTTATTAATATACTCCACAGTTGTATTGTATTGATAAAACATGTTATCACTTTTTGACACAAGCTCATGTAGCGCCAATGACACTTCTGGTGGAGAGAGATGCCAAGGCGGCATGGGGGTAAAAGACATGAGTGATTCGTTTGCATGATACATGTATATTTCATCTTCCATAACTCTCAAACCAAATGGTTTACGCACTTTCTTATTCTTTTCATATTCAAATTGCCAGCAGTTCTTCAAGGAGGATTGGAGTGGATGTGTGGGGTTTTGCCTTATTTTTGCTTTGTATACCTTACTAAGCATGGATCTTCTTAGGTCGAGTGGTAATTCACCCGTGTCCACCTGTAAAGATTCTAAGGAAGTTCCCGGCAACACCCCTGTACACAACTTCAGAGCTTGGTATTGAATAGTCAGCAAGAAGTTCTTCACATGATCATGAGCCGAATCATATGCCTCAGATGCATAATCCAAGAGTGGCCTAATGACCACCTTATAGAATTTCATAAGGCTTTTATAGCTACTTCCCCAGGTAGTTCCCGCTAGTCTTTTCATGATATTTATTTTCTTTTTAGCTCTTGTTACAATCATATTTATATGCGGTCTCCATGTAAGCTTCCTGTCCAGACGTCGGAGGAATCGGAGGCCGGTGGTGTGGGCGGGCTGCTGTCGGTGGTGGCGCTATTATGTCCGAGAGTTGAGTGGACGTGAGTGCGGACGTCGGATGGATTGGTAGCGGGGGGCTGGCGGCGTGAAGTCCTTTGTGTGTTTGCTGGTCGAGGGCGGAGATTGTACCGGGTTTGAGTAGGTGGGACGGCGAGCTGTGGTGTCGGGGGTGCGTCGGCCTGAGGATTGGGTGGGATGGCGTTGGTAGTCGACGGGTCGGCGTGCTGGATGGTCGGCTGGTCGGCGGGTTGAGTGGGCTGTGAGTCGGGGGGTTTCGTGGGCGGCGATTCAGTGGATTGAGTTGTCAGTGGTGCTGGTTGTGTGGATTGGGTTTGGTGTTGGTTGGTGCTCCTATGAAGGATTGGGTGCCAGATGTGGTTGAGATGAAGTCCTGTGTCCTGTGGTACTGTGTCGTGGCGTTGAATCTCGATGGCCTCCCTCACTCGTCTGGTGTGCCAGTGCTTGATGTTGGTGATTAGAGTGCTGTGTGCCCAGTCGATGTGGTGATCTTCTTGTTGTGCGTGTTTTGACTATTGCAGATTTGTCCCAGTCGCTAAGTCGGTGGCAGGCCTTGTGTTCCTTAAGTCTTGTGTTGAAGTCTCGTCCTGTCTCTCCGATGTAGACTTTGCCGCAGTCGCAGGGAATCTTGTATACACCGGGTTGTTTGTTGGTAGGGGTCTTGTCCTTGTGTGAGTGCAAGATGGAGTGAAGTTTCTTGGAGGATCGGTGTCGGACTTTGAAGTTGGCCTGAGTAAGTATGCGGTGTAGTTGGTGGGAGTCTTGCCGAGGTACGGGAGAACAACTGTGGTGGGTTGGCTTCCGGTGGATTGGTCGTTGGTGGTGGCGTCTGTGGGTTGGTGATGAGGTCGGTGGGTGGAGATCTTCTTCCTAGGGTATTGGTTGATGGAGGTGAGTGCATTGGTGATGTGAGTGAGTTCTTGTTGAAGATGGTCCTTGTCACTGAGTTGGTATGCGCGTCTGATGAGGGAGTTGGGTACCGACTGGTGGATGGATGGGTGGTGGAAGGAGCGGTAGCTGAGGTATCTGTCCGTGTGGGTAGGTTTTCGGTAGATCTGGTGTGAGAGGAACCCTGAGTTGGTCTTCTTGACGAGAATGTCCAGGAAAGGGATTGAGTCGTTGAGTTGAGTCTCCATTGTGAACTTGATGTCCGGGTGTTGGCTGTTGAGGTGGTCGAGGAATTGGTGCAAGTCTGTTGTGCTGTGTGGCCAGATGACGAAAGTGTCGTCTACGTAGCGAAGCCAGAGTGAGGGTCGTTTGTCGGCGGTCTTCAGTGCTTGGTGTTCGAGGTGCTCCATGAAGATGTTGGCGATGATTGGTGAGAGAGGTGAACCCATGGCAGCCCCTTTGAGTTGTTTGTAGAAGTTGGTGCGCCACTTAAAGGAATTGGAGTTAAGGCAGGTGAGGAGAAGGTCGTGGATCTGGTCAGGAGTGAGGTTGGTGCGTGAGGCAAGGTCTGAGTCGGTGAGGAGTCGTTGTCTGATGATATCGCAGGTTCCGGTGACTGGTACGCTGGTAAAGAGTGAGACGACGTCGAAGCTGACGAGTGTGTCGGTGGGTTGAAGCTTGGTCTTGGAGATGATGTCGACGAAATGCTGTGAGTTGGTGACGTGATGGTCGGTGAGGCCTACTAGTGGTTGAAGTATGGTGGCTAGGTGTCGTGCTGTGTTGTAGCTGGGAGATCCGCGGGTGGAAATGATGGGTCGGAGAGGCGTGTCGGGTTTGTGAATCTTGGGTTGACCGAAAAGGATGGGGCAGGTGCCTGAAGAAGATCGGAGCTGAAAGTAGAGTGGTTTGGGTATGATGTCTTTGCGGTGTAGAACGAGTAGCATCTGGTTGATCTTCCTTTCCGTGGCTTGGGTCGGGTCGTGCTTGAGTTCTTGGTAGGTGTCCTTGTCCTTGAGTAGGTCATTTCTAATTTCCTTTTCCCTTTCCTCCTACCAACACACATGGTGAACCGTAAACCTTCTCCACGTTATAAGCTCCACCATGCAAACCTTCAAAGATCATCTGATATTAGATTTATCTTTGAGTATATTTTTAGTGTCATTTGATTGCTTGTATATTTTAAAGAATTTTGCAACTTCAATCTGCTTTCTTTATATTTCTTACATGAAATAAGAAATGCAATACATTATCATATTTTAAACACTCATCACATAATCCATCAGGATGTTTTCCTATTTTATGTTTATAACTCTTTAAATTTCTCCAAGACGAAGACGATAAATAATAATTTCTTGCCATCTTGGCAAATTCCATAATTTCTTTTGAAAAGAAACAATTGGTTCAATATTTTTAAGAATAGAGTCTTTTGAGTTATTCCACTCTAACTGTCATGCTTGTTTTAATTCATTCTTCAAAATATGTTTAGTTTCTGAAATCATTAGAGGAAGTACAACATCGATATCATCTTTCTTAGTAGCTTGTTTAGCTATTAAAGCTGCCATTTCATTTCCCTTTATTCCACAATGACCTGGTATCCATTCAAAACAAACTATACAAGCTAACTTTTCAATATTAATTAAAATATGTCGTATATCACACACAAGTTTATTACTTGGATTAAATTGGGATATTGCTTGCAACGCACTCAAACAATCCATAAAAATGCAACTATGTAAAGGCCGAGTTTCCTCAATCCACTCCAATGCCAATAAAACTGCAAAAAGCTCAGCAGTATATATTGATGTATTATTATTCAGTCTTACACATTTAGAATACTTATAATATGGTATGTATATACTACAACCAACCGTATTATCTTGGGGATTAAGTGATCCATCAGTGTATACATGTAATGATCCTATCCATAAAGTGTGTACCTTTTCTTTAACTATTAACCTTTTCTCATTATCATCTACAATATGCTTAACAGCATTATATATATCTTTAGAGATATAAGGTTCATTATATAACCAGTATGGAAAAGGATTATGCAACAAATTAGTATTCAAATATTTCAATTTTTATAGATGTGATAATAAAGAATCCCTCCTTGTATGAAAATAAGTTACAATAATGATCATTGTACATGTTCCATATGGAGTCAAACCATGTTTTACATTATTTAAGCAAAAAAAATGAAATATATGATATTTCATATAATTAAAATACATAAGGAAAAGTGAGTGCGTGACATCATCGGTTCACTCATTTGCATACCGCCCATGTTATGCATACTGTTTCATGAAATAATGCAAAACTTCAAAATGCCGTAACTTTCTTATTTTACATCCGATTTCAGTGAAATCTTCACTGTTATTTCCAGATAATCTAAAACCCCATTTATCGCACCAAGAATTATATCATCTAAGTTTTGTTGCATCTTCTTAGTGATAAAATTCTACATTTCTATTAGACTTCCATATAGCAATATCATCTGCATATTGTGACTAATTCCTGAAATAAACTTATCCAAATCATTAACTGCTATATTAAAAATTATAGGACTAATCACACTCCCTTGCGGAATACCATTTTGAATTTCTTTCATATCAGATAATATCCCATTTATCTGAACTCTAATACCCATTTGCTGTATTTTAATAATTACTGCAGTTGGCCACAACATATCATATGCTTTTTCCAAATCAAGAAAAACTGCGAGAGTACTCTCTTTATTAGAAAAAGCTTTATTAATACATGATTCAAGGTTAATTACATGATCTTTTGTACTTCTACCTTTACGAAAACCTCTTTGATGATCACTAAATAAATTATATTTCTCAAGATACACTCTTAAAAATGCGTGGTCAAAAATAATCATGCGTGGATCAACTATGCACAAACCCCGTGCGTGGTCACATTGACCCCGCCATGCGGGGTCACCCAAAGTAACCACATAGCGTGGTTACATTTCGACCCCGAATGTGGTCAAAATTTAACCACGATTGCGTGGTCATTTCTGCATAACTTGACCCCGCATAATTTGACCCCGCATACTAATGATCAGTACCTTATAACCCCGTCAAAACGTACGGGGTCATTTCTTCCGACCACGCAACGTGGTCATTTCCCGTCGGACGGGGTTGATACTTCTGCCGGATGCGCGTGTACCATCCACGTTTCAAAGATTAAAAAAAAGAAGCTAATTTCAAGTAATATCATAACATATTTTGTATATTTTGCTCACTATGACCTATAACCTATCCTCTCCTATCGTATAGTAAGCAAATAATTACCGTTGGTGAAGGTTTCTCACTCACCTTCTCACCCGGAAGCCTGTAGGCCAGTTGGCCTGTCAGTTGACAGCCTCCGTATTAGTCCTCGCCAAGTTTGTCTGTCTTGAGCCATGGTTTTAACTGTGTTAAAATCCATCTTCTCCCTTCGGGCAATCTCCTTGATTTGGTCTTCCCATCTCTTCCTTGGTCTCCCAATTGGTCGCTTCTTGTTTGGTTTCCATTTGTGGATCCTCTTGACATCCCTAGAGTCTGGCATCCTTTCAACATGTCCATACCATCGTAGTAAGTTCCTTTCTATGATGGTCAGTACTGAGACTACTTTGAGAGTTTGTCTGATGATTTCATTTCGAACCCGATCTCTTCTGGTAACCCCATAGATGAGACGGAGAACCCTCATCTCGGTTGCCTGGATTCTACTCTTCAGTTTGGAAGTAAGTGTCCAGGTTTCACTGCCATACAGAAGCACTGGTCTCAGAACTGTTGTATATATACACACTTTGACATCTTTGGGTATTTCTTTCTCTTTCATCAGGGGATAAAGTGCAATTAGATTTCTGGTGAATCTGGCTATCCTGTTGTTAACTTCTTCCTCCATGAGGTTGTTTGATGTTATCTTGCTGCCCAAATTAACGGTGGCATTCCCCTCTTCCAAGTCCCTTCCCACTTGCATGTACTCAGTTTTGGTGTAGCTCATCTTGAGGCCGGCTTTGGTTAGCTCCCTGTCCCATTGGTACATGGTTTCTTGTAATTTGTCCCTGCTGTCTGCGGTTTGTGCCACATCATCTGCATAGCCCAGGCATTCCGCATGATAATCCTCCCTCTTGATGTTCACGAGTACGCGGTTGAGATAGATGATAAGATGTAGTCTTGTCTCGGCTATGCCTAGCACCTTCAGTTGTCGTTCCTGCATGAGGTCAACTATCTCTTCCGTCTTCCCCCGTAAGGTTCCACCATTTATAGTACCGATGTTCGCGTATTCGTAAATCTTGGTCAATGTCCGTTCCGTGGTCGTATTCCGTGTGGTCCGTCTGTTATGAGGCTGTCTGCATACCATCTTGAGCTATCCACTACTAGCAAAACTGCTGACTCGCTAAGTCTATCACTGTTATATCACCAGTAGCTTCACCGTTTGTCGTTGGCGTTACCCAGGGAGTACCACGAGGAGGTGACAAATCGGACTTAAAGGTGATGGGACAAACTATCACTTCCGAGGCGATTTGGATGTAGCTATCTTTCCTCAGCTTCGCTTTTGATTTTGATTTCAGGCGATGAGACGTACTATCAGGCGATGAGACGTACTATCACTTCCTCGGCGATCTGAATGTATACGCTATCTTTCCGAAGCGAAGCTGAGGAAAGATAGCGTATACATTCAGATCGCCGAGGTCGCCGAGGTCGCCGAGGTACGAAGCGAAGCTGAGGAAAGATAGCGTATACATTCAGATCGCCGAGGAAGTGATAGTACGTCTCATCGCCTGAAATCAAAAGGTGATTATTTGCTTTATATTCCGCATCTGAAACATTTAACTGGTACGAGAAAGACAATTATTCTCTACTTCTCGAAAAAGACATTTATGATTTAGGCCCGAATAAATTCACAAAAGATGTTAAAACCACCATTAACCCCCATAAACCGTACCCCTACCTGGGTGCAATTATGCAATAAGCGCGCTTACTTTAGTACGCCTATGGACCTATTCGTAAAGGTCACGCACTTTTCATTTTGACTATTCGTAGAGGTCACGCACTTTTCAATTGACTATTCGTAGAGGTCACGCACTTTCATTTCGCGCGTAACGCATTGTGACTCTGTAATGGACTGAAGAGATCAGCGAAACACATAAGTACTATTCCGTCGAGGTCACGAACTTTTCTTCTCGGGTCGATTGATATGGGGAAACTACTTTTTATCACGTGATTACCTTTTGACCAATCTAACAGCAAGATTCTTAGTATGTGGAATATAGAATGTATGACATTTGCTCCGGCGGCAATTGCTCCTGCGACAAATGCTCCTAAAAATACGACAATTGCTCCGCGACAATTGCTCCGCGATAATTGCTCCTGCGACAATTGCTCCGTCGACATTTGCTCCTGCGATAATTGCTCCGTCGACATTTGCTCCTGCGACAATTGCTCCGTCGACATTTGCTCCTGCGACAATTGCTCCGTCGACATTTGCTCCGATCGAGCGACAATTGCTCCGCGACAACTGCTCCGTCGATAAAAATGCATATATGCGACAATTGCTCCGTCGACATTTGCTCCGATCGAGCGACAATTGCTCCGTCGATAAAATGAATATATGAGACAATTGCGACAATTGTTTCTGCAACAATTGTTTTGTCGACATTTGCTCCGATCGAGCGACAATTACCTACTCCGCGACAACTGCTCCGTCGATAATTAACCCCCAATAATAATGAATATATGCGACAACTTATAAACTCAGTAAATAGAAATAAATATTTGCTCCTCGACAATTGCTCCGTCGACATTTGCTCCGGCGACATTAGCTCCGGCGGAAAGCACTCGATCCGCCGACATTTGTTTCATTCGAGCGACAATTCCTTCGCGACATTAGCGTCAAATAAAATGAATATGTGACAATATCACTGCTCCGCAACAATTGCTCATGTTAATGCTTATGTATGTGACAATTGCTCCAACGACAACCTTATATAAAATCCTCATCAAAAGCGAACACAACGAATTCAGAACAATAGTTGTTGGTGTTTCGGGATTTGGAAATAAACCTTTTTAAAGATTTTTTCTACCACTTTCCCTTGTGATTTTGCCTATACCTATTAATTATTCATCTATATGTTTTATTATCATGACAGTTGCTACCCACCATGAAAGTGATATGGAAGGGAATTTGTCGCTCGATCGGAGCAAATGTTGACGGAGCAATTGTCGCAGGAGCAATTGTCGTCGGAGCAATTGTCGCAGGAGCAAATGTCGACGGAGCAATTGTCGCAGGAGCAAATGTCGGATATATGCATTTCTATCGACGGAGCAGTTGTCGCGGAGCAATTGTCGCTCGATCGGAGCAAATGTCGACGGAGCAAATGTCGTCGGAGCAATTGTCGCAGGAGCAAATGTCGCCGGAGCAATTATCGCGGAGCAATTGTCGCGGAGCAATTGTCGTATTTTTAGGAGCATTTGTCGCGGGAGCAATTGCCGCCGGAGCAAATGTCAGTTCCCCGGAATATAACATATCATACCCCTATCATCCTACTTTAACCCTACTCCTATACCTATATATCCTGAAAACCTTTACTTTATTATATAGGGACTGTATTGCAGTGCTTGCTAAAAGTGGTTAAAGATTTTAATTTAATTTTCTAATGTAGATTTTTAGATCTTAAACCTAATTACATGTTTGAATATGTACAACATAATAATTAGTATACATACATTTTTCATCACATTTCAAAGTGCAATCATTGCATAAAAACTTAAAAATCAAGTGTCATTTATATATATAAATTCTGGTTGTTTACGGTTGCTCATGGGTATTCAGGAACATCATGAATATTCATGACAATGGCCCACGTTTAACCAATTAGAAGTCGGACCAATACTTTGCTGATGAATAAGCAATATTTCAAATGGTTAGTGATTAACCAGTGAAATTGGAACATTGTAACCAACATATTTTTGGAAATAACCCATATGGTGTTGACCAATCGCATTGGTACATTTTTTTACCAGTCCTTTTTTAGAGTGCATTAAAATGACCAGTTTTTGCAAGGTCAAAATGACCACGCAAAAACTGGTCATTTTAATGCAGCGGGAGCATTATTGATCGAAAACAACCCCGAAACGTGGTCGAATAAATTCGACCACGCAATATGCGACCCCGCATATTTAAGAGTGTACCACACCAATCTATTAATCATTCTTTCCAAAAGTTTACACATTGTACATGTAAGAGCTATTGCCTGTAAGATTTAACATCATAAGGATCCTTTCCTGGTTTAAGTACAGGAACAAGTACGGCTTCCTTCCATGAATGCCAAATCATATTAAAAATCATTAACAAATATTCTCTTGCTTTAAATGGTAACTGTATAATGAACATATTACTTATTCCATCCTTACCAGGGGAGGTACATTTCGATGATGAAATAGCACTATTTAATTCTGACATAGTGAAACCATCATCTTCTATCATCAAATTTTCTTCGGTCCGTTTTTTATTTTTCAAAAATTCCTCATTACAATTCTTATCACTACTAACATTAGCAAAATGATTAGCTAAAAGATTGGCCTTTTCTTAATCCATTATCAAATCTTCTCCATTATCTTTCAATATAGGTATGGGAGCTTTTTTCTTAAGTTTATTTATCCGTTTTACTTTATCCCAAATTTGTTTAGAGGATGCCTGACTGTTTATACTACTACAAAAATTCCTCCAATCTTCTTTCTTAGCTTTCTTAATTATTCTCCGTGCATTAGCACATGCTTTCTTATACCTTATAAGATCATCGGGATGACAAGACTTTTTAAAATCTTTTAAAGTTTTTTTCCTATCTAAGATTACTTGTTTACACTCCTCATTCCACCAGGAAGTATGAATTTATGTAGATTTACATATATGTCCAGTATTTTGGGGAAAAGATCAATCAATAGCTTTAGTTAATTGATTTATATAAGTATTATACATTACTTCGATATTATTTGTCAAATCTGGTTTATCAATATATTCTTCACACTTTATGTGAACATTTTCCCAATTACCTTTCTTTATTGACCATTTAGCAAATGATTTATATGGTATATGATAACATTTTTCATTAAATTCTGTCAAGATAGGGTAATGATCACTTCCCCATGTATCTTGAAAAACAGACCAATTACATTTAGCCCCTAAAGAACTTGATGTTAAAGAAATGTCAATACATGACATAGTTCCCCGTGAAACATTTATCCTAGTACTGAGCATTCCATTGTAAAATAAAAACCATTACAAAAATAAATAGAAAAATCTATAATAATTATTCGACCATGGAATCTCTAGGAATTTTAGATAATTGCATTAAATGTTTTTGTTTGACACCTAAATCATTGAGATCTTGCTTAGGTATATCTTTAGTTGATTGTAGAGTATTGATTTTATCAAAGATATTTTCAATAAATGTCTTAATTTCACTTTCTCTTTCCACTCCTGATTTAGCTTCCCATATCTTTAAAGTTCCAATAAGAAGAGCTATTAGAGATTGATCCGCATGCAGGTATTGCGGTACTATTTTTGTTTGACATTCTACATCTTGATTTGTTTGAGTAGATGCATCTTTTTGTGTAATCTTAATGATTGGTTTAGGAATTACTTGTACTCTTTCTAGTGGTCTTGTTTCATTCTTTTTTAGTGATTGTTGACAATTTCTTTTAGTTTGAACAGGTTCAGGTGAGTCCTTAATTACCGAGGTATTAGATACAATTTGAGCATCTTATTATCAAGAATTGTAGAAGTAGTTTCTTTACTTGTAGAAGTCGTTTCTTTACTTTCTTTCTTTCCATCTGTACTATTACTAGTTTGTCTAACTGAGTTAGCAGCTTCTGCATAAGATATATTAAATGTTACTTTGACTTCCTGTACTTTCCGTTCCTCCTTCATTACTTTACATCCCGCATATGCTGAGGAACGTTCTTCCCCACATCTACAACACAACACTTTTTTTTTATCAGGACATTCCTCAAATTTGTGGACGCCACTATATCTTACACATCATGTCCTACTTCTACGAGCACCAGCCACATGCCCAAATGCGTTGACAATTAAAAATCTTATTACTGGAGGAATAAAGGGTTTCAACTCAAAAATAAAATACCCCAAGTTAACATGTGATGGCATTTTAGGATTGTTGAAAGTAATACAAACTGATTGAGTCTTAACAACTTCACCTTCTCTTTTTCGTGTTATTCTTCTTGCAGCAATTACCCCTAAATCTTTACAATTTATCACAATCTCCTCATCGGTCACATCTAAGGGAACATCCGATATTACCCCTTTACTTTGAGTTTCAGACTTTGCAAATTCTCTCTTAACAATCCATTCACCCAACCGTTTAATTTCTTTTAATTTTTGTGCCTGAGTAGATGTGTGACAGAGAACACTTATACCTCCTTGATTTGTTTTAGTTACATTTTTGACATATCCTTGACCCAGTTTATTCAGTTCTTTCGCAATCTAAATAGGATTCATCTTTTCTAATTTAACTTCGGGTGAATAAAAAATCACTATCTTGGGATTAGATGCTCGAGGATTGACATTAGGCATGTTTGAATCCAGATTGGTGTTATTTATTTTCTGCTTGGGTTTACCACTTTTAGATGATTTAGTTTGCCATTCATATTGATCTCCACTTTCAGTTTCAGATTCACTAGATTCATTACTAGATTTGGCTCTTTTACGGTTCGTTTGTTGATATTGCATCGCTTCTTCACTATCACTATTTCATCTTGTACTTGGCTCATTAATTTCTATAAAGTAGATCTTGGTTTACCTGCACTCATTCTTATTTTTTTATTTCTTTGAGTATTAATTCCCTGTTGGGACAACTGATCACACGATGAATCATTTACATCATCACTATTACTATTAGCATTATTACTGACCGCCATCTTGGCAGCCATTTTTTTTTAAAGACTAACAATCCTAACAATGTCATAAATACATTTATTCAATTTGTCTCCAACGGCCCACAAGGGGGGTGACACACGCTACTGCTGTGTGATAGCAGTAGCTATCACACAGCAAAATTAAAATCCTTTTAGCTTATCACCACCTGACGACACAGATAAACAATTATAGCCAAGAAAAACCCAGCTGTAAGGTAACAAACAAACAAATTAATAAGGAGTCCATCTCACCTAAGAAAATTAAAAACTTTGTCAAAGTCCGAGTCAAAAACAGGAGCTCAAAAGAAATGTGTCTCTTATCTATATTTATTAAACTTTCTTTCACTTTATTTAATTGAGGAAATCAATGATTTCTTTCATAGTGAGCTATCAAAAATGTTGCCGAAAATGATCTACCTAGAGACTATAAAATTGATACCGGAATTTCATGGAAAAATATTTAATTTCATGCTTTTAGGTTATTATGAAACCCAGAGTAGTCAAGATGGTCATGTTGACTGCTTTCATTTTCTTACAGAAACCTTGAAGACAAAACGAGGAAGCAGGAAGAGATATTACTGATAAAAAGGTCAACTTAAAGACAGCATTAGAATAATCTTGAAAATTACTGCTATATGGAGATTAGAAACGTAATACAAAAAGGACATGAATATACATTTTCTTTTTAGAATACGAAATCCAATGAAAGGAATATTTTTACCATGCAGGTTATCCATGCAGGTTATTAGTTTGTTCCCCAAATGCAAGCATTCAATGGCGTAGTGCGACTTCAAACGCGAGGGGGTATAGACCTGTTTACTAAGTGATTCAAATTTTATGCATACTTTTGAAACAAAGGTTGTTCTTGACAACCTGAAAGCTTGCCATAGGCTTGTCAGACATAGCAACAAGTAATGTATGCAAACTGGATTCCAAGTATTGTAGTTCATTCATAAATAACAGGTTAATGGAATACCTCGTTACTAGGTCCCCAGGAAAGAAACATCCATAAATTTGAATCACTTAGTAAACAGGTATATTGCATCATGGGAGCGGCACCGGTCTTACTCGGAAAATTAAATGGAAATTTACGAGGCCACTGATTAGGGGAAGGCTGCAGTAAAGGCTTCTATCGTCTTCTTTCCTCGTCCTTTTCCCATTTCTCTAGTTTTTCTACTTCTTCCTCTCCCCCCCCCCCCCCCCTCTCAAGTTCGCCATTCAATTGAGAGGGGTTACGTGCATGGGCGGATCCAGAGGGGGCGGGCTTAGAAGAAGACACACACAAAAAAAATACGGTGATAACCTCTTTCTTTTCTATTTTTTTTTTGTTTGGTTTGTTTGTCAAAGAAATATGGAGTGAAAAGACACCCCCAAAAATGCTAATGACCGGGGTTTTTTTCTTTCATTTTAATCCCTCACAAAATCCCGGATAGGGCACTATATAGGCAAGTGTCCCCATGCCCCTGTTGCTACGCCACTGCATGCATTCATAATTATTACAAGTTTGGAAAAATGTGACTTCATGTTATCAAAGAATATAAGCACCGTGTACCTGTCTGCTTTTCACTCAACACTCTTTAAGCCCGGTTGACACCCCAGCCCGGCCCGGGTCTCACACGAGGCATCATTTACTGACGTGACTTGTAGAACAACAAAAAAAAATCAAAAATATCAAAGCGCAACCAAAGCAAAACCAAAAGCAAACACACCCAACATCTGGTTGATATGATGCGATTACACATTTATATAAAAAATATTCATTTCGCCATAAGAAGGAAGACACTAATTTCACAACTGTAGAACTTCTTAGAAATTAAGGGTACATATTTATCTTTTTATTTGTGTGAGATATTATGTATCCCTTCTTCCAATGACACCTCAAATGCAAAGTATGCATCACACATTCAACAATGTAATTTCATTTCTTATTTCAATTTCAACAAGGTTAACACATATTTCAGCCAATGGCCAATGTTCTATTTTTCTAATCATAAATGTTGAGAAAAATTTAACCTTCATTATATTAATTTTCATCATTGGCTCTTTACCCTTCTTTTTGAATGGCTATGAATGTATCTTATCAGTCACTCCTTCAGTGTTTTCTGCATATGGTTGAACCTATCCTCTAAAACTAAGTACAAGGAATACCATTATACGAGGTATCACAGCAGGCCCCGGGGAGCCAGGGGTGCTGGGGATGCTGCAGCACACCTGGATGTTAGCGGGTGCACATCACCCCCTAGAAGGCTGAAGATGCTGGGTTTAGATTCACATAGGGGCAGTTGCCCCAGGCGGTAGTTAAAGCAGGGCGCAAACACGCAAAAGAGAGAATAAAGGGAAGAAACTTACGACCTATTCGCTACTAATCCGTAGTGTAAAGAAGTTTTTCTCAGGTTCAAAATGCGAAAATCTTTGAAGTTCGGCGCGTTGCTCCCTTGCATGTATTGCTTCAGGATTTCTTAATGTCACACTCCAATATTAGCTATATAAAGAGCAATTTTAAAGGTTCAAAATTGACTGAAAAAAATGTTATTTTCATTGCTTTTTTCCTATTATTAGTCTCTCTTTAAAGAAATATTGAACCCACCCCTCTGCCCATTATAGCATAAGACAGTGTATGAGATAGTATTTTCAAAGGTTCGCAATCGGAAAGAAGTTGTATAGCTTTATGTTGCATAGCTAAATTCCTCGACTATATTTTTCCTGAATTTTCGTTAATGCACCCCATTAAGGAAGAAGTGAATAGAAGACCGTTTATCAATTTCCAAAACTCGAAACTGTACCGGTCGATACAGTGACCGCTTTCGATTTTTTCTGTAAGTAAAATGCTTAAGAAATCACTTTTGTTGCTTAAAAATGAAGAAAAAAAAAATTTCGTACAAGTATGAGAAAAGGATTGGGGATGGGACAATTTCATGTTTTGCCCAAAGCAATAATACGGAAAGTGCCTTGATAGTCTGGAACCTAACAATTACATTCACATTTTCATTTGCGTTCGCTCGCCTCGCGTACTAGCACAAACAATTAGGAGTTTAGGACAAGACACTTTGTCTTGTTATGAACGGATTTCCTTTCCTTATTTCCACACACATGTAACTACAGTAATGCAAATTGTGTGTATTGCAGGGTTTAAAAGAAACGTTTTGATTTATTTGATTTAAATCAACTCTTACTTGGATGAGTTTTTCAGCCAAAAATAAGAAAAAAATCAAATATCAAATTTTTTGTTAAGGACAATGTGAAGATTAAGATTAGGGTTTGGATTGGGGTTATGGATTGGGATTAGGTTTGGGGTTAGGTTTACGTTTAGGATTAACATGGCAAAGTTAGACCGGAGCAATTGTCACAGGAGCAAATGTCATGGATCATAAATGTGTATAGTGAATAGATCGACGTATGGAATATTTTTTATTTGTATAATTATAATCATGTTCTTTGATCATTATGATCAGTGATATTTTACCTGGTTTCAGAACATCTGAGGAACGAAACGTATCAAGGTAATGAGAGATGACCAGAATTATTTGATCTCTGAATTGTCTTGCCAATAAATTCTTAGTTCACTGGACTATCTTAATAATGTTGTCTAGCCAAGTTAGTGTAATGATTCAGTTTGTTATCTTCATCCTCAGTTTGTTATTCATTTTCATGTGAACCTCATTATGTATTTAATTTAATTCATTTTCAAATATGATATAGAATATACATACTTTTATGGAAATCTAATTAGTAAGAATTGAATTATACATGTATGATAGTCTATAATAAAGATAAAACCTTTTTTTTTTGCACATGCCATTTTCAACTCCCTTTATGTGTTTTTGCGTTGATGATTAGACAGGAAATGGGGTCACAATTATTATCCCTCTTTTTAAAGCACCCATCCCCCGCCCCGCAAAAAGAGAGAGATTTTGGATAGGTTCTTAAAACCATTTGATTCACACGAGTATCTTCTTAACTAGGTTTTATCGTCCCTCGTTGTAGTGTATCAACCATAATAGCCTATAATAACATCATTACGGTTCTTTTTCATATCATATAGCAGGGGCGGATCCAGAATTTTGTAAAAGAGGGAGCCGAGAGCCGGAAAAGTACACAATTAAGGGGGCAATTTTTGTATTGTGTACTTAAGCCCCCCCCCCCCCCTTCTGGATCTGCCCCTGATATAGGGCTTTTGCGAATGCTTTATAGAAGTTTATTTTCACCATTTTATTTTGCCCCGTTAACTCCGCTAATCATGCTAATACCTCCTCCACATCCCAACATCTCTTTCTCTCCCTCTCTCTCTCCTTCGGGTTCTTTTTCTTCACTCCCCCCCCCCCCCCCCCCCTCAGTTTCTTTTTCTTCACTCCCCCTCTCTCCCTCAGTTTCTTTCTCTTCACTCTATCTCTGTCTCTCTCTCCACTCTCTCTCTCCTCTCTCTTTCCTTCTTTCTTTCTTTCTATCTCTTTCTTTCTCTCTCTCCCCTCTCTTTCTTTCTCTCTCTCTCTCTTTTCTCGCTCTCTCTCGTACATCTCTTCCTTATTCTCCTTATACATTTTCTTAGCCTTTTACAAAACCAGACTATCGATACTGATTTGTTTTGAACCTTAATTCTCTATCTTCAAATTACAATGCAAATAATGGCGTTTTTATATATACAGTTAACAACAAAATTATTCATACCCCTTTGAAAATTCTAGTTTTTTGCATTTTTCCTAAAAATGAATGGTTAACTGAATTTAATTGCACATCACTTGAATACATTTAGTTATCATCTGCAAATGAATGCTGTTTCTGGTTTCACCTCATTTGCATAACAATAGAAAAGGTGAATTATCCAAACTGGGTGATGTTCAAAATTATTCATACCCTTGGTGATCTATTGACTTTGTCAATCAGTATGAATCCAGTCCTTGTGATTAATGCTCGTAACACTTTCTTCACACTGTCACAATGCTTCTGGAGGTCTCTACTGAGATATCAGGCCAATACCTGGTCTCCAATGGTCCAATCTCCTTGAGGATGTTGTCCACACATGCCATCACCTGGTCTTCAGGGGATTCGATGAATTTAAAGCAGATTTTGTGTTTGCAGGTGGTGTAGTTTTAGACGTCATGAGGATAGGACTATGATATTGATATTTTCGTTAATATTCCTTACATTTTAATGACAATTCTGTATCTAAGTTGAAACAAAGCACTCTTCCTGGAGAGACTTCCCTAGAGGCATTCAGTGTTGCACTGTCAAGGGAAGGTATTTCCTGATACTTTTGTTCCATTATTATTAAGAATGTTTAGGGAGACCATGGTAGTTGTCTAAAGGTTGGATGGTGCCAATTTTATCAGTTTATTCAGTTACACTGATTGACACATTTTTGATATGGACACCTGCAAGTGGGTACTCTAGTGAAGCTTAAAATACTGATCTTTATGTTCCAGTGCACTGTCAAAGTGGTAGCATTTTGTGCACTGCAGCTGGTAACATGGAGGGCATACATTCATTTTGATATCAAGGATTGTAGCTTTCATACCAAAGATACAAAGAATATACCATATGAAGATTGATATACAGTAACAGTCAATATGGGATGTGTATGGTACTCAAAGGTTACATACTGTTATTCACGGTGACCTGACATTAGAGTCATGCAATGACTTTAATATCACCAACATGGCCTTCCTGAGCACTGTGATTAAGAATGGGGCCAATGAATAAATGTGAACCCTCCCACAGGCAGTGCAAAAGGGAAGGGCTCTTCAGGAATGGTGTTTTGCTTCATAAGTAGATACAGAATTTTCATTAAAATGCATGGAATAAATGACCGAAAATTTCAATATCATAGTCCTGTCATCATGAAGTCGATAACAGCATCACCTGTAGGACACGAAATCTAATGAACTCCCTGAAGGTCAGGTGAAGGCATGTGTGGACACATCCTCAAGGAGATTGAGCCATTGGAGAACAGGTACTGGCCTGATATCCCAGCAGAGACCCCTCCGGAAGCCTTGTGACGGTGTATTAAAATAAAGTGAATTACAAGCATTAATCACAAGGATCGGATTCATACTGATTGACAAAGTCAATAAATCACCAAGGGTACGAATAATTTTGAACATCACCCAGTTTGGATAACTCAACTTTTCTATTGTTATGCAAATGAGGTTAAACCGGAAACGGCATTCATTTGCAGATGATAACTAAATGTATTCAAGTGATGTGCAAGTAACTTCATTTAACCATTCATTTTTAGGAAAAATGCAAAAAACTCGAATTTTCCAAGGGGTATGAATAATTTTGTTGTTAACTGTATGTGTTGTGTTTAATATGCGAATGAACGGTAGGTCTATACATGAGTTGAAAAAGATGATAAAGTATAGAGAGAGGAAAGGAAAAGGTGAGTAAGATATAAAAACATTTGCAACTGATTATATAGGAATCAGTGGTGACCAGCTTCTGCTGGGTGAATCATCTATACGTCAAACTATGCTAAGCATAGGTAGAAAATAATGTCATATAAACAGCGACCGTGAAATTGGCGGGAAGAGCATGCAAACGAGGATATTAATAACTATATTTATAGCATTATGCCACGTGTCTACTGAAAAACAGGGGTAGGGTTGGGCAGAACCCGTGAACCGGGGTGGACCAAGCCCCATCATCTCTGTTATATGAATTGCCGGCAGATGATATCAGCGCCATCTTAGGAGAACATCTTCAACTCCAAGAAATAACCTTGGCGCTTCCTTTTCAAAACCGTCGGCAGCAATTGGAATGTATACCTGATACACGACGAAACTAAACGTATACAAGTATCTTAAAGGATAAGGTTTTTAAAAAAGGATTTTGCTTTGAATATCAGCACCGTATACCACTTCGATATCCCTCTTCTATAAACCAATCACTTAGCCCCCTCCCCCGAGTTTTAAAACATCATTTGAAGGAACATACATGCATAAACTTGATTACATTTTTTTTCTTCGTCGACAGCAATAAGCCAGTTCGGGGTAAGCGCATGGTACAAATGACCCCAAATATCCACAGATATTTTAGACATGGAGGGTCCCTTTATGTGCACTTCAGAAAAATAACTCTGGGAGTGATAGAGGTGCCTCATGAATAGCTTTTGTTTCCCCCTTTAAAAAGAATACTTCCACCTGGATATCATGGAATGCACCATTAATGCATAATTGAATAATGATTACATGACATTCATGAGCACATATCGAATATTAGTGTCAGTGGGTTTTAGAATTTTGCACAGATGACCTTTATCTGCTCATGCTCAGATTGCATCTCCGAAATGGCTTATTAAAATGAAACGGGTGGTTTTTAGCCGACAGTGGTAAAGTTGTATCGACTTTGACAAAGTGTAAAATATGATGTTTCATTCCAGTTCAGATAAATTTCATCTGGATTGAATGATTAAATGTTGCTCTCTTTAATTTGGAATACATTTTCACTTCATAATTACCAGGACAGTATCAACACTAGAAAGGGCTTCTTTACATATAATATTTCAATCATTAATTTACTTTGTCGTAGCAATCTATATTCTCATCGGAGACTATACAGAATGGTAATGAAAATAATTGTCCTTGGATATGACAGTTATCTAAAGAGCTTCCCAAACGTACTTAACATGCTTAAACATCCTTGATAATACAATTACAAATATCATTAAAAGTGAAACTTTACAAGTTTTTTTTTACTAATCGGAGATTATAATTTACATTCTAAGATTTGTGTTGTATACCATCATCAGTGCATTAATAGGAGGATAAAATTAATTTATATTTTCCTATTTCAAAACAATAACACGATTTCAGAAAAAAATGACAAATTCAAACTTATGTCATGTCATAATTTTACAATGTATCAAAATGCATAAAATATGAAGAAACGTAAGATAAAAGTTTAACATTTGCGGTTTTAGACAATTATCACCGCTGTCTTCGATCTCATAATGAATTATTAACACCATATGTGTTTTGAATGCAGTATGGAATCCAGCCTGCAGTGTGCATTCGTGTCTTTTATTTGTATACTTCAAAGTATTAACGTTAAGAACATAAAATAAAATCATCATAAATTTTCAGATGTCGTAATGCGGCAGTAAATTAGAATTTAAAGAAAGATCATATTAAATTTTCTTTGAATAGTTAGTATTTTCAAGAGGACTATAAGGGCATTTAGTGACTCTTATAGAAACACAAATAGTGTAACTAATAACAAAGGTCAATACACTTTTTAAAGATTACAATTTAATAATAATAATAATAATAATATGCTTATATAGCGCAAAATACAAAATTGTCTCTATGCGCTTAACAAAGTAAACATAATTTATAAACATAACAACTTAAGGTACAATAATCATATAGTGATATCAGAATTGAAATTAATGTAATGACAATAATTAGAACATGATAGATGTATTCAAAAATTATCTTAACATTTCAATAACCATAACTTATCCACTGTGACCCAGTGGATAAGAGCAAACAAACTGTCTATTAATTTGCAAAAAACTAATGTCATGCTATTTAGTAACTCCTTAAATTCTTTGCCTGACAAAGCAATAATTGATGACACCCCTTTAAAAGAAGTCACTTGTATTAAATTTCTTGGAGTACATGTGGATAACAAATTATCATGGAAATACCATATTAATAATTGTTGTCAAACCATTTCTCGTAATATCGGCATCATCAATAAGATGAAATTATGTTTTCCTCAATCTACTCTGCTTACTTTATACCATAGTTTGATATTACCGTATTTAAACTATGGTATTCTAATATGGGGAAATACACACCAATATTTGCTTGATAAATTGTTATTATTACAGAAAAAATCATTGAGAATAATATTTAATTTACAATTTCGTGCTCATACTGATGAATTATTTTTCAATAATAATATACTTAAAGTCAAAGATTTATACCTTCATCAACTAGGTCAATTAATGTTTAATTTTAAGAATAACGAACTACCTAAAATATTCAATAATATCTTTCTTAGAAATGATCATGTCCATAATTACCCTACTCGCCGGACCAATGAATATCATTTACCATTATTACGAATAATACAAGCTCAAAATACTTTTGTTTATACTGGCCCAAGGTTTTGGAACCAACTGGATGAAAATATTAAAAATGCCCCAAGTATTTTAACATTTAAAACAAAGCTAAAGAAATATTTAATTCAACATTATATCTCCCACCAAGCCTTCATGCTTTTCACACGAGACTGATATTTTACATTATTTTTTTTTTCTTTTAAGCATCGTCCACCGGCTAATGACGAAAGACGACCGTAAGCATCGATTGCGCTGTAGACCTCTGCTCCTCTTCCAATCTATTCTCCTCCTTCCCTCTTCTCCCCCTCTACTATCTACTGTTCTGTTCCGACGCTGCCTGTCTTGTTCTCTTCTGCATCCTATATGTGTTTTGTTTTACTGTTGCGTGTCGCGTCCCTTTCTTTTATCTATTTTTTTTTCTTTTCTTCCCCCCCCCCCCCCCCCGTAGTCCGTCACACATCATATTTATTTATTTGAGTGACCCACAAACTACAAGCTTGTCTTTTTAGTGGGTCTCTCTTTTCCTTCATATGTTATTTTCCATTGTATTTTGAACATTCTAAACGAAATTTGTTGTACTTTTTTGTGTACTTTGTAATTGATATAATGAATGTTCTGTATTATTTGTAAGTGTTATTGTTGGAAATAAAATGATTTTGAATTGAAAAAAAAAAAAACTAAAATTATTTCATTAAGGTAAACATGTATGTCTTCAGAGATTTCTTGAAATTGTGAACAGATGGTGCATCCTGGAGCTGGAAAGGAAGAGAGTTCCAAAGTGTCGGCGCAGCGTTGCTGAAAGCCCGGTCCCCGTAGAATTTAGTCCTAACCTTGGGAGTCTGGAGGAGGTTCATGTCCGTGGATCGAAGGTTTCTGGTAGGGGTATATTCACTGATGATATTTGATATGTAGGACGGGGCAGTACCATTTAAGGCTTTGTACACCATCAGCAGGATCTTAAATTGGATGCGATGGTGGACTGGAAGCCAGTGTAATTGCAGAAGAGGTGTGATATGTTCATGTTTGCGTGTCCTTGTTACGATTCTCGCTGCAGTGTTCTGGATGCGTTGAAATTTCTTGATCTCCACGTGTGGCAGGTTTCCGAGAAGAGCATTACAGGTGTCAAGCCTAGAGGTGACAAATGCGTGAACTAGCATTTGTGTTGTATGCTGGTCCAAATAATCTCGAATGTGACCTATCTTGCGTATTGCCCCCATTGCTGATCGACAGGTCTTTTTTACGTGAGACTTCATTGTGAGGTGTTGGTCCATCATGGCTCCAAGGTTGCGAACAACCTCAGAAGTTGTTATAACTTGCCTTCCCATACATATCTTGATGTCAGGGCTACATCTCGGCAGAAACTTCGACGTGAAATGGACCACCTCTGTCTTGGTGTCATTTAAGGTGAGTCTGTTCCTTGTAGCCCAGATTCGGATGTCTCGGAGGCATTTGTTTACGTTTCTGATGGCATTGTCACGGTCGGTGCTGTTGAAGATGGTGTAGACTTGTGTATCGTCGGCATAGAGCATTGCACCTAGATCGTGGGCTCGGATGATGTCCTGCATTGGTGTAACGTAGAGCGTGTAGAGAAGGGGTCCTATTACTGACCCTTGAGGGACTCCGCAGACATCATTAACCGGCTTAGACACAGAATTGCCGATCTGCACCACGTGGCTGCGACCATGTAGATAAGAGTTAATCCAGTTGAGAACATTGCCAGCGAATCCAAACCGTTCAGATAATCGCTCGATGAGGATGGAGTGGTCGATGGTATCGAATGCAGATGAGAAACCCAGGAGAACAAGTATAGCTTCTTTCCGTTGATTGAGCGACAGGAGAATGTCATGCTGTAATCGGACAAGGGCTGTTTCAACGCTATGATGCCGTCGATAAGCAGACTGTGTCTCAGCATACAGGTCATGTTCCATGAGATGGTCTTGAACCTGGGAGACGACTGCCCGTTCGACTACTTTGCATAGGTATGGAATATTTGAGATTGGTCGGTAGCTGGAGGGTACCTGGCGTGGCAAGTCCCGTTTCTTCAGCCGTGGAGTCATGATGGATTTCTTCATCTCTACTGGGACGACACCTGTCTGGAGGCTTAAGTTCACTATCGCTGTGGTGGCGGGAATGAG
Source organism: Heliocidaris erythrogramma (assembly GCA_025617745.1). Classification (NCBI taxonomy): domain Eukaryota; kingdom Metazoa; phylum Echinodermata; class Echinoidea; order Camarodonta; family Echinometridae; genus Heliocidaris; species Heliocidaris erythrogramma. The sequence goes on from CM046858.1 coordinate 5,627,795, forward strand.
CTCAGGAAGACATTTCTTGAGGATCGGGGTAGGTAGGGCATCAAGTTCACAGGATGATGACGAAGTAGACTTTATGATGCGTTTAATCTCCTCTTCTGAAACCAGGTCAAACTCTTCCATTTTGCAGCAGAATGTCGAAGGGATGTCAACTGACAGGTCTTCATAAGCTTCTTCGTCCAGCTACATTTTAAGCCACATTTTAAGCCACTTCCATTTATGTCACTCATCATTGCAATAAGCCTATTTACAACGATAATCAACCAACACATTGCTCTGAATGCAGTATGTACAGAATGATGTTGAAATGTTTTCACCATTTCAAAACATTTGACGAAATAAATCAATTTTATCTTCATTGAGTAATTACTCAAAGAACACAAATTTGTTATTCATGTCATAAGTTTTCGCTAATGTTGAAAACAGTCATTGGTTTTACGTATTACGAGTAGAACATAACCATCCAGTCACCACCACCCCCCCCCCCCCAAAAAAAAAAAATAAATAAATAAATAGAGAGAGAGGGAGGGGGTGGGGGTCTTTAACTCCTAAGTTTTGGGAAGCATATTACGTTCGTTTTGTTGGTTAGTGCTGTGTTGCAAATAATTTGTCTCTAGCATTAAACGGAATCAGTAATATGGCCAATGTTCAGCCACTTTACACTGAACCGGTATAAGCACATGTTCCGAGATAACTACGGGTTTGGAAGACATTCTATGTTACCAGGGTCATTACTATCTTTGATTAAGTAGATCTGAGCAAAACCTTCTGAAATACCACCGTTTGTCCCCATAATAGCCTGAAGCGAATCCACAATGTGATCGTGGTAGGTGTGAGTCACCTTGGTTTCTTAAAGTAGAACGTTAATGATTTTAAATATTGGCTTAATACTTGTTATTGCATAGATGGCATAAATTAAACAAGGTTATCCAAATTCAACGCTTGGAAACATTTGAAGTAATGATTATTATCAATTATAAAACGGTAAAATACAGCCCCCGATATAGCAGCCGAAGAGCTCCTCGAACGCTGCTGAGATATGTGACGACACACCCTGGACCAGTCCTGTCTAAGCAGACGATGTCCCATAACATCTTACACATTTTTCAGAGCCTATTTTGTCATCTCCTCTTCACTTATTTCTCTTCCTTCACTAGCAACTTTACCACTGTCGGCTAAAAATCACCCGTTTCATTTTAATAAGCCAGTCAGTCTTAATGTTAGTCTGTTGCCTCACTCTTAAAGGAGAATTAAGCCCTGATTACAAATTTACTTATATTGGAAGGTTTTATATATTCCTACTTATTGGCCTAAATCATTTTCTAATAAGATATCAGAAAAGGGTATAAATAAAGATATTCCAACACCCGGTATCGTCTCCTATACTCATTTACATGGGGGCTGCCATTTTCTTGCTGATTTGGAGTTGTACATGAACCATTGAGAAATGTTCCAGTCAGGAAGATATTTTGAATCCAAATCCTAAATTGATTTTCTTCATTACCTAAAATCCCATATGTGACGGAAAATATAAAGTGGGTGTTTACATGCATTATAAAAATTAAATCTTTATAATGATACTTTTAAATTGTCTGGTTTTGCTTAACAAAAATCTATTTTCTTGGGTTTGCCAAACAGAGCAGAACATAATATATGCAGCATGCATTCTGACTTTTCACGTCCATTATCCGAAAGCAGGTGAATGCATAGTTTGCCGCTATAGATGCTCAGGGAAGAAGCATCCATAAAATTTGAATTAATTTGCTCCGTCCCATACGTCCAGTATCGAGAAAATAGATTTCTATTAAAGTAGAACACTGATGATTTTAAATATTGGCTTAATACTTATTATTGCATAGATGGCATAAATTAAACAAGGTTATCCAAATTTAAAGCTTGGAAACATTTGAATTAATGATTATTATCAATTATAAAACGGTAAAATACAGCCCCCGATATAGCAGCTGAAAAGCTCCTTGAACGCTGCTGAGATGTGTGACGACACAAGAGGGGCGAGTCCTGTCTAAGCAGACGATGTCCCATAACATTATACACATTTTTCAGTGCCTGTTCTGTCATCTCCTCTTCACTTATTTCTCTTACTTGACTAGCGTCAGTCTTAAAGGTCCCCAGAAATCCAAATGCAAGTTAATTTCTGTTGATGTGCGGGCATGCATACAACTCATATTTTGTTATAAAAACATCTAAAGATGTTTCATAGATTTTTAAATATTTTTTGAAATATTTTTTCCCAACCTCTTAAGCTCCACCCCCCAAAAAAGCTCCAGATCTTATTCCCGAGATGACATCATCTGTCAATCATTAGTCAGCCATACTAACATTATACAATACAGAGTGGAATGTAACTTCCCCCAGCTCAGCACATGCTCACAATCGAATTGCATGCTTTCAAACAATACCTCCTCATTACCCTTCTTTTCCTGGTGATGCTACAGCATGTCTGGCATAGCAACTCCTATGTAGGCATTGTATGGTCTATTAGAACAGATGGTTATCTCTGGCAAAGCTACATACCACTTTCTCTCCTTAGCTCACTAATGATTGACAGATGATGTCATCTCGGGAATAAGATCTGGAGCTATTTTTGGGGGTGGAGCTTAAGAGGTTGGAAAAAAATATTTCAAAAAATATTTAAAAATCTATGAAACATATTTAGATGTTTTAATAACAAAATATGAGTTGTATGCATCCCCGCACACCAACAGAAATCAACTTGCATTTGGATTTCTGGGGACCTTTAATGTTAGTCTGTTGCCTCACTCTTAACTTCGTGTATGGTATTATTTTGATGAAAAATGCAGCGTTAAAAAAATAAAGGAATCAGTCACTTGTAAACAAAATAAGACGCCATTGTATTTTCAGCTGCTTGCACCGCGGCATGTTCGGCGTTTCAAGAGGGAACGAATACCATCCAGCTATTATTCGCAGGGCTTTTCAATTTGAAAATGGGGTTTATTTCATTGATCATTGACCCTTCTCCTGTGTATTTACTATCAAACGGTTTTAGTTATCAGAATCAGTTCACTTTCCCTTTTAGAATGGTGTGAAATAAGGTCATGTTAAATATACCAAACTCTTTATAATTTGATAAATAATTGCATTGCAATTACGTTCATTCATTATAGGACGTCGTCTGCTTAAGCAGGATCGATCCCTCGTATGACGACATCAAAACATCGCTATATTTCTGGCGAATCCTCGGATATTCCACATGCTGAGAAGAGCTTTTATTTATGTTGTTTTTATAATCATCATATACGCAGTTGACATAAAACTTATACGATTGCCATCTGTAAGCTTCCCAATTTCTAGTGATACATTAATTGCCATATTTGTGATTTTCTTGAGTGTTCTACTTTAAGCTAATATCGATTTTCAACAGAAATATATAAGGAAATCTTCAGTTTAAAAATAAATTGACATATCTATTCTATATTTTTAATCTCAAATGGGTTTTTAATTTTGAAAAAGGCAATTGAGCATTTGGATTAAGAAAATCTTCTTGCACACATAAACAAAATGGCAGCCCCCATGTGCTGCTAGCAGACGATAAATATTGCTAGCAGATGGTAAATTTTGCTCAGAAAAATTTGATTCGTATCGATCTCGTATATTTTGACGCGAAGCCATATAGTCTAACAAGTAGGAATAAATAACACCTTTGAACACTATCGTCTTTATTTTTGAGCGTAATTCTCCTTTAACTTCGTGTATGGTATTATTTTGATGAAAAATGCAGCGTTAAAAAAATAAAGGAATCAGTCACTTGTAAACAAAATAAGACGCCATTGTATTTTCAGCTGCTTGCACCGGGGCATGTTCGGCGTTTCAAGAGGGAACGAATACCATCCTGCTATTATTCGGAGGGCTTTTCAATTTGAAAGTGGGGTTTATTTCATTGATCATTGACTCTTCTCCTATGTATTTACAATCAAACGGTTTTAGCTATCAGAATCAGTTTCACTTTCCCTTTATAATGGTGTGAAATAAGGTCATGTTTAAATACACCAAACTCTTTATAATTTGATAAATAATTGCATTGCAATTACGTTCATTCATTATAGGACGTCGTCTGCTTAAGCAGGATCGATCCCGAGTGTGACGACATCAAAACATCGCTATATTTCTGGCGAATCCTCGGATATTCCAGATGCTGAGAAGAGCTTTTATTTGTGTTGTTTTTATAATCACCAGATACGCAGTTGACATAAAACTTATACGATTGCCATCTGTAAGCTTCCCAGTTTCTAGTGATACATTGCCATATTTGTGATTTTATTTGAATATCTACTTTAAACGGCCAACTTCTTTCGGTGCTAGAGAGATTGTTCTAGAGGGAGCAGAAGCAACAAAAGAAGAAGATGCTTAGTCGTATTGAATGTCTTCATCTGGAGACGGAGTCACAGGAACATTTTCTCCTTCAAAGTAAGTGTGGGCGATACCTGTTGAGAGATTTTTGGTCAAGATTCCAGTGGTATCAACAGAGCTCGGTTGAGATTGACTTTCTGTAGAATATGCATAATTGTGGTCATAAGGAGACGAAGACACAGGGTCGCTTTCTTTTTTGAAGTAAGTGTGGGATATACCTTCTGAGTGCCCTGGAATTGTCCCGATCGGAGCCTGAAGCGAATCTTCAGTGTGGTCCTGGTAAGTGTGACACAATTTGGCATCCTCAGGCTTCCGAAAACCTTCGGTGCTGGAGAGATTGTTGTTCAACTTTCCACAGGTAGCAAAGGCAACTGTAGAAGAAGCATTGTCGTTTTGAATGTCTTCATAATTATAAAGATGGAGTCACATCTTGTCCTTCGAAGTAAGTGTGGGCTATACCTTTTGAGAAATTGTCAGTCAAATTTCTATTTGTGCCATAAGAATTCAGTTGAGATGGGCTTTCTGCAGAAGAGGCATAGTCGTAGTCATAAGGAGACGGGAACACATGGTCGCTTTCTTGTTTAAAGTAAGTGTGTGCGATACCTTCGGAGCGCTCTGGAATTTTCCCGATCGGATTCAGATGCGAATCCCCAGTGTGGTCGTGATAGGTGTGAATCACCTTAGTATTCTTAGACCGGTGTCGGTGATATTTACCGACAAATTTGCTCTCAGCCAATCAGATGCAAGGGTTTCAGTAGCTTATAACAGTTATTGCAACTTATCATTGATGACAAGTTTTATGAAACAGTGCCGTGGACCAATCAATATACAATGATATACATGTATCTATAACCCGAACCCTCTTACATAAAACCCAGTCGCAACCGTAACCCTAATCTAATCCAATCCTCTCCCTATTGCGGTTACAAAGAGCTGCACACATTGCTCAATTTTTTGGCCACTTCATCCATGTCATCAGTTACATTAACCCGAACCCTATATCTTTGACGAAATGAAGTCTGGGGTGTTTCATAAAGCTGTTCATAAAGTTACGCACGACTTTACGAACGACTTGAATATGAAGTGCCAGATAGGATGCCCAACGTATTTCCCGATGTTTTAACAAAGTTTGACTGTGTCACACCTAAGTAAACTCAAGAGGACATTAACTTGTGTGTAGTAAAGATTCTCTCATTTACTAGAAAAATAGACAAATGACAATGAATTACAATTCTAATTTCATCAATGAAATAAATGTGTTTTTCTTTATTCCTGGTTTCATTTGTCCATTCGAAATACAATCATGTTTCACAATCAAAACTTATTGAATGTCATAACGAAGAAATAATTACAGGAAATATATAATACAATTAAATTCCAAAAAGGGGTTCTTTAACACCCTTTCCTGAACAGTAAACCTATCATGTGGTTAATTGTTCAACTTAGTCTTTGAAGATATAAAGGAAACAACCCACTTAAATCGTTGATGCAATCACTCCCAAGCTAAAATGATCTTTTAGAGTGATGTAACTGTAGTGCACTGGTACCATTCTTGTAAAAGACGATATCCACGATGACCGTCACGTTAACGGAGTTTGGTCTCTCCTGATAAACAGTATAACTCTCTTAAGTCTCTTCTCTTGGAAGTCCTATCCGGATGGGACAGGAACACTGCTAACAAAAACCAGTACGGGCTTGGAACCTGGAAGCCGCATGGAAACTTGAACCCACATGGAAACTGGAACCCATCTAAAAAAAATTACCCACATTAATTAATCTAAAGAATAATACAAAATACACATATCGCATAGCTTTTGGTACATTTGCACTATATCCACATATTAATTCCCCAGATTAATTCAGGTAAACTTTGCTTTCCATGACTGAATAATAGACATGATCAGTCGTCATAATGCATTTCATCAAAATAAACTCTTCAATGTTTAGAAAATAGAAAGGGTTAAAGATTCTAAATTCGTATTCTGAAACATTTCAACTTCTTTATATTTTCAAGAAATAAAATAATCTTGAATACACAACCTTTCAATACACAACATTTCAATACACAACACTGCTTAACTTGGATAGAAAATAAATGTCATTTCAACTTACAGTTTGACTTGAATATGAATGCCTAAATGCAAGGACTCGTCAGGAAGGCCTCATTTCGGTTCTGGTGATCTTGATGCTCTGGCATGGGCTAACTGCAACCTAAACTGCCATAAATTTGAGCTAAAACTTCAAATTTCTAACATCACCCTAAACCCATGGACCCATAGGTCCTGCCTATATGACTTCCGTGCAGATAGTGAAGCTGAACTGCTAGATAAGGCAACCCACCCAATACAAAAATGCTTCACCAGTAGAGTGCGGTCAAGCCTAACTACAATGCATTCAATCCCACATTCTAATGTACATAACAATAGTATTGAAGGGGAAGGTTGAATCCCTAACAGACTGTATTTTCAACAACCTAAATTACATTATGGCAAAAACTACACTTTGCATTAGAAAAGTTTGTTATAATAAAAATGTTAATCTATACCTGCACAGTTCAACTTTAGTTGATGCAGTTAAAAATGATTAAGTATCCCATTTGGCTCGTCATATTTAAGTCGTTGGCATAGTCGTGCGCAACTTTACGCACAGCTTTATGAAACAGCCCCCTGGAGAAGGAACATACTGTATGTCGGAGGCTGCTTGGTGGCACAGGTCCTGTCTTACAAATAGTGATTTGATCCGGAGTGATAGCAAGTCCTCCTATCAATCGCAAACTTATGGGGTGTTGCAAGAAAGTTGCGATTGATTGCAAGTTGCAACTGATCGGTACTGACCAATCAAAATCATTGTTGCAAGCGCATCTTCTTGAATGGGCAGACCCTGAACCATTCAGAATAGTTGTTCTAATTTGCTTTACAATTTGCAATTGATTGCAATTTTCTTGCAACACCCCATTACTAAATCCTTTCTCCTAGAGTTGCAATATTATTGATATCAAGTTGCGATCGATGCCGAGGTGTTGTGGGCGAGTATTGAGGTGCTATATGGTCTGGTGGATATGTCATCGGACCGTGGACCACAAGGTACGAGGTTCGAATCACTGCCACAGCAATAACATCCTTTTGGCAAAACAAAACAGGCCCATTCATGTAAACGCACAAAGTAGGCCTATGCATTTCCTGAATATCATTTGATTAATGAATGAATGAATGAATGAATGAATGAATTTATTTCATAATACTGCTGAAATCTGCCATGGACATTTCAGTTGAAAGAATACGTAGTTCGAATACTGAATGCAGATATCAATAATCAATAAACATTTCAATGTAATCAAGAGCGAAAATTACATTATAGTCAATTGATAAGCATCATGGGGAGGACCTAAGGAAAAGCACGGCTTCTTAATAACCCTTTTTGGCAACCTTTCTAATACGTTTGAAACCGAAATGTATATGAAGGAAAGATACAACAACATGGTTGTTTGTTAAATCCGTGCATTGTGTAGTGAGAGTGTTTAGCGAGACAGCTATATATATTCTGTACGACTATTGTCTCTATTTTATTCAACACATCATTCTTATGGTTATAAAATACATGCATAAACTTCCAAATTCACAAAATGTTGCATTTCCAAAAGGAAACACTGTACATATGAAATTTGTGATATTATAGTCTATAATCAATCCTCAAGGCTATTTGTTGCCTGTATACAGTGTATAAATGAATATATCGAATTTATTGAACATAATGGGAAAAAATATGTGAAAGTGTTTTGTTCACAAGATAATATCCAAATGGTGATATAATTGATAAATACAACAATATTATAATGTATACAGCTGATTTTACGGTTACATGTCGTTTTTTCGAAGGTTCGTTACTACGACGTTTCGTAATTTCGAAAATGAAACAGGTTTCATAATTTCGAAGGTTCGTAGTTCCGAAAAGTTATTTAGGGCTCTATTGCATGTTCGGAATTACAAAACCTATTTCATTTTCGGAATTACGAACCTTTGGAATTATGAACCTTTTGAGTAATGCATCAAAATGTTCGGAATTACGAACCCAATTTAATTTTGTGAATTATGAACCCCCTGGTATATGGGAAATTTGTGTTTCGGAATTATGAACCTTTGGAAAAAACAAACCTTCGGGAAAACGCGTACCCCGCCCCTCTCTGTCTCTGTCTCTCTTATTCTCTCTCTCTCTCCCTCCACTTCTCTCTCTCTCTCCCCCTCTCTCTCTTTCTCTCCCTCATTCTTTCTCTTCATGATTTGTATATCTATACTAGTGCATATATAATATTTCTATTATACATTTATATATATAAATACATTTTATATTTGCCCGAAAGACATATTTACTTTTCAAATAAGACATTTCTTAGCGTTGTGGTTCGTCAGGTTAAATGAATGGTGACACGACATTTGCTCCTGCGACATTTGCTCCACCGTCCATATCTCGAAAGGTCAAAGGTTAAGGTCAAGGTCATGATTTTGTTTTTTTTTTGTTAAGGACAATGTGAAGATTAAGATTAGGGTTAGGATTGGGGTTATGGTTAGGTTTACGTTTAGGATTAACATGGCAAAGTTAGACCGGAGCAATTGTCACAGGAGCAAATGTCATGGATCATAAATGTGTATAGTGAATAGATCGACGTATGGAATAATTTTTATTTGTATAATTATAATCATGTTCTTTGATCATTATGATTAGTGATATTTTACCTGGTTCAGAACATCTGAGGAACGAAACGTATCAAGGTAATGAGAGATGACAAGAATTATTTGATCTCTGAATTGTCTTGCCAATAAATGCTTAGTTCATTGGACTATCTTAATAATGTTGTTTAGCCAAGTTAGTGTAATGATTCAGTTTGTTATTCATTTTCACATGTGTACCTCATTATGTAAATGAAATTATTTAATTCATTTTCAAATATGATATAGAATATACATACTTTTATGGAAATCTAATTAGTAAGAATTGAATTATACATGTATGATAGTCTATAATAAAGTTAAACCTTTTTTTTGCACATGCCATTTTCAACTCCCTTTATGTGTTTTTGCGTTGATGATTAGACAGGAAATGGGGTCACAATTATTATCCCTTTTTTAAAGCGCCCATCCCCCGCCCCGCAAAAAGAGAGAGATTTTGGATAGGTTCTTAAAACCATTTGATTCACACGAGTATCTTCTTAACTAGGTTTTATCTTCCCTCGTTGTAGTGTATCAACCATAATAGCCTATAATAACATCATTACGGTTCTTTTTCATATCATATAGCAGGGGCGGATCCAGAATTTTGTAAAAGAGGGAGCCGAGAGCCGGAAAAGTACACAATTAAGGGGGCAATTTTTGTATTGTGTACTTAAGCCCCCCCCCCCCCTTCTGGATCTGCCCCTGATATAGGGCTTTTGCGAATGCTTTATAGAAGTTTATTTTCACCATTTTATTTTGCCCCGTTAACTCCGCTAATCATGCTAATACCTCCTCCACATCCCAACATCTCTTTCTCTCCCTCTCTCTCTTTTTCTTCACTCCCCCCCCCCCCCTCTGTTTCTTTTTCTTCATCTCTCTCTCTCTCTCTCTCTCTCTTTCTCTCCCTCAGTTTCTTTTTCTTCACTCCCCCTCTCTCCCTCAGTTTCTTTCTCTTCACTCTATCTCTGTCTCTCTCTCCACTCTCTCTCTCCTCTCTCTTTCTTTCTTTCTTTCTTTCTATCTCTTTCTTTCTCTCTCTCTCCCCTCTCTTTCTTTCTTTCTCTCTCTCTTTTCTCGCTCTCTCTCGTACATCTCTTCCTTATTCTCCTTATACATTTTCTTAGCTATTTACAAAACCAGACTATCGATACTGATTTGTTTTGAACCTTAATTCTCTATCTTCTAATTACAATGCACAAAATGGCGTTTTTATATATATATGTGTTGTGTTTAATATGCGAATGAACGGTAGGTCTATACATGAGTTGAAAAAGATGATAAAGTATAGAGAGAGGAAAGGAAAAGGTGAGTAAGATATAAAAACATTTGCAACTGAGTATATAGGAATCAGTGGTGACCAGCTTCTGCTGGGTGAATCATCTATACGTCAAACTATGCTAAGCATATAGGTAGAAAATAATGTCATATAAACAGCGACCGTGAAATTGGCGGGAAGAGCATGCAAACGAGGATATTAATAACTATATTTATAGCATTATGCCACTTGTCTACTGAAAAACAGGGGTAGGGTTGGGCAGAACCCGTGAACCGGGGTGGCCCAAGCCCCATCATCTCTGTTATATGAATTGCCGGCAGATGATATCAGCGCCATACATCTTCAACACCAAGAAGTAACCTTGGCGCTTCCTTTTCAAAACCGTCGGCAGCAATTGGAATGTATACCTGATACACGACGAAACTAAACGTATACAAGTATCTTAAAGGATAAGGTTTTTAAAAAAGGATTTTGCTTTGAATATCAGCACCGTATACCACTTCGATATCCCTCTTCTATAAACCAATCACTTAGCCCCCTCCCCCGAGTTTTAAAACATCATTTGAAGGAACATACATGCATAAACTTGATTACATTTTTTTCTTCGTCGACAGCAATTAAAATGAAACGGGTGGTTTTTAGCCGACAGTGGTAAAGTTGTATCGACTTTGACAAAGTGTAAAATATGATGTTTCATTCCAGTTCAGATAAATTTCATCTGGATTGAATGATTAAATGTTGCTCTCTTTAATTTGGAATACATTTTCACTTCATAATTACCAGGACAGTATCAACACTAGAAAGGGCTTCTTCACATATAATATTTCAATCATTAATTTACTTTGTCGTAGCAATCTATATTCTCATCGGAGACTATACAGAATGGTAATGAAAATAATAATTGTCCTTTGATATGATAGTTGTCTAAAGAGCTTACCAAACATACTTAACATGCTTAAACATCCTTGATAATACAATATTACAAATATCATTAAAAGTGAAACTTTACAAGTTTTTTTACTAATCGTAGATTATAATTTACATTCTAAGATTTGTGTTGCATACCATCATCAATGCATTAATAGGAGGATAAAATTTATATTTTCCTATTTCACATAAAACAATAACACGATTTCAGAAATAAATTTGACGAAATAAATCCGTTTTATCTTCATTGAGTAATTATTTACAAAGAACACAAACTTGTTATTCATGTCATAATTTTTTCGCTAATGTTGAAAACAGTCATTGGTTTCAAAAAACTAAATTTTACGTTTTACGTTTTACGAGTAGAACATAACGGGAACACAGGGTCGTTTTCTTGTTTAAAGTAAGTGTGGGCGATACCTTCGGAGCGCTCTGGAATTTTCCCGACCGGATTCAGATGCGAATCCTCAGTGTGGTCGTGGTAGGTGTGAATCACCTTGGTTTCCTTCGGTGCTACAGAGATTGTTGGTCAACTCTCCAGAGGGAGCAGAAGCAACAAAAGAAGAAGATGCGTAATCGTATTGAACGTCTTCATCTGGAGACGGAGTCACAGGAACCTTTTCTCCTTCAAAGTAAGTGTGGGCGATACCTTTCGAGAGATTAATTTGTGGTCAACATTCCAGTGGTACCAACAGAGCTCGGTTGAGATGGACTTTCTGTACAATATGCATAATCGTAGTCATAAGGAGATGAAGACACAGGGTCGCTTTCTATTTTGAAGTAAGTGTGGGCGATACCTTCGGAGCGCTCTGGAATTTTCCCGACCGGATTCAGATGCGAATCCTCAGTGTGGTCGTGATAGGTGTGAATCACCTTGGTTTCCTTAGACGGCCAACTTCCTTCGGTGCTACAGAGATTGTTGGTCAACTCTCCAGAGGGAGCAGAAGCAACAAAAGAAGAAGATGCGTAGTCGTATTGAATGTCTTCATCTGGAGACGGAGTCACAGGAACCTTTTCTCCTTCAAAGTAAGTGTGGGCGATACCTTTCGAGAGATTTGTGGTCAACATTCCAGTGGTACCAACAGAGCTCGGTTGAGATGGACTTTCTGTAGAATATGCATAATCGTAGTCATAAGGAGATGAAGACACAGGGTCGCTTTCTTTTTTGAAGTAAGTGTGGGATATACCTTCTGAGTGCCCTGGAATTGTCCCGATCGGAGCCTGAAGCGAATCTTCAGTGTGGTCCTGGTAAGTGTGAAACAATTTGGCATCTTTAGACTTCCAAAATCCTTCGGTGCTGGAGAGATTGTTGGTCAACTTCCCACAGGTAGCAAAGGAAACTGTAGACGAACCGTCGTCGTTTTTAATGTCTTCATATAAAGATGGAGTCCCATCTTGTCCTTCGAAGTAAGTGTGGGCTACACCTTTTGAGAAATTGTCGGTCAAATTTCTAGTTGTGCCAAAAGAATTCGGTTGAGATGGGCTTTCTGCAGAAGAGGCATTGTCGTAGTCATAAGTAGACGGGAATCCATGGTCGCTTTCTTGTTTAAAGTAAGTGTGGGCGATACCTTCGGAGCGCTCTGGAATTTTCCCGATCGGATTCAGATACGAATCCTCAGTGTGGTCGTGATAGGTGTGAATCACCCTAGTATTCTTAGACCGCCCTAAAGCTTCGGTGTTGGAGAAACTGTTGGTCAAGTTTCCAGTTTGTGATGCACTCGCTGCAGAAGATACAGATTCGTATTTGTTTTCTTCATACAGAGATGATGAAACAGAAGTAGGAGGATAGATATCATCAATTATTTCACAATATATATCGTCATGAACCTCCCGCTCCATATCTAAACACTTGTTTGTTTTCTGTTTCTTTTTCTTCTGTGCTCCCAGAAGAATTCCAGAGATTTTCCGGAAGCATTTCACCAACGCCATCACAGCACAAAAGATGCCGACCGTAATGGCAAGGAATATAATCCATGAAACAGGTTGGACCAAAATGGATCTTAATTTTACCAATGTATTGCCCGCTGACTTCAAGATCGTAGGAGAAACTGTCGTTGTCTCATTCAGACTCATCATAAATGTACGATTGAAATACGTCGGACCGGGTGTACTTGTGACGCTCTTGCACAACGTTTTATCAGGATATCGTGTGAGGTCGTTAGCTGAAAGTTCACCGTAAGCACGTTCGAGTGCACCCTCAACCCATGCTTCACACACCACCCTTGTGTCTGAGGAGAAAGCAGATACATCAAGGAAGCTTGTGTTCTGGTACAGAGTTGGAAGCGTCTTAGATCCATTGGTGTACCAACTAAAGTAGACATCTCTGTTATCAATGGCCAGTGAGCATGTTACATATGAGCCTTTGCAGTATGTTTCCAATGAGAGGATGATATGTTGTGTGGTGTTGGTTTGTGGACATGGCGTTTGCAAGGAAGTTGAAGACACCAAGTAAGTGACGTTGTGGACGTCACGGATCGGAATGTCTATCGACGCCTCCGATTCACCTATGTCATTAGCTGCAAAACACCTTACACTAACTTCATGATTTACCGATGAATTTACTCTTGGAACGTTCAAAAGGAGTTTGGCGATACCTACTCCCTGTTCAGTTCTGCAACCAGAAACAATCTCCATGGGCTGACAATCAAACTAAAGTTATGTGGTGGAGGGAAGGCTCGAAGAACAGTGCATGTTACCATCGCTTCGTGTACAAATCCAAGATCAAAGGATGACGACGAAGTCATTACGACATCGGGCTTTGAATTAACCTTGAAAGGTCCGATGGTGCAGGAGAGAGATTCATCAGAGGCACGAGTGTTTGTGACTTGGAAAGAGATATTAACGTTGTGTAGTCTTTCATGAAGGGTCACTTTTACGATTAGATCACCGGCGTGGTCATGGGAGTAAGACAACAACGGCCACCCAATATTTGAGGATGGCTGGACTTGAGTTCCTGGGAAGCTGTCAGGAAGACTTATCTTGAAATTAAGCTGATCCTTGGGGTTGCCTGGTTCTGGAGGGAGTGGACACTCCAGTGGTGAGTTGGTGTCGAAGAAGAAGACAGTCAGCTTGGCTGGGTTTACACGACGAGAGTCCGGACAAGGGTTGGACAGAAGACATTTGTAATATCCCTGATCAGTACGAGAGACACTAAGAATCGTGAGATGACTGACAATCTCCTCACCAACATCTTTGTTAGTAATGTTATAACGTGCTCCATTTAGAAGATCGTTCCCTCGGCGCCAGGCGATTCCTTCATGATTGTTTCCTGATCCAGATTGTCGAAATGAGCATTGGAATGTCACCGATTCTCCTTCTTTTGCCCTTTGCCGATTTGGTCCTCTTACATAGTCCAGACAGCCGTGGCATCCTACCAAAAACAGTAGGGCTATAAGACCAGAGAACGACATCGTAAAGTGTGGAAGAGTCAACTGGTTTTTTTTTCAGACGTGAGGAAACTTTGACACTCTCTCTGCACTGATCGCGGAAATTATGCTTCTTTTCAAATAAAATGAGTATAGTACGTACACTCACTTCTCTCGACGGTGGCGTAGCCTGTGTAGTGAGTAATCATAGGGGCAATTGCACCACAGGAGGGCGCCGGTCTCAACTTGATGGAGATCAAACACTATAACCATCGAGTAATCATCTTATTTTCACGTTGCCTTCTCGTCACCCGTTCTTTTTATCCCCACTCGCTGTATCTGTCTCTCCCCCTCTCTCTCTATTTCTTTTTTCCCTATCCGATTGCCGGGACACATGCCCTCCCACCTGCACCCAGTAGCGACGGCATTGTTTAGAAAGTACATGAAATGCACCTGCCACTCATCACTTAGGTTTGTGACATAGGAATCAGTTTCAGTTGGGTGTGGTTTAGCCCAACAACAAAGAATGAACATCACACTATGAACACGATGACAAAGAGAGCGGACAAAATATACAGCTCTTCATTGTACCCTCCACAATTGCTCTCGTAGACAAAAGAACATCCCTTCATTGATATTATGTAAAATAAGTAGAACAGGTGAATATGCATGTGACACCTGTTCTACATACTTTTACATAATACCAATCAAGGAATGTTCTTTTATCTACCAGAGCAATTGTTGAAGGTACAATGAGGAGCTGTATATTTTGTCCGCTTCTTTGTTCGCCATGTTCATAGTGTCAGCGGCTGCAAAACTGGGGGGGGGGGGCAGGGGACCAATGCCCTCCCACTTTCAAAAACCAAGAAATGTGCCCCATCTTCGAAAAATTCCAAGTAAAGAAATGCCTAATAAATTCACTCGATAGAATAAGTGTCCCTCCCATGTGTGGAGATTTCTTGTCACGGAAGGGGGGGGGGGGGGGGGGGGGGGGGGACTAGCCTATGCCGTTGGCTGCTGTACAAAATTCAAAATTTCCGCGGGGTTGCGTCCCCCCCCCCCCCCATCACCGCCCATGGCCCCTCCAATGGTAAAACTGCCTCTTCTTTTTCTAATTTTCCACGAATTCAGTCATGACAACCCAGATGTCTTTTTTTTTTTAAATGATATCTTTTTAATTTCATCACTGCAGTTTTCCCCAAGTACAACCGAGCCAAATATGGCTTTTCTAGAAGACGTTGACCCCCCCCCCCCCCCCCGCGACAAAATGTCCCTTCATGTGGACAAATACCCCTCTCCGGCCTCCCGCTATAGAATAAGAGCCCTTCCCGAAGAAATGATGTGCCCTTAGATTATACCCAGTCGGGTTAGCTGCCCCTCCATGTTGACGGTGAAAAAAAAAATCGGTCGGAGCAACAACAAAAAAGAAGAAAAAGAAAGAAAAGAAATCAACTAAGACTCGTATTAAATTTAATAAAAATGATTGAAACCGCCAATTACCGCCAAGTTCTAAAACAAAAGTACGTATAATACCATTCGAGACGTTTTTACCCTAAGCAATAAAGTTTCAGTTGCTAGCTCTTTGTTGCTCAAAATGCATGTCCTTTTAATATCAATAGACGTATAGGCTATAGGGTACATATGATAGAAGTACAGGTCACGGGAATTCTTATCATCTATTCTTTGTCACTATTTGCTTTCGTTTGCAGCACTTATCCACTCAATACTTTACTTACAGAAATGGCATTGTCACTCTCCTTGGATTCATGTCAAGTTTACAACAACAGGGGAGGAAGAAAGGTTTTTTTTTTCTTCAAAGTTGGAGGGGGTGGTACTAACATTTTTTAATAGAGGGCACCTCCAGAAGATGGATGACAAAATATACGGAATAAACTTTCAGAGGCATTGCTCTCCCTGTTGAGTCATAACATTTGGAATCATCTTTATGACATTTTGTATTCATGTATATACTTGGTCTCCATAGCTAACAAGCAAGAAAAATTAATATGGTGCTTATAATTATAATAATAATATAGTCGAAATAATGTAGCAAAAATTAGTTTCATAGCGGAAGATTGAGGATGGAGATGGTTTGAATCAGAGCGCATTGATAGAGAGAGTTGTGACACGCGCATAATAAGCATGCGATTTATGCAGTTTTGTTAATTATATCATTGCATCTGAGATTTTAGTGTTTATGTATCATATCGTGTATTTATTACATGTATGTGTATTTAATGTTTTATACGATGTATATACCATTATCTCACTATTTATTACCCTATTTTTATCCTCTGTCCTTTGCTGTTGCAATTAATATCAGAGTACCATGTACTCTTGTACATGGTTCTACATTAAAAGTAGTGTGTATTATATTAAATTCCTTTGAAAAATGTAATGTTTAATAGTGTTAATGAAAATGAAGATTTAGTCTTTGCATCTGAAATTGAATCAATGTACATAACCCCAAAAGATTTTTTAGACTCTTATGCATCAGTCAAAAATCCATTTTCAACATTGCATATAAACTGTAGAAGTTTCCCAAAACATTATGAACATATTTCCAGTTTACTGTCATCATCAAATTATTTATTTGATGTTGTTGCTTTAAGTGAAACGTGGTTAGATAGTAATGTGAGAAATGAAATAATTATTGATGGATATAAGACAGAAAGTAAGATGAGGAATGAAAAACGAGGAGGAGGAGTAGCACTTGCTATAAAAAAGAACATAACATATATTGTGCGTGATGACTTATCAGTATTTAATAATCATTGTGAAAGTTTATTCATTGAAATTCTGAATTTAAAGAAGAATATTATTGTAGGTGTATTTTATAGACCACCTGAGCAATCAAAATCAGATTTTATTAGTACAATGAGAAATATTTTGTCTTCTATTTCAAGAGAAAATAATGAATGTGTTATTCTGGGTGATTTTAATTTTGATTTATTGAAAATGAATGTTCAATATGTATGTAATGAATTCTTGGAATTGCTATTCTCATTCTTTTATTGCCCGTTAATCAATAAAGCAACAAGAATAACAGACACTACAGCTACCTTAATTGATAATATTTTTACCAATTCTATTTCATATTCTACATCTGGCATAATGACATGTGATATTGCAGATCATTTACCAATTTATGCTATCTTTGATTTTGTGGGTTTTAGTAATGATGAGACTGTAATTTATAAACATGATATTAATGATGTAAATATTGCCTTGTTCTATTCTTCATTGGAAAGTGTCAATTTTGAACATGTATTATCTCAATGTCATACTGATCCTGATATTATGTATAAAAGATTCATAAATGTATTCTTAGAAAGGTACAATACATGTTTTCCCATTAAAAAATGTAAAATTAAATTGTGCAATAAACCGTGGTATACTAAAGGATTGAAAAAATTACGTTCAAGAAAAGATAAATTGCATAAAAAGTATCTTATGAATCGTTCTGAACATAACAAGGATGAGTATTTAAAATGTAGAAATAAATATAATAAGGAAGTAAAGCATGCCAAAAAGCAATATTACAATTCCAAATTTTTAGCGTATAAAGGTAATATGAATAAGACTTGGAAAATTATTAAGGAAGCTTTACATATGAAAAAGGAAAATGATGTGTCAATTGCATTCAATAATAATGGTATAATGATGACTGATTCTATGGAAATTGCTGAAGGTTTTAATAATTATTTTAAAGACATTGGCCACACTATTGCAAATGATAATTCTATCAATAGTAATGATAATGTAAATTTTTCTTCATATCTTACAGGTAATTTTGTAAATACTGCCTATTTTCATCCAATTAGTGAAAAGGAGATTATTGAATATGTCTTGTCTTTCAAGAATGGCAAAGCACCTGGTTTTGATGATGTAAATATTAATGTAGTAAAAAAGATTGTTCATCTAATATCTAAACCATTATGCATTATATTTAATACTTGTTTGCAACAAGGAATTGTTCCTATTGAGTTTAAATTGGCCAAAATTATCCCTATACATAAGAAGGGTTCTAAAGATAGTTTCTCTAATTACAGACCTATATCACTATTGCCAGTCTTTTCTAAAGTTTTTGAAAAATGTATATACAAACGCCTTATTAATTTCCTGCATAAAAATGATGTATTATGCCACAATCAATATGGTTTCCGAGCCATGCATGCAACTTCTCATACCCTATTGCAGTTTTTAATTCATGTCTCCAAAGCTATTGATAACAATGAAATTATTGTTGGTCTTTTTCTGGATTTTCAAAAAGCATTTGATTCATTAAATCATGAAATATTATTTGCTAAATTGTATTATTATGGAATACGGGGTATTGTTCTTGATTTATTTAGGAGTTATTTATTTAATAGGAGACAGTATACTGTGTTTAATTATCAAAATTCTTGTCAACAGACAGTCACTTGTGGGGTACCGCAAGGGTCAATCTTAGGCCCTCTTTTATTTTTAATATACATTAATGATTTATCTTTGGTTTCCCCCAAGTTACATTACTTGTTATTTGCTGACGACACAAACATTTTTTATAAACATAGGGATGTGGATTGTTTGACCCGAGAATTTAATTTTGAATTGAAGAAAGTGAGTACATGGATAAGGGCAAATAAATTGAAACTGAACTATGAAAAAACAAATATTATGGTATTCAATGCAAGAAATGTGGATGTTAGGAATAAAGTAAATATTTATATTGATGATCATCATATATTGCATGTTGATTCTACAAAATTTTTGGGCTTGTGTATTGATAAAGATCTGAAATGGACTGGCCACATTAGAAACACGTTAAATAAGATATCAAAAATAATTGGCATAATGAGTCAACTTAGAGGTGAAATACCTCAGAATATTCTGTTATTGTTATACAATTCATTAATTCTCCCACATTTGTCCTACTGTACTATTGTTTGGGGTAGTTGTAGCAAATACTTAATGAATCGTATTTTATTGTTACAAAAGAGAGTTGTTAGAATAATTTGCAATAGACCCTTCTTATCTCATAGTAGACCACTCTTTATCTCCTTAAAGGTTTTACCAA
Source organism: Heliocidaris erythrogramma (assembly GCA_025617745.1). NCBI lineage: Eukaryota > Metazoa > Echinodermata > Echinoidea > Camarodonta > Echinometridae > Heliocidaris > Heliocidaris erythrogramma. The sequence goes on from CM046858.1 coordinate 5,647,514, forward strand.
TTAATCTTTTACATGACTTTCAGCTTGGTGTCTTTATGTATTCTTATTATAATAACCTGTTACCTAAGTCTTTTGATAATATATTTCAGTGCAATAGTGATGTACATGGCTTCTAATACACGTGCTGTTTATGGACGAACCACTTTTGTTAACTCTTTATTTTTATGCAAAGGCCCTTTAATGTGGAACAAATTACCAAGGGAAATAAAAGACTGCAACACACTGATGAGCTTTAAAAGAAACTTAAAATCACACCTGGTTAAATTGGTATAAATTGCAATAGCCCCCCCCCCCTTTCTTTTTTATTTTTGGACATTTTCTTTGATCTTGTGTAATTATTCATTGGGTCATCTACGATAAGTTTTTTTTTAAACTTTTTTGATGACCCTTCCACTTTCTTGCTTTTTTTACCTTGTCTTGTTTGTTAATGATTCTATGAATTGTTTTATATACTTTGTTAATTTCATTGTATATATTGTTATTTGCACTTTTTGTGTAAATTCGATGTACCATGTATGTATTTTTATGAAAGTGAAAATAAACTCAATTCAATTCAATTCAATTCAATTCAATGCGCGGTCTTTGTTTAAAACATGGCGGATCGTGGAGCTTCAATAGTTCCCTTTCACGTACATTCTCTATACGATGAGAGGGGACTTTTTGAAGCTCAATGAAGTGACGGACCAATCAGAAGCGATCCCCAGTGTGAGGACTCTCTGATTGGTTAGCTCTGGTTTGCATTATATCTACGTCATTTCCCCCCTTCTTCCACTCCCCTTCTCTCGTTTACTCTATTTCTTAATATTTTTGATCATTCGTTTGGGAAGGGGGGGGGGGGTGTACCTTGGATCTACGCAATTGCATGCATTCATATTACAAGTTTGGAAAATGTTGATTTCATGTTTGAAGTATCAATATCATCATGGAATAAAAGCACTGCCCCTTCATAGGCAGATCCAGAGGGGGGGTCGCGGGGGTCCGGACCCCCCCCCCCCCTTTTTAGCGCCGTTTTTTTTTTTTTTTTTTTACTTGGCGCCGTCTTTCTCGGCGACCCCCCCCCCCCCCCCCCCACTCCCCCCCACTGAGCGACTTTTCGAGAAGCTGGCGAGACCAAAAAAATACGGGTCTAAGTTTTGACAAACTTTCATTTTTGTGTCCCCCTCTTTTACTCAATCCTGCATCCGCCCCTGCCCTTGTCTGCGTTTCACTGAACACCCTTTAAGCCCCGCTCACACCCCGGAGCTCACACGAGGCGTCATTGACTTGTATGGTCTTTTCCGCGTCATGAAATAGTGATGGCACTTAAAACGTGATTGCAAAATGAACTGGGCCCTCTTGCATAAAAAGTTGCGATTAAACGCAACTCAAAAAAATAACGCAAGTATACGCGATCCTGATTGGTTGAAAATCAAGTTGCGATAATTTTTTGAGTTGCGTTTAATCCCAACTTTTTATGCAAGAGCGCCCAGTGCAAACAATATGGGTTGATTGCCTTCACAGACTCGATTAGCGCAGTTACTGACGCAATCGAAATGACTCCTCGTGTGAGACGGTCTTTATTCACTAATACCAGTCTGTAAATATCACTGCAACAAAAACAAGTCATGATTACCAATATAATTGAAGTATTTATTAAAGATATCCATGGTAGTTAAATACTTTATACTCTTACAAAACACGAATAGTACATGTAGTTCAGTAATTGAAAAATCTACATACATGTAAGTCATTTTTGAATAAAGCACAATTATTGCAAAGAAAAAAAAACTAAGAAATTACACTGTCATAAATCAACGTGTACGAAGTAATTGTAAATATTGAAGTAAATAGTGAGACTATTTCCTTGTACGATTGCAACCACGGTAATTAGGAATTTATACAAAAATATCAAAAATATCTGTCAATATAGCACAACCAGAACAAAATCAAAACCAAACACACTCAACATCTGGCTCATATGATGCGATTACACATTTATATCAAAACTATTCATTTCGCCATAAGAAGGAAGACATTAATTCACAACTGCAGAGCTTCTTAGAAATTGAGAGTACATTTTTATCTTTTTATTTGTGTAAGATATTCATTTAAGATGATGTATCCCTCTTCTAATGACACCTCAAATGTAAAGTATGCATCACACATTCAACAATGTAATTTCATTTTTCATTCAACACAGCAGAAAGTAAAATTAATTGTCAGTCATCTTTATAAATGAAATGCACTTGCCACTCATCACTTAGGTTTGTGACAGGAATCAGTTTCGGTTGGGTGGGGTTTAGCACAACAACAAAGAATGAACATTCAACAATGTAATTCCATTTTTTATTTCAATTTCAACACAGTAAAAAAAACATATTTTAGCCAATGGCTGTTCTTCAATATATCCTATTTTGCTAATGTTGACATCATTTATAAAGAAAAATAAATTTATTTTTCATCATTGGCACTTTACCCTTCTTTTTGCATGACTTTGAATTTATCTTGTCAATCACTCCTTCAAGCTTTTCTGTATATGGTTGAACCTATCCTCTAAAACTAAGTGCAATGAATACCATTGTACGAGGTATCACAGCAGGCCCCGGGGAGCCAGGGGTGCTGGGGATGCTGCAGCACCCCCTGTAAGGCTGAAGATACTACGGGGTGCTGCAGCACCCCCAGATTTCTATAGGGGCAATTGCCCAAGGCGGTAGTTAAAGCAGGGGCGCAAACGAGGAAAATAGAGAACAAAGGGTATATTATATATACACGTATATATAACTAATATAAAAACAAGATAATTATGGAACGAAAAGAAAAAATAAATAAACGCTGAGTGAGCTATTTACATCAGTATAAATCAGTCAAGTGTTTCTTCACAAGATATTTGAACCTACTTAAGTTAGGGGTAATTTTTAAATTCTGTTCTAATGAGTTCCGATATTTAGGACCATTGAAATATATGGTTTTACTGGCAAATTGGTAGCAATTAAATATTCATTCATATAAAAGCAGACTGAGGTGGTCTGTATATAACACCGATGAGCAGTTTCTGACCTTTCTGAGTTACAACTTCAACAAATAAAGACTCAATTACATCAGTCATACATTCTAAGTCGTCTATGAGCACATAATCAAGTGAACATGATATATATAGCGTCACGCCACCCTCTGGTTTGTAAGATCTGTTATTAGTCACGATATACTGTATTCAGGTAGCATAACTAAATAATTAGCGGTCTCTGAAAACCAGGTTTCTGAGAGAGCAATAACCGGAGACACTGACAATTCAGTGTTTCCTAAAAATGAGCGTAATTTCTCAAAATTGTTATTTACACTTCCAATATTAAGGTGCAAAACAAATAAGTTGTCGTTCTAAAGTGTTTTAGCGTAATCTTTGAATAAACTTTCGGTATAGTATGCAGATGAAGGAAGAACTGCTTCGTCATGAGAATCAAATTCAAGTTAAAGCTCATCAAAATTGATAGCAAGAGCATTGGTGGCAAAATGATCATACCTCGTATTACTGTCATGTCTATGCGAGATAACATCATTCCGACTCCCCTGTACTACTGTTATAAATTCATCTTCGTCTAAATTGTTAAAGGGGAAATGTTCGTTGTCAATCATTGACATTTAAACTACTTGTAACAGAATAAATGCTAAAAATATTGAATGATACAAAGGATAAAATAAAGGTCAGAAACTGCTTCTCGGTAAAAACGTATCGCGGAATTGTATTTAACATGACTGAAAGAATTAATGCTAGAATATGTAAAATTCTTAAGAGATTTTATAATCCATATGCCAAAATGCGTATAGTTTAGAATAATACATAAGATAACATAAAATAAGAACAGAACAGAAATGAATACAGTAGCTTGAAAGTTTATAGCTCCGACGAAAAGTAGTGAAAGTAGAGGGTTTTCAAGAAGAAACCATAATGTTTATGTAGTAAAGTTGTAGCCCTACATCAAATTTGATTGATAGCCGGAAGTTAATCATTGTAATAAAGATACTAAAACACTTAATATGAGTTTAGTGATTATTTAATCTTTACAAAGTCCTCCTTGCAACTCACGATCATGGGCTGGCTCTTTTCGTCTTTCCTCACGAAGATCCGACCTTTCTTAATGTCACACTCCAATATTAGCTATATAAACAGCAGTTTTAAAGGTTCAAAATTGAATAAAAAATGTTATTCTAATTGATTTTTTTCCTATTATTGAACTCACCCATAAGACAGTGTATGAGATTTTCAAAGGTTCACAATTTGAAAGAAATTGTAACTTTATGTTGCAATGCTAAATTCCTCGACTATATTTCTCCTGAATTTTCGATAATTGCACCCCATAAGGAAGAAGTGAATAGAGACCGTTTATCAATTTCCAAAACTCAAAACTGTACCGGTCGATACAGTGATCGCTTTCGGGCTTTTTTTCTGTAAGTAAAATGCTAAAGAAATCACTTTTGTTAGGCTTTAAAATGAAAACAAAAAAAATTCACATTTTCATTTGCATTCGCTCGCCTCGCGTACTCGCACAAACGATTAGGAGTTTAGGACAACACACTTTGTCAAGTTATGAACGGATTTCCTTTCCTTATTTCCATATACGTGTAACTACAGTAATGCAAATTGTGTGTATTGCAGGGTTTAACTCAAATTAGTGATTTTCTATGGAAAATATCCTGGCGATTTAAAGTTGATTTCAATCGTGCTAATCCTGGTGCACTGGTTTGCAGAATGACCTACAATAAAATAATGTTTTAAAATAATCTTTGCAGACAACGTTGATTTCAGGGTCTGCACCCCCTCCTTGCCGAAATGTTGGCTTTGGCAAGGACTTAGCGAAGCAATGTGTACTAACTAGTGGTGCATCTATGGGGGACAGTGGCGCAAGTACCCTGGGCGACACTGAAGGGGTTAAAAACGCAAGAGAGAGAGAGAGAGAAAGAGAAAGAGAAAAAGGATTCTGGATTCTGGATTGTGCGCCCCCAATCCCCAGGGTAAATGCATTATAAATACCTTTTTGGAGGGTTTGAAATGCATTTTTTTCTGAAGCTCGGTCGCTTCACTTCCTCGCATAATTTTGCTCCCCAGTATATAATATAGTGTTTTATAAGGGCTCAAGATTGATGAATCATTCTGGCTGCTTTGCTTGCCATCATGCAAGTTTCATTATCCTCTTGTTAAATATTGCGCCCAAATATAGGATTAAGACGGTGAATAAAATTTGCTTGTCTTCCTAAATTTCTCGAATATAATTTTCTTAATGTTTTCCGTTAATGTTGCACCCCATTTCAGAAGGAAGTGAATATAGAAAATAGTTTATCAATGTTCAAAATTTGAATCTCCAACCCTCGATTGCAGTGCTCAATTGCAAATTTTCCTGGGTAAATATAAATTGCATAAGATTTTTTTTTTTTTTTTTTTTTTTGGGGGGGGGGGGGGGGGGGGGGGGGTTGTTTTGGTGGTTAAAATGCAAAAAAGTCTATCGCTGTATATGATGGCCTATATCACTGAGTGCTGACAGCAGAAAGATGAGAATACATTAGCAAGGAGTGAAAGAGTTTAGTGCTCTTGCTGTGCCTAAGAGGGCGCTAAGAGGTTTTAAACATAAAAAGACATTGAGGAGGTTGGCAGAAAAACAACAGGAAATATCAAAAATTATGATTGGGGATTGACTTTTTAAAGGTCCATTGACCTCTGTTTAATAATCACACTACCACTACTTCTTTTTATCAATTTTCTAGTTTGCATTTATTTGTTTTTTCTTTTGTTTGTATTTTATTCAAATTATGTAAATTAAATGAATTTGAACTATATTGAACTGCATATATCAAATTAAAATATGACAATATAGATAATTTTCATGCTTCATGAACAAAAAGATATTTCGGATAATTCTTAAAACCGTTGAATTCAAGCGACTATCTTAGTTCGTAGATATGTTTAGAGTGTCTGCGTGAAATGTCCAGTGCTAGAGCTAATGAAGTATATTTTAAAGAACTATACATTTTCCACTTTAAAGGAATATACGAGAATTCGTATTTGATGTCTTTCCATTATAGTGCATCAATCATTATATAGCCTAATAATATCATACGTGCTCTGTTTTACCACATTATGGCAATCATGAGAACGCTTTAGAAGTTTAGTTTTATCTTCTTTGTTTTGTTGGTCCAATTCTTTCTCTCTCTCTCTCTCTCTGCATCTTTATCTCTCTCTCTTTGTGTTATCACTTTCTCTCTTCCTTCCGTTTCTTCTCAAATTCTCTCTCTCTCTCTCTCTCTCTCTCTTTTTTTTCTCTCTCCCTTGCTCTATTTGCCCCTCGCTTTATCTCTCATTCTCTCTCCCTCTCCCTTCTCTTCCCTTGTCTCAGATTCTCTCTCTCTTCCTCCTCGTTCATTTCTCTATTCACTCTCTCTGTCGCTCTCTCTCTCTCTCCCTCTCCCGCTCTTTATATTCATTTTTTCTATCCTTTCCATTATTTTCATCTTTCTCCTATGTTCTCCATCTCCCTGGCCCCCTTCCTCTCTCTCTCACTTCCTTTCTCTCTCACACTCTCTCTCTCTTGTACGTCTTTTCCTTATTCTCATTACTATCGATTGATTTTGTATCTGTTTTCTTACACGTACAATGCAAAAATAAAAATGGCCTTTTGTGTATAGCATTTCTATTTTATTTATTTGTCGTATATAGCAACTACATTCTCGTCAGAGACTATACAGAATGTACATGAAATTATCCTTGATAGATAGTTGCTTCAAGAGTTTACCCATCCTACTTTAAAATACCCTTGATAAAACAATCAAGAATATTACTAAAAGTGAATCTTCATAAGTTTCAGTTTCAGTTTAGTTTTTATTTCCACACAATCAATTAAAATATAAATCATAATTACATTTTGGAATACATTCTGGAATAATAGAAATCGATTACATAATTCAAGAATAGATGTGTCACAATAACGAAACAATAAATAAAGAGAGTACATGTAATTCAAAGATTTACGTTCATGTATATACAGTGGAGGGGCCTAAAATAAAACTAGGCTTGTTGTGGATAGGCCCCAATTAATAAATAATATACAGACATGTAGAAGAAAATAATAATAGAAGGGAGAAAAGAGGAATTAAAGAAAGAAAGGGAAAGGAAGCTATAGGAAGGGAGGAAAATGAAAACATTACAGAATGAAGACAAAGATTGTCACACGAATGGGTACTTTACAAGACAAGAAAGGATAAACGACTAATGTAACGAGATCTGCATATGTTATTTTGATGTGAAGAATTTTTATTACTACGTGGCAGCATATAACATGGTATAAATGAAGCAAGATCATAGAGATACATACTATAGTATGTATCTCTATGACCAAGATATATAGAACTTTAGAAGCCATGGCTCACGATTACGTCATGGCCCATGACGTAATCGTGAGTGTCCGGAGTGTACGCATGCACGTTAAATAAAGGATATCATAAATGTATCGAATGCATTATCGGATAAATACAAGAGTATTACCAAGGAGTACAGTATTACAAATAACAATATGGTCTCAAAAGAAACATCTTTAACTTTCTTTTAAAATACAAATATACTTACAGATCTTTTACTAATTGCAGAGTAGAATTTACATTCTAACATTTGTGTTGCAGACCATGATCAATGCCTAAATATGAGGATAACATTTCAATAATGATCTATTTTCGTATTTCACATAAAGCAATAGTTTACGATTTCAGAAATAATGACAATTTTCAAAATTGATATAATGTTATACTTTGTATCAAAGGGTCTAAAATATGGGGGGAATCTAAGCAAAAGTTTAACTTCTGAATTAGATTATTCACATTTGTGTTGGAAACAGTTATCAATGCTGTCTTCTAAATCATATTTAAAACCATACAGTGTTTTTAATGCAGTCTGGAATCCAACCTGTATTGTGTATTATTGTCTTTTATTTGTATATACTGCAAAGTATTCACATTATTAAGAACATAAAACAAATCAACATGAAGTTTCAGGTGTCGTAACAAACTCTAAGTAGATAGTCACATCGGTTCGTTGATGGAGAAATAATTTACAGGGGTGCCAACAGAGTTTGACCGATAAAGACTCTCTTCATGCAGATGCACATTCGTAATTGTTTTCTTCACACGGTAACGGTGATACAAATGTCGGAGGAGAGTTGTCATCAACTATATCATGATATATTTCGTCATAAACATTAATCTCCATATCCTGAGACTTGTGTATTCCATGTTTCTTTTTCTTCTGTGTTTCCCAAAGAATTTCACAGACTTTCGGGCAGTATTTCACCAACACCACCACAACACATAAGATGCCGACTGGAATGGAAATGATTATAATCCATACATGAGCTCGCACCAAATTGGATCTTAATGTTGGCAGTGTATTGCCCTCAGACTTCAAGATCGTAGGAGAAACGGTTGACGTCTCATTCATACCCATTCTAAATGAACGATTGAAATATGTCGGAGTGGGTGAACATGTGACGCTCTTGCACAACGTTGTATCAAGATCTCGTGTGAGGTTGTCAGATGACAGTTCACCGTAAGCACGTTCGAGTGCACCCTCAACCCATGCTTCACACGCTACCTGGGTGCCTGAGGGGAAAGCAGATACATCAAGGAAGCTTGCGTTCTGGTACTGACTTAGAAGCGCCCTAGATCCATTGACGTACCAATTAGAGTAAATACCTCTGCCGTCATTGGCCAGTGAGCATGTTATATATGAGCATGTGCAGTATGTTACCAAGGAGAGGATGACATGTTGTGTGGTGTTGGTTTGTCGACGTGGTGTTTTCAAGGAAGCCGATGACACCAAGTGAGTGACGTTGCGGACCTCACGGATTGGAATGTCTATCGACGCCTCCGATTCACCTATGTCATTAGCTGCAAAACACCTTACACTGACTTCATGATTTACCGATGAATTTACTGTTTGAACGTTCAAGGAGAGTTTGGCGATACCTACTCCCTGTTCAGTTCTACAACCAGAAACAATCTCCATGGGCTGACAATCCAAACTAAAATTATATGGTGGAGGGAAGGCTCGAAGAACAGTGCATGTTACCATCGCTTCGTGTACAAATCCAAGATCAAAGGATGACGACGAAGTCATTACGACATCGGGCTTTGAATTAACCTTGAAAGGTCCGATGGTGCAGGAGAGAGATTCATCAGAGGCACGAGTGTTTGTGACTTGGAAAGAGATATTAACGTTGTGTAGTCTTTCATGAAGGGTCACTTTTACGATTAGATCACCGGCGTGGTCATGGGAGTAAGACAACAACGGCCACCCAATATTTGAGGATGGCTGGACTTGAGTTCCTGGGAAGCTGTCAGGAAGACTTATCTTGAAATTAAGCTGATCCTTGGGGTTGCCTGGTTCTGGAGGGAGTGGACACTCCAGTGGTGAGTTGGTGTCGAAGAAGAAGACAGTCAGCTTGGCTGGGTTTACACGACGAGAGTCCGGACAAGGGTTGGATAGAAGACATTTGTAATATCCCTGATCAGTACGAGAGACACTAAGAATCGTGAGATGACTGACAATCTCCTCACCAACATCTTTGTTAGTAATGTTATAACGTGCTTCATTTAGGAGATCGTTCCCTCGGTGCCAGGCGATTCCTTCGTGATTGTTTCCTGATCCAGATTGTCGAAATGAGCATTGGAATGTCACCGATTCTCCTTCTTTTGCCCTTTGCCGATTTGGTCCTCTTACATAGTCCAGACAGCCGTGGCATCCTACCAAAAACAGTAGGGCTATAAGACCAGAGAACGACATCGTAATGTGTGGAAAGTCAACTGTTTTTTCAGAAGTGAGGAAAAGTTTACAATTTCGCTGCTTTGATCGCGGAAATTATGCTTCTTAAAAAAAAAGAAGGAAGATTTTAATACACCCACTTCCGTCCACACTGGCGTAATGATGTTTATGTACTCACAGACAGGCCACCGCGGTCTTATGAAGTAGGTGGAATGACAGAGAACACGACATTTTAGTTATCAGTTTCTTTTAATGTAATTGCTTCCCCATTTTCTATTTCTTTGTCCCTTCTTTCCCTCTCCCACTCTCTCTCTCTCTTTCACCATTCAATTTGGGACAAGTGGTCTCCCACTTTCCCCTTGTAGCCACGCAAATGTCCCTCGATATAGTTTAAATGATCATTATTTTTCATATCAATTGAAGCGCTTGCCACTCATCACTATAAGGTTTTTGACAGGAATCAGTTTCGATTGGGTGGGATTTAACCTAGAAACAAAGAACAAACATCAGCGGTTGCGAAATCGGTGGGGTGGGTGGGCAGGGGCTGATGCCCTCCTAATTTTTCTAAAATCAAGAAAAGTGCCCCTCCGACAAATAGTGCCCCTTCCAAGTGAAAAAAAAATGCCCCTTCCGTTGAGGGAATAAGTGGCCCTCCTGAAGTAATATTGCCCCTTCCTTAATTGAGGCCTATGAAATTTCATCCTTAGATTATATCAATTCGTTAAAAAAAAAGGTCAGATTCCCTTTCTTTGATAGATAACTAAGCTTACACCTGTTTATGTGTGCTTTGTTTCATCACTGCAAGTTTCTCCAAGTATGATCAAGCCAAATGTTTGTTAGTTTGCCCTCCTGCGACAAATAGTGCCCCTTCCAAATAAACAATGAAACGCCCACCCCGCGATAGGGTAAATTAAGTCCCCTCCCCTCCCCATAGTCCATGAGGTAAAATTCCTTATCTGATGTGCAATTAGTTTACACCTATATTCATGACAAAACGCTCGCGAATAACTAGTTAGTTTATTACCAACCATTTGAGTCCATGAATATGTCAGTAGGCCTACATCTATAATTATATAGGCCTACTAAAAAACGGACAGTCACGAACAGAGGATTGTGCCTGATTTAAAAAGGTAATCAAAATGTCAATTCGTGATGGTATATCAATTTTTTCAACCAAGTTTTGAATGTGGCCATTTTCCCAAAAATGCTCTTTTGGCATGCCATCAACTAGCATATCCTTATGCACAACAATGAATATTCGCTCGCTCGCTTTGCTTGCTTGAGTTTAATACCGTATTACTCACAGATCTATACCAATAATGACCCTTGCAGCTGAAGAAAATCAGAGCTGAAACCTGATTGAAGTTAACTAATTTCTTTACTATTCTCATCATTCAAATAAGGGGCATGAGTTTCGCGAGGCATGAGCTGGATTTTTGTCACCGTTATATTTGGGTTAGCTTGCATGTATCGACATTGAAAAAAACAACACTTAAAAAGATAAACAGAACAAAATAATAATTAAGACCCCACTTAAATGAATTACAAAAAGGATTGAAACAAACTATTTTAAACATGCTAAAACAAAGAATATATGATATTATTCGAGAGGGTTTTACTCGAAGTAACGAAGTTTCAGTTCCTAGCTTTTTGTTGCTGAAAAGGAACGTCCTTTGAACAGTCTTAAGAGTAACAGATCTACGTCACGAGATGCAGCTTAAAGTGTTTTTATTTATTCCCATCAGGTCTTTGTCACTCTTTGCTTTCATGCGCAATACTTATCCACTTAACATTTTATTCACAGACATATCATCGCAACCATGGCAACTGTCATTGGATCCATGTCAAGCCTACACCACCAGGGGAGCGTTTCTATCAAGTGTTTTGTCAGTGATTTTTACCGACAACTGTTATAAGCTACTGAAATCCTTGCATCTGATTGGCTGAGAGCAAATTTGTCGGTAAAAATCACTCCCCAACTAGGCACTGAGAGAATCTTATTGAATCTCGATTTTCATTGGTAATATGTTAACAAATAATGATAATAATTTCAGCATTACTATAAATATCGATTATTAATAACACTTTTTCTCAGTAGGCTGCCCTCTTTTTCGATGAAAGTGCTGTACAGTATATCGTTCCCCAAGTTTTTTAATTGTTTACAATGTCGCTCTTAACAGTGCGAACATTGTATCGTATGCCACGTTATTAATGCCACCTTTCCCGCCCATCCTCCACCACCACATCACCAATCCTGGACAAGGCTTCTCCTCCTGTAATGTATAGGAGCCAATCAGAAACTATATAAACTTTCTTTCACTTTATTTAATTTAGGGTCCCGGAATTGCATGGAAAAATATCTAATTTCATGCTTTTATGTTAATATGAAACCCAGAATACATGACCAGTACTGCTTTGATTTTCTTACAGAAACCTTGAAGACAAAACGAGGAAGCAGGAAGAGATGTTACTGATGAAAAGTTCAACTTAAAGACACCATTAGAATAATCTTGAAAATTACTGCTTGGGTATTTGATTCCAGTTCATCGTGACTTGGCCGTGAACCAGAATAGCCTGGTGGTTAAGTCGCTGCCCGACAAGTAGTAGATGACAGGTTCGAATCCCGCTGGTTCCAATTTTTTTCTAGCTTGTGTTTTTCATTACAGATCGAGCATACGATCTTTAACACTGGGAGTAAAATGCCTAAAAATTTGTTTACAAATTAAAATTCCTCCCATCAAGCTTATTCGTTTACTAACCATTGTCTACGGCGGACCGTTTGAATATTAATGAGTCAGAAAGAAGAGGATCTTGGGTATTTGATTCCAGTTCATCGTGACTTGGCCGTGAACCAGAATAGCCTGGTGGTTAAGTCGCTGCCCGACAAGTAGTAGATGACAGGTTCGAATCCCGCTGGTTCCAATTTTTTCTGACTTGTGTTTTTCATTACAGATCGAGCATACGATCTTTAACACTGGGAGTAAAATGCCTAAAAAATTGTTTACAAATAAAAAATTCCTCCCATCAAGCTTCTTCGTTTACAAACTGCTATATGGAGATTAGAAACGTAATACAAGACAAAAAGGACATGAATATACATTTTATTTTTCGAATTCGAAATCCAATAAAAGGAATTTTATCCATGCAGGTTATCCATGCAGGTTATTAATTTGTTCCTCAAATGCAAGCATTCAATTGCGTAGTGCGACTTCAAACGTTGAGGGGGTATTGGCATCATGGGAGCAGCACCGGTCTTTCTCGGAAAATTAAATGCAAATTTACGAGGCCACTGATTAGGGGAAGGCTGCAGTAAAGGCTTCTATCGTCTTCTTTCCTCGTCCTTTTCCCATTTCTCTAGTTTTTCTACTTGTTTCTCCCCCCCCCCCCCCCCCCTCAAGTTCGCCATTCAATTGAGAGGGGTTACGTGCAGGGGCGGATCCAGAGGGGGCGGGCTTAGAAGAAGACACACACACACAAAAAAATACGGTAATAAACTCTTTCTTTTCTATTTTTTTTGTTGCTTTGTTTGTCAGAGAAATATGGAGTGAAAAGACACCCCAAAAATGCTAATGACCGGGTTTTTTTCTTTCATTTTAATCCCTCACAAAATCCCGGATAGGGCACTATATAGGCACGTGTCCCCATGCCCCCTGTTGCTACGCCACTGCATACATTCATATTACAAGTTTGGAAAAATGTGACTTCATGTTGTCAAAGAATATAAGCACCGTATACCTGTCTGCTTTTCACTCAACACTCTTTAAGCCCGGTTGACACCCCAGCCCGGCCCGGGTCTCACACGCGCCATCATTTACTGACGTGACTTGTACAACAACAAAAAAAAATCAAAAATATCAAAGCGCAACCAAAGCAAAACCAAAAGCAAACACACCCAACATCTGGTTGATATGATGCGATTACACATTTATATAAAAAAATATTCATTTCGCCATAAGAAGGAAGACATTAATTTCACAACTGTAGAACTTCTTAGAAATTGAGGGTACATATTTATCTTTTTATTTGTGTGAGATATTATGTATCCCTTCTTCCAATGACACCTCATATGCAAATTATGCATCACACATTCAACAATGTAATTTCATTTCTTATTTCAATTTCAACAAGGTTAACACATATTTCAGCCAATGGCCAATGTTCTATTTTTCTAATCATAAATGTTGAGAAAAATTTAACCTTCATTATATTAATTTTCATCATTGGCTCTTTACCCTTCTTTTTGAATGGTTATGAATGCATCTTGTCAGTCACTCCTTCAATGTTTTCTGCATATGGTTGAACCTATCCTCTAAAACTAAGTACAAGGAATACCATTATACGAGGTATCACAGCAGGCCCCGGGGAGCCGGGGGTGCTGGGGATGCTGCAGCACACCTGGATGTTAGCGGGTGCACATCACCCCCTAGAAGGCTGAAGATGCTGGGTTTAGATTCACATAGGGGCAGTTGCCCCAGGCGGTAGTTAAAGCAGGGCGCAAACACGCAAAAGAGAGAATAAAGGGAAGAAACTTACGACCTATTCGCTACTGATCCGTAGTGTAGAAGTTCGGCGCGTTGCTCCCTTGCATGTATTGCTTCAGGATTTCTTAATGTCACACTCCAATATTAGCTATATTACCTCTCTCTCTCTCTCCCCCTCTCTCTCTCTTTCTCTCCCTCATTCTTTCTCTTCATGATTTGTATATCTATACTAGTGCATATATAATATTTCTAATATACATTTATATATATAAATACATTTTATATTTTCCCGAAAGACATATTTACTTTTCAAATAAGACATTTCTTAGCGTTGTGGTTCGTCAGGTTAAATGAATGGTGACACGGCATTTGCTCCTGCGACATTTGCCCAACCGACCATATCTCGAAAGGTCAAAGGTTAAGGTCAAGGTCATGATTTTGTTTTTTGTTAAGGACAATGTGAAGATTAAGATTAGGGTTTGGATTGGGGTTATGGTTAGGTTTACGTTTAGGATTAACATGGCAAAGTTAGACCGGAGCAATTGTCACAGGAGCAAATGTCATGGATCATAAATGTGTATAGTGAATAGATCGACGTATGGAATATTTTTTATTTGTATAATTATAATCATGTTCTTTGATCATTATGATCAGTGATATTTTACCTGGTTTCAGAACATCTGAGGAACGAAACGTATCAAGGTAATGAGAGATGACAAGAATTATTTGATCTCTGAATTGTCTTGCCAATAAATGCTTAGTTCATTGGACTATCTTAATAATGTTGTCTAGCCAAGTTAGTGTAATGATTCAGTTTGTTATCTTCATCCTCAGTTTGTTATTCATTTTCACATGTGCACCTCATTATGTATTTAATTTAATTCATTTTCAAATATGATATAGAATATACATACTTTTATGGAAATCTAATTAGTAAGAATTGAATTATACATGTATGATAGTCTTTAATAAAGTTAAACCTTTTTTTTTTGCACATGCCATTTTCAACTCCCTTTATGTGTTTTTGCGTTGATGATTAGACAGGAAATGGGGTCACAATTATTATCCCTTTTTTAAAGCGCCCATCCCCCGCCCCGCAAAAAGAGAGAGATTTTGGATAGGTTCTTAAAACCATTTGATTCACACGAGTATCTTCTTAACTAGGTTTTATCGTCCCTCGTTGTAGTGTATCAACCATAATAGCCTATAATAACATCATTACGATTCTTTTTCATATCATATAGCAGGGGCGGATCCAGAATTTTGTAAAAGAGGGAGCCGAGAGCCGGAAAAATACACAATTAAGGAGGCAATTTTTTTATTGTGTACTTAAGCCCCCCCCCCCCCCCCCCCCCTTCTGGATCTGCCCCTGATATAGGGCTTTTGCGAATGCCTTAGAAGTTTATTTTCACCATTTTATTTTGTCCCGTTAACTCCGCTAATCATGCTAATTCCTCCTTGCACATCCCAACATCTCTTTCTCTCCCTCTCTCACTCCTTCGGGTTCTTTTTCTTCACTCCCCCCCCCCCCCCCCTCAGTTTCTCTTTCTTCATTTTCTCTCTCTCTCTCTCTCTTTCTCTCCCTCAGTTTCTTTTTCTTCACTCCCGCTCTCTCCCTCAGTTTCTTTTTCTTCACTCTCTCTCTCCCTCTCCCTCAGTTTCTTTCACTTCACTCTATCTCTGTCTCTCTCCTCTCTCTCTCCTCTCTCTTTCTTTCTTTCTTTCTATCTCTTTCTTTCTCTCTCTCTCGCCTCTCTTTCTTTCTTTCTCTCTCTCTTTTCTCGCTCTCTCTCTTGTACATCTCTTCCTTATTCTCCTTATACATTTTCTCAGCCTTTTACAAAACCAGACTATCGATACTGATTTGTTTTGTACCTTAATTCTCTATCTTCAAATTACAATGCAAAAAATGGCGTGTTTATATGTGTTGTGTTTAATATGCGAATGAACGGTAGGTATATACATGAGTTGAAAAAGATGATAAAGTATACAGAGAGGAAATAGGAATCAGTGGTGACCAGCTTCTGCTGGGTGAATCATCTATACGTCAAACTATGCTAAGCATAGGTAGAAAATAATGTCATATAAACAGCGACCGTGAAATTGGCGGGAAGAGCATGCAAACGAGGATATTAATAACTATATTTATAGCATTATGCCACGTGTCTACTGAAAAACGGGGGTAGGGTTGGGCAGAACCCGTGAACCGGGTGGGCCAAGCCCCATCATCTCTGTTCCATGAATTGCCGGCAGATGATACCAGCGCCATCTTAGGAGAACATCTTCAACTCCAAGAAATAACCTTGGCGCTTCCTTTTCAAAACCGTCGGCAGCAATTTGAATGTATACCTGATACACGACGAAACTAAACGTATACAAGTATCTTAAAGGATAAGGTTTTTAAAAAAGGATTTTGCTTTGAATATCAGCACCGTATACCACTTCGATATCCCTCTTCTATAAACCAATCACTTAGCCCCCTCCCCCGAGTTTTAAAACATCATTTGAAGGAACATACATGCATAAACTTGATTACATTTTTTTTCTTCGTCGACAGCAATTAAAATGAAACGGGTGGTTTTTAGCCGACAGTGGTAAAGTTGTATCGACTTTGACAAAGTGTAAAATATGACGTTTCATTCCAGTTCAGATAAATTTCATCTGGATTGAATGATTAAATGTTGCTCTCTTTAATTTGGAATACATTTTCACTTCATAATTACCAGGACAGTATCAACACTAGAAAGGGCTTCTTCACATATAATATTTCAATCATTAATTTACTTTGTCGTAGCAATCTATATTCTCATCGGAGACTATACAGAATGGTAATGAAAATAATTGTCCTTGGATATGATAGTTATCTAAAGAGCTTCCCAAACGTACTTAACATGCTTAAACATCCTTGATAATACAATTACAAATATCATTAAAAGTGAAACTTTACAAGTTTTTTTTACTAATCGTAGATTATAATTTACATTCTAAGATTTGTGTTGCATACCATCATCAATGCATTAATAGAAGGGTAAAATTTATATTTTCCTATTTCACATAAAACAATAACACGATTTCAGAAATAAATTTGACGAAATAAATCCGTTTTATCTTCATTGAGTAATTATTTACACAAACTTGTTATTCATGTCATAATTTTATCGCTAATGTTGAAAAGAGTCATTGGCTTCCAAAAACTAAATTTTGCGTTTTACGTTTTACGAGTAGAACATAACGGGAACACATGGTCGTTTTCTTGTTTAAAGTAAGTGTGGGCGATACCTTCGGAGCGCTCTGGAATTTTCCCGACCGGATTCAAATGCGAATCCTCAGTGTGGTCGTGGTAGGTGTGAATCACCTTGATTTCCATCGGTGCTATA
Organism: Heliocidaris erythrogramma; assembly: GCA_025617745.1. Classification (NCBI taxonomy): domain Eukaryota; kingdom Metazoa; phylum Echinodermata; class Echinoidea; order Camarodonta; family Echinometridae; genus Heliocidaris; species Heliocidaris erythrogramma. Next base: position 5,665,147 of record CM046858.1, read on the forward strand.
GAGAGATTGTTGGTCAACCCTCCAGAGGGAGCAGAAGCAACAAAAGAAGAAGATGCGTAGTCGTATTGAATGTCTTCATCTGGAGACGGAGTCACAGGAACCTTTTCTCCTTCAAAGTAAGTGTGGGCGATACCTTTCGAGAGATTTGTGGTCAACATTCCAGTGGTACCAACAGAGCTCGGTTGAGATGGACTTTCTGTAGAATATGCATAATCGTAGTTATAAGCAGATGAAGACACAGGGTCGATTTCTTTTTTGAAGTAAGTGTGGGATATACCTTCTGAGTGCCCTGGCATTGTCCCGATAGGAGCCTGAAGTGAATCTTCAGTGTGGTCCTGGTAAGTGTGAAACAATTTGGCATCATTAGACTTCAAAAAACCTTCGGTGCTGGAGAGACTGTTGGTCAACTTTCCACAGGTAGCAAAGGCAACTGCAGACGAAGTATCGTCGTCTTGAATGTCTTCATATGAAGTCACATCTTGTCCTTCACAGTAAGTGTGGGCTATACCTTTTGAGAAATTGTCGGTCAAATTTCTATTTGTGCCAAAAGAATTCGGTTGAGATGGGCTTTCTGCAGAAGAGGCATAGTCGTAGTCATAAGGAGACGGGAACACATGGTCGCTTTCTTGTTTAAAGTAAGTGTGTGCGATACCTTCGGAGCGCTCTGGGATTTTCCAGATCGGATTCAGATGCGAATCCTCATAGTGGTCATGATAGGTGTGAATCACCTTAGTATTCTTAGACCGCCCTGAACCTTCGGTGCTGGAGAAATTGTTGGTCAAGTTTCCAGTTTGTGATGGACTCCCTGCAGAAGATACATATTCGTAGTTGTTTTCTTCATACAGAGATGATGAAACAGAAGTGGGAGGATAGATATCATCAACTGTTTCATAATATATTTCGTCATGAACTTTCCCTTCCATATCCCAACACTTGTTTATTTTCTGTTTCTTTTTCTTCTGTGCTTCCAGAAGAATTCCAGAGATTTTCCGGAAGCATTTCACCAACGCTATCACAACACAAAGGATGCCGACCGTAATGGCAAGGAATATAATCCATGAAACAGGTTGGACCAAAATGGATCTTAATTTTACCAATGTATTGTCCGCTGACTTCAAGATCGTAGGAGAAACTGTCGTTGTCTCATTCAGACTCATCCTAAATGTACGATTGAAATACATCGGACCGGGTGTACTTGTGACGCTCTTGCACAACGTTGTATCAGGATATCGTGTGAGGTCGTTAGCTGACAGTTCACCGTAAGCACGTTCGAGTGCGCCCTCAACCAATGCTTCACACGCCACCCTTGTGTCTGAGGAGTAAGCAGATACATCAAGGAAGCTTGTGTTCTGGTACAGAGTTGGAAGCGTCTTAGATCCATTGGTGTACCAACTAAAGTAGACATCTCTGCTATCAATGGCCAGTGAGCATGTTACATATGAGCCTATGCAGTATGTTTCCAATGAGAGGATGATATGTTGTGTGGTGTTGGTTTGTGGGGCATGGCGTTTGCAAGGAAGCTGAAGACACCAAGTAAGTGACGTTGCGGACGTCACGGATCGGAATGTCTATCGACGCCTCCGATTCACCTATGTCATTAGCTGCAAAACACTTTACACTGACTTCATGATTTACCGATGAATTTACTCTTGAAACGTTCAAAAGGAGTTTGGTGATACCTACTCCCTGTTCAGTTCTGCAGCCAGAAACAATCTCAATGGGCTGACAATCCAAACTAAAGTTATATGGTGGAGGGAAGGCTCGAATAACAGTGCATGTTACCATCGCTTCGTGTACAAATCCAAGATCAAATGATGACGACGAAGTCATTACGACATCGGGCTTTGAATTAACCTTGAAAGGTCCGATGGTGCAGGAGAGAGATTCATCAGAGGCACGAGTGTTTGTGACTTGGAAAGAGATATTAACGTTGTGTAGTCTTTCATGAAGGGTCACTTTTACGATTAGATCACCGGCGTGGTCATGGGAGTAAGACAACAACGGCCACCCAATATTTGAGGATGGCTGGACTTGAGTTCCTGGGAAGCTGTCAGGAAGACTTATCTTGAAATTAAGCTGATCCTTGGGGTTGCCTGGTTCTGGAGGGAGTGGACACTCCAGTGGTGAGTTGGTGTCGAAGAAGAAGACAGTCAGCTTGGCTGGGTTTACACGACGAGAGTCCGGACAAGGGGTTGGACAGAAGACATTTGTAATATCCCTGATCAGTACGAGAGACACTAAGAATCGTGAGATGACTGACAATCTCCTCACCAACATCTTTGTTAGTAATGTTATAACGTGCTTCATTTAGGAGATCGTTCCCTCGGTGCCAGGCGATTCCTTCGTGATTGTTTCCTGATCCAGATTGTCGAAATGAGCATTGGAATGTCACCGATTCTCCTTCTTTTGCCCTTTGCCGATTTGGTCCTCTTACATAGTCCAGACAGCCGTGGCATCCTACCAAAAACAGTAGGGCTATAAGACCAGAGAACGACATCGTAATGTGTGGAAAGTCAACTGTTTTTCAGAAAAAAGTGAGGAAAAGTTTACAATTTCGCTGCTTTGATCGCGGAAATTATGCTTCTTTAAAAAAAAAGAAGGAAGATTTTAATACAACCACTTCCGTCCACAGTGGCGTAATAATGTTCATGTACTCACAGACAGGCCACCGCGGTCTTATGAAGTAGGTGGAATGACAGAGAACATGGCATTCGAGTTATCAGTTTCTTTTAATGTAATTGCTTCCCCATTTTCTATTTCTTTGTCCCTTCTTTCTCTCTCCCATTCTCTCTCTCTCTTTCACCATTCAATTTGAGACAAGTGGTCTCCCACTTTCCCCTTGTAGCCACGCAAATGTCCCTCGATATAGTTTAAATGTTCATTATTTTTCATATCAAAGTACTTGCCACTCATCACTATAAGGTTTGTGACAGGAATCAGTTTCGATTGTGTGGGATTTGACCTAGAAACAAAGAACAAACATCAGCGGCTGCGAAATCGGTGGGGTGGGTGGGCAGGGGCTGATGCCCTCCTAATTTTTCTCAAATCAAGAAAAGTGCCCCTCCGACAAATAGTGCCCCTTCCAAGTGAAAAAAATGCCCCTTCCGTTGAGGGAATAAGTGGCCCTCCTGATGTAATATTGCCCCTTCCTTAATTGAGGCCTATGAAATTTCATCCTTAGATTATATCAATTCGTTAAAAAAAAGGTCAGATTCCCTTTCTTTGATAGATAACTAAGCTTACACCTGTTTATGTGTGCTTTGTTTCATCACTGCAAGTTTCTCCAAGTATGATCAAGCCAAATGTTTGTTAGTTTGCCCTCCTGCGACAAATAGTGCCCCTTCCAAATAAACAATGAAACGCCCACCCCGCGATAGGATAAAGTCCCCTCCCCATAGTCCATGAGGTAGAATTGCCCCTTCCTTATATGATGTGCAATTAGTTTACACCTACATGTATATTCATGACAAAACGCTCGCGAATAACTAGTTAGTTTATTACCAGCCATTTGAGTCCATGAAGATGTCAGTAGGCCTACATCTATAATTATATAGGCCTACTAAAAAACGGGCAGTCACGAACAGAGGATTGTGCCTGATTTAAAAAGGTAATTAAAATGTCAATTCGTGATGGTATATCAATTTTTTTTCAACCAAGTTTTGAATGTGGCCATTTTCCCAAAAGTGCTCTTTTGGCATGACATCAACTAGTATATCCTTATGCACAACAATGAATATTCGCTCGCTCGCTTTGCTTGCTTGAGTTTAATACCGTATTACTCACAGATCTATACCAATTATGACCCTTGCAGCTGAAGAAAATCAGAGCTGAAAACTGACTGAAGTTAACTAATTTCCTTACTATTCTCATCATCCAAATAAGGGGCATGAGTTTCGCGAGGCATGAGCTGGATTTTTGTCACCGTTATATTTGGGTTAGCTTGCATGCCCCTCCATTGCTGAAAAGCCGATGACGCTGCTGTGGCTACTTAGTGAAATCACCTAATATCGACATTGAAAAAACAACACTTAAACAGAACAAAATAATAATTAAGACCCCACTTAAATGAATTACAAAAAGGATTGAAACAAACTATTTTAAACATGCTAAAACAAAGAATATATGATATTATTCGAGAGGGTTTTACTCGAAGTAACGAAGTTTCAGTTCCTAGCTTTTTCTGAAAAGGAACGTCCTTTGAACAGTCTTAAGAGTAACAGATCTAGGTCACGAGATGCAGCTTAAAGTGTTTTTATTTATTCCCATCAGGTCCTTGTCACTCTTTGCTTTCATGTGCAATACTTTTCCACTTAACATTTTATTCACAGACATATCATCGCAACCATGGCAACTGTCATTGGATCCATGTCAAGCCTACACCAGGGGAGCGTTTCATCAAGTGTTTTGTCAGTGATTTTTACCGACAACTGTTATAAGCTACTGAAATACTTGCATCTGATTGGCTGAGAGCAAATTTGTCGGTAAAAATCAATGACAAAAAACTTGATGAAACGCTCCCCAGTTGGGCACTGAGTGAATCTCATTGAATCTCGATTTTCATTGGTAAATATGTTAACAAGATTATGATAATAATTTCAGCATTACTATAAATATCGATTATAATACAATGACAATTTTTTTCTCAGTAGGCTGCGCTCTTTTTCGATGAAAGTGCAGTACAGTATATCGTTCCCCAAAGTTTTATTTTTAATTGTTTACAATGTCGCTGTTAACAGTGCGAACATTTAGGAAGCATTGTATCCCATGTTATTAATGCCACCTTACCCGCCCATCCTCCACCACCACATCACCAATCCTGAACAAGGCTTCTCCTCCTGTAATGTTTAGGAGCCAATCAGAAACTTTAAAATATATAAACTTTCTTTCACTTTATTTAATTGAGGAAATCAACGATTTCTTTCATAGTGAGCATAGTGATCAAAAATGTTGCCGAAGATGATCTACCTAGAGACTATAAAATTGATACCGGAATTTCATGGAAAAATATCTAATTTCATGCTTTTAGGTTAATATGAAACCCAGAGTAGTCAAGATGGTCATGTTGACTGCTTTGATATTCTTACAAAAACCTTGAAGACAAAACGAGGAAGCAGGAAGAGATATTACCGATGAAAAGGTCAACTTAAAGACACCATTAGAATAATCTTGAAAATTACAGCTATATGGAGATTAGAAACGTAATACAAGACAAAAAGGACACGAATATACATTTTCTTTTTAGAATACGAAATCCAATGAAAGGAATTTTTATCCATGCAGGTTTTCCATGCAGGTTATTCGTTTGTTCCTCAAATGCAAGCATTCAATTGCGTCGTGCGACTTCAGCCGTTGAGGGATTATTGGCATCATGGCAGCTAGTGTCCCTGTATTACAGAGTTACGACATGGACTTCCCAGTTTTTTGGAAACAAAATGGCGTTCGAATTCTTTCTATTGAGAACACCCAGGTGCTCATCGGAATTGAATAGAAATGTTACGTAATAGTTGAAACAAAATGGCGTTCAAATCCCCAGTTGTCGCAACTATTTAATACAGGGACACTAATGGAGCTAGAGTACCTTTATAAAGAAGAGTAACGACAACCTGTGATTTGAACGCCATTTTGTGTCCACTATTACGTAACATTTCTGTTCAATTCCGATGAGCACCTGGGTGTTCTCAATAGAAAGAATTCGAACGCCATTTTGTGTCCAGAAAAGTCAGACGTCCATGTCGCTACTCTTCTATATAAAGGTATACTCTAATGGGAGCGGCACCGGTCTTACTCGGAAAATTAAATGCAAATTTACGAGGCCACTGATTAGGGGAAGGCTGCAGTAAAGACTTCTATTGTCTTCTTTTCTCATCCTTTCCCATTTCTCTAATTTTTCTATTTCTCCCCCCCCCCCCCCCCCCAAGTTCGCCATTCACTAGACCTGTTTACTAATTGATTCAAATTTATGGATGTTTCTTTCCTGGGGACCTAGTAACGAGGTATTCCATTAACCTGTTATTAATGAATGAACTACAGTACTTGGAATCCAGTTTGCATACATTACTTGTTGCTATGTCTGACAAGCCTCTGACAAGCTTTCAGGTTGTCAAGAACAACCTTTGTTTCAAAAGTATGCATACAATTTGAATCACTTAGTAAACAGGTCTATTGGAAGGGGTTACGTGCAGCGGCGGATCCAGAGGGAGCGGGCTTAGCTTCCCTGGCAAAAAAAAAGAAGACACACATAAAAAAAAACACGTTGATAACCTTTTTCTTTTTGTTTGTTGTTTGTCAGAGAAATATGGAGTGAAAAGACACCCCAAAAATGCTAATGACCGGTGTTTTTTTCTTTCATTTTACTCCCTCACAAAATCACGGATAGGGCACTATATAGGCAAGTGTCCCCCATGCCCCTGTAGCTACGCCACTGCATACATTCATATTTATTACAAGTTTGGAAAAATGTGACTTCATGTTATCAAAGAATATAAGCACCGTGTACCTGTCTGCTTTTCACTCAACACTCTTTAAGCCCGGTTGACACCCCAGCCCGGCCCGGGTCTCACACGAGGCATCATTTACTGACGTGACTTGTAGAACAACAAAAAAAAATCAAAAATATCAAAGCGCAACCAAAGCAAAACCAAAAGCAAACACACCCAACATCTGGCTGATATGATGCGATTACACATTTATATAAAAAATATTCATTTCGCCATAAGAAGGAAGACATTAATTTCACAACTGTAGAACTTCTTAGAAATTGAGGGTACATACTTATCTTTTTATTTGTGTAAGATATTATATATCCCTTCTTCCAATGACACCTCATATGCAAATTATGCATCACACATTCAACAATGTAATTTCATTTCTTATTTCAATTTCAACACGGTAAACACATTTCAGTTAATGGGCAATGTTCTATCCTTCTAATCATAAATGTTGACATCTTTTACAAAAAAAAATTGAACCTTCATTAATCATTATATTAATTTTCATCAATGCCTCTTTACCCTTCTTTTTGAATGGCTCTGAATGTATCTTATCAGTCACTCCTTCAATGTTCTCTGCATGTGGTTGAACCTATCCTCTAAACCTAAGTACAAGGAATACCATTATACGAGGTATCACAGCAGGCCCCGGGAAGCCGGGGGTGCTGGGGATGCTGCAGCACCACAGAACTCCTAAAGACGTAGAAGGCTCGTGCGGGTGCGAAATTGTAGGCATTGTTCGTACGTGATCACGTGATATCCGCCATGTTGGTTAGTCCTTCGCTCTCCAGCTCCGGATTCATGAAGCTCGTCGCGTCAACGGCATTCATTCAGTACAAATTGTTTGATCAACACTAGGGTTATATGAAATCTTACTGAAATTGCTAGATTTTGTTAATGCTAGTATCCAAATGAACCAAGACAAAAAGAGAGGGAAGTTTCTCTCGAAATACATGAAATATATTAGTAAACGAAGAAGCTTGACTGGGGAGGAATTTTTTTAAATTTGTAAACAAATAAAACATACGATCTTTAACACTGGGAGTAAAATGCCTAAAGATGAAATATATTATTGCCAGTGTTATCAAATGTTACTTTGGGTATTTTCATGCTTATTTGTTATTATATAAATGCAGTCATCATCCACTCTTGTTGCTCATTTTGATAATTTTACTGCACTACATTTACTTACCATTTCAAACAACTTTGATCACTGAAATGATTCTCATGGTTCTGGCAAATGAAAGTGGAAATTTATGCTATTGTATTCATATCCTGATGCAAGACTTCATGCTTGTAAGAGTTCGATATGAGGTGTGCTCATTTCAGTACGTTGCAATATATATAGCCCTCAAGAAAATTCTTTGTCTTTACAGATCACTGTTATGATCCAGACATCTGTGTTTTGTTGAAGGTTGTCACTCTAAATAAGAACATTAAAAATACATCAAGTCCGCAACGAAGTGTCACAAGTCACGACTGCCAAATTTGAAACAAAATGTAGCTTTCGGAGAGGACTACAACTTAATCATAAATCATTAATCATTAAAATTCTAATTTGACAAAAATAAAGACCTCCAAAATTCGCCCAGTTTGGGGGGGGGTATAGGGGTCCAGTTTCCCTCCATAATTCTCTGACAATGAAAAAAAAGAAAAAAAAAATGGTTTCATTCTAAAAAGGGGGGGCACAATCCACAAAAGGGATCCTCTATGGTAAAAATGCATACTTTTCTTCCAAAGGGGGGGGGGGGGGGCACGGGCCGGAAGTGCCCCCCCCCCCCGGATCCGCCAATGCTATGATGATTATGCTTTTGATGCCTTTGCTGCATGTGTCAATGTCCAGTTTTATGCCAAAGTTATTTGCACAGTTGCAGATACATCTATATCTTTGATTATTATACATGTAAAACAAACAACATAATTATATGGATATTAATGATTTTTTGATGTAGGTTACTAAATTATAGAAATTACAAACATTGTCAAATGATATTCCATGGATGGTAAGGACCAGCTTTAATTGAAATGATCCGGGAGCAGTGAATTCTGACTGTAAACAATAAGCACATCATCGTATTCATCTGTTTCTTAAAAAAGAAATGTCAACATTTGCTTGTCTTCGTAAATTCCTCGATTATTTATTAATGTTTTCCGTTAATGTTGCGCCCCATATCAGAAGGAAGTGAATATAGAAAACAATTTATCAATGTTCAAAATTCGAATCTCTAACCCTCGACTGCAGTATTCAATTGCAAATTTTGCTTGGTAAATATAGGCCTAAATTGCATTAGATATTTGTTTTGTTTTGTTTTGGGGGGTTTAAAATGCAAAATAAGTCTACCGCTCGGTTGTTTTGCTCCATCGCTTGTAGAATGACGTGGATAAGATGGAGGGGGGGGGGTAAGGGGCGCAACTTTGTATTTTGCACCCCCAGTAAGAAAATCGTCCCTTGGGGCCTGTATCACAGAGTGGCGACAGCGGAAGGATGGGACTACATTATCAATGAGTGAAACAGTTTGTGCTCTTGCAGTTCCTAGATGGCGCTAAGTGGTTTTAAACTATAAAAAGGGACATCAAGGAAGTTGACAGAAAAAACAACAGGACATATCAAAAATTATAATTGGGAGTTGACTTTTTAAAAGTCAATGGCCTCACCCTTCATTTTGATTAGCACTACTTCTAATAATATAGGCCTATCTGTAAAGCGCTTAGAGTCATCACCGATGTATTAGGCGCTATATAAAAGCGGAATATTAAAGCGGAATATATTACTTCTCTTTATCTATTTTCTAGTTTGCATTTATTTGTTTATTCTCTTGTTTGTGTATATTCAAATTATGTAAATTAAAAGATTTTTAACTATATTGAATTACATTAATCAAATTAAATTTCATAAAAAATGACAATATAGATAATTTTCATGTTTCATGAATAACAGATATTTCGGATAATTTCTTAAAACTATTGAATTCAAGCGACTATCTTAGTCCGTAGACATGCTTAAAGTTTCTGTGTGAACTGTGCAGAGCAAATAAAATGTAGAATTTTCAGTTTAAAGAAAAAAAAAGAAACTCTTATAAATCGCTTGCATATTCGTATTTGGCGCCCTTCCATTATAGTGCATCAACCATTCATAGCCTAATAATATCATACGTGCTCTTTTTGTACCACATGTAGGGCGATCATGAGAACGCTTTAGAAGTTTATTTTCATTTTCTTTTTTTTTTCTTTTGGTCCAATTGTCTCTCTCTGTCTCTCTCTCTCTCTCTCTCTCTCCCCCTTCTCTCTCTTTCTCTCTCTCTCTCTCTCCCTCTCTCTCTCTCTCTCACTCCCGCTCCCGCTATTTATATTCATAAATTCCGCTCCATTTTTTCTATCCTTTCCAATATTTTCATCTTCCTCCTACGTTCCCCATCTCCCTGGCTCCCTCCCTCTCTCTCTCACTTCCTTTCTCTCGCTCACTATCTGTCTTTCTCTCTCTATCTCTCCCTCTCTCCCCCCCCCCCCCCTCTCTCTCTCTCTCTCTCTCTTGTACGTCTTCTCCTTATTCTCATTAATATCCATTTTCCTATCATTTTACACAATCAGACTATCAATATCGATTGATTTTGTATTTTTTTTCTTTCACGTACAAAACAATGCAAAAATAAAAACGGCCTTTTGTGTATAGCATTTCTATTTTATTTATTTGTCGTATATAGCAACTATATTCTCATCAGAGACTATACAGAATGTACATGAAATTATCCTTGATAGATAGTTGCTTCAAGAGTTTACCCATCCTACTTTAAAATACCCTTGATAAAACAATCAAGAATATAATTAAAAGTAAAACTTCATAAGTTTGTTTACTAATTGCAAAGTACAATTTACATTCGAACATTTGTGTTGCAGACCATGATCAATGCCTATATATGAGGATAATATTTCAATTTGATCTATTTTCGTATTTCACATAAAGCAATAATTTACGACTTCAGAAAAAATAACAATTTTCAAATTTGACATACATGTTATACTTTGTATCAAAAGATGTAAAATATGGGGGGAATCTACGCAAAAGTTTAACTTCTGAATTAGATTATTTACATTTGTGTTGGAAACAATAATCAATGCTGTCTTCTAAATCATATTAAAAACCATACAGTGTTTTGAACGCAGTCTGGAATCCAACCTGCATTGTGTATTCTTGTCTTTTGCTCTGTAAAAGTCTTTTAGAACGAAAACTTTTTTTGCTTGTCAGAGAATTATGGAGGGAAACTGGACCCCCATAACTCCCCCCCCCCCCCCACTGGGGATTTTTTTTTTGGCCCTACATTCTTTCGCTCAAATTTGCTAAAACGCGGGTGGGGAAAAATCCCCGTCCCTTCACCTATATACCCCTGTTACATACAGTGCCGGTTTGCGTCCAAAATAACGGGAAAGCAGCCAGGGCTTCGAATTAACATTCCGCCTTAAAAGAAGGGTGCTAAAACGTCAAAGCTTTCGCGCTTCGCGCGGGAAGGGGGAAACTCCCACTCCCTGCACCCACCCCTGTTACATAAAGTGCAGTATTGCGTCCAAATAACTGAAAAGCCGCCAGGGCGTCGAACTAACTTTCCGCCTTACAAAAAGTGCTACCAAGGAGCTACGAGCCGTTATCTTTCTCTCGGATTTGCTGTAAACGTAAAAGCTTTCACGCTACGAGCGGCAGGGAGGAAACTCCCCCTCTCTGCACCCACCCCTGTTACATACAGTGCAGTATTACGTCCAAATAACTGAAAAGCAGCCAGGGCGTCGAACTATCTTTGCGCCTTACAAAAAGTGCTACGAACCGTTATCTTTCTCTCAGATTTGATGTAAAACGTAAGAGCTCGCGCTACGCGCGGGAGGGAGGAACCCCCCACCCCCTGGGGAGCACGCTTTCCGTGCTCATTACCAATTTCACTCTCTGCGCGTGCCCCGCAACCGCTTAAATGAAATCCTGGCTATGCGGTTGGATCCTTCACGTCTGGCCCCCACCCCCTATTGAAAAATCCTGGCCATGCCTGTGCCCCACCCCATAGTCCATGAGGTAAAAGTGCCCCTTCCTTATGTGATGTATAAGTTTACGCCTATATTCATGACAAAACGCTCGCAAAAAACTAGTTAATTTATTACCAGCCATTAATGTGAGTAGGCCTACATCTATAATTATATAGGCCTACTAAATAACGGATAGCCACGTATAGAGGATTGTGTCTGATTTGAAAATGGTAATCAAATGTCAATTCGTGATGGTATATCAATCTTTTCAACCAAGTTTTGAATGTGGCCATTTTCCCCAAAGTCTTTTGGCATGCCATCAACTAGTATATCTTTATGCACAACAATGCATATTCGCTCGCTCTGTTAGCTTGCTTGAGTTTAATACCGTATTACTCAGATCTATACCAATAATGACCCTTGCAGCTGAAGAAAATCAGAGCTGAAACCTGATTGAAGTTGACTAATTTCCTTACTATTCTCATCATCCAAATAAGGGGCATGAGTTTCGCGAGGCATGAGCTGGATTTTTGTCACCATTATATTTGTGTTAGCTTGCATGCCCCTCCATTGCTGAAAGGCCGATGACGCTGCTGTGGCTGCTTAGTGAAATCACCTCTATCGACATTGAATGATTTGATTTGATTTGATTTTATTCGTCAGGTATATTGCAATACAAACACATATAGGTACCATGACAGTATAGCCCATGCATGAAAGCCGAAATGGCTTACTTCCAATGGGGTCCTTACGTAAGTTACTGATAAAAAAAATACACTAAGAAAACACATTAGTACGGCTACAAGACTATCGTACAAGTACGACAAGTAATAAGAATATGCTAAAGTAGCAAAATAAAACATAACAGTTTTATAAAGTAGGTGAAGATTACATAAATGTGAAAACAAGACTTACTCAACGGAAAAAACTATATACAGAAAATCATAATGAAACTATCGATAATAAACGTTGGTTACATAAGTCATATAATATAGGAAAAAACCATCTGAGCTACAAAAAGGAGAGGAGAAATACAGTTATGGAGTAGACACATTTTTCAGATGATGCTTCAATACCCTTTTAAAATGTAAAAAAATTCTTAACTGACTTAACATGATTTGGGAGGGAATTCCAGAAAAGAATACCGTTAAAATAAGAGGAATTTCCAATTTTACCTTTCCGCTTAGGCACTACGAAATTAAATTGACTATTTCTAGTGTCATGCCCATGAACACTTGAAGAGCGAGTAAAAATATAGTGATCTGCATTAGAGTAAAAAATCTTATGTACATGGTGAATTAAAAGTTGTTGTGATCTAAAGTTTATATATGGGCATAGAATCGGAGAGTACATTTTGCAACGAGACAACTTGATGACGATTGGTCAAGTAAGACCTGAACCATTGCACACATGCTGAATTTAAACCCATTACTTCTAATTTACTTAACAGTATATTATGGTTAACGGTATCGAAGGCTTTTTGTAAGTCAAGATGAACTCCCGACAAAACGTCCTTGGGAAATTTCGTTCCTGACAAAATCTAACAGGTGAATAAGACAAGTTTCAGTGGAATAACCATTTCTAAAGCCAGATTGAAATTCGTATATTATTTTGTTTTCTTGAAAGTAGTTCTCTAATTGGGCATACACACATTTCTCCAGGACCTTCGAGACTATACTTAAAACGCTAATCGGTCTATAATTGCTAACATTAGTTTTATCTTTCTTTATAAAGGGGTGTTACTTTTGCAATTTTCATTTCATCAGGGAAGGTGGAAGTTGAGAAAGATAAGTTAATAATGTAAGTTAAAGGTTTATACAAATATTTAGCTCCATCCTTCAAAAATCTGGCAGGTACCAAGTCAAGCCCGGTACTTTTTTATATTTTCAACTTATTTAATTCATCTAAAACGAACTTTTCTTTGACAGGAGAAAAAAAGAAAACAACCTTTCGACACACCCTTAGTGTCGTATATTTTTTGTAATTTAACACTGTCCGTTCCAAATTCATTTGTGATGCTATCTGGCAGATTACTAGCTAATTTTTCTGCCACAGTTGTGAAATAATAGTTAAATTCGTTCGCTATCCTCATATTATCATGGCATAACTCCCCTTGGATATTAATAACATTCTCTTTAATATTCTTTTGTTTGTTTTTACAACCTAAATCTTTCAGATTCTTCCACAACTTTTTAGAATCATTTTTATGCTCATCAATTTGATTTTGGAAGTATTCATCTTTAGCCTGTCTCACTTTTCTTTGAACCAAATTACGTAAAAGTTTATATTTCTTTTCTAATTCTAAATTACCATAATCACTTTTCATTCTTTTAAAAGCTATATTTCTTTGTCTTATTAACGAAATAATTTCAGCAGAATGTCAATCCATAACGATTCAATATCATTTTGTGTAAGATCTTCTCGTACGTTAAATGCAATATCATTTCTAATATAAAGACAGACTCCACCACCATGTTCTCCTACACGGTCTCGTCTTAAAATACAATATCCATCGATACAAACTTCTTCATCGTTCACGGAAGAGTTTAACCACGTTTCAGTGATTGCAATTACAGAGATTCTATTTTGAGAGAAAAGGAGTCGTATAGGTATTTTAAACAGAATTGATCTAACATTCAAATGAACAAGATGCAACCCTTTACCATTAAAAGTATCATTAAATGATTCATATAAAGCGCTTTCATCTACAGTGTTCTGTATTCTAACTTCAGGGATAGGAGGTAAAATTGGTTGAGTGGGTTGAATATCTTCACAGGATTGAGTAAAAAGGGAGTCACAAAAAGGTGGTAATGAGCACGTCAAACAGACCCAATTTTCATTGGGGTTATGATATAACCTGGTATACTCAGAGAGAGAGATTGAAAAAACTAATACTTAAAAAGATAAACAGAACAAAATAATAATTAAGACCCCACTTAAATGAATTACAAAAAGGATTGAAACAAACTATTTTAAACATATACTAAAACAAAGAATCTATGATCTTATTCGAGAGGGTTTTACTCGAAGTAACGAAATTTCAGTTCCTAGCTCTTTGTTGCTGAAAATGAACGTCCTTTGAACAGTGTTAAGAGTAACAGATCTAGGTCATGGATGCGGCTTAAAGTGTTTTTATTTATTCCCATCAGGTCTTTGTCACTCTTTGCTTTCATTTACAATACTTATCCACTTAACATTTTATTCACAGACATATCATCGCAACCATGGCAACTGTCATTGGATCCATGTCAAGCCTACACCAGGGGAGCGTTTCATCGAGTGTTTTATCAGTGATATTTACCGACAATTGTTATAGGCTACTGAAAACCTTGCATCTAATTGGCTGAGAGCAAATTTGTCGGTAAAAATCACTGACAAAACACTTGATGAAACGCTCCCCAACTAGGCACTGAGAGAATCTCATTGAATCTCGATTTTCATTGGTAAATATGTTAACAAAATAATGATAATAATTTCAGCATTACTATAAATATCGATTATTAGTAATACAATGACAATACTTTTTTCTCAGTAGGCTGCGCTCTTTTTCGATGAAAGTGCTGTACAGTATATCGTTCCCCCAAGTTTTTTAATTGTTTACAATGTCGCTCTTAACAGTGCGAACATTGTATCGCATGCCATGTTATTAATGCCCCTTTCCCGCCCATCCACCACCACCACATCACCAATCCTGGACAAGGCTTCTCCTCCTGTAATGTATAGGAGCCAATCAGAAACTATATGAACTTTCTTTCACTTTATTTAATTTAGGAAATCAATGATTTCTTTCATAGTGAGCTTTCCAAAAATGTTGGCGAAAATGATCTACCTAGAGACTATAAAATTGATACCGGAATTGCATGGAAAAATATCTAATTTCATGCTTTTATGTTAATATGAAACCCAGAATACATGACCAGTACTGCTTTGATTTTCTTACAGAAACCTTGAAGACAAAACGAGGAAGCAGGAAGAGATATTACTGATGAAAAGTTCAACTTAAAGACACCATTAGAACAATCTTGAAAATTACTGCTTGGGTATTTGATTCCAGTTCATCGTGACTTGGCCGTGAACCAGAAAAGCCTGGTGGTTATGTCGCTGCCCGGCAAGCAGTAGATGACAGGTTCGAATCTCGCTGGTTCCAATTTTTTTCTGACTTGTGTTTTTCATTACAGATCGAGCATACGATCTTTAACACTGGGAGTAAAATGCCTAAAAATTTGTTTACAAATTAAAATTCCTCCCATCAAGCTTCTTCGTTTACTAACCATTGTCTACGGCGGACCGTTTGAATATTAATGAGTCAGAAAGAAGAGGATCTTGGGTATTTGATTCCAGTTCATCGTGACTTGGCCGTGAACCAGAATAGCCTGGTGGTTAAGTCACTGCCCGACAAGTAGTAGATGACATGTTCGAATCCCGCTGGTTCCAATTTTTTCTGACTTGTGTTTTTCATTACAGATCGAGCATACGATCTTTAACACTGGGAGTAAAATGCCTAAAAAATTGTTTACAAATTAAAATTCCTCCCATCAAGCTTCTTCGTTTACTAACTGCTATATGGAGATTAGAAACGTAATACAAGACAAAAAGGACACGAATATACATTTTATTTTTAGAATACGAAATCCAATGAAAGGAATTTTATCCATGCAGGTTATCCATGCAGGTTATTAATTTGTTCCTCAAATGCAAGCATTCAATTGCGTAGCGCGACTTCAAACGTTGAGGGGGTATTGGCATCATGGGAGCAGCACCGGTCTTAGTCGGAAAATTAAATGCAAATTTACGAGGCCACTGATTTATAGGGGAAGGCTGTAGTAAAGGCTTCTATCGTCTTCTTTCCTCGTCCTTTTCCAATTTCTCTATTTTTTCTACTTCTTTCTCTCACCCCCCCCCCCCCCCCTCAAGTTCGCCATTCAATTGAGAGGGGTTACGTGGAGGGGCGGATCCAGAGGGGGCGGGCTTAGAAGAAGACACACACACAAAAAATACGGTGATAACCTCTTTCTTTTCTATTTTTTTGTGGTTTGTTTGTCAGAGAAATATGGAGTGAAAAGACACCCCAAAAATGCTAATGACCGGTTTTTTTTTTCTTTCATTTCACTCCCTCACAAAATCCTGGATCGGGCACTATATAGGCACGTGTCCCCATGCCCCCTGTAGCTACGCCACTGCATGCATTCATATTACAAGTTTGGAAATTTTGACTTCATGTTATCAAAGAATATAAGCACCGTGTACCTGTCTGCGTTTCACTCAACACTCTTTAAGCCCGGTTGACACCCCAGCCCGGCCCGGGTCTCACACGAGGCATCATTTACTGACTTGACTTGTATACAAAAAAAAATTCAAAAATATCAAAGCGCAACCAAACCAAAACCTAAACCAAACACACCCAACATCTGCTTGATATGATGCGATTACACATTTATATAAAAAATATTCATTTCGCCATAAGAAGGAAGACATTAATTTCACAACTGTAGAGCTTTTCAGAAATTTAGAGTACATATCTTTTATTCATGTGAGATATTCCTTCTTCCAATGACAACTCATATGCAAAATATGCATCACACATTCAACAATGTAATTTCATTTTTTATTTAAATTTCAACACGGTAAACACATAATAATGGGCAATGTTCTATTTTTCTAATCAAAAATGTTGACATCTTTTTTTTTTTTTATTGAACCTTCATTATATTAATTTTCATCATTGGCTCTTTACCCTTCTTTTTGAATGGCTATAAATGTATCTTATCAGTCACTCCTTCAATGTTCTCTGCATATGGTTGAACCTATCCTCTATAAAAAAAACCAAAAAAACTAAGTACAAGGAATACCATTATACGAGGTATCACAGCAGGCCCCGGGGAGCCGGGGGTGCTGCAACACACCTGGATTTTTAGCGGGTGCACAGCACCCCCTAGAAGGCTGCAGATGCTGGGGGTGCTGCAGCACCCCCAGATTCCCGGATCCCATAGGGGCAGTTGCCCCAGGTGGTAGTTAAAGCAGGGCGCAAACACGCAAAAGAGAGAATAAAGAGAAGAAACTTGACTTATTCGCCACCAATCCGTAGCGTAAAGAAGTTTTTCTTAGGTTCAAAATGAGAAAATCTTTGAAGTTCGGCGCGTTGCTCCCTTGCATGTATTGCTTCAGGATTTCTTAATGTCACACTCCAATATTAGCTATATAAAGAGCAATTTTAAAGGTTCAAAATTGACTGAAAAATGTTATTTTCATTGCTTTTTTCCTATTATATCGATTTTTTCTGTAAGTAAAATGCTTAAGAAATCACTTTTGTTAGGCTTTAAAATGAAAAAAAAAAATACCGCATGGTCGCTTTGCTCCCTCGAAGTTTCGTATAAGTATGAGAAAAGGATGGGGGTTGGGGCAATTTCATGTTTTGCCCAAAGCAATACTACAGACGCAACTGAAAATTCACATTTTCAGTTGCGTTCGCTTGCCTCGCATACTCGCACAAACGATTAGGAGTTTACTTCAACCCACTTTGTCTTGTTACGAACGGATTTCCTTTCCTTATTTTCACCTACATGTAACTACAGTAATGCAAATTGTGTGTATTGCAGGGTTTAAAAGAAACATTTTGATTTATTTGATTTATATCAACTCTTACTTGGATGAGTTTTCAGCAAAAAATATGAAAAAATCAAATAATGATTTTAGAGTGATTTCTTTAAGCCGCATCAACAAAATCAACAATTTTGTTAGTGTATTCCTTTGTTTTGTACACAAATTAGTGAATTTTATTTTTGAAAAAATCATGGCTATTTAAAGTTGATTTTAATCGTGCTAACCCTGGTGAACTGGGTTGCAGAATGACCTTAAGTATTATTGTTAGCTTTGCAGGCAACGTCGATTTCAGGGTCTGCACCCCCTCCCTGCCGAAATTTTGGCTTTGCCAAGGACTTAGCGAAACAATGTGTAATAATATCATCGGTGTGTCTATGGGGGACAGTGAAGCAAGTGCCCTGGGTGACACCGAAGGGGGTTAAAAACACAAGAGAGAGAGAGAGAGAGAGAGAGAGAGAGAGAGAGAGGAGAAAATTCTGGATTGTGCTCCCCCAATCCGCAGGGTAAATTCATTAGAAAGACCCTTTTCGGTCGCTTTGCTTTTTTGCATGATTTTGCTTCCCAGTATATGATGTAGAGTTTAAGAACGGCTCAAGATTGATGAATCATTCTCGTTGCTTTAATTTGCTCGCCATCATGCAAGTTTCATTATCATCTTGTTAAATATTGCGCTCAAATATAGGATTAAGACGGTGTATAAAATCCAATTTGCAGGGGTTCGACATTTCAAAGAAATGTCAACTTTTGCTTGTCTTCGTAAATTCCTCGACTATTTCTTAATGCTTTCCGTTAATGTTGCACCCCATTTCAGAAGGAAGTGAATATAGAAAACAATTTATCAATGTTCAAAATTTGAATCTCTAGCCCTCGATTGCAGTATTCAATTGCAAATTTTCCTGGGTAAATATAAATTGCATAAGATATGTTTTGTTTTGTTTTGTTTTGGGGGTTTAAAATGCAAAAGAAATTAAATTTCATAAAAAATGACAATATTGATGATTTTCATGCTTCATGAATAACACATATTTCGGATAATCTCTTAAAACTATTGAATTCAAGCGACTAGCTTAGTCCGTAGACATGCTTAAAGTTTCTGTGTGAACTGTGCAGAGCAAATAAAATGTAGATTTTTCAGTTAAAAAAAAAAAGAAACTCTTATAAATCGCTTGCATATTCGTATTTGGCGTCCTTCCATTATAGTGCATCAACTATTCATAGCCTAATAATATAATTAAAATAATTAAAATACCCTTGATAAAATAATCAAGAATATGACTAAAAGTAAAACTTCATAAGTTTGTTTACTAATGACAGAGTACAATTTACATTCAAACATTTGTGTTGCAGACCATGATCAATGCCTAAATATGAGGATAACATATCAGTTTGATCTATTTTCGTATTTCTCATAAAGCAATGATTTTACGACTTCAGAAAAAATGAAAATTTCCAAAATTGATATACATATTATACTTGTATCAAAGGGTCTAAAATATGGGGGGAATCTACGCAAAAGTTTAACTTCTGAATTAGATATATTTGTGTTGGAAACAGTTATCAATGCTGTCTTCTAAATCATATTAAAAACCATACAGTGTTTTGAATGCAGTCTGGAATCCAACCTGCATTGTGTATTCTTGTCTTTTATTTGTATATACTTCAAAGTATTCACATTATTAAGAACATAAAAAACTCAACATGAAGTTTCAGGTGTCGTAACAAACTCTAAGTAGATAGTCACATCGGTTCGTTGATGGAGAAATAATTTACAGGGGTGCCAACAGAGTTTGACCGAGATGGACTCTCTTCAGCAGATCCACATTCGTAATTGTTTTCTTCACAAGGTAACGGTGATAAAAATGTCGGAGGAGAGTTGTCATCAACTATTTCATGATATATTTCGTCATGAACATTCATCTCCATATCCTGAGGCTTGTGTATTTCCCGTTTCTTTTTCTTCTGTATTTCACAGACTTTCGGGTAGCATTTCACCAACACCACCACAACACAAAAGATGCCGGCTTGAATGGAAATGATTATAATCCATACATGAGCTCGGACCAAAACGGATCTTAATTTTGGCAGTGTATTGCCCTCAGACTTCAAGATCGTAGGAGAAACGGTTGATGTCTCATTCATATTCATTCTAAATGAGCGATTAAAATATGTCGGACCGGGTGAACCTGTGACGCTCTTGCACAAAGTTGTATCGAGATCTCGTGAGAGGACGTTAGCTGACAGTTCACTGTAAGCACGTTCGACTGCGCCCTCAACCCGTGCCTCACACGCTACAAGGGTGCCTGAGGGGAAAGCAGATACATCAAGGAAGCTTGCGTTCTGGTACTGACTTTGAAGCGCCCTAGATCCATTGGCGTACCAATTAAAGTAGATGTCTCTGCTGTCATTGGCCAGTGAGCAAGTTACATATGAGCCTGTGCAGTATGTTTCCAAGGAGAGGATGACATGTTGTGTGGTGTTGGTTTGTGGACGTGGTGTTTTCAAGGAAGCCGAAGATACCAAGTGAGCGACGTTGCGGACCTCACGGATCGGAATGTCTATCGACGCCTCCGATTCACCTATGTCATTTGCTGCAAAACACCTTACACGTACTGCATGATTTACTGATGAATTTACTCTTTGAACGTTCAAGGAAAGTTTGGCGCTACCTACTCCCTGTTTAATTCTGCAGCCAGAAACAATCTCACTGGGTTGACAATCCAAACTAAAGTTATACGGTGGAGGGAAGGCTTGATTAACAGTGCATGTTACAATCGCTTCGTGTACAAATCCAAGATCAAAGGGTGACGATGAATTCATGATGACAACGGGCTTTGAATTCACCTTGAAAGGTCCAATGGTGCAGGAGAGAGATTCATGAGAAACATGAGGATTTGTGACATGGAAAGTGATATTAACGTTGTGTAGTCTTTCATCAAGGGTCACATTTACGATTAGATCACCGACGTGGTCATGGGAGTAAGACAACAACGGCGACCCAATATTTGGGGATGGCTGAACTTGAGGATCTGGGAAGCTGTCAGGAAGACGTATCTTAAAACTCAGCTGACCATTCCGGTTGCCATGTTCTGGGGGGAGTGGACACTCTAGTGGTGAGTTGGTGTCGAAGAAGAAGACAGTCAGCTTGGCTTGATTTACACGACTAGAGTTCTGACAAGGGTTGGATAGATTACATTTGTAATATACATCATTATCCATCCGAGAGACATTAAGAATCGTAAGATGACTGACAATCTCCTGACCAACATCTTCGTTAGATATGACATGACGTGCTCCACTTAGGAGATCGTTTTCTCGAAGCCAAGTGATTCCTTCATAATTCTTTTCTGATCCAGATTGTCGAAATGAACACTGAAATGTCACCGATTCTCCTTCTTTTACCCTTTGCTGATTTGGTTCTCCAACATACTCCAGGCAGCCGTGGCATCCTACCAAAAACAGTAGGGCTATAAGACCAGAGAACGACATATTCTTAAAGTGTGGAAAAGTCAACTATTTTTTTTTCAGAAGTGAGAAAACATTGACACTCTCGCTGCACTGAACGCGGAAATTATGCTTCTTTTTAAAGAAAATGAGTATTCACACTCACTTCTCTCGACGGTGGCGTAGCCTACCATGTGTAGTCAGTAATCAAAGGGGAAATTGCACCACAGGAGGGCGCCGGTCTTAACTTGATGGAGATCAAACACTATAACCGGCGAGTAAATCATCTGACTTTCAGCTTGACTTCTCCTGCCCCTTTTTTTTCGCTGTATCTGTCTCTCTCTCTCTCTCTCTATTTCTTTTTTCCATATCCGATTGCCGGGACACTGCATGCTCCTCCCACCTGCACCCAGTAGCGACGCTACTGTTTAGAAAGTAAAATTTATTGTCGTATTTATATATAAATGAAATGCGCCTGCCACTCATCACGTAGGTTTGTGACATAGGAATCAGTTGGGTGGGGTTTAGCCCAACAGCAAAGAATGAACATCAGCGGCTGCAAAACCGGAGTGCAGGGGACGAATGCCCTCCCACTTTCCAAAACCAAGAAAAGTGCCCATACTTTCGACAACTATTACCAATTCCAAGTAAACAAATGCCTAATAAATTCACTCGATAGAATAAGTGTCCCTCCCATGTGCGGATATTTCTTGTCACGGAAGGGGGGAGGACTAGCCTATGCCGTTGGTTGCTGTACAATATTCAAAATTTCCGCGGGGTTGCGTCCCCCCCCCCCCCGGGATCGCCGCCCATGGCCCCTCAAATGGTAAACTGCCTCTTCTTTTTCTAATTTTCCACGAATTCAGTCATGACAACCCAACAAAATAAGATTAATGAAATAAAAGAGATTTCGAGTGGAAATCAGTATATTATATATACACGTATATATAACTAATATAAAAACAAGATAATTATGGAACGAAAAGAAAAAATAAATAAACGCTGAGTGAATTATTTACATCAGTATAAATCAGTCAAGTGTTTCTTCACAAGATATTTGAACCTACTTAAGTTAGGGGTAATTTTTAAATTCTGTTCTAATGAGTTCCAATATTTAGGACCATTGAAAAATATGGTTTTACTGGCAAAAGCCGTTCGAGTTTTGGGTAAATAATAATCGTTTGCTTGCCTGGTGTAATGCCTGTGTAAAGTGCTATTTTTTGCAAACAGCTGTTTCAAAACGAATGGCATATTATTTCTATCAAGATTGTACATGAATTGGTACAGCTGAAATCGATAAAGGTCATGAATTTTGAGAATACGATTTTGGCGAAACAAAATATCAGTATGTGCTCTTTATATGTGCTCAAAACCTTATTCTGCAAGAGTAAAATTTTATCTAACCTGGATCTTGTTGCGCTTCCCCGTGCCAAAATGCCATAATTTAAATATGGTAAGATGAGAATTGAGTATAACATCAGAAGTGCTGATAATGGAAGAACATGCTTAAGTTGATGAATGACTCCAATATTTCTTGATATGGTTTTGCAAAAGTTATCGATATGCGAATTCCATGATAATTTATTGTCAATAGTAAGACGTAAAAATTTTAAACTCTTTAATAACAGTGTTGTCAAATATAATTTGATCTGACAGATGTGATAACGAATTACTAAGCAACATATAATTTGATTTTTTGTAAATTCAAAGATAGTTTGTTAGCTTTTATCCAATCCTTCACCTGTTTAAGTTCAGCATTTAAAACAGTGACGAGTTCAATAGGATCGTGATGTGTGTAGAACAGATTGGAGTCATCCGCAAAGAGCATAAAAGAAAGAATATCAGACGACTTTTCAATATCATTTACATAAATTATAAATAAAAGAGGGTCCAGAAGGCTTCCTTGAGGAAATCCGCAATTAACAGGTTTAGTAGAAGAGTCAGAATTGTTTACGCTAACAAATTGAACTCTACCTGTAAGATAACTCTTAAACCACTTCAATGCATTCCCTCTGATGCCATAGTAAGCAAGTTTATGTAGTAGTATCTCATGATTAATGGTATCAAATGCCTTAAAGAAATCAGGAACATACCTACAGTGTGATTAGACTTATCAAAAGAACAAGAGATTTGATCTATGAGAGTTAAAATAGCTTGGGTCGTGTTGTGTTTTTCTCTGAAACCAAACTAAGAGTCGGATATAATATTGTATTTTCTTAGAAAAGTAATAGTTCTTACATAAACTATTTTTTCCAAAATTGTTGTAAACGAGGATAATAAAGAT
This sequence comes from Heliocidaris erythrogramma, assembly GCA_025617745.1. NCBI lineage: Eukaryota > Metazoa > Echinodermata > Echinoidea > Camarodonta > Echinometridae > Heliocidaris > Heliocidaris erythrogramma. Next base: position 5,688,964 of record CM046858.1, read on the forward strand.
ATGGGGCGAGAATTATTGACAGACAGGTTATCACCCTTTTTTAATAATGTGATCACTTTAGCAGTTTTCATTTTAGCTGGAACTTGGCCAGACTTCAAAGATAAATGGAATATGTAAAGCAACGGATCAGCAATGGAATTGATAATGCTTTTTAAGAGGAAAATTGTTATACCGTCGTAACCAGGAGATTTGTTTGATTTCAATCCTAAGGCAATATCAACTAACTCCTGTCTAAATGCTGGGGTAAAGAAAATAGAGTTGTCATTTGGCATTGTTAAAAATTCGTCAAAGGATTTATCTCCTGGAATAATAAACTGAGATAACTTCGAGCCTACTTCAGAAAAATATGTGTTACAGGTATCAGCTATTACGTGATTATCTTCAATAAAGGCGTCATCAACACGCAACTTAGAAAATTGACTTGGATCTTTTACCCTTATTCAGAGCACCATTTATGATTTTCCAAGTGTTTTTAATGTCATTTTAAATAGATCTAGTTGTTCCACAAAGTATCCCTTTTCGCTAAGCGAAGGGTTGTAGTAAGCACATTTTTGTAGGAAGTGTATTTCATTCGAGAAGAATCGCTTGGTTTAGAAAATAAAGTCGATATTAAACTATTTTTGCGATTAATGGATCGTAGAATTGATTTTGCAACCCAAGGAAGTTTAAGTATACGCTTATAATCATATTTCCGATGTTTTTTCAATGGTATGCACAATTTATGCAGTTATTTAACATGTTTAAAAATATTTCAAAGGCTTGATCAACATTTTCTTTCACAGAGTAAACATCAGACCAGTCAGTAGAGATTAACTTGTCTTGTAAAGAGGTAATATTTCAGGAGAAAGTACGACGTGCTCCTATAAGTTCATACCATCATTTTTAGTATTTGGAAGTGCTAATTGAATGTGAGTGAAGATCAGAAAGTGATCAGAAATGTCTGTAACAATAATGCCAGCTTTAGGAACAGGTTGGCAGTTACAGAATATGTTGTCTATAAGGGTGGCAGAGTGATCAGTCACTCTCGTAGGTTTAGAGATAAGTGGCAAAAATGAAGATAAAAGGTTAGTGAGGAAATCATTAGTGGCCGAATGATTGCTGGATAGGGGATTTATGTTAAAATCCCCTATAATGATACAATTACTGTTTCTACATGCACGGTTTTGAAGAAGATCATTGGTAGCAATTAAATATTCATTCATATAAAAGCAGACTGAGGTGGTCTGTATATAACACCGATGAGCAGTTTCTGACCTTTCTGAGTTACAATTTCAACAAATAAAGACTCAATTACATCAGTCATACATTCTAAGTCGTCTATGACCACATAATCAAGTGAACATGATATATATAGCGCCACGCCACCCCCTGGTTTGTAAGATCTGTTATTAGTGACGATATACTGTATTCAGGTAGCATAACTAAATAATTAGCGGTCTCTGAAAACCAGGTTTCTGAGAGAGCAATAACCGGAGGCACTGACAATTCAGTGTTTCCTAAAAATGAGCGTAATTTCTCAAAATTGTTATTTACACTTCTAATATTAAGGTGCAAAACAAATAAGTTGTCGTTCTAAAGTGTTTTAGCGTAATCTTTGAATAAACTTTCGGTATAGTATGCAGATGAAGGAAGAACTGCTTCGTCATGAGAATCAAATTCAAGTTAAAGCTCATCAAAATTGATAGCAAGAGCATTGGTGGCAAAATGATCATACCTCGTATTACTGTCATGTCTATGCGAGATAAAATCATTCCGACTCCCCTGTACTACTGTTATAAATTCATCTTCGTCTAAATTGTTAAAGGGGAAATGTTCGTTGTCAATCATTGACATTTAAACTACTTATAACAGAATAAATGCTAAAAATATTGAATGATACAAAGGATAAAATAAAGGTCAGAAACTGCTTCTCGGTAAAAACGTATCGCGGAATTGTATTTAACATGACTGAAAGAATTAATGCTAGAATATGTAAAATTCTTAAGAGATTTTATAATCCATATGCCAAAATGCGTATAGTTTAGAATAATACATAAGATAACATAAAATAAGAACAGAACAGAAATGAATACAGTAGCTTGAAAGTTTATAGCTCCGACGAAAAGTAGTGAAAGTAGAGGGTTTTCAAGAAGAAACCATAATGTTTATGTAGTAAAGTTGTAGCCCTACATCAAATTTGATTGATAGCCGGAAGTTAATCATTGTAATAAAGATACTAAAACACTTAATATGAGTTTAGTGATTATTTAATCTTTACAAAGTCCTCCTTGCAACTCACGATCATGGGCTGGCTCTTTTCGTCTTTCCTCACGAAGATCCGACCTTTCTTAATGTCACACTCCAATATTAGCTATATAAACAGCAGTTTTAAAGGTTCAAAATTGAATAAAAAATGTTATTCTAATTGATTTTTTTCCTATTATTGAACTCACCCCTCTGCCCATAATAGCATAAGACAGTGTATGAGATTTTCAAAGGTTCACAATTTGAAAGAAATTGTAACTTTATGTTGCATAGCTAAATTCCTCGACTATATTTCTCCTGAATTTTCGATAATTGCACCCCATAAGGAAGAAGTGAATAGAGACCGTTTATCAATTTCCAAAACTCAAAACTGTACCGGTCGATACAGTGATCGCTTTCGGGCTTTTTTTCTGTAAGTAAAATGCTAAAGAAATCACTTTTGTTAGGCTTTAAAATGAAAACAAAAAATATTCACATTTTCATTTCCATTCGCTCGCCTCGCGTACTCGCACAAACGATTAGGAGTTTAGGACAACACACTTTGTCAAGTTATGAACGGATTTCCTTTCCTTATTTCCACATACATGTAACTACAGTAATGCAAATTGTGTGTATTGCAGGGTTTAAAAGAAACATTTTGATTTATTTGATTTAAATCAACTCTTACTTGGATGAGTTTTTCAGCCAAAAATAAGAAAAAAATCAAATAATGATTTTTGAGTGATTTTTTTAAATGTTGCATCAACTAAATCAACAGATTTTCGCATGTATTTCTTTGTTTTTAACCGAAATTAGTGATTTTCTATGGAAAAAATCCTGGCGATTTAAAGTTGATTTCAATCGTGCTAATCCTGGTGCACTGGTTTGCAGAATGACCTACAATAAAATAATGTTTTAAAATAATCTTTGCAGACAACGTTGATTTCAGGGTCTGCACCCCCTCCTTGCCGAAATGTTGGCTTTGCCAAGGACTTAGCGAAGCAATGTGTACTAACTAGTGGTGTATCTATGGGGGACAGTGGCGCAAGTACCCTGGGCGACACTCAAAGGGGTTAAAAACGCAAGAGAGAGAGAGAAAGAGAAAGAGAAAGAGAAAGAGGATTCTGGATTGTTCGCCCCCAATCCCCAGGGTAAATGCATTATAAATTCCTTTTTGGAGGGTTTGAAATGCATTTTTTTCTGAAGCTCGGTCGCTTCACTTCCTCGCATAATTTTGCTCCCCAGTATATAATATAGTATTTCATAAGGGCTCAAGATTGATGAATCATTCTGGCTGCTTTGCTTGCCATCATGCAAGTTTCATTATCCTCTTGTTAAATATTGCGCCCAAATATAGGATTAAGACGGTGAATAAAATTTGCTTGTCTTCCTAAATTTCTCGAATATAATTTTCTTAATGTTTTCCGTTAATGTTGCACCCCATTTCAGAAGGAAGTGAATATAGAAAATAGTGTATCAATGTTCAAAATTTGAATCTCCAACCCTCGATTGCAGTACTCAATTGCAAATTTTCCGGGGTAAATATAAATTGAATAAGATTTTTTTTTTTTTTTTTTTTTTTTTTTTTTTGGGGGGGGGGCGGTTTGTTTTGGGGGTTAAAAATGCAAAAAGTCTCCCTCGCTTGTAGAATGACGTGGATAAGTTTTTTTTTTTTGGGGGGGGGGGGGGTTAGGGGCACAACTTTGAATTTTGCACCCCCAGCAAGAAAATCGTTCCCAATGGCATATATCACAGAGTGCTGACAGCAGAAAGATGAGAATACATTAGGAGTGAAAAAGTTCAGTGCTCTTGCAGTGCCTAGAGGGCGCTAAGAGGTTTTAATTAAACATAAAAAGACATTGAGGAGGCTGGCAGAAAAACAACAGGAAATATCAAAAATTATGATTGGGGATTGGTTTTAATGTTCCAAGAACAAAAAAAAATGGAAACAGATTAAAATGCATCAGTGAACTGAATAGCAATGTTTTATATAAATTGTTTCCCTCACGAAACTTTCTAACCAACAAATGTTGTTCATATTGGGAAAGTAAACTTAACATTGATATAAACTGGTCACATGTATTTAAGTGTAACCTTGTGCAAATTAGATAATATAAGTTACGGGAATTTATCCTAAAATTATTGTATAATTTATTACCAGTAAGAAGCAATCTTTTTAAATGGGGTCTAATTAGAGAAGATTTATGTTCAGAGTGTAAAGTTAAAGAAGATATTATCCATGCTTTCACTAAATGTGTTCTAAACAAACCTTTTCTCACTCATGTTGAAAATATATTGCAAGAAGTATACAATGTCCAAAATACCAAGATTAGCATCTTGCACTTACTGAAAATAGAAGGTAATTGCCAGTCTAATTTATTTCTGACCATAGCTTTCTGGAGCGTATATAAAGTTATTTTGGAACGCAACAAAAGTGGAAAAGATGGGAGAGATCTTGTACTGAAACATGTGTTTGAAAGAGAAATCAGAAAAATAATAGACTGAGATACAATATAGCAGAAAGGAAAAATACAAACAAAGAAAAACGATGACTTACCAAAGGAATTGTTGAAGTTCATTTGAATGTGTCATTTGTGTAAGTTTGAAAGAGAAATTTTAAAAAAAGATAGAAATATAAAGAGCAGAAGGGAAAGAATGATTTACCAATATGATTTGTTTGAAGTTTATTGGAAAATGTAACATTGATATGTGTAAGTCGATTTCAAGTTTGTTGTAACGTTTTGTGTCATTTATGTATCATTAGTGTTATATTGAGTTGTAAACTTTGAATGTAAAATAAATCCTCTCACGAGGCAAAGAAAACAAATTGATTTCAGAAATAATGACAATTTTCAAAATTGATATACATGTTATACTTTGTATCAAAAGGTGTAAAATAGGGGGGAATCTAAGCAAATTTTATTTTTCTGTGATCTAAACAAATTTTAACCCCTTGAATTAGATTACTTACATTTGTGTTGGAAACAATTATCGATGCTGTCTTCTAAATCATATTAAAAACCATACAGTGTTTTGAATGCAGTCTGGAATCAAACCTGCATTGCGTATTATTGTCTTTTATTTGTATATAGTACTTCAAAGTATTCACATTATTAAGAACATAAAACAAATCAGCATGAAGTTTCAGGTGTCGTAACAAACTCTAAGTAGATAGTCACATCGGTTCGTTGATGGAGAAATAATTTACAGGGGTGCCAACAGAATTTGACCGATAAGGACTCTCTTCAGCAGATGCACATTCGTAATTGTTTTCTTCACACGGTAACGGTGATACAAATGTCGGAGAAGAGTTGTCATCAACTATTTCATGATATATTTCGTCATGAACATTTATCTCCATATCCTGAGGCTTGTGTATTTCCCGTTTCTTTTTCTTCTTTGTTTCACAGACTTTCGAGCAGCATTTCACCAACACCACCACAACACAAACGATGCCGGCTGGAATGGAAATGATTATAATCCATACAAGAGCTCGGACCAAAACGGATCTTAATTTTGGCAGTGTATTGCCCTCAGACTTCAAGATCGTAGGAGAAACGGTTGATATCTCATTAAAATTCATTTTAAATGAGCGATTAAAATATGTCGGACCGGGTGAACCTGTGACGCTCTTGCATAACGTAGTATCGAGATCTCGTGAGAGGACGTTAGCTGACAGTTCACCATAAGCACGTTCGAGTGCGCCCTCAACCCATGCCTCACACGCTACAAGGGTGCCTGGGGAGAAAGCGGATACATCAAGGAAACTTGCATTCAGGTACTGACTTCGAAGCGCCCTAGATCCATTGGCGTACCAATTAAAGTAGACGTCTCTGCTGTCATTGGCCAGTGAGCAAGTTACATATGAGCCTGTGCAGTATGCTTCCAAGGAGAGGATGACATGTTGTGTGGTGTTGGTTTGTGGACGTGGTGTTTTCAAGGAAGCCGAAGATACCAAGTGAGTGACGTTGCGGACCTCACGGATCGGAATGTCTATCGACGCCTCCGATTCACCTATGTCATTAGCTGCAAAACACCTTACACGTACTGCATAATTTACCGATGAATTTACTCTTTGAACGTTCAAGGAAAGTTTGGAGCTACCTACACCCTGTTTAATTCTGCAGCCAGAAACAATCTCACTGGGTACACAATCCAATCTAAAGTTATACGGTGGAGGGAAGGCTTGATTAACAGTGCATGTTACAATCGCTTCGTGTACAAATCCAAGATCAAATGATGATGACGAAGTCATTACGACATCGGGCTTTGAATTAACCTTGAAAGGTCCGATGGTGCAGGAGAGAGATTCATCAGAGGCATGAGTGTTTGTGATTTGGAAAGAGATATTAACGTTGTGTAGTCTTTCATGAAGGGTCACTTTTACGATTAGATCACCGGCGTGGTCATGGGAGTAAGACAACAACGGCCACCCAATATTTGAGGATGGCTGGACTTGAGTTCCTGGGAAGCTGTCAGGAAGACTTATCTTGAAATTAAGCTGATCCTTGGGGTTGCCTGGTTCTGGAGGGAGTGGACACTCCAGTGGTGAGTTGGTGTCGAAGAAGAAGACAGTCAGCTTGGCTGGGTTTACACGACGAGGGTCCGGACAAGGGTTGGACAGATGACATTTGTAATATCCCTGATCAGTACGAGAGACACTAAGAATCGTGAGATGACTGACAATCTCCTCACCAACATCTTTGTTAGTAATGTTATAACGTGCTCCATTTAGAAGATCGTTCCCTCGGCGCCAGGCGATTCCTTCATGATTGTTTCCTGATCCAGATTGTCGAAATAAGCATTGGAATGTCACCGATTCTCCTTCTTTTGCCCTTTGCTGATTTGGTCCTCTTACATAGTCCAGACAGCCGTGGCATCCTACCAAAAACAGTAGGGCTATAAGACCAGAGAACGACATCGTAATGTGTGGACGAGTCAACTGGTTTTTTCAGACGTGAGGAAACTTTGACACTCTCTCTGCACTGATCGCGGAAATTATGCTTCTTTTCAAATAAAATGAGTATAGTACGTACACTCACTTCTCTCGACGGTGGCGTAGCCTGTGTAGTGAGTAATCATAGGGGCAATTGCACCACAGGAGGGCGCCGGTCTCAACTTGATGGAGATCAAACACTATAACCATCGAGTAATCATCTTATTTTCACGTTGCCTTCTCGTCCCCCGTTCTTTTTATCCCCACTCGCTGTATCTGTCTCTCCCCCTCTCTCTCTATTTCTTTTTTCCCTATCCGATTGCCGGGACACATGCCCTCCCCCCTGCACCCAGTAGCGACGGCATTGTTTAGAAAGTAAAATTTGTCATTTTTATATATAAATGAAATGCACCTGCCACTCATCACTTAGGTTTGTGACATAGGAATCAGTTTCGGTTGGGTGTGGTTTAGCCCAACAACATAGAATGAACATCATCGGCTGCAAAACTGTGGGGGGGGGGGGGGGGGCAGGGGACCAATGCCCTCCCACTTTCAAAAACCAAGAAATGTGTCCCTCCTTCGACAAATATTACCAATTCCAAGTAAAGAAATGCCTAATAAATTCACTCCATAGAATAAGTGTCCCTCCCATGTGCGGAGATTTCTTGTCACGGAAGGGGGGAGGACTAGCCTATGCCGTTGGTTGCTGTACAAAATTCAAAATTTCCGCGGGGTTGCGTCCCCCCCCCCCCCCCCATCACCGCCCATGGCCCCTCCAATGGTAAAACTGCCTATTCTTTTTCTAATTTTCCACGAATTCAGTCATGACAACCCAGATGTCTTTTTTTTTTTAATGATGATATCTTTTTAATTTCATCACTGCAGTTTTCCCCAAGTACAACCGAGCCAAATACGGCTTTTCGAGAAGACGTTGACCCCCCCCCCCCCCCCCGCGACAAAATGTCCCTTCATGTGGACAAATACCCCTCCCCGGCCTCCCGCTATAGAATAAGAGCCCTTCCTGAAGTAATGATGTGCCCTTAGATTATACTTAGTCGGGTTAGCTAGCCCTCCATGTTGACATTGAAAAAAAAGAAGAAAAAGAAAGAAAAGTAATCAACTATACTCGTATTAAATTAAATAAAACTGATTGAAACCGCCAATTACAAGTTCTAAAACAAACAAATCTATAATACCATTCGAGAGGTTTTTACCCTAAGCAATAGTTTCAGTTCCTAGCTCTTTGTTGCTCAAAATGAACGTCCTTGTAATATCAATAGACTCATTAGAGGTCACGGGAATTCTTATCATCCAGTCTTTGTCACTATTTGCTTTCGTTTGCAGCACTTATCCACTCAATACTTTACTTACAGCAATGGCATTGTCACTGTCCTTGGATTCATCTCAAGTTTACAACAACAGGGGCGGAAGGAAGTTTTTTTTTCTTCAAAGTTGGAGGGGGTGGTACTAACAACAAGGCCCTTGTTTTTTTTTTTTAATAGAGAGGACCTCCAGAAGATGGATGACAAAATATACGAGATAAATTTTCAGAGGCATTGCTCCATCGCCCTCCCAGTCGAATCATTACATTTGGAATCATCTTTATATTTTGTATTCATGTAATATACTTGGTCTCCATAGCTAACAAGCAAGAAAAAAAACTTATATGGTGCTTATAATGATAATAAGATACATGTATAATGTAGCAAAAATTAGTTTCATAGATTGATGGAGATGGTTTGAATCAGAGCGCGTTGATAGAGAGAGTTGTGACACGCGCATAATAAGCATGCGCGGTCTTTGTTTAAAACATGGCGGATCGTGGAGCTCTAATAGTTCCCTTTCACGTACATTCTCTATACTATGAGAGGGGACTTTTGACTTTTGATGCTCAATGAAGTGACGGACCAATCAAAAGCGACCTCTAGTGTGAGGACTATCTGTTTAGTTAGCTCTGGTTTGCATTATATCTACGTCATTTCCCCCTTCTTCCACTCCCTTTCTCTCGTTTACTCTATTTCTTAATATTTTTGATCATTCGTTTGGGAAGGGGGGGGGGGGGGGTGTACCCTGGATCTACGCAATTGCAAGCATTCATATTACAAGTTTGGAAAATGTTGATTTCCTGTTTGAAGTATCAATATCATCATGGAATAAAAGCACTGCCCCTTGTCTGCGTGTCACGCTCACACCCCGGAGCTCACACGAGGCGTCATTTTGCCGACGTTAGGGCCGCGTCATTGTCTTTTGCGCGTCATGAAATAGTGATGGCACTTAAAACATGATTGCAAAATGAACTGGGCCCTCTTGCATAAAAAGTTGCGATTAAACGCAACTCAAAAAATTAAACGCAAGTCCAAAATACGCGATCCTGATTGGTTGAAAATCAAGTTGCGTTTAATTTTTTGAGTTGCGTTTAATCCCAACTTTTTATGCAAGAGGGCCCAGTGCAACAATAATTTTAATAACTGGCGTATGGGTTGATTGCCTTCACAGACTCCATTAGCGCAGTTACTGACGCAATGGAAATGACTCCTCGTGTGAGACGGTCTTTACACACTAATACCAGTCTGTAAATATCACTGCAACAAAAACAAGTCATGATTACCAATATAATTGTAGTATTTATTAAAGATATCCATGGTAGTTAAATACTTTATACTCTTACAAAACACGAATAGTACATGTAGTTCAGTAATTGAAAGATCTACATACATGTACATGTAAGTCATTTTTTAATAAAGCACATTGTTGCAAAGAAAAAATACTAAGAAATTATACTGTCATAAATCAACGTGTACGAAGTAATTGTGAATATTGGAGTAAATAGTGAGACTATTTCCTTGTACGATTGCAACCACGGTAATTAGGAATTTATACAAAAATATCAAAAATATCAGTCAATATAGCACAAGCAGAACAAAATCAAAACCAAACACACTCAACATCTGGCTCATATGATGCGATTACACATTTATATCAAAACTATTCATTTCGCCATAAGATGGAAGACATTAATTCACAACTCCAGAGCTTCTTAGAAATTGAGAGTACATTTTTATCTTTTTATTTGTGTAAGATATTCATTTAAGATGATGTATCCCTCTTCTAATGACACCTCAAATGTAAAGTATGCATCACACATTCAACAATGTAATTTCATTTTTCATTCAACACAGTAGAAAGTAAAATTAATTGTCAGTCATCTTTATAAATGAAATGCACCTGCCACTCATCACTTAGGTTTCTGACAGGAATCAGTTTCGGTTGGGTGGGGTTTAGCCCAACAACAAAGAATGAACATTCAACAATGTAATTGCATTTTTTATTTCAATTTCAACACAGTAAAAAAAAACATATTTTAGCCAATGGCTGTTCTTCAATATATCCTATTTTGCTAATGTTAACATCATTTATAAAGAAAAATGAATTTCTTTAAATTTATTTTTCATCATTGGCTCTTTACCCTTCTTTTTGAATGGCTATGAATGTATCTTGTCAGTCACTCCAAGGTTTTCTGCATATGGTTGAACCTATCCTCTAAAACTAAGGGCAATGAATACCATTGTACGAGGTATCACAGAGTGGCGACAGCAGAATGATGGGAATACATCATCATGGAGTGAAATAGTTTAGTGTTCTTGCAGTCCCTAGATGGCGCTAAGAGGTTTTAAACATAGAGATCCTATAATTAGTTATAATACAGAGCGTCCCAGAAAAAAAGTTATGGAAAAAGTCTACCCAAATAAATATTTCAAAATATTTGTAGGGAATTTTTCAAACCTGTGGATATAGTTTAGAGTCTCTTCTATCACATGACAGCAAAAATTTGGGCACTATTTTAAGATAGAGAGAGCAAAATCGACTTTTGCGAAAAAAGGTGCAAAATCCAGACATGGTATTAGGAAATTAAATTTGAGAATCTTTAAAAGTTGATAGTTAACAAGGAGTGTCCCCAAATTAACATTTCAAAATATGTTCATGAAATTCCAGCTTGAATTACTGTAAAAACTTGCCAAAATTAATATTTCAAAACACTCCATAAAGTAGTTAATTGCTTACTGAATCATAAAAATATTGATGAGATACGTAATTACATACAGAGAACAAAACCTGTTCTTTCTTAAATTGTCTGTCATTGATCAAAATATGAACATTTCGAAGCCTTTCAATGACTCAACTTTGCCAATACTAGCCAGAACAAATATAAATTCTTGTCAAGTCTGGATTTTGCACCTTTTCACAAAAGTGGCCGTTGCACACTCAAGCATAAACTCTCGCCAGACCTTTAGATGTCATTTAATAGAAGAGACCCTAAGCTATCCACAGGTATGAAATTTTGCTTCAAATATTTTGAAATATTTATTTGGGGAGAATTTTTCTTTTATACTTTTTTTATGGGTTTTAAACATAAAGGCCCATATTCTCAACAGTGGCCTAAGTTAAGCCTGTTAAGCCTGGCTTAACATTACTTAGGCTAGTGGTTTATGAAGAAGTCCATCTGGGGCGCTTTTCACAGCGGAGCAAAATGCGATCTTTACATGCTCGAGGGCCATATGAACCAGGAGCAGTACATACATGTCTTGCAAACGGTAATGCTCCCATTCGCTAGAAGGGACTTCCGAGCGAACTTTGTCTTCCAAGACGACAACGCTCCCGCACACAGAGCGCGACGGGTGACCGAATTCCTTGATAACGAGAACGTGGATCACATGGACTGGCCAGCTTTAAGTCCTGACATGAACCCGATAGAACATTTGTGGGCAGATTTGTCTCGCCGATTAGGAGAGATGGTCAACCAACCAACAACTATAGCTGAACTCAGAGCGGCAATTGTAGCTTGCTGGCAAGATATCCCCCAGAACACCCTGAGGACCCTTGTTGCAGGAATGCCACGCCGTGTACGTGCTCTTTAGTTGGCTAGAGGAGGTCACACGAAATACTGATGTATATTTTCATAAAGAGGGATGTTTATCCGAGGCAAGAATGAGACTTTTGAGGACTTCGGTATAGCAATTAAACTGTATCTGATTATTTAACTTTTTCGTTAGACATTTGCAAAAACAGCAAATATACGCTTCCGAATTCCAAGTGGACCTCTGCACTGTGTGATAAGCCTGATTTTTAATGTTGTGCTTTTAAAGTTAAAAAGGGACACATATCTTTTATTTTAACCTCAAAGAAGAACTTAAAATGACGAGGGATATGTTTAAGACAAGAAATAATTCTTGGAATAAAAATATTCCAAACTTTTTTCCAACCCTGTATGTGCATTTAGTCACAAACTATGATTTGCAAAACAGGCCAGAGGGTGACATTTGGCAATCCATAATTCAGTGGACAACATTCAGTGGTTTAAACCTGGCTTACAAATTTAGGCAGCTATTCAGAATTACAAGCCAAATACAAGAAGGAAGTTGGCAGAAAACAAACAGAACTATCGACCTCCTGACGGATATATATACAGCTCTGGAAAAACTATTAGACCAAGCTATTGTAATAAGGGTACTATAATATGCAAACAAAATTATAAATATGATTTGTCTTTGTATTTCATTGAATGAATACCAAATTCCAGCAGTTATACCTTGCTTTTATGATATTTTATTTCTTTCTTACCACAAAAATAACAGTATCAGTAACCATTCTTGGTCTAATAATGTTTTCCATGGCTGTATATATATAGGCCTACATTAAATGACATATATCAAGGTAGTCTACATGGTTCTAATAATACTTAGAATCTGTTTTAAACGACAATATTGAAACTTTCCATGCTTGCCATTCTGTATCCTGTATATTTCTCCGGAAGGGGGGCAAAACTTCTTTTTTATTTTGTCCGATAATATAAATTTACAGAAGTTTCTAAGACCAGACATTTCATATGATAATGTGTTTATGACAACTGCAAATGTTCACTGCAAAGCTGGCTTGTTCGGCCACATACAGTAATTTGGGGTGATATTTGCAGAGTTTCACACCATCTTGATTGCATATACCAATGGAAAACTGCTAGAAAGTATGTTCACTGATACCAAATTATGTTCCATTATATTGCTCTGCATGCAGTCAGAATGAAAAGCTCAATTTTGTTATCTCTCTTAATTAAACTCATTACAAGGCTGTTATACATTTTCTACCAAACTTGTTTGGCAAGGAATCATTTGTTTGTAATATCAGAAATTCAGTGCGAATTTGAATTGAATCAATTTTATAAGCAGAACTTGTATCTTTTTATGGAATTGTGAAATAAATTTGAACTTGAAATCTAGATTGCCTTTATAAAGCTTACACCATCTTTGGCAAACTTTGTGAAATAAACTAAATCCCATATCTATGATAATGAGTAGGTATGGAACGGAAAGACTGCCTCCATAGTACTATATGTAAATGGTAAAATGATTTTCAGAATACATAACGCAAGAACAGAGAAGGGGAAAATCTCATGAAGAATCTTCCTAGGATACTTAGCAAATAGCAAAATCAAAAAATAATCCGAATAAAATTAGACTGCACTGATAATTTTATAAAGATTGGGGGAATAATGGCAACTACTAGGTGAAAAGAAATGATTGGTACAACATAATTAACATGTAGTTCAGAGAATGCTTACAATATATTCACATATATTTACTGCTTCACATGCATGTATCCACTGAAAAATGTTACCTCCTTTTTAAACTCACAATATGCCACACCCAGTTTCTGAGTATTTCTGACTAATATGGCAAATCATTTTACAGAGATAGCAAGTAATGCTCATATAGTATAGAAAAAAAAACATGCTGACAATCTTTTCTTTAAACAATAAAATATGAATAAGCTGTTCAACAACATCCTTGTCATAATTTTGCATATTCAGACCCCGGCTCTGTTTCATAAAACCTGTTATCAGTATCACCTGCCACATATCTATGACAAATTTGCTTCAGCCCATCAGTTGCAACGATTTCAATAGCTTATAACAGTTATTGCAACTTGTTATTGATGACAAGTTGTATGAAATAGGGCAAACGGAATTAAAATTTGAAAGGTCTCTTTTTCAAGAATATTGAGGTTCAACATATATCAACCCAATGTTCTCTAATACTGTCAAACAGATTTATAATAGAGTTAACCTTGCATATTAAACTCAAAGTCGCACAAGTCAAACTTTCCCTAAGTTGAACCAGTTTTTTTTTTTTAACAATCTTTGCAAAACGTGTTATTTACATTTCCTAAGTCGAATTTTGCATAAGTCGATCTATTTTGTGTGGTCTCACCAGATCCGACTTAGGCAAAGTTAACTGTATATAATACCTGTTAATGAATTATAGCTGAAAGGAATCTGTATTCAATGAAATGAATTTAATTCATTTAACCTGAGAACTTTATGTTAAACCATTTTCCATTCAGAAATTTTTAGTTTTGAAAGATAGAATATTTCACTTATATTTCTAATTTGGTTGTTATAAGCTAATAGGGTGAAATATTTAATATTCTTGCCATCGACTGAATTTGGAATCACATGAAACTCTTAGTCCTGTAACTAGCTTAAATCATGTCAAGAATCTGTATCTTCTAAACTGAGATTGCAGTGTAAACAAAGAGGCATTTGTTGCAGGCAGTATTTTATTTTTAATAAGAATCATAACAATAATATTAATAGTGGCTTCTTATATACACTCATGTCCGTCATGTTGTGACGCTCGTGGCGCTCCACCATTACTGCCCCCATCACAGCCAAGCGGCCAAATATGTAGCGCTCTGGCATATCGGGTACCCATTTACACCTGGGTGGAGAGTGGAAAACGTCTTACCAAAGGACGTTACTGGAAATCGAACCCTCAACCCTTAGATTGAGAGTCAAGTGAAAGAACCACTATACCGCGACACCTCCGCTTGCCATTTCTTTGCACATTATTTTTCAAATCTTGCTGTGGTGTTTTTTCTTTTACAACACAATGTGTGAACAAAGCTTCATGACTGAGCATATGAGGCAGCTAAACGAAGTATACAAATCCCTCTCCTTACTTTTTAACCCCAAATGGCAGACCATGAAATGAAGACAGCGTAAACTAGGATATGAGCAGTATTTTCTAACCAGGCAGGTATAAGGATACAATCAGTTTCTCAATCAAAGATTCTTTATCACAGTAAAACGGATATTGTACTTGCATTGAACAGAGATCCAACATATGATATAACCATGAATATACCCACTCTAGTGCAATGATATTCTTGTCCCACCATAGAGCTTCTTATCCATGCAAAAGGCATAAAAACGGCCCTACTCTACCGCAACGACGTCGTTGTCCCAGCATAAAGCCTTGCTGATGCTGATAGTCCTCTCAGATTTCTTTTATTTGATTCTGTAGGGGAAACGAAACAATAAGATCTTATTTTCCATCTCTTTCATATGTAATGTGCAAACTTGGCAACAAACAAATCATTTTTTTTTCCTGCCATTAGCCAGTTTGTAATTACAATGAGTGCATGTTCGGTACCAAAGACTTCCATACGCTTTCATGGTGGGCACACTAAGACACGCCTGCATTATGATATTGGTTGTTAAACAAGTAGCGTATCCACAAACACAGATACGCATGCATGTAAAGTTGGGGTAATCTGTACCATCTACTAATGACGAATTGACTTCTTAAAAAATCCTGTTATAAGGTGCCAACTGTAAGCAGGTTGCTTGAGAATCTTGAGGGTCCAAGGCTGATTAGTTTGATGGTTTATTTTACCCAACAGCTAAGAAATCTTGTGTATGCTTGTAAGTAAGCAGCCAGAGGACCTCCTCTCCGAGGGACTTGGTGATGAGGACTAATGCCTTACCAAAATGCACTAGCGCATCCACTTGGCTTCGAACCCAGGTCCTCCCAGTTATGAGACTACTGCTCTACCACTGAGCCAATGTGGTGAGATGAGAATTCCTTCATCACAACAATCTCATGTATCCATGCTAGTAGCATTGTACCATGTATCAAAGCGGTCAGACAGAAGAAGACAAAGATACTTACTCTCGACTAGTCTCTGTTGTTTCTTTGTACCATGTATCATAGCTGTCAGATAGAAGAAGAATGGTAAGATACAAACAAAGATGCCAAGAGTTATCGTCGCTATAAACTCCTTGTCTTTGTGCCCACAGCGACTGTCTCTCCACAGAATGCGAGTGCGGTTCATCTGGAAGAACAGAAAATAAACATACAGAGTAAATTTGGTATAAAGAGCACTGATATAACAAGATTCCTGATAAAACAAGATAATTTTGCTGGTCCCAAGTCTTTATGTTCTTTTTTTTTTTTTGACCCTGATATAAGGAGATTCCTGATATAACTAGGTAATTTTCATGGTGTCAAGGTGCTTGTTAAAGTGACTTTCCACTGTAATAACTTTTAAGATGGCTGAGGAGAAGTTTTTGGTAATTCTGTGTCAACCACCCAAATTTTTTTAAAAGTCGAAGTGCTACCCCTTCAAAATGGCCTAAATTTGGAATATGGGGTAAATAGGCTTTTAAATTGAAATTTTAAGTGTTCAAGTTAGCTCCATGCTAAATGTTTTTGGCACTATGGCATGCATTCCAAAGGCATGTTGGCAGAATATGGACTTTTAAATCAACCATATCTCTGTTACTTCTGGGTAAAATTTGTTGACATTGATGTATATTTAGAGAGATAATTACACGTCAAGCAATCCAAATCTGCCATTTCCATGTTGGATCAACATTAAAGCGATACGCCACCGGGCGGCCGTGGGGAAAGTCAGGATTGCGTAAGCCCCATTCACTCGTACAGAAAGTTTGTGCGTCGAACGCGTCCATTGAACTAAGTGGGATTACATTTCGACTGCACAAAGCCGACCGAAGCTCGCACGAGAGCTCGAGCTCGGGCGGAGTGTGCATGTTTGTGCGGCGACCAGTTTATCCGAGGTTTGCGCCTCGCGGCGCAACGGCATGATCAGGTAACGATCACGGTGCCCTCTCGCGGCATTAAAACGTCCACAATCTGCGGGTTGAGTATCCCTTTAACTTCAATGGCCTCTTGACCTTTGCCTTAAACTAAGATTTCCCCTTGAATGTTGAGAATTACGGAGACAATCTGATGATCATATCGTTTTCCAAGATAAATTGACCTCTCTGTGAACTTTGCTTTTTTAACCTACTTATCCGGAAAATCTACTCAGTTTGTCTTCATATGGGGATAGGTACTAGTACAACCAAATCACAATAACAAGAAAGCTAGACGAACATTCATATTTATACATACATTCTCTCATGTCCTTTTACATTGTTTTCATTTCCACGAGAGTTGCCAAAGCTGTTGTATACTGGTATGTTATTTCCTTACACTTGTATATAATACAATCAACTCAAAAAAATAATGCCTCTGTGACCCCTCTCAGCCCCCTCTCAGCAGTCAGAAGCCTACAAATATTTTCACCATGTCAACTCCAACAGCTTTGAATATACATGTAATCAGAAATATCCCAAGTAAATGAACCATGGGAAACTCAAACTGGCATCTTGATTGTTAGACTACACTCATCACGTCTTCTGAGGGGCGTCCCGACATATAAGTTAGTCCAGAGTAAATGAACCATGGGAAACTCAAACTGGCATCTTGATTGTCAGGCTACACTCATCACGTCTTCTGAGGGGCGACTAGACATATAAGTTAGTCCAGAGTAAATGAACCATGGGAAACTCAAATTGGCATCTGGATTGTTTGGCTACACTTATCATGTCCTCTGAGGGGCAACCCGGCATTTGCTCTGGTGGCAATGGCTCCAACCTTTAACTTGTCAAAGACAGGGTTAAGGTTTTGGGCTGCAATAGGGTATGAGGTTAGGTTGAGGTTAGGGGTCAGGCTTAGGTCATTTGCTGTAGTTAGGGAATCCAGCAAGGGTAGGATACTGACCGCAGAGCAATAGACCGCTTCAGTAATGTATGCAAATTTTATGCATACCTTTCAAACAAAGGTTGTTCTTGACAACCTGAAAGCTTGCCAGAGGCTTGCCGGACATAGCAACAAATAATGTATGCAAACAGAAACTGGATTCCAAGCATTGAGGCTCATTTATAAAAAGCAGGTTCATGGAATAGCTCGTCACTAGGTGCTCAGAGAATATATGTGCATAAATTTGAATGTTTTATTACAGAAGCAGTCTATTGCTGCAATTGCTGCAATAGGGTATGAGGTTAAGTTTGGGGTTGGGGTTAGGCTTCAAGGTCATTTGTTGTAGTTAGGGAATCCAGCAAGGGTAAGATACTGACCGCAGAGCAATTGCTGCAATTGTTGCAATACGGTATGAGCTCTACTCTCATATCTTTTTATTTCCAAAATAATTATTAACCCTTTCAAGATAATCGACCACACTTGGTGGTTTGGCTCAATAACTCTTGGTTCAGAGCTCTAAAATTATACCAGATGCATGACCAGAAAGAGCTAAAAGTTCTGCACACACTCTGTCCATTTTATTGCATGACCATATTGCATTTGATGCCAGGAATTTTAAAAAGGAGAATAAGCTTTGAAATCCTTAAATTGGCAACACATTGAGAGGTTCAAAATCATTGTTTTTCATCAAAATTGGCATTTTTGGGGTACCTTTTGACAAAATACCTAACCATGTATATTGTTCTCAAATACATTACATTATTAGAACCATAGCACTAAAAGAAAAATATTATTGTTGCCAATTTGAAGAACGAAATGTGATCAATTTAGCCCCTACATAATTCCTGTCCTGAAAGGGTTAACAGATGGAAATAATTCTTAGAATAGATTCCAAAAGGGAATACTGAAGACTATAATGAGATCATTGCTTAATCCACACACTTTTAAGAAAATTACTTCATGATAAGCATGGCTCTTACTGAACTTTTTACTTGGATTGCCAGCTGGCCGTGGGCAATCTATACAATTTCTTAGGTTGCCAAATTAACCTTTTGGGGGCCATTTAGGCATTTACAGTTGAATGCATCAAACTGACATGACATAATCACTACTTGCCACAGCCTGCTCAACAAAGACAAGATTTCTAGGTCGCCTGGCAGGATTTTGTGACCAACAGTACCTGCGCAATTGCTAATATTGAGCGATGATAAGGAAGAAGAAAAAAAGACTAAAAAGTTTGAGTGATTACCAGGTCTCTGATATCCATGCAGAGCTGATCATCACTAAAGCCATTGTAGAGGTCGTTGAGCTTCGTATATTCCTCACTGCAATTTTTACATAAACTCTGGTTTTTTCCTATTGGAATGGGCATGTCCTGTTGGCATGAAATCAAATGGTAATCAAGTGAAAACATAATATTCTGTTTCATATCCAGTATTACCCTTTATATTGCCATAATATGATTTTGTGCAAATTCAATTCATGTCCATGCCTTACACGTGGTCATATATGTAAATTAAATGTAGTTATTACCATTATACATATATAATACTTGCACTAGGACACAATCATGAATGACTGGATATTCATGTGTTCTACTCAAATCTGAACAAATGGTTGGTTGAATTATTAGCAATCATTCAATACAAATGTTGACAGCAAGCATTGTATGTACATGTACATCTAATAATTTG
Organism: Heliocidaris erythrogramma; assembly: GCA_025617745.1. Classification (NCBI taxonomy): domain Eukaryota; kingdom Metazoa; phylum Echinodermata; class Echinoidea; order Camarodonta; family Echinometridae; genus Heliocidaris; species Heliocidaris erythrogramma. Next base: position 5,708,697 of record CM046858.1, read on the forward strand.
AAAATGAAAATGTGTTACTAAATTCCAAGAGCAGTAAGTGACATACTCTCATATATGAAAAATATTGAAGGTTAACCAATAACCCCCCCCCCCCCCCCCTCACTACAAGTGTATTTTCAAAGTTAAAACTGCTTTAGATCACGAGACATCACTTTCTCTCTCACTCTCTCTTTCTCTCTTTCTCTCTCTTCCTCTTTCTTTCCCTGTATCTAGAAAGTGGAGGTCTATCAGCAGTCACATGCACTATTAGAACTTACTAATGTTTAATACTGGAGCTGGTTTCAATACTGAATGTACAGACTTTTAAGTTTATGTTTTCCTCTCTGATTTCCTAATTCTCCTTTCTCTTTCTCTATACCTTAAAGGGCAAGTCCGATCACAAACTCATGACAGAGCTGCCAGCTTCTCTATTGATTTTCATACATGTAGTTTCCATACTTATTCATGATATTAAAAACATTCATAACTTTCCTATTAGCTGTCTGATTTTCCTCAAACTTATTTTCACCTGCTCATGTGCTATTCTGCTTCTGTTCAAAGCAAGTTAATCTTGGACCAGACATGCCCTTTCCAGTGGGGCGTTTCATAAAGTGTCTGCTCTCAGCCAATCAGATGCAAGGATTTCAGTAGCTTATAACAGTTATTGCAACTTGTCATTGATGACAAGTTTTACGAAACAGGGCCCAGAGCACAGGGATTGCATCTTTGGTTGATTCACATTGAGTACGACGATTAGTACATGTATCTTGTCTGCTGGGGGTCGTATGACCCATGCTCCGCGTCTTATTTGTACTCGAACCAAATTCTGAACTTCGACCCTGGACCAAACTCTATGCTTAACCCTAACCCTAACCTAAATCCCAAATGCAACCCTAACTTTAATCTTATCCCCAAACTGGCCCTAACTCTAACCCTAAACCCAAACCTAACCTAAAACCCAAGTGCAACCCCAACACCAGGGGCGGTATTCTGAAAACTGTGTTATCTTTTGTGTTAAGGAAAACTGTGTTAATTGTCATAATAATTGAAATTGCGCGCAATAAACACTAATCATTGGTGCTTGCGCAGATGTCTCTGTTAATTTTACGCGGGCACAGCCATCTTTGCGCAATCATTAACCAATGACTTGTACTGATTTTGGTTTGTTATGACAATTAACGTCGTTTTACTAACATGAAAGATAACACCGTTTTCAGAATACGGCCCCTGATGCATGAGTAGAAGGAGCAAAGTTTCTGCACATACTATGTCCATTTTTATTGCATGACCATGTTGCATTTGATGCCACGAATTTAAAAAATGAGAATATGCTTTGAAATCCTTAAATTGGCAACACATTGAGAGGTTCAAAATCATTGTTTTTTCGTCAAAATTGGCAACTTTGCAACTTTTTGACTGAATCCTTTACCATGCACATTTTCTCACAAAGACATTAGTACACCTTATAAGAACCATTTAGCACCAAAGGCAAACTATTATTGTTGCCAATTTGAAGAACAAAATGAGATCAATTTAGCTCTTAAACAGAATTGTCCTGAAAGGGTTAACACCCTTTTACATGTAGATCTCAGCAGATGATCTGTATTCAGACTTACAGAGGATCCTCCATTGTTCAAAAAGCAGGTCATGGTCTCATTGTATTTCTGGCAGAAGTCTTTAGTTGAGTTGGTGGGACTGAAGTTATGCTTTTCATCATAGCAATCTATGTGAGAGGAAAATAGAGAAGGAAAGAAATAGCTGTAAGCAAAGAGAGTTTTTAAAGTCAAGTAAAGTTAACTTTGCATAAGTCATATCTGTTAGGACCACAAAAAATATGCAAAAATTTGACTTAGGAAATGTATAAAAATAACACATATTTTGCATAGTTGGTAAAAAAACATTTGATTTGACTTAGGGAAAGTTCGACTTATGCGACTTCAAGTTTAATATGCAAGGTTAACTGTATTTAACAGACCTGAGCCTTAATTGTTATAAGCTACTGAAATCCTTGAATCTGATTGGCTGAGGGCAAAATTTGTCATAGTTGTATAGTTGTAATAAGCTATAATAATTTTTTACGTGTTTTCAAGGATATTTATCAAGAGAGTTTTCCCATTAAATCCTATTGTATAAAGCAAAAGAACCGCAACCCTTGGTTAACTAAAAATTTACTCAAACTCTGTCATAAAAAATCAGTTTTGTATAAAAAATATCTAAAGAACCCATCATTGTATAGAGAACAAACTTTCAAGAAATTTCGTAATTTTGTAACTATAAAGTTACGACAGGCTAAGAGAGATTATTTTAATAGAAAGTTTGATCAAGTACGATGTAATATTAAGTCCACCTGGAAAATGATAAATAGTATCTTAAACAGTAAAAAGAATAAAAACGAAAATAAAATTGAGTCACTTGAAATTAACAGTGTAAATATAACAAAAAATGAAGATATTGCAAATTGTTTTAATGATTTTTTTGTTAACATTGGTATCAATTTACAAAGTTCTAATAACGTTTCCTCTGATAATTCTTTTGACGACTATCTTAAACATCCAAATATCCACTCAATTTTCTTTAAACCAGTAAGTAAACATGAAATAGTAACATTAGTTGATAACATGAAAAATAATACAAGCGCAGGTATAGATAGTATCGATATAACAGTAGTAAAACGTGTTATCCATCTGATAAGTGAACCGTTAAGTTTTATATTCAATGAATGCATATCAAGTGGCACCTTTCCATCCAAAATGAAAATAGCTCGAGTAACTCCAATATACAAAAAGGGCAAACGTAATGTCAATAATTATAGACCAATTTCAGTGTTAACCATATTTTCTAAAATATTAGAAAAATGTATTTACAATAGACTCATAAATTTCATTAAAAGACATAATATTCTCATTAATAATCAATTTGGATTTAGACAGGGACATACCACAGCTACAGCAATACTGGATCTAATCAATAGTATAAACCAAGCCATTAATAATAAAGAATACGCTCTTACCATATTTATTGACCTAAAAAAGGCATTTAATGTCATAAATCATTCAATTTTATTACAAAAAATGTATTATTATGGTATTAGGGGTAGACCTTTACAACTTTTATCAAGTTATCTAACTGATCGTAAACAATTAACATTAATTAATGGAGTTGAATCCAAAGTAAAAACAATTAGTTGCGGAATACCACAAGGATCTATTCTTGGTCCCCCTTTTGTTTCTGATTTATATTAATGACTTGCCACACTCAACCCAAAATTTTCGTTATATATTATTTGCAGATGATACCAGTGTTTTTTGTAAAAGTCCTGATCCTACAATTTTATTTGATTTAGTAAATACCCAATTAAATAAAACAAGTAACTGGATGAAATCCAACAAGTTAATTTTAAATATTGATAAAACTAATTATATTATGTTTGGTACTAAAACTACAATTCCTTCTAATTTAGATTTATACTACAGAAATAAAGAAATAAGTCGAGTGACTAATACTAAATTTCTAGGAGTAATTGTTGATGAAAAATTATCTTGGAACTACCATGTAAATTATATATGTAACACTTTAGCTAAAAATATTGGGATTTTGTATAGATTGCAATTCTTGCCACAATCGTTTTGAAAATGTTGTACCATTCTCTTGTTTCTTCCCATATACATGTAAACTATTGTAATATTGTTTGGGGTTTCACCTCTAATAGAAATATTGAACGAATTCATAAATTACAGAAACGTGGAATTCGCCTTATCACACATTCCCCGTATCTTTCATCCAGTTTACCTTTATTTAAGAAAATGCAAATCCTACCTATCCATGAATTATTAACTCTAGATACCGCAATTTTTATGTATAAGCTATCTAACAAGCTTCTCCCTTTGGTTTATAATGACTATTTCACTCTAAATTGTTTCATTCATAATTACAATACTAGGAATGCGCAAAATATCCATCTTCCTCTAAATCGCACATCGGTAACACAAAATTCAATCTTTTATAATGGCCCAATCCTTTGGAACAGCCTCCCAACTAAATTTAAGAATAGTATGACTGTAAAACAATTTAAACGATCTTATAAGCGACATCTTCTTGATTCACAATGTTAAATGTACTAGATTATTGTATATGTTTCCCTCTCTTTTCTTTTTTCCTTTCTTTAGTGTTATGAACTTCTGTACAATTGATATTCTATCATTTCTTATAAGTCATTTTTAACAAGCCTATATTTGTGCTTTCTATGATCCCGCCACTATTATTTATTATACTGATTTGTATTGATTTTCTGTAATATGTTTTTTGATTTGATTTGAATTTATTCAGACATTATAAAAACATGTCTCGGGAAAACAAAAAAGGTTTGACCAACCCATACAAGTCTGTTTCCCGGATATAAACAACAAGTAGGTTCAATATCATAAACATATTGCACAAAGTATTATTTAAAAGATGTAAACGATAGACAATAATGATTGCAAGTAAAATCACTGTAGTATTGCAGAGTACCAAATTAATTAGTTGAGGTATAGCATCTGTGAAATTAACTATGTGGGTTGAGATGGTTATTTAACGCTTTTTTAAACATGCTAAGAGTTTTCATATTGACTACATTCTTCGGAAGTTTGTTCCAATCATTCATGGTTTTAGGATAATATGAGTTCATGGGTGATTCTTCACTAAGTGTCTCCTTTTGTGTCCCGCTACTTTCATAGTTTATAGATGGAAAATTCACTACTTTTATTTTCTAATTTTCACCCCTTTAATTTGAGAAGGTATAATTCTGATTACCTGAGGTACAAAAATTGTTTTATAAATTCTCTTTTTTTCCCCGCTACAATAATAGGTTTGAGACCCCCCTCAAATCACCATGTCCCGATGGGTATGCATGGAATGGTATAATTGCCATATTTTTTCTTGATGACAACGGTTTTTCATGAAAATACTCTTAAATGCTTAGTTTTCAATCATGCATTACTTTGGAATTCAAAAGCTTCCACTATTAGCAAGCAAAATTAATATTTTTACTTTTTTGGGTACCACTTTTTCTGTCCCTCCATTTGCGTCAGATACCGTCACGCACTTTTTATAACGCCATCTATTGACAAAGCAAGTTTCTAGCAACACCCGGTTCCGGCCTATGAACGCCCGGTCATACTGACGATCATTTCTACAAATGTGAATCTTGGTGTTTGCAGTGGAAAATTGCTCCAAAAGCACGAATTTGCGGAATGATAGGTACGTACCTTTATTCATCGTCATATCCGAACGGCTTGGATTTCACTGAATCTGTGTAATTATTCTTTGTTTTTCATGTTTGTAAGATAAAGGCTAATTCAATGTACACCTACATCAAAACGATCATGCTAGGGGTAGCCGCAGGGCGAGACCACCTTGAATAAAAACTTTATGCTATCATATCCGTCACCGTCATTTCCATCACATAATGGAGGACCTCCTACGTGACGGATATGACTACATGCGACCCAAAGTGTGACGGACATGACTTTTTGTCATATTTTGCTGTTGTAATAAGTTTTTAAACGTTATTTAGACCTCATATATTCCAATAATAAGTCTACATCTAATGTAGATCACAGAGACTAGGACCAGAAAAAAAAATCTTAATCAGTAACGTGCAATAAACAATTTATTTCAGCCTGGACTGTTACAACGTTCCCATATATGCCAATTTGTGTCATGTTCTCTGTCAACAAAAAATATTGGGTGTCGAGAAGATTATTTGACACTAATTTTAAAGGAATGTCTTGTAGATCTAGGTTAATGTTTTTTTTTTAAACTGTTAGAGTTAAAATATACGGCCTAGGGCCTATTCTTTTACCTAATACAAAACTTTCATTATAAAACTATGCTTTGCTAAATCATATAATAAATTTTCTGCTTTTATGATATAATAATTACCAAATAATACCAAATAACAAAGTAGGCCTATGCTATGAAATTCCATGAAATCAATTCTTTCTTTTTTTATCCCTAAATTTTAGGATGGCCCTTACACCCGCAGAACGTGCGAAGCGATACCGTGATCGTCAGAAAAGTGACCCAACATTAAAAGAAAGATATCTAAAAAAAGAACAAGAGCATAAGAAAGCAAACTATGTTCCTGTCTCCAATAGAAGTCAACGGGCACAGAGGAAAATCAGAAGAAGTTGGCGCAGAAGTAGCAAGGAATACAGGGATTTATTTGAAAGGAAGCATATAAAAATTGTTATTTCTTCATTTGACCACACATTACATTAATCTTCAAGCTGCATCGATATTAAAAACTAAAGATGTTTAATATAGGTAGAAGAAACATTGAGATGCAAATTTAGTATTTATGGTTTTGTACTGAACACCATCTACATTGAATTTCCTTTTATACAGGCAGTCGTTGAAAAAAAAATTAAACCAATATACATTCTATCACCAAAAACAAAGCCTAACAAAGGGAATGGAAAAGTAAATTTATTCCTTTCGATAAACTTGTCTAACTCACATAACATGAACTTGCTAAATCATAATAAAGACACTTTTGGAGATTGGGTTTACTTTTTTATCACTATTTAACAGAAACCCACCTCTCGAAATACAAGGTGTGCGACCATGAATACTTGTATGGAAGCATTTGTCATGTCTTGCCAATGCTTGGGCAACTGGTCATTGCCGTATACTGTTGCTTTTGTATACTTTATGCTTTATGAAATTGAATAAAAATGTTTTCAAGTTTAGAGCATTGCACTACTTGTGTATGGAGATCGATGTTGTGTATCTATTCATTTTGACAAATTTAAAGTCACATCCATTGTGTGCATGAAATGAGTGATCATCTCCGTCACGGCTTGTCATATCCGTCACATGTAAATTTATTCTTTGATATTCCTAAACTATTGCAATAATAACCATGAAATTTGAAGAAAAGTGACAAATGAAAACTATTCTACCATCTATAAATGCATGATTAAAACAGCTTTGAGGCAAATGGGTAAAAAGTCACATCCATCTCGTGCATGAAATGAGTGATCATCTCCGTCACGGCTTGTCATATCCGTCACATGTAAATTTATTCTTTGATATTCCTAAACTATTGCAATAATAACCATGAAATTTGAAGAAAAGTGACAAATGAAAACTAGTCTACCATCTATAAATGCATGATTAAAACAGCTTTAAGGCAAATGGGTAAAAAGTCACATCCATCTCGTACATGAAATGAGTGATCATCTCCGTCACGGCTTGTCATATCCGTCACATGTAAATTTATTCTTTGATATTCCTAAACTATTGCAATAATAACCATGAAATTTGAAGAAAAGTGACAAATGAAAACTATTCTACCATCTATAAATGCATGATTAAAACAGTTTTAAGGCAAATGGGTGAAAAGCATTGTGACAAGTGTCACTTTTGCGAAAATTCGATATTTTTCTTCGGCGGTGGATTATAAAGTAAATTAAAATTGCTTTATGTTCACCAAAAATAAAAACTCTTGAAGTATCTTAAAGAATTATATCTATAGATCTGTTTAATGGAGCATAAGAAAGAAAAAAATCTATCAATGACGAATTTCTAATGTTCAGTACTGATTACTCTCAAATGTGACGGATATGACGCAATGCAGTGAACAATGCCGAAAAAATGGGCAGGAAAAGTAAAATAAACCTTGTAAAGATCGTGCCAAACCTATTTTCCCGGTAGTAGAGATGTTTGTGCATATAAAAAGCGAATGAGCATGTCAAAAAGCAAATATTTTTTTTCTGCTTTCCAGAAACTCGAAAGTAGACACTTAGCGAAGAATCACCCTCATATAATAATCTGTTCTTGCGAAGGGTACATGCATCTTTAAGTTATGATCGTTTCTTCCAATTCTGTTCGCAGGTGTGCACCTGTCTTTATGTCCTATAACCATTAAACCATTAACAAGCTTATAATAAAACACCAGTCGGAAGTACTTTCGTCTATTCTCTAATGTATTCATGCTTAACTTTTGTAATAAAGTATCATAACTAGTGCTCCAGTCTTTGCACATCATTCTTAAATAGCGCTTTTGAATTCGTTCAACCTGTTGTTTTTGTGAATTTCTATATGGATCCCATGCTATAAAACAATAATCCAAACGTGAGCGTACTAAAGATTCATAAAGATTTGTTAAAACAGATTTTGGACAGTCAATAAAGTTCCTCCGTATGATACCAACAAGTCTATTGCACTTCACATGTAATTCAGAACAATGATCATTCCAATTTAAAGTATTGTTGATCATAAGACCTAAATATTTTTCTGACATTGTATTTTGTAGCTCCTGACCACCAATGGTATATGCGTAAGTTATATCATGAAGCTTCCGAGACATCGTCATGATCTTGCATTTAGATAAATTAAAATCAAGCATCCATGTCTTAGACCACTGATTTAAAACTTCCAGATCATTTTGTAAAATTTTACAATCATCTAAAGTAGCAATACGACGATATAAAATACAATCATCAGCATATAATCTAATGGTAGAGGCGATGTTATTATTATTTTTATGGTGGAAATAAATGACTGGATGTTACTGATAACAAGTTTATGAAACAGGGTCCTGCAGATGAATCATACTAGTAACATTAAAATGCATCTAACGAGAATAAAGATAGAACCAAGTTTGAAGGAAGCAGCCCCTCCCATTCCGCCCCCACCCCAGCATTCAAAATATATTCAGTTGGTACAAAATTTATTAATACATGTACTTACATTATTTATAATTGTATAAAATATCAAGACAATCTTGTAAAAACTGATGACTTTTAGCACAATAGTCAGTTTTTATAGCAATAATCATTCATGGAATGTTGCAATTAAATTTTCCTAATTAAAAGAAAAAAAAATATAAAGCAAAATTAGTTAAATCAGTTGTCATGTGAGCAGTGAGCTATTTACCTGTGACTAGCTTAAGAATATTACTTACTTTGGCAATTTCCAAGGCGCCACAGCTCATCAAGAAATGCTTGCGTCTGACTCACTATCTGCAGTTTGTCAGAAATCAGTATATCTTCTTTGCAGTCTGCGTCCTGTAAAATACACATGAACAATATTACATGCATCTCTTTCTTTCTTGGAATGCTTTTATTACCGGATGAAGCCTTGGTTTCATAGACACAGGCTACATGTGTACATGTGTATGTTACAATGGAAAACACTCCATCCCTCGGAAAATACCTTAAAGGGAGCGACAAGTCGCAATCTATGGGCGGTTTTACTGTTGGCTGCTCCTTTCTCTGGATCAAAGTTCAAAGCGATTTCAATTTATCGCGCGCAGCTAATAAAAGTTCGCACATTGACCCAGATTTGAGTAAACAAGATCGCCCGTTCTTTATTCCAGTATTTGAATCTCATTGGTCGGTTACGTATGTAGGGATTCGAGTTAACGATCAAGCGAGGAATTCGGCAATAACATTCCTTCGGTAGCGCACGATTGGACCTGAATGTATCCGAATTTCCCCGAGTCAGGCCAACTGGTCAGGCCCATGGATTACGACTTGCCAGTCCCTTTAAATGGATGCCCTGTGTAGAGGAGAGTCACCCACTGCACTATTTGAATAATAGGAGGAATCCCGGTGTAGTGGTACACCTGCACATCCCAAGCAGTATATCAGGAGACGAGACCCAAGGGTAAACTAATACGGCCAAAGTCGTTATTATGCCCAGCCGCCATTAAATCCGTCTGAACAAGTGAATAATTAGTCAAGTTTCTTGGTTTTCATTGTTGAAATTCCGTTATTTATAACGGAATAAACGCTATCGTTATCGATGCATGAACCAAAAAAAATATCAGCAAGAGCGGGATTCGAACCCGGGACCTTAAACGCGAGTGCAGTGTAGAAAGAGAATACTCTGACAGTCTGACCAGACGCCTTTACCACTAGACCACGAGCAACTGACAGCGAATCTGATCTTGCTGCACTATATACCTCCGCTCCATACAAATCCTATCTACACCTCCGTTCTGCTGGGTTTTTTTTGATATCCTAGGTAGGATTCTTGCCAATTTGAGGATTACTGGGCATATTAGCTATAATAGCCACCAATACTTACAATGATTCAGTTTGCTTTTCCCCTCTCAAGCACAGGTGATGCCAAATACTTAATAATAAATTTACATGTCAAAAGACAGTGCATTGTATGAGCTGATCATCTAATGTATTTTAGATTTCATGAAAACTAAACAGCTAAATTGTGAATGAAATGAAGTACATATGTATTCACATTTCACACAAATTTGCTTACAGGTACACTGTAGTTTCATGAATTCGTGTTTTTACTTCTTTTTGTATTACCCGTTCACTTCAGAATTTCATGACAAAATTGAAACATACTGTTCCTCTTTGAGGCTAAGAAAAATCCATGACTTTCTTTACTTTTTCAAAAGAATTCTTGCCAAATATTGTACATGTATATACAAATTCAAAGTTTAAATATTAGATTTTCCTTTTCAGTGAACACTGTAACTTGTAAGAAATCCAACTTTAATGTTACAGTTTCTTACACTTACATTCTTAATAGCATTCCATGCTTTCTTTGATAACTCGAATCTGATGACACAATTCCTGCAATACAATACAGGTTTAGCATTAATTACTGCACACTCGATAAAAGCTGAGGAAGCATTGCTGTAGTTGCTCAGTAGTTCCTTTCTGTGATGGCATTTCGTAAAATCTTTGTCCACTGGCAATGACAATGGATCAGCAAACTCAAAGGTATCATCAGAACTATCTAGTAAAAACTGTTGTCCGACAGAATTCGTATTTGTTCTTGGATAATCAGAATGAACGGCAGCTTGGCCGAAACTTTCTAAATTTGAGCTGAGGGTATCGACTGTTGTTGTTGTAATTGTAAATAATGTAACGACTGGTGAAGAATTATTCCCAGCAGCAGAAATAGCATGTTGTTCCTCCCCGGCGCTGGCCGGTATCCACTCATCGCGTCCCGCTGCGGCAGTGAGGGAGACGAAGTTTGCGATCAGGATGGAAGCGTAGGCGTAGCCGTAGATGGCAATTGATGACAGAAATATTGTCTGCATAATTATTTCTCCAATGACTCCAGAAATACCGCAATTTAAGGGTTGATTATCTCGAAGAACAAGAAGAAGCCTCAATTATGTTAGCAGTGCCGTACGGTGTTTTGTTTAATATAATAATAGTGTTAGTGTAAGATGGACAAGACACGGATGACTTGACTTTCCAGGCCAGGCCATACAAATCAAATCATGTGACTGTTGAATTGTTGTTGTAAATAAATTGCGTAGTCTCTTATTCAAGCTCCAAATTCAGATTTCAGGATAATACATTGTGCATCATTTTTTATATTATACTCGAAGTTTAAATCTATGATTATCGTAAATTTTGAAGCCTGAGTAGTGTTTCTGAAATACTCTACAAAAATGCGTACTTCAAGAATACAAAAAGCACCATTATTATTTTGACCGTTGACCTAACAAATTAATATCATCTTGAGCTAAGCCTAGTAACAGAAAGTGCGCATGGCATTTATGTACTGTACCCACGTGTTCGTTTACGTGTAAAGACATCAATTTTAACCCGACAAAGCTGGTTGTCCTAAAGTTCTATCTAGATTCCCAAGAATGCAGCGAATAGTGTAAGAGTTGAATACTTAAGCTTTATTCGTCAATTATGGATTCATTAATTGGTACGATTGCATTTCATAGAACTAGAAGTGAGAATGTAGATATGAACTGAAGTGAAGTGAAGATCTGGCACGGGGCTGAACAGGGACCGCGCCGTTCTCGCCGCCGTAAGCCGGGGCGGGGGAGCTTGGTAAGGGAGGGTACAGTCGCGGCTCTACACTATAAACTGCATGCCCGAAAGCTTTCACTCCCGTCCTGCCTAATTTGCATAAAATAAACAATCTGTTTATGTAAAACCGCTACCGAAGAATCTCAGCTAAACTGTGAAATCTCGCCCTAGAAACAACCAAATGAAATGAACTAGCATTTTTAACAAACAAATCAAATTCCAGAATAAGAAATTAACATTAATTAAGCATGTTAAATTGTTATTGTTAAGAGTTGCTCTGCCTCTAGCACTGACTTAGTAATCACTCGTACTCATACTCGTAGTCACATCATTTTTTAAATTTAGTTTGTGAAAACTTAGAGTTAGAGAAATGAGGAGCCATAGGCCCCTATATTTTTTTTTTTTAAGTAGCGGTATTTTTCACATTTGCTGTCAATGTCATTGTCATGATTGTGCAAGATCGTAACTTTCAGATATATGAAAAATCAAAGTATATTGAGGGATCCTTGATTTTAATATTTTTTCATAATTATCCGTCAAACGGTTATGTCAGGGAAAAAAATCGAAGGCAATGTCATTCATGAACCCTCCACCGTTCTTCTCGTGTAGTCCCACGTATAGCATGTATAGCGAGGTATGCAGGATGGTTTCCACTCAAGTGTACGCACGACCTACTACAGTTCGCATCACAGACAGTATAGCAAGGCCAGCTCATCACACAGTACACGCAGGGTTCTTGCCAGGATTTTTCTCGCGCGTGTCGGAAACCGGCCGATTTGGTGGGGGTCAAATTTACGGGGTCCGGACAACCCGACCACCGGACAGCCCGACCCAAGACAACTCGACCCAATACCCTGGACAACTCGACCCGGTCGAGTTGTCCAGGGTGGGCTGCGTTTTCGGACAACTCGGCCTACTTTTTTTCTTCTAACAAATTTCATGAACAGAACATTTTCTGCATCAAGTATGTTGATATGATACATTCATGACATGAAACAAGGAATATTTGTTGAAGAATCTCAAAAGTTTGTGTTAAGTTTCAGACTTGCGGCAAGCCATAATTTCAATGAAGTAGAGAAAAGTTAATACTGAAATGTAAAGATACAAAATAGAGCATTCTTACCACTGAAATGTTTCAAGAGACGGTAAAATGAACTCCAATAAATAGTAAGATACTCGGTAGAGTCGGTTTGCTTCTCATTGATCGGTGCGTTGGGCAAGATCACGCGGAACACCGTTATTCTCACTGCAAGGAAAATCATGCTTTATAGAACTGAAAAGCTTAAAATTCCTTGTTTCATGTGATGAATGTATCATATCAACATACTTGATGCAGAAAATGTCTTTTGTAGCCATGCTGTGAAACTCTGTTCATGAAATTTGTTAGAAGAAAAAAAGTAGGTCGAGTTGTCCAAAAACGCAGCCCACCCTGGACAACTCGACCTGGTCGAGTTGTCCAGGGTACTGGGTCGAGCTGTCCGGTGGTCGGGTTGTCCCGGATTCGAAATTTACGCGTGATGTTTTGATTTCCACGTGTGCTTTTTTCAAAAGTCAGATTTTCGCCTTTCCATCATGTTTTGTAAGGACTTACCGTATGGAGCATATTTTCAATCACAGCACGGACGTCTGAGATGAATGTAATGAGAGGTTGTTTTTTTTTTAAAGTACAATCATGTTTGTTTACGTTTGATCTGAAAGCGCGATCGCGACTCGACTGTACTGGTCCGTGAGGCTGCTAGCACTTCTCCGTACCGTATGTGGCTGCTATCCCTAGCTTGCTCGGAACTTTGGTGAATGGTGATACCAACGAACGTAGAGGGCGTCAACACATTCAGTGTTGCTATTAGGAAGGTCTACTTCGCTCAAATTTAGTGACCACCATTTCTCTCAGAGCACTTTTTCGGTAGATTGTAGAGTTGATTTTTTTTCGTTTGTTCATTTTTAACATTTTTTAATGAATAATATTGATACAAAAAAATATGTTAATTAATATCAATACAATAATTTTGTATTTTTTTTTAAATTGTAAGACAAAGGTTATTATGATTTTTACGATTTTGCTCATCAAAAAACTAACAGTCGTGATACCATTCTTTTAGCAGAAGAAAGTATCAACCTCACAAAACCTTATTCTGTTATGCAAAATCATAAATATCATAATTAACTTTGGATTAAATTTTTAAAATAAATATAGAAACAATTCATCGTATTATTTACCATAATTTTATATATCAAAATCATTCATTTAAAAATGTTAAAATGAACAAACGAAAAAAAATCAACTCAACAATCTACCGAAAAAGTGCTCTGAGAGAAAATATTGGCTTGGGTAAAACAACGTGAAAACTAATCATGATTATACTGCAATCCGAAGAGTTCACTAACCCAAGGCAAGAATGTTTATTTACTGGTCATGCACTCGTTTGTGAATCACAAGGTTTCTTCCATGAAAAATGACCACTCTACATATTCAAGGTCTTCTCTCTCACTCCCCGTCTCATGATCCCCCCCTCTCTCTCTCTCCCTCATCTCTCAAGCTGTGATATCATCTCCCGATCATCTCTCCAAACACACTCCGTACCAAAATTCTTTTGTATAACTTCGTCCCTTGTATTCCTTTCGATTTAAAACATTTTTTTTTATCACACACACTTTATAATTATTTTTAATTCCTTGATTAAGTTATCAAAATGAATATCAGAAATTACACAGTAAAATCAATATGCAAGTCATGATAAAATTGTATATTTAAATCATGCCCGTATCATGGCACTACAGTGCCATGACTTATGAGCGGACAATGCGCCGGCCTGTCGCTGAGCTGGCTATACGCGTCTCAGTGCAGTGCTCCAGAGACGAACCGGCGCGGCGACAGGGCTTCGACCGATCAAGCTACTGCGGCGCAAACGCAGTGGTACTGAGTGAGTGCGAGTACGCGTTTTCATATAAAGGACAGGTACGAGCTTATTTTCAGTAAGGTGTTCTATACCGTCTATTAAACTCGAGTGACAAGAATCTGCAAATATATTCCGAATAAGAACTTTTTATGACCGATGCGTGACAACAGATTTTTTTTTTCACGCGTCACTCGGATTTTGCGTGTGACGCAAGTGAGTCTCCTGAAACTTGCGCGTGTCGCACGCGACACGTGTATTCTACACTGGCGAGAACCCTGAGTACACGTACACCATATGATACACACGAGATCGAGAGTTAACAGGGGGCGTGTTACCAACAAATTTGCTCTCAGCCAATCAGATTGCAAGAATGCAAGGATTTCAGTAGCTTATAACAGAACGGCTGATCGACGTGAGCACGAGCTGAGGCAAAAGGATGACGTCAGGCGGCTGCATCACTCTAATGGAGGAGGGGAGGGAAGCCTCCTTGAAACTGGACATTCCTTTGCATAATACCTCCTGCATTCTTCTCTGCACATTCAGATACTACTGCGTCCTTCAAATTACTGAATAAAAGGAATTTAATTGTGGCATTATCATAATCATCATCTGTACGGGAGTGTAGGATATCCTGTAGGTCTCCCGGTCGTATCACTTAGTACATTAGTAAAGGTCTACATGTATAAGCTGGTGCATGCGTGGATGTCAGACCATGCTATTGCAAAGTGTTTGTTTAACCAAAAAGAGTCCAAGCTGCATTTAAATGAAATATGAAACCACCATTCACTCAGCCCAGCTGCACGGCAGTCATCGATCATTGACATTGATCATGAGCTTCGGCTAGCGCTCGGCTTCATTTTGTCAAACACATTGGCATTTGCCATTAAAACTTGGTGTCTTCTCCATCGACTTTGTGTGTTTGTATACTGAATGACCAGTGGCTTATTTGGCTAGAACATACTTTTCTCCGAGTTGTTCTGTATTCAATGTAAACATGAAATTGCTATCTGATCATCAGAATGGAAAACCATCAACGATCCTAGCTGTAAAGTTGCACTGCACCGCTTGGCAGCTTGCTCACATACTCGTACGTTTGATTTTCCAGTCTGATGTTGGAACTATTTTGAAAGCCTCTCTTTGTTTTCTCCACTGTTTACAGAAAACCCAAGAACCAACGAGTCAAAAGGGCTCTGGAGAAGAGAGATCCTAAACTGGTTGAAAACACAAAGACATCTTTAATGATCAGAGGAGGTCACACCAGCGAGAGGATAACAGCATTACTCACAGAGCTACACATGCTTAGGAAGCCACACAGTCAGATGTTCAAGAGGTAATACAGGGGAGTGTTTCATCAAGTGTTTTGTCAGTGATTTTTGCCGACAACTGTTATAAGCTACTGAAATCCTTGCACCTGATTGGCTGAGAGCAAATTTGTCGGTAAAAATCAATGACAAAACACTTAATGCTTCCCAGATCTTATACAAGGGACTGAAAAGGGAGGCTCACAGAGGAAGACGGATTTGATTTATGCTCCTACCTTTGCAACATGTACTTCTACATGACTTTGATGCAGAATTCTTACAAAATTCGATAGATTCAACTTCCTAGCATTTGATATAGTTTCAAGCCAGATGTTTTGTTTTTAAAATAAGCATCCAACAATTTCAATACATTTTGTAGTTAGATTATTTACCCTGATATACATTGGTTATTGCTATATCAGAAAAACCTGAGGCTGCTTTGATGAAATCTAATGAAGTATTGTGTATGATGTGTGGTAAAGCATGCTTTTCTCTTTCAATTTTATGAAGCTGAACCAAATTATGAAGCAATTTTTACTATGTTTTGTTTGAAATGTATATATGAGGTACTCTCCTCAATAATGTGAGTGGATTTATTATTTGCTGAGTACTCTTATTTTGGCAGCTTTAAAGGTAAAGTTGAGTTGTTGTCATGGGATTACATTGTGCAAGAAACTGTCTGAAAACAATTAGGAAAGGTTGATTATATAGTACATAAGAATTGGTATATATATGATGTAAGGTTTTGGAATCACTAAAATTAGAAGAAATTGATTCAGTGCTGCTCAGAGTCACATGCGCTGCACACAGAAATGTGTGGGACTACACATAAATGTTCGGCCCTAACATTTCAGCCGTTTCTTTTCATATTTTGAATGTGAGGGCATTTGAAGAGCAATCCTTTCAGGGGACATATCTACTATGATAATCTTCCAAACTAACATAAAAAGAATGAGAAAGCTCACAAATTATTTTTACGTTTCCCAGAACTCAAGTTTCCCTTTAAGCAGAAATCTAAAAATAAAAGAGTTACGGGCAAGCTAGGTATTCAGTTAATATCCCATACGTAACTGAATATTTTAGAATTCTTGACATGAATTGACATAAAATGTGTCACTTTGCTTCATACATGTATTGGTCTGTTAGAATCTAAGCTCTTGTAGCGCTCTTAACCTATCCTAGATGTGGTATGTAATGAACACATCCTTCTCATCATTACATAACAATCTAAGCCCTGTTTTAACAGACCTTGTCCGGACAATGTCGCGACAAGGTCCTGACAAAAATATCTAGGGTAACATTCCTCAATTAGGCAATAAAAACATGGATGAGAGCCCCACGCACAGTCTTATTAGACACACGCTAAAAACCTTCCCCTGGCAGGTTTCCATAGCAACGTATACCTGACTTGCCGGTCGCGCGCGAGATTCAAACCAAATGCGGGAAATGCGATCTAGTGCCTGTACTGAAATCATGTATCCGCAATGGTCTATTGCGTCTTGTCAGCTTCCGGTATTCGGGGAGAAAATTACCTCGAGAGCGTCTTAACAGGAGGGTTGTCCAGATGTTGTCGCGACAATGTCACAGTAATTACGGAAAGTTACCCTAGACACACGGGCTAGGGTAGAATTTATGGAAAAATTGTCTCGACAATGTCCGGATATCACCCCTTGTGGAGCGTCTTAACAGGCAGGGTAACGAAACATTGTCCGGACAACTTAGTTCCAGAAAGGTCTGTTAAGACGGGGCTTTAGTGCTGATACCAAGGGTGAGGAATTTCAGAAAAGAAAAACCATGTGTAGATTCTCCCAACATGGGTACTGACAAGGGTAATAAATCAGTCAATGCCTACTTTCAATCTCCAAAGTTGTTTTGGTCCTCTCAAACCACCTTCCTGTGATGTTATAAGGCCATATTGCATTCAATATGGACAAATAAATGTGTCAATGCATAGTTTCAACCTGCCAAATTGCTTTGGTCCTTTCAGATCACCTCCATGTGATTCGGTAAAGCCCTATTTCTGTCAATTGGACTCCTGCGTAAACCATTTTTTTGCCAGAAGCCTGAATGTATGAGCCAAAATGGCTTGGACTTGTTTGATTCATAAGAATGAGACAATTCAATTGAGATGTCATGTCGGACTGTGAGCAAATGTTATTATTGATTATCAGGTCTTAGACATGAAAGTACTAGCTTGAAGTAAATGTAAGACTCTGGATTCCAACTTACAGGAAAAACATCATGCGCCCGTTTGAAGATCAGACATCTTTGGAATTCATGGCACAGAAGAATGATGCTTCATTGTTTGCTTTTGGTTCTCATTCCAAGAAAAGGCCTCATAATCTTGTCTTTGGTAAGTCACCGTAGCTTATTCTGTCGAAACATTTCCATTATCTTGTCTTTATTAAGGCTAAATAAAACATAAATTCCTAGTTTCTCACCCCCTCCTTCCTTTTTTCAGGCCTGACAGGTCACCTCAATTTTTTTGTTATTTAATATTTTTGTTCTAAAATGAAGTAATTGAAATTATGAGGACATCTAGACAATGATGTACAGAAAGCATTAATACATTGAAATTTCCTTTGTTTTGAGCCTCTGGGGTGCATAAACAAATGAAATTAAATTCTTTAAAAATGTGTTGAAATCGGCCCAATTGAATTGTTATGTTTGGGAAAAATATCAAATATTGAATACCATGGAACTTAAAGGAGAATTAACCCCTGAGTACAAATTTACTTATATTGAAAGGTGTAATATATTCCTACTTATTGGCCTAAATCATTTTCTAATAAGATATTAGAAAAGGGTATAAATAAAGATATTCCAACACCCGGTATCGTCTCCTACTCATTTACATGGGGGCTGCCATTTTCTTGCTGATTTGGATTTGTACATGAACCATTGAGAAATGTTCCGGTCAGGAAGATATTTTGAATCCAAGACCTAAATTGATTTTCTTCATTACCTAAAATCCCATATGTGACGAAAAATATAAAGTGGGTGTTTACATGATTTATAAAAATTAAATCTTTATAATGATACTTTTAAATTGTCTGGTTTTGCTTAACAAAAATCTGTTTTCTTGGGTTTGCCAAACAGAGCAGAACATAATATATGCAGCATGCATTCTGACTTTTCAAGTCCCATTATCCGAAAGCAGGTGAATGCATAGTTTGCCGCTATAGATGCTCAGGGAAGAAGCATCCATAAAATTTGAATTAATTTGCTCCGTCCATTGCGTCACAGTATGTAGAAAATAGATTTATATTAAGCGAATATCGATTTTCAACAGAAATATATAAGGAAATCTTCAGTTTAAAAATAAATTGACATATCTATTCTATATTTTTAATCTCAAATGGGTTTTTAATTTTGAAAAAGGCAATTGGGCATTTGGATTAAGAAAATCTTCGTGTACACATAAAAAAATGGCAGCCCCCATGTATTGCTAGCAGACGATACATATTGCTAGCAGATGATAAATTTTGCTCAGAAAATCTTGATTCGTATCGATCTCGTATATTTTGACGCGAAGCCATATAGTCTAACAAGTAGGAATAAATAACACCTTTGAACACTATCGTCTTTATTGTTTGAGGTTAATTCTCCTTTAACGTGGAGAAGGTTTACGGTTCACCATGTGGTTAGTCCTGAAAAGGACTGTTGAGTAAGAAGAAGAAAGTGGAGAAAAGTTGAGAGGAGAAGAAAAGGAAAGGTGAAATCTTTCTTGGAAGTGTGAAGTCCTGAAAAGGAGAAGGCTGAGAGTGGAGCCTCAGCCTTCTCATCTGGTTTACAGTCCTTTTCAGGACTTCACACTTTCAAGAAAGATTACTTCTACACTCTCTGAATTTCTATCTCGCCTTTCCTTTTCTTCTCCTCTCAACTTTTCTCCACATTCTTCTTCTTACTCAATAGTCCTTTTCAGGACTAACCACATGGTGAACCGTAAACCTTCTCCACGTTATCAGTACCACCATGCAAACCTCAACCTTCAAAGATCATCTAACATGGAACTTTTTCCTCATTTTCAAAAGTTATTTCATGAGAAACTAGGAATCAATTGTAGTTGGCCTGAACCAAATCATAGTAGCTCCCATATAAAAAGGCCTCATGTCTTTCGATAACCTAAGGAACTTGCTCAAAGAAAAGTTCCTAACTGTATTTGGTCATCCCAACTAACTCCACCAAGTAAAGATCTCCTATGTCTTTGATTAGCCGAATTTTCTCACTCCAAGAAAAGTTTCATAAAGTTGTTTATTGTAAGCCCATGTTATTCATTCCACAAAAAAACCCATGTTTTTTTAAAGCCTAACCAACTGAGAAAGAAAGAAAAATAAATCAAAACGTTTGTAGTTAGCCCAGTTACATTTGAATGCCAGAGTTTATTGCAAAGGACAAGAGGAAGGAGGAATTTTCTCTATGATATGAGGGGGGGGCACCTAAAGCTAAGCACTTTGTTTCCAGCCGTAAAAAGTCATTTTATTCAGGGGTTTATGCTAAGCCTGAGTCGAATCGATTGGTTAGCCGGTGTTCGATCGAAGACATCGACTCCCGAATACGTTTTGGCAAATTCGGTGCATCGATTTGTAGTCCGCCAGATTTTTGACTACCGTAGCCGCCATGAAAAAATCAAATAAAAAAAGAAACTCCGTAACGTACAGCATATATACTAGCAGAGAACGTGAAGGCGACTTCAAAGTTCAAACTGTTGGCTAACTTTCGCTAATTCGCTCGCGGAGGACGTCACGCTTTACCTGTGCTTTCTCTATGGAAAAATTGTTTTGTCGTTACGAACTGAAGTTTACGATAATTTTCTTGCACTCTCTCTGCATTGTCAATTTGACAATTGTATAATTGAACATGATAAATACGGGCATGAGTACGAGTGTTCCTACTTAATTCGCAAT
Organism: Heliocidaris erythrogramma; assembly: GCA_025617745.1. Taxonomy (NCBI): domain Eukaryota; kingdom Metazoa; phylum Echinodermata; class Echinoidea; order Camarodonta; family Echinometridae; genus Heliocidaris; species Heliocidaris erythrogramma. The sequence continues at coordinate 5,729,576 of CM046858.1, forward strand.
AACTAATATCACACTCTCATCAAATTGGCAATTACTTCTGAATGATCTCTGAAGCTGAATGGAGTCGAGTCTATATTGAGCGACGAAAAGTTTATTTCGTATTGTTTTTTTTTTTTGGCATCGAACAAACGTGTTCCATTCAGCTCTCCAAAGACAAAGTAAGATTATTAATTCTTTGAATTTGAATCATTGTCGGGTGTGTCGACAATGAGCATCGCTTCGTGCGACACTAGTGACATTTTAGGTAGCCATACGGACTAGAAACTTAAGATTTTGGCTCGTCCGCTGTGATTTTTACTAGCCATTGGCTAGCGGGCTATCGTTAATTTCGAGCAGCGAGAGCCCATGCCCGCGATGCCAGCGGACCGGTCACCGGTGCATGGTGCATACACTGCGTGCAACTGTGTGCAACTCTGTGCAACTCTGTTTTCACCGCACATCATTTATCGATTAACCGGTATTCGATCGAATCAAAGCCGTCGAATCCCGGTTTATGAAATATTCGATATGACTCAGGCTTAGTTTATGCAAATTTCTCTAAATATCTTGGTTCTACACATTCTGAAGTTAAATCACTGAGAAAAAAACGACGGACGAATGTCAGTAAAATTTATTTCAAGTCGCTGACGATGCCGTGTCAAGTTTTGTTCAATAAAATGAAAGGGTCCTAAAGCTATGCACAAATTTTGATTTGAAGTAGACTGATGTAAATTTCTCCCTGATCACAAAAATAAAGGGAAATTACTCATTTCTATTTGGCAAACGTAAATTACATTCTCGTTGCTTGGTCACAGAAGAAATTTGGTGCATTGAGCGTGTCACATTGCGCATATTTGTGGGGTGCGTAGCTTTTTCTGCGTAGCTTTAGGACCCCTTGCCATACTCTGTGTGGAATACTGTATGTTGGGCATGATACCTAATAGCAACTGCAATGGAATTTCTCCAATGAAAACTTTCATTTACGCTAATAGAAGGAATTTAGTATTCATAACATAAATCATACAATGATTTTATCTTTCAGGTCGCATGTTCGAATATCATACTCTGGATATGATAGAACTGGGTGTTGAAAACTTCAAATCTATGCACACATTTAAGGTAAAGGGAATAGGGATTAGCTTGAATATCAAACAAAAAATTTAATACTCCTAGATATTGAACTTTTGCAGTGTTGTGGAAAAGGAAAAGCCAACCTTGATAGCAAGTTGTTTTGAAGGAAAGCAGAAAAATCAGGGAAAGAGATTGGTGTAATGTTAAGGAAATCAGATAATGAGAAAATACTTGACATAAAGGGACACAGTGTTTTGTGCAGGGGAGTCAAAGTGACTCCACCGACCAAAACTCTTTTATCTTCCCAAATCATTTCCCTGGAATACTCTATGAACAATAGGACCTAAGGTAAACAAATCTGGGCCCCATTTCATAAAACTTATCGTCAGTAACAACTACATGTACCACATATACATGTCAAATTTGCTCTCAACCAATCAGATGCAAGTATTTCAGTAGCTTATAACTGTTATTGTAACTTGTCATAGATATCAAGTTTTTATGAAACGGGGCCCTGTACAGAGAAACCTGGAGACGTGTTCGTCTCAGAACATTTCTTTCTTGGCAATGTCAGAACACTCCTGATATGACTGCTACTTTTATAGTCTTAACTCTTACTGTGCCAAGGGTTTAGCTCTCTTCAAAATTTTACCAAAATGTGATCAATGCTGACTTTTCAAATGTCTCCACTTCATTAACTATTATTTTGCAAAATATTGTGTACATAACTTGTAGGAAATTTACTTCCATTTCTTATGATACCAAACATTATTAATTTACCAAACTTTGTGCAAGAGAATTATTGAAAATTACATTTGAGTTTCTTTTTTGTCCATTATTTTTTGGTTTCTCATTTGTTTACTATTGTTTAATGCTGAAATAAGGCAATATCTTTTTAAAAATCTGCAATTTTCTCTGAAAATTTCTATGGTACCATATAATTATAATCATACATGTATATTCAGAATGCTTGAATTATGGTAAAAATTTTGATGTATATTGACCACCAAATACCTTTTCTGTGGTCGAGCAATTGGTGAATGAATTGACAAATCTATCTGTCACGTATACATGTCATCGGCACTGAAAGAGTTAAAGGATTTCTGTTTTTATGAGCAAGTACACCCAGTTATTTCAGTTGGTGGGAGGGATGGGCTTAGCAGGGTGCACAGCTCTGAGATAAAATATTTAATTATATTTAAGCATTATTCATTTACAGTTCAGTTGATGACCTGTTGATATTTCATGTGAATAGAAATAACCTGAATACACTTGCGTTAAATTTACAGTTGAAATTTAATTTGATTTGACCAAATTTCTGAATGTTGTCATCATTATTACAGGCATCAAAGTGTACATCTGGGACCAAGCCATGTTTGATGTTTACTGGAGAGTTGTTTGATAGCGATCATGTGCACCAGAAACTCAAGAATTTATTTATAGGTAATACTGGTTACTATACTCTACAGTGGATATAAAAAAAAGGATACCCAACTATGGTAGCTTCTATTAAAAAATGTGTAACCTCTATGAGCTTGAGATTTATTTCATGGTAAAGAGCAAATTATATTCTGTTTAATGATACCTTATTCATAACTTCGCTGCCACGGATGACTGAGCAGCAGGCTTTTCAAAAAGTATTGTCACATTCCTCTCGTACCAAGTTTGGGCTGAAGCAGCGAATGTGGGTCAAACCAATTATGCATTAGTTACTTTGGAAAACAATTGCCGTGTTATTTTCAACTGATTTTGTGCATTTGAATAGAAATGATGTTAAAGTCAACTCAAACTCGAGAAAGGGCTTATTATAAGCTAAATTGATGATATTTTATTTGCTATGATAACACAATCTTGGCTTCACCCTCATCCCTTTTTTAAGGTAAGCCTTTTTACTGAGTCATTCAAAATGGACAACATTTATTTGGGAAGCTACCCTTCTTGAAAGTCCACTATCAATTACCTTGGTAAATCTCAACACACGTATCCTTCTTTTTCTTCTTTTTGGTCTTTAATGTCAGTAAACCTCTGAGTTCATGTGCTATTTGCGAAAAACAATGTGTGCACCTTAAGCAGGTGAAATGGTGCAAAGGAAAAATGAGCAGAGAGTTTTTAGTTCACGAGACAAGAAGTTAGAAGGCTTTTATAATAAACTAATGATCATCATACATTTATATGGATTGAAACAGGTCATTTGAAATTCTTAGATACACTGGATCACTTTAAACAATGAAGCATTGAAGCTCAAAGGAGAATTCAACTTTCAAAATGACTTTAGACTAATGTAACACATTCATATGGCTTGACCCACATTCGTTGCATCAACCCAAACTTGGAACAAGGAGATTTTGACGACAATTTTTTAAAAACCCTGGTGCTCAGTCATCCATGGCAGAAATGTCATGAATGAGGTACCACTGGACAGACAACAAGTTACTCTTCACTGTGAAATAAATTTCAAAGTCATATTGGATTTAACATTTTCATTAGAAGCTATCAAAGTTGGGTATACTTTTTTTTGATACGCACTATATATTGCTTGGCTATTTTGATTCAGGGTTTTTTTTTTCTCTCTCTCTCTCTCTTTCTCTCTCTCTTTCTCTCACTCTTGCTCTTTCTTATTTTCCTTTGTTTATATTTATTATGCCTATAGCTATAAAATAATGTTGATATATTGTAACTGAAATAATGTTGATTTCAGAGGAGGAATTTCAAAGAAATCAAAGAAATTCCATACTTATATCATAATTGATAGGATTGAGGTAAATTGAATATATTCTTTCTTTATGATATATTCAATTTACTTGAATCCTATCAATTATGGTATTATAATTACGTATTCAATTGTCCTCTATAGAAATTCGTTGGCATGGATTTGCCCGACTTTAGAGGGAAGACCTGTCTCATTGGTAAGCCATTATATAGCGTACGCATGGAATTGGTATGGATGTACCCCCTACTCTCGATGGAAAGAGAGGGGCTATATGTGAGATTGTTACTTTGCTTCGACGGGAGCCCGGATAGCTCAGTTGGTAGAGCACTGGTCATGTAATCCAGGGTCCCGGGTTCGAATCCCGGTCGGGGCATTGTAATTTTCTCACATTTCTTTCTTTATGATATATTCAAATTCCATACTATTATCATCATCTCTTCTTCCCATAAAAATTTTAGACTAATTTTCCTCCATGTATTGGATTGTTTTCTTTTTGTCAGATTTTTTCCGTGGTCCAGTGGTGGATGCTGTCAGATTAGGCGGAATGGAATGTGTTCTCAGCTTCACAGCTGTTGATGGGAAGATCCTCATGAGAAGTTACAAGTGAGTCAATTCATTCTCTCATAACCATTTATAGGCAGGTATCTTGGCTTGAATTGTGTACCAGTAGTCCAAATTGAATCTTTCTCTCATAGCCATTTATAGGCAGGCATCTTGGCTTGAATTGTGTACAATTGGTCAAAATTTGAGTGAAATATGGCCTTGCTCTATCCCAGGATGTTGTTTGGAAGGACTAGTGCAATTTTGCACGTTGAAAATTGGAGTGACATGTTTATTACCCTTGTCACTATCCTAGCCGGGGAGAATTTCCCCTTTGGTATTTTTTTCCTGAAGTCTCCCATGCTTGATATTAGCTAGCACCAAGGATGTCATGTATTAACTTGACCTGTGTATGGTCTGTATGGAGTTTCCATGTTTTAATGCTAGAGAAGGTGGGTAATTTTGAACCCCCCCTCCCCTCCTCCTCCTCTCCCCTCCTCCTCCTCACAGTTTAACTCTTTACTAGTGTTGGTCAACCAATGAGACAAACAGGGGACTGCCACTGTTGACTTTTGGCACTTATACAGTGTACATGTATGATATACTCCAAACAAAGTGGCAGTCCGAGGTTTCGCTCCATGGTAAATAAAGAGTTAACTAGAGGCCCTGTGCACGTTGTCGCAAAAAAATTTCATCCCTGTGAAAACATTGTGGAGCCCCTGGCTACACTACTTGAAGATAAACACCAACATATTATACCTGTTGGTCTTTGCCTTTGATGCCTAACTGAGAACTTCATGCAGCATAGATATGAAAATAATAAAGTTCTGCCCGTAGTCCTACATGTTTTAAACCTCTGGGCCCCATCTTATAGAGGGTTGTGATTGATTTGAATCAATCCAACTTATTAAGTCAATCATAACTCCTATCTCTTACGTACACGGTTGCGATCGATTCAAATTGATTTGAATCGATCGCAGGTTTTCATAAGACGGGGCCCGGATATTGATATAATCTACTGTTTTCTCTTTTTTAGAGTCTTATTAAAGAAGTCTGGAAGCAGGACACCTCGTGTAGAGTTGACTGAGATAGGTCCATCATTAGACCTGGTCCTAAGGAGAAATAGGCTAGCTTCACAAGATCTATTTAAGAGAGCTTGCAAGAAACCCAAGGCCCTCAAGGTAATTTATTTCATTTATCATGCTGGTAATGTAACTTTTAAATGTACACTGACCATATTATAAGCAGGTACCTACCATTTTTGTAATTTATACAGGGTGTCTCAAATTTTCTCTTTTCATTGTAAAGATGTATTTTTTTATTTTTTTTTTTTTGGGGGGGGGGGTAATGCAGATATCAAAATTTTATGAGTTGAGTAAGAGGGAAATGCTGACTTTAATGAATGATATTGATGATTATGATGTAACCTTCAACCTTTGAAGTGTATTGCCCTCCCTCCCCCCCCCCCCCCCCCTCTCAAGTTTTCCTTTGTTTCATACCTAAAACAGATTATCCTTTTTCTATGAATTGTATTTTGGTTGCTCTTAAGAAGGGTGGACAGAGTAAAAAGGAGCATTATGGCCCATTTTAAGGCACTTATGACTATGGTTGTTGCTTTACTTGAAATTCAAATGATTTAGTTTTGTGTAGGATTAAGTATGATCCTTTGATATTATACATACATTGCTATTCTAAATTCAGACTCTGTGTAGTTCATGTACTAAGTTTTACAGTGAAAAACACACTATAAGGAGGACCTTGGGGACCATGAAAATTACCTTGTTATATCAGGAATCTCCTTATATTAGGGTAAAAAAACAACAAAAGAATATAAAGATTTGGGACCAGCAAAATTACCTTGTTATACAGTGGAACCTCGTTATAAAGAATAATGTTATAACAAACTCTCCTTATAACAAGGTAATTTTGCTGGTCCCACTTCTTTGTATTCTATTAGGGTTTTTTTAGCCCTGATATAACAAGGTTTCAATATAAAGAGGTAATTTCCTTGGTCTCAAGGGTTTGTTATAACGAGGTTCCACTGTATCAGGAATCTTGTTATATAGGAGCTTTTTATAGCAATCTTCCACTGTATATCTTATTTGTTCTTTTGAATGTTTGCAGCCAAAGAAGAAGAAGAACATCAGTCATGATGTATTCAAGACCATGCATGGTAGAGTCCACATGGAGAAACAAGACCTGGCTAAGCTACAGATCAGAAAGGTCAAGGCACTCAAAAGAACGAAGGAACAATCAGAGGATGGACAGAAAGATGCAAAGAAGAAGAAGAAGGAATGAATGATATCATGGCTAGAATCATCAAACTCACTTAGCTGTTGAGACATTACATGTACATCGTATGAACTTATTCCTTCATTAGTTCTTATGAGGGAAGCCAAGGACGGAATTATAATTCGCACTGTAACAACTAGGAAGTAATTTGAGGACACCAGGACTGGACCAATAAGAAGCATATGAAGCTTTTTATTGGGTCCTGATTATAAGTGGAGGCATGAAGGCTCAGCGGTAGAGCATGTCATGCGTGAACAAGGAGCTATTTTCTCACTGAATGACAGAAGGGAGAACTTACTTGCTTCACGGTGACTTCAAGATTCATGAACTTTAATATTCCATGTTTATACACTTGCATCTATATGCATCAATTTGGAAATTTTGGAACTACATATACATGTAGGACACCAGTAGAGGAACATTGCAGTGTGTCAATTAGCAAGGTGCTATATTCTGCTAAAGTTGTGGAAGAGTTACATTGGGAAAAAGCGTCAAATGCCAAATCTGTTTTTTGCCTCGCCTTTTCCCTCCAATTCTTTTTATAATGTGTGTATCATGGGTGCAGCTGCAGCGAGAAGGCCCAAAGCTTAAACAAAGGATATGCACATTAAGCGATAGATTCATGTATGTTATAAATTCCTTGTAGAAATGTTTCTCCACCATAATTAAAAATTCCTTTTAACTCCCATTTCCTAAAATAGAGTTAAGAGGCTTTGTGATATTCATTACGTTTGCAATTATTTAAAGTCGAAATACGCTTCCCATTTATCCTCAAGTGCGAATGGGAATGCAAAAAGCTATTCTAAGATGATTTTCTTTTCTTCTTCACATGCCTTAAGACCAGGAATTGTATTCTGAAAACTGTGTCATCTTTTAATTCAGTGAAAGCAATTTTGATTGTCATTTGAATTGGCAATTCAATGGGAAGGTTGACATGACACTACAATTTCAAGTTTATCACATTGCAAAGAAATCATTTATTATGATTTACCCATATGTTGAAATTAAAGAAACAAAAAGAATTACATCATGTGGTTGAATATTTTCCAAAATACAGCTACAAACATTGCAGAGAATTTTAGTCGTCCAAACTGCTAAAATTTATGTGCTTAACAAAGTTGGTATTTCTTCAATGGAAAAATATTGCCAACACTTCTATTAATTCAGCTTAGACACCCAAACTGGGTCTACTCCAGTCCCTAAGAGGAAATTTCTACACTACCTTCCAAAATATTTCAGCATCACATAAAAGTTACCCACTTGAGGCATGTAACGCGAGTTACCAAAACAATTGTTCTACATGTAGATGTCTTCATTTTATCTGTAAAAATACTTAAAACAAGATACAGTGCCAATAGTTGTATGCCATCAATCTGTGCCAGGCTTTTTGAATGGACATAATGTAACGCAAGTTACCAATATATATGCTTCCTGCAATATTACCAGTTCATTATTCTTCAACCTTTATATTGTTAATTTATAAGTCATAACCTCCTATCAATTCAAGGTAGGTAAAGTTATATCAAGATTGTCTAGTATGAGGAGACTTTGCCAAAAGAGGCTCTCATAAAATTGACCATGCCCTTTTTTTGTAATGCGAGTTACCAAAATTAAACGATTCAAGAGTCTCAAGATGTTTGTCCTTTGTTTTTCTTTTTTGATTTGATTAGATGGTCTATGTCTACCCTAACCATGTTGGAAAAAGTAACTTGTAGATCATAACAATTACAAAGATATGAGCATATTATCCTGTAAATGTACCCATTATTTGTAACGCGAGTTACCGTGGAAGTGCCCATAAATTCAAATTGCAACTTGCAGTTGTTGTTTGTGGAATTGTTTTCTGAAGCCTCCTGGTAAGCCACTACATTTGGGTAATCACTTTACATTTTGGTAATCACTAACTTCATGATTTAGATTTTTTTTTCTGGCAATATTGAAATTATTTCTCACTAAAATGAAGGATAAAATAGGTTTCAGAATACCACTCCAGGACATTTTTTTTTTAACCTGCCAGTTAGTCATTCGCTTTATTCCTTTTTCCATTTTTGCTAAACAATAATATGTGCAGTGCTTCCAGATATAACTACATGTATAAAACATATCATATGTTGTTCCTGATGTTGATCCATACTAACACCTAGTTTGCAGGCACAAACCCTAGTCAGTAGTAAAAGAGTGTCTGCACTTTAAGACTACCATAGGCCCTGTACTATAGCTGCTCCTGACTGATATTGACAAGACCAGTGAGTTAGCTGGGTTAGGCTTCTCTCAAGACACAATGATTTTCTGATAAAGTGTCAAATTAGGGTCTGTGCTTGCAGACTAACTAGCACCTACAGCTCACTTTTTGAAAGGCATAAAGTTTTCTTCATGAGCTTGGCTAGTGTTGAAATATATCATACATGTATGTAGTCAAACATATCCTATTTAGGATACAGTTAGTATCACTGTAAAACTAGAATCTTTTGAGTGCATGATATGTTCATGAAATTCTTGAGTGGTTCAGATTTATGACAGTTTCATGCCACAGAAGAATGTTTGCAATAAGCCAGTTCGTAATTAATTAATGATACAAACAACCCTGAAATGACCCCAATTTGTACGCGCACACGCATCTGTTTTGGTGGATGTGCTACTTGTTTGAAATGTAAAATCATACCGGTGTGCGCATCATGGTGCATACAGAATGACAGCGTATTAAGATCAATTGTACTCGGTACAAATGACCTTTATCTGCATCTGCGCAAATCGTAATTACGAACTGGCTTATTGCCTCATGGAGGTTCTTGCTGTGAAAATCACTTTCATTTACAATTCACAAATGTTTTATGTCGGCTTGTCGCATCCATTTCTGGTTTTGCAGTATGCTAAAGATGAACCCATTCCTCTCGTTGATATCTGTACTATTAGTATTATAATCATTAGAATTACTAGTCCAATTCATGTACAGGTATGTGCATATTTGTGTTTTGGGCAATAAAAGGCAATCCAATCTTTGTAGTAATTTGATTTGTATGGAAGCAGAAAATCAGAGAAGCAGATTGGTGAAAGTTTGAACGAAATCTGATAAGCAATAAGAGAGTTATTAAATTGTAATCACTATACATATGGGAATTTCAAATTGGCCGTATCGGTACGGTCACTGATAGTCTCTGATGTAACTTTCCCATTCGCTCCAACACACAAAATGTATAACTCAGTAGGATCTTTTTCTTTTTGGTGGACCTATAACAATATGCTACCGACATGTACAGTATATTCTGAGTACTGCCCCTAGGAAAAGGCACTCAGGAAGAAAACAGAATGTAATATTTCACAATACAATCAATTCACCAACTTGCCAATTTGAGATCCGAATAGATGTAGTGATCTCATTTTTCAAATAAGCATAGCTTTATTCTTTGTCCGATTTCTTTCAAACTTTCACCGTGTGTGTGTGTGTGTGTAATTGGGTTTTTACAGACGTGTATCAATCAGATATGATTATTTACATCTGGGGGCCGAAAGACGTGACTCGGTCTCGAACCTGGGTCCGCTGAATAGGTTTATAATCAGTTTATAACTTCCACTGTTAGCTGGATTACAGGTGCACGCTACATGCTAACCCTAACCCTAACCCATCCCGTTTCTCTTATTTTTCTCCCTTCACAAAAAGCTTCTTTTTTTTACAAAAAGGGTGCATTGCCCTAGGTGTAATGAAAACATGACTGCCACTACTGTCAATTTTTCTAGAAGGTACTCTCAATATAAAGTTCTAAGAAGTTGGACATACCCGAGTTCCGGGAATGAAGAAAAAATTAATAGACCCATTCTAAATATTCTGCACTATATGCCAGGGTTCCATGTCGCTCTACGATATTCAAAATACAGTTAACTTTGCATATTAAAGTTAATCAGTTCGGACCACAAAAAAATTGTTAATCTTATGCAAAATTTGACTTGGGAAATTTAAATAACGCATACTTCACTTAAAAAGTGTTGCCATAAATGAAGAATGCACAAAGAAATAACCACATACCATCACAATTTTGTCGTTTTTTAATACCAGAAACTGTGATTTATTATTATTCTTTTACACTTGACAGTTTTCCATGTGACAGCTCATTAACCAGGAAAGAAAAACTGAAGAATGCATAAGGTACAATAATAAGTACAAATCAATTTCCCTGCAACATTTGGATCTCCTCTCCATATATTCTTCAAAATTAATTAGCTACGTTAACTACGTCTACATCTAAACCTGTAAATATTTTAAAGTCTTATGTACATCCTTGTCATTGTCACATAGTGGTCAACATTTTTTTTAATGGATAATATATTAAAGACAGGAGGTGCAAATTGTTGTATATATATGTATATGACAAAATTTACAGGTGGTTATGCATGTACAAAGATATAATTAACTTTATTATAAATGAGGCCTTTGTTATACAACTTCATCAGCGATAGAAACACCATTTCCAGGCTTTGTTTTCCTGGTAGACCTGTATTTCATGTGCACAGTGTCAATGATATAAAACAATGCACCCACATATTAAATTATTATCAAAGCTTTCAGGTCTAAATAAACAGGAAAACCAAATATAAAAACGAATCTGCAATACACTCCCATATCTTTGTTGTCACACTCGACCGTGACCAACTTTTTTTTGTCTCGTTAGTTTTCGAATGCTACACTGTAGAGTGCAAAATAATGTATGCTTCCATGCTGCCTGCAATACGATATGAAAAATTATCACATTCTAACAAGATACTTCGCTTGATTTGTAAAAAAAACTATTTTCTAGCTAACTAAAATATGTTGCCATTTTGAAAGTCTGGAAATGGTTAACACAAAATGTACATGTAACATGGCAACCTAGTTGAAATATTAAAAAGCAAAATGCAATATATCCTACAGAAAGAATAAATACCTTCTAACAAATCAAAGTGAAGCATTGAATAGACAAATATTGTAGAATTAGTTACTGGACATTTACTTAATAATTCTTCCAATATGTCTGTAAAATGCTTCTCAGGACACCCTAGCTTGAAGGCAAAGAAATCATTTTTGGAATCTCTTCTTTTTTTCTCCCCTTCAACTCTTACACTACCCGTTTAAATTTACAAATGTATATATATTTAAAATAATCATACATGCTTACATAAACCAAAACACCTATCATACAAATGAAATTAAAAAGTTAGAACAAATGTACCCTATACCTTTGAAAGCAAAAGGGCCACTCCTGACAAATGCCAATTCAAATCATTCCTAGAGGTAAACAAACCAATTTCATCGTTGAGCGATTTAGCTTTGGAAAGGTAAGAAAGAGCTCTTGAAAACCCCAGCTCTGATAATAAACAAAAAAATATATGTAAATTGTTACGAGGAAATCTCACATTTTACACCTACCTATTCACATCTACATGTATATCTGGGGGTTCCATGACATTTGCTCCTGTGACAATTGCTCTGGTGTAACTTTGCCATGTTAATCCTAAACCTAAACCCAACCCTAATCCTAATCTTCACATTGTCCTTAACAAAAAACAAATCATGATCATGACCTCAATCTCTGACCTTTTGAGATATGGACGGAGGAGCAAATGTCGCAGGAGCAAATGTCATGTCACCATATCTGGGAAACATCGCAATGTTTTTTCTTAGAAATTGACCCTCCTTCATTGCACAACCTTTTATTCCATGCCTTCTTGAAGTACCAGACTTCACCTGAAACCTGTAGTCCTGTATAATATATCTGAGGCATTCAAAGTCTGTTGCTTTCTCAAGTCTCAACATCACCAATAGAAATTAAATGTTATGGACAATTTCTCATGTTAACAGCCTTATTTGAAACTTGCATGCACACACACACATTTCTCCTTACTTTCTTTTGTCACGTCATCTACTTTCAAATAAAACAATTTTACTATTTACAAGTTACTACTACTAAAACCTACTTTTTACTCTTATAAACCTTGGAAGAGAAAAAAAGAAAAAGCGAACTCAAATAATGAAGAATGAATAAGAATAATACAATAATAAAATCAAATGACAGGAACAAATTTAACTGTTCTAAGACTTCCCAAGAATGTTGGCCAGAAATTAATAGCACCAAAACAGACGTAACACAGGGAAAGAGGATTACTGCACCCATCAACATGGCTGCACTATTTACAACGATAGAGCCTGCAGTATACACACTTTCCTTTCTGAACATTCAAAGGCTCATTCTCACTCACATAAACACTTTAAAAAAGTGTGAAAGTACATGTATCTATTAATGCACTACACTGTATATAACAGAGGTTTAACAAAAATAATCCCACAGGGAACGGGGCCTTGTTTCATAAAACCTGTTATCAATAACAAGTTGCCATAACCGTTACAAGCTAATGAAATCCTTGCACCTGATTGGCCGAGTGCAAATTCGTCATAGAAATGTGGCAGTTGTTATTGATAACAAGTTTTATGAAACGGGGCCCAGATGAGTGAGGGGATTTTGAACGTTTCCTGTACAGCATTGCCCCGCCCACCTAAAGCTCCATGTAATGAAACACACGAGAGGTTGAGTTACTACAGCCTTGTTAACACATGAGAGGTTGAGTTACTACAGCCTTGTTTACACATGATGCGGTACAAACTACTTCAAAAAACCACGAGGCCAAAATGAAAGGACATAATCGTAGCACGCATCACAAAAATTTATGTACCTTTAAACACTCGGATTAAAGGACTAAGTCACTAGGCTTAGATGCCATTGTTGAAAGAAGCGACCTTTTTTCACTCCCACTTGATGCTCATTTACATGTAAAATGGCTTCATTTTTCCACTGCGTTACTTTTGAGACCATGTACCTCTTCATATGTGAACAATGCCTAATAATGAACTCTCCAATAGGAGTTCAGACATGCCCATTACATCAAAATGTTCACCTTCATGAACATGTACAATGAATTAAAGGGACAGTCCACCCTGATTACAAGTTGGTTTTAAAAGAAGCAGAAAAATTAAGGAAACGGATCAGCGAAGGTTTGAGCAAAATCCGACAAGAAATAAGAAAGTTATGAATTTTTGAAGTGGTAATCAATCAATCAGACACAAATTGGCAACTCCGTGACGCATCTTGCGAGCTCCTCTCCCATTTGCTCAGTACAGAAAAATTTCATAAATTTTCATAAATTTTCATTTTCTTGGTTTTTGATGAAGGAATAGATTTGTTTCATACAAGTTTTGTGTAACAGCATATGAGCAATGATTATATCTAAGGTGCATGTACGACTGAATATTTAAGAGAAAATGGAATTAATAATTTTCGGGCTACAGGGCCAATGGGGGGAGGTCGCTCGCAAGATACGTCACAGAGTTGCCAATTTGTGTCTGATTGATTACCACTTAAAAGAAACTAGTTTCTTATTCCTTATCAGATTTCGCTCAAACCTTCACTGATCTGTTTCTTTAATTTTTCTGCTTCATTTAAAGCCAACTTGTAATCAGGGTGGACTATCCCTTTAAACATTTGTACCGAATATGGTTTCACAAGAGAACTGAGATTTCTCTTTATATGCCATTAATGCTGTGAATTATCAGCTTGTATACTGGAAAATACATTGTACAGTATATCGGGTATGAAATTTAAAGAAACCTGTCTACATGTAAAGCATACTTGATTCAACTCCCCATGCAGGACTATCTACTCCAAATGATATAAAGTTCTATTGAAAAACCTATCCCAGAACTAAACATAATCATCTACATCTAGGTACCTATTAAAGCAAAGGCAGTACAATTATAATTCCATTCAATTTGTCCAATGTTTTGCTAGCTTACATCTCTCTAACATAACTTTTCTGTTGGATAACGTCATTATCGAGTATGAGGTTTCCTTTTTGAGACCATGCAGTCTCCGGAGGGAAATACAAGACATCAACAGATAAACCTTCAACCATTTGGTTTTCTCACAATGCAAACCCTGAAACAACAATACTGGCAATACATCATCGTGAGCCCTTTTTGACTTTACACAATGATAAAAGGTGAGAATTTCACAACTAGCTCCAACATACTGTACAACTAGGTTCATTATACATAACAGAATGGTTCTTATTTACTTTGGATAGGATGTAAAATGGATGGTTCCGTGTTTTTACCTAGTAGTGTGTGCGTAAAATATACCATTGCATAATGAATGTATTAAATGGAAAGCTAACATGTCATCATGAGGGTAAATATGCGTAAATGGAGATGCGAAACGAAGAATGCCACTGATATTGGCCAACTGCTCGTTATACAGTGGATTAAATACTATTCATTTTGTGGGGTCAATATAATCCATGCCATGATAGTGAGAGTTTGCGTTGCGAGTCCATCCTTGTGAGTAGGTTGGTATGACCGGAGCTGTATGAACATCTTTTTTATATCATCATTGCACATGGTGTAGACTTACGAGACATCTACAAGAAAGAGAGAGAGAGTGAGAGAAAATTAATATACAATCACTTCAGAACTCTGTAAAAAAATTATACTCAAGTCAAACAGACCTCATTATTCACTTTCAAATGAGTGAAAACAATCATTACATATGATTATAATTTGCAATTATATATCATGATCTGTCATTGCAAAAAAAAAATGTTCTGTTACAGAAAATAATTCTGACAATTGAATGTCCAATCTTAAAGAACTGGGTACATGTTCATGGAAGTAGATGCTTCTATATTGCACCTGTTATAAAGGTGTTCAACTATATGGTGCTACTGATATGTGAATACACTATCATCTTTCTGTGTTCTCATTATTTTCCAACAGGATATTTGTCAATTAAAGACGAAATTTGGAGTCATCTACATCCACAGAACAAATGAAATGTCAAAACATTAGTGGTAAAATATGTGTTCAACTTGGAATATGAATTTTCTTTTCAGGCAGCTAACGCCTCACATGGGAAAAGGGCGTAAGGTGAATTCCAACATGCCAATGATTATGCCGACATTTAATTACTTACAGCTCATGCTCGTAGAGGTAAAACGACGCTGAATCTGATCCTGGTTGAACTTTACAAATGCATCATATTGCTCTGAAAGAATAAATAATTAAATTCCTGGTAAACAATTTCTGAAAGGACAATGCAACATGCATCCAATCAACCTCACACAAACAAAAAATCTGCCTAGTCGATGCTCTGAAAAAGTCCATCTTTTCCCTTTGTAATTAGTTCAGAAAATTTGCGTTACGCCAAGTTGAATTTCAGCTATGGCGATGAGAATTTTTAGTCAAAATGTGGAAAAATGTGTTGTATTTCTATGTGTAAGTCAAAGTCAGATAAACACATTTCAAACTCACTCATATTACAAAGAAAATTCCTACAACCTCAAACATTTCCACGTTCAAAATCCTTGTATACTATACCAAAACTTGGTCATAAACTACCCCAGGGGTTTCCCCATGTTTCTTTGACAGCAAGATTTCTCGTTTCCATCGTAAATGTGATGCCTGGGTGCCATTGCATAAAGACTTACTATTATAGTAACTTTGCCATAAATGGTAACTACCATGGTAACGTGGTACCATGGTTGCTCAAGAGCCAATCAAAATCCAGTATTCCATGAAAAGTTACTATAATAGCAAAGTTACTATAATAGCAAGTTTTATGCAACGGCACCCTGGTGTCCTGCCATACACACACCATGTATGCGTACAAACACATCTAAAAACATTGAAGTAAACACAGCAATGTTCAGAACACTGTCCTCATATTTTCCATCCATGGAGATAATGCTCATTGGCTCCATGGACAACACTTCTATAAGCTTGCAAATTTCCTCAACTGGATTGAGGTTCTTAAGGTGTCTGCCTAACACATATATTCTTACTCTAAAATGTTATACAAGAGTAAAAACTGTCAATATTTGGTGAGCTTTTGCTGTTGAAACATTGACACCTACCAGCTAACTTGCAGGAAAGGGCTTTGTCATATTCCTCACGTATCCTGGATTCTTGCTCTTTCAGCATTCTTTCACATATTAGGATAACCTGTAAAACAAATCAAAGTATGAGAAGAAAACATAAGCATTACCTGAGCATGACCACTCTTTGACTTCACTTATAATAGAATCGTAAGTATTAACAAATACCAATTATCCCTACATGTACATGTAGTTGGCAATTCCAAATATAACTGGCGTCTATCCTAGTTTGCAGGCACAAACCCTGATCAGTCGTAAATGAGTGTCTGCCCTGTAAGACTGCAATAGGCCATGTACTATAGCTGCTCCTGACACAACCAGTAGATACATGTAGCTGGGTTTAGGCTTCTCTCAAGACAATGATATTCTGATGAAGTGTCAAATTAGGGTTTGTGCTTGCAGACTAGGTCTACCCAGCCATACCACTAACAAGAGTTCCTCAAAATGAGAACACTTTATATTAAATATGTGTGCCTGGCTCGAGCTGAGATCTACTCATAAGTACATGTAAGCAGCAACAGCTTGAATTTCTATGCTAGGGACTGAACTCAAAATTGAACGCCATCCACAATTTAAACAAATTCCCTAGCTACATCCATCCATGGTTGCTAGACACAAGCTACGGCAACAAGATTTAGCTCCGCAGTCAATAACCTATTAACTTGATTCTTATCAGCTCTGGACCTCACCCTAAACCTAATTCCAAACCCAATTGCAACTTTCCCTAACCTTGTATCTTTGATAAACTTAAGCCACTAGTGATAAGTTATGTTCACACCATGGGAGCTAAACTTTAAGTTTCGCTTGTAGTTTCAAAACTTGTAGTTATCTTGCAGTTTCAGCCCATATGTCGCAACTTTAAGTATTACTTGTAGTTCTGGAACCACAAGCGAGCTCGTGGTTAAGGCCGAAACCACAAGCAGGGGGGGTCTTTCGTCGCAGTCACGGCCCATGTGAACGGAATAAACTTCAAGTTTTGCAAGCTTGTGGTTAAGGATGACCTTGCTGTTCATGTTAAATTTCCGGGTCATACCCTTCGCACGAATTATGAACACAGGATCTGTATGTGTACTGTACACACAATCGGTAGTATTTACTTCCAGGGTTAGCCACAGCGATCACTCGGCTTGTGGTTTCAGCTCGTTGTCTCAGGTTCTTGTGAACCCTCGTTGCGGTTAGGGGGCCATGCTTTCGCTGACAAAGTTTCGAAACCACAAGTCCCGTATGAACGTGTTGGATCACATCCATCCCGTACGTACCTGTTTTAAAGTGAACATAGGTTGATCTTTGGTTTGTGGTTGTAGAGAGCCTGTAGGCAAGTTGGGTATGTTGGTTGAGGAGGTGGACGGGGGTGAGAAGCATCCTGATGTAAGACCAAACCTGGATGCCTGCTCTACCATCTCTGATGTGACAGGTGGAGATGATACTGTCTCACTGCTGTATGATTCTTCTAGTCGTTTCCTTCGTTTTATCCTGCGCCATTCTTGACTAATATGTGCTGCTAGCTGACCTGAAAAAGAACAAATTACATCATAATGAATGATTATTCACAGCAGTGTTACTTCAGCTTTTGAAAAACATTTTTAAGCTGACATTTCTGTTTGTTTTTGTGGGGTTTTTTTGGGGGGGTTTTTTTGGGGGGTGGTCTTTAATACTAGCATTTTTTCTTTTACGCGCGCTGTCGGCGATACAACCATAATCGAAACTACACGATGTGGTGCAGTAGTGGAGATATATAATGAATTTGTGAAATCATTATTTATAAATAATGGAAACTGCAAAATTCATTATTTATATATGATGAATATTGTAAAATCATTATTTAAAAAAAATGGAAATTGCAAAATTCATTATTTATAAAACATTGTATCCTTTATGTCATTTTATCGTATAATAATCGTAGAAAAGAGCTAAATAGTGAATTATATGTAAATAATTGAGCTAAATAATAAATTTACAAACGGCGCCTAATAGTTTTCATGATTTCGATTACGGCGATCGTGCCGCCATTTTGATCTGCATGACCTCGGAGGCATGGATACGCAAACGCTGGTGAGTTTTCTGAAATTTTTATCATCTTTTTATTGATTTTTTACCAAAAGTAGAGTCAATCAAAACAAAATTGTCATTGCAATCGTTTCCCTAGGAGGAAACGCTGTGGGGAAGGGCCTGTGGGGCGCGGAAATTATCAGAAAAGTGTGATTTCAGGGCATTTTTCATGTCGTACTACCCCGTGCGGAATCTGATTGCTGGGTAATAACGCCTGGCTTCGTGATGTAGAAGGCGTATAGCCATTTTTTTTTTCTACATTCACGAAGCTAGGCTAGGCACGGATACACAAACACTGGTGAGCTCTCGGAAATTTCTTATGCTATATTTTGTCATTTTTTTCAAGAAATCAAGAAAATAATTTGAACACAAACATTCCAAAAGTTTCCTTAGGAGGAGACGCTGTGGTGAAGAAAGGGATTTTCCAGGGCATTTTTCATGACCTGCTAACCGTGCGCAGTTAGATTGGCAGAATAAAACTCCTAGCTTGGTGATGTAAAATGCGTATAGACCTCTAGCCCTTTTTTTTTTACACCCAGGAAGCTAGTCCTGGCTAGACCAGACGCGCGTGCTTCAGTGTAGTGACTGTAATCCGTATTCGATACTGACTGACCCTGTGATTGTGTGTGACAATAATACGGTTTATTCAGTCAAGAGACGAGCGTCTGGCGTATTGAATACAGCACACTCGTCTGGTCCCCTATTCTCTGGGTTTGCCCTTATTAAGACTTAACTTAGGCCCTAACCAGTATTCATTCATGACTGACATTGAGTGCTTTCCCTTCCCTGAACTTCTGAAGCCTGACCCTGCCCTGCTTCACCCTTGCCCTCGGCCCCGGTCCGGTCCGGTCACGTACTGCATCCGGCAACCGTCCTCACCTGGTGATATTCTTGGCGTTACTGGAGAAAATGGTGATTGTTGAAGACTGCTTTTAGATGTTGGTGTCGTTGGAGTTATCATCGGTGAACACCTTCTTCTTTTAGGGGAGGTACCGGGGCTGTGAAGTGGATCAAAGTCCAGTGTCCGTTTTAGTGTCGCACAAGCCATTGTCGATCTACACAGCAAGATTGAAAAAGAAAACACTACTTTTAAGCCCAGAAAATGGGCACTCGCAGGACTCAAATTCACTCAAAACGGAAGGATGATGTGGAGGGATCTCCACTTGATGATAACTGTCCAGTTTACTATGCGTATTTTCCCCAAAGGAATTGATGATCCGCGATTTAAATCGATGTTTCCTCTTTGTCCCTTCAGCGTTTAAATGTTGATCGCGGCCGGTATACGTACGTACGTACGTACACATATCGTACGTACGTGTGCATAATATACATACTGTGTACTTGTATGTATGCTAGCCTAGCCTATGCACTATATTCTATACACAATGTACGTACCGTACGCGTATTATGCTTAGGGGATATGGTTTTATAACTGCTCGACCATTCAGAATCTTTTTTATACAGGCCCACAAATAATTTTACTTTCTTCAAAATGTTTTGTAATGAAGATTTTAAAACAGACAGGAAACATGTAAATGATTATCACATTTAGGTAACATGAAAGTAGTATGTTGTGAAATAAATCATTAATTAGACAGAATCATTTTGGCAATATACTATTAATAGGGAGCTACGGTCCGGCTACGGTACATTATGTTATAATAGATATATTCATTATTTTTCAAGGAGATCTAGTTGATTCTAGATTATTCTATATCCTTCATTATGCAGTTTCATATTTCCTTTCATTTCCAACATGTATAGCCTTTGAATGAATTGTACATTACTGAACAGAAATAAAATAATACGATAATAAGAAATGGTCAATATATCAGCGATCATAACTAGGTCAAAGTTCCCCAGCTCCAGCTGATCATCGAAGGTGGAGATCGATGCAGCTGATTGAAGCCGCACGTCAGAACAAAACAAATTACAAATATTCGCCTCTTGATGGCGCTAATGCTGAAATCCACAGAGATCCTATCATAATCTATATGCTGCAATCAAATAGCCATCTCAACATAGCTTTGTCATTCTTTGTGTTTTTTTATTAAATCCTTTACATTGTATTGCAATTATTTATTTTGGAGACACTCCGTTTCGAGATTTATTTTAAGACTAAATGATATTCCGCTGATTTAAGACAATAATGCCTAACAAAAGATAAGGGCAAGACAGCTAACGAAGGGACAGTTCCTAAAGTTCTAAAATTACAGGACGTGGCAGGCCCGTAACTAGGATTTTTGCGGTGGGGGGGTTCAACATTGGAAAAAGTGCACCTTTCTGAGCGAAGCGACCGAGGAGTAGGGGTGGCGGGTGGCGGGGTCAAGGGGCCCCTGTAAGGGTATGGGCACGAGCGTATTATATAAATAAATAAAGAAAGTGTTCTGCGTCGGTTTAGGTAAACTATACGTAGAAAAGACAAATATAAATTAAAAAACCGTAGAGATGGCAATTATCCGATATTTCGGGCATAGCCCTTTGTCAAGGAATGACAAATTTATTAAGCGTCAAACAAAAATAAGGCAAATAAAAGACGCGCAAAATGTTTCTTTCCGCTCATTTCCCATCACGTAATTTTCTTTCTTTCTTTTCTTATCTTTTTGTTGTCCCTTTCTCTTTTCTCTTTCCCTCTCTTTCTTTTCTTTTCTCTCTCTCTCTCTCTCTCTCTCTCTTAGCTCTTCTTCTTTTTCTTGATGTATTGTTACGTCACTTCTGGCGCGTTCTTACTTCTTGTTTCTACGCGACCATTTTGCGCGTCTTTTACATCTTGCTTCTACGCAACCATTTTGCGCGTCTTTTATTTGCCTTATTTTTGTTTGACGCTTAATAAATTTGTCATTCCTTGACAAAGGGCTATGCCCGAAATATCGGATAATTGCCATCTCTACGGTTTTTTAATTTATATTTGTCTTTTCTATATATATATATATATATATATATATATATATATATACAATGCGAAAGGAAATGAGAGAATAATGGTTGCGTAACTTAAATCAAAGTTCCCCAGAGCTGTCCTCCCTTTTTGAAATTTTTGCAAAGGCTGAAAAAATGTCTCCGCCGGGAATCGAACCCGGGTCGTTGGCTTAGAACGCCAATGCCTTAACCACTAGACCACGGAGACGGGTTAGTGGTTTCGGCGACACCAGATTCAATTGACCGACAGATTGACAAATCTTCAACCTTATTAATTAATTCCGTTGTCGGGGGCAGGTATATATTGTATATATATTTCCACGAGAGTTGCCAAAGCTGTTGTATATGTTATTTCCTCACAATATTGTTACTAATTATTCTAATGTATACATGTATCTCAAAGCATTCGCTTGGATCCAGCTGAGGCACGCGGCTTGTCTTTGTTCAAACTCACCTGCCCCCGACAACGGAATTAATTAATAAGGTTGAAGATTTGTCAATCTGTCGGTCAATTGAATCTGGTGTCGCCGAAACCACTAACCCGTCTCCGTGGTCTAGTGGTTAAGGCATTGGCGTTCTAAGCCAACGACCCGGGTTCGATTCCCGGCGGAGACATTTTTTCAGCCTTTGCAAAAATTTCAAAAAGGGAGGACAGCTCTGGGGAACTTTGATTTAAGTTACGCAACCATTATTCTCTCATTTCCTTTCGCATTGTATATATATTTCCACGACAGTTGCCAAAGCTGTTGTGTATGTTATTTCCTCACAATATATATATATATATATATAAAAGAAAAAGACCAGTAGACATTTCATGCTTTTTTCTCCAACTATTTTATTTTCTCACGAATTTTCGACGATCCTCTCACCGTCTTTGTCAAGTGAATAATGACAAAATTTCGAAAACTTATCCATGTAGCGTTTCCAAGACAATGCGCGATTAGTTTATAAATAACCGGGCGCATCGTCCTGGAAACGCTTTACAGCTCAAAAACATAAAAACGTCACGAAGACGTCACAATAGAAATACAGACAGGTAAATTAGGACCCAAAGCGTATAATAATAATAAAAGGTGCGCTTATAGACGCAAGGCGCATGAGGAGTGAGCGAGAAATTACTAAAACGTCATAAAGAAAATAATACGTCATAAAAGAAAAGTAACAGTGGTGTTTGAGTAGGTGCCTAATAGAATACGAGTAGTATTATCGAAAGAAAGTGTAGTTAGTAAGCCAGGACATGTCTATGTTCATGCCTGGCTTCTTGAAGCTCTCATTTTTAACGATCATTTTGATTTCGTACAAATGTCGGTCTTCAAATGATACGAGCCTGTCTCTTAGAATGCAGCATTGTAGGTCGCTCACTGAGTGTGCAGCTGTATTGAAGTGTTCTGCCACAGGGTGATGGAGTTTGCGAGCAATGCTGCTCTTGTGGTTGTTAAATCTCTCCCTAAATCTGAGAGTTTCTCCTATGTACAGGGCATTCGGGCATTTGGCACATTTGATAGCATACACAGCATTCGTTACGTCACAGTTACAAGGAGTGGGTCTGGTGTCAAATATGCAAGCACATGATTCTTGATCAAAGTATCAGGCTTTCTGAAAAATGCACAATCAGACCCACTCCTTGTAACTGTGACGTAACGAATGCTGTGTATGCTATCAAATGTGCCAAATGCCCGAATGCCCTGTACATAGGAGAAACTCTCAGATTTAGGGAGAGATTTAACAACCACAAGAGCAGCATTGCTCGCAAACTCCATCACCCTGTGGCAGAACACTTCAATACAGCTGCACACTCAGTGAGCGACCTACAATGCTGCATTCTAAGAGACAGGCTCGTATCATTTGAAGACCGACATTTGTACGAAATCAAAATGATCGTTAAAAATGAGAGCTTCAAGAAGCCAGGCATGAACATAGACATGTCCTGGCTTACTAACTACACTTTCTTTCGATAATACTACTCGTATTCTATTAGGCACCTACTCAAACACCACTGTTACTTTTCTTTTATGACGTATTATTTTCTTTATGACGTTTTAGTAATTTCTCGCTCACTCCTCATGCGCCTTGCGTCTATAAGCGCACCTTTTATTATTATTATACGCTTTGGGTCCTAATTTACCTGTCTGTATTTCTATTGTGACGTCTTCGTGACGTTTTTATGTTTTTGAGCTGTAAAGCGTTTCCAGGACGATGCGCCCGGTTATTTATAAACTAATCGCGCATTGTCTTGGAAACGCTACATGGATAAGTTTTCGAAATTTTGTCATTATTCACTTGACAAAGACGGTGAGAGGATCGTCGAAAATTCGTGAGAAAATAAAATAGTTGGAGAAAAAAGCATGAAATGTCTACTGGTCTTTTTCTTTGATATTACTCCAACACGTGGACTTTCGATTCAAAATATATATATATATATATATTCAGATATATTTGACAGGGGGTGGGTCAAATATAAAGCCCGGACATATACTACCACTGTGTAGGGTTCCAATTTTTGCGAGCGAGCAAAGCGAGCGTGAGAAAAATAAAAATGTACTTATAAGTGGCAAAATTTTATTTCATTAGTTACCAATATAGGTGCAATGTAAAGCTATATATCTCCGGTCATCTTGTTGCCAGGAATCATACATATTAATAAAGTTTTTAGGAAGTGAAGCGAACGGGGGGGGGGGGGGGCACATTCTGTTGTTCTTTTATAGAAAGGTAACCCTTATATCTGGGCGCCATGGCGATATGGCAGTGACGTGCCTGAAAATTGTCATAACATTGAATATTCATGGACCTCGGAGTCGCTGCATGGAACTATCCCGTTTGTAAGGTGAGCGAGCGTAGCGAGCGAAGAAAAATACTCTTTACTTTGCTGCTGCTCATTTCAATATAGAAACTGGACCTAACGAGTATTCGGGTGCCATGGCGATAGGGCAGCGACGTACCTGAATATTGCAGTAGCATCCTATGGAAATATTCATGCATGCTCGCTGCCTGAAACTATCTAATGTCTAAGATTTGTGAGCGAGCGAAGCGAGCGAAGAAAAATGAACTTTAATTTGTTGCTAATTTCAATATAGAAAGTAAGGTAACCCTAATATATGGGCGCCATGGCGATAATAAGGCAGTGACGTGCCCGAAATTGAACATTCATGGACATATTACAATAAATGCTATGCTATGGAAATATTCATGGTCCTCGCTGCCTGAAACTATTTCAAAGTTTTGTGATTAAGCGAAGCGAGCGACGGAAAACGTACTTTACTATCTCCCAAATAATATTTCCAAAACACCCCAAGTGTTATATTGGGGTATCTTGTTATTTCTCATTACAGTTTCCAAGAAGTTGATGTTTTATAAAATACTCACATGGCACTTCGGTTGAACAGGCTGTATTAGAGGGCCATAATTTAAGGGCCTGAATGACCGCCTGGAGTACTCCATGCAACTTGAGAGCGGGAAAATTTTCCATTTTGAAGTGAACAGACACATTAAATACCCCTCTCTCTCTTTTCCAGTATGGTTTTTATATTTCACTATTATATTCCATTAACGCAGATTTCATTTAAGTCTTATCATGCTTATCACTGCTTATCTTCCCATGTTATCTTTGTATGATGTTTTAAGCAATCTATCTCCTTGTATTGTAAGGATTTCCTGTCCAATCTAACACTTTTTAAAGATCAAAATGCATGCATCATTGAGCACTTCAATTTCGTCCTATAGTCTGATAGGAATCAATAATCATCCAAATGTCAGATGTCAAAGATAGTTTAATAATTAAAATGTCATTCAACAGGTTCAATGGTCAATCAACTTCAACATATTTATCTCCATTCATTTTCGTCAGATTTCATTCGAATTCGTCCGACCTGGCAATCCACTGCAAAATTATATCATCAAATCCACCTTTGGGAAGTCGATTTCAAGAAATTGTCATTCAAATTCGTCACATAGACAAGACCTTACAATGAGCGGGTGACGATTTTGAATAACTCTTTGAACTCTTTCAGTCTTTGACAAAATCGACAGCAAAATAAAAAATAAACTCCGAAAATGAATGGCCGAGACGTATATTGACTAGGCCTTATAAATGGCTGTCCAATGTTATGAAGTTGCAGGACAAAAGCAAACAAAATTGACTGGAAACCCTATTATCTCACATTATTTTCTACATTCTTTCCGCTCTCCTTTTTCATGTGAACCCTTGTGCGCCCCTCCCCTATCTAAGCCAGTTGGTATGGAAATCTTTTAAAATTTTTAACCTAAACATCACTATTTTGATGTCACTTTGGATTTTTTTTTCGCCTTATGATTCTTTTTTGTTGTTGTTCAAGCAAATTTCTGCTCGCCAGCTTGGGGGGGGGGGGGGGATATTCGAACCATCTGACTCCCCCCCCCCCCCCCCCCCCCCCCGTTACAGGCTTGCCATGCACCTACTACAAATAATTCTTTGAATGACGCTTTGAAAAAATCGATTGCAACATGGTATAGCGTACAAAATTCGAAAATGAATGGTGAAAGACGACATTGATTAATTATAGAATTTCCAGATTAGGAAGATACAGGACAAAATCGAAACGATATGTATTAAAATAGACAGAAAGATCGATATCTTATCCAGTTATTTTCCCTTTCCATCATCTCTCCCCTCGCTTCTTCTTTTTTTTTAAATATTTTTTTTCAAGCGGACATCTGCTTGCCAACGGGGGGTTAGTTCGAACCCCTAGGGGGGGGGGGGTCTTGTTCAATTTAGAAGGGGCACTTTTGTGGGGGGGGGGGGCTTTTCTTGAATTGAAAAATGTAGATGACATATCAACCCCCCCCCCTTCCACCACCGCTGCAGATATGCCTATTAATATAGATATAAGCATCATTGCTACCTTTGGGCATCATATTTCGAGAGAAAAGGGCATGAAAATTCTTTCTTTGTTTCACTGAAAGACTTTTATGATTGACTATGTTTATATGTGTTGTTGCTTTTTTTGTCTGCCAGTGTGCTCTGTTTGATTGTAGGAAAAATCGAGCTGATTAGGGTTTTCTGAAGGATATTTGAAGCCTGCCCCTCCTGGCGAACAAAAGAGTGCTCCTTGGCCAAGGAAACAAATATAGGGCTTGCCCCTCCCGCCACACAATAACTGCCCGTCCTGCACTGCCCTTTCTTTCTAGGATGTACATTTATACATCTTATTCATTATATTTATGATAAACAGAATGAGCTTCTTTCTTCTTCTTCTTCTTCTTCTTCTTCTTCTTCTTCTTCTTCTTCTTCTTCTTCTTCTTCTTCTCCTCCTCCTCCTTCTCCTTCTTCTCCTCCTTCTTGTTCTTGTTCTTGTTCTTCTTCTTCTTCCGCTTCTTCTTCTTAAAAAAAATGCGTGCTTCTGTTTTGTGTGCCTAAGAATGTTGTTAACAGAAACATGGCCCAATATATATTCTGTGAATCATCACCATTTGACGTTTGCCCCTCCTGCGACACATCCGGGATAGAATAAGTTCCCTATTTAGATAAAGTTGACCCATGCATCTTTATCTGATTTGCACTCAGTTTATAGCCAAGGAGGTATTAGGCTTGCCTAGTACCTCGTTGGTTTTGTATAGCCTTTCTTTACTAAAGCTATGCATGGGCCTTACGACCCGTTGCCTAGTTCTGACAACCACTGGTCGGTAGTTAGTTGTCAGAGATCTCAAATAGATTTTTGTCAGTTCTTAAAAGGTTGTCAGGGGTTGGCGACTGATTGTCGAAGCAATTTGGTCGGCTGGAGGTTTGAGCCATGGTCTCACTGGCCTTGTGACCGGTTGCCGACTTCCGAAATCCACATGGTCCGCAGTTGGTTGTCTGAAATCTCAAAGGGGTTTTCGTCAATCTTTATTTTGGTTGTCAGCAGTCTGCAACTTGTCGGAGCATTTGGTCGACTGGAAGCTTACGCTGTTGAATCGAAAAACTTTTCCCGACCGAAATGGTTGTGGAGAGGTTTAAAGGTGGGCGACCTGACTGATCTCCGACTGATATAGTGCTCGAAAATTAAGTGCTTGAAAATAAGGTCGGCGATTGATCACCGAATAATAAACGACCAGTCGCATTTTGATTCCCAAACCATTACTCAGCACCGACAACCAACAATAATCAACACCATCCCGTTGTGTTTCATGAAATCAACTCAAGGATAATTTTGGTTGTGTTGCCTATTGAAAATAATGTTATAAAAGAGATGATTTGATAAATGGACCACATACTTTTAAGCCCATGGTAGAAATGGGAGAGCAATATTGAACTGTTTCCTCTACATGAGCTTGTTAAATTTGAGTATACATGTATATCCAGACAACCTCGAATACATCCTTGCTTGGCACGGTTGCACCCATACAATTATATATTATTCATGTTATTCATGTATTGCAATAATGACATTGCAATGTGATCTATTCATCATAACATGGCATAACTAAATAATACATTTCCACCAGTGATTCATATCCTTCTCACGGGTATCATGATCGCCGAGTGCCGTAAGAACATCGGCCATCAGCTAGTCTACTATCGGTTTATAATCGCCGAATTGACGAATTTCTATATCATCTTTGACGATCGGCGATTGGCCTACAACCGACCGGCGACTATCCTATAACCGATGGGCAACTAATCGCGGACAGACGTTTTTTGCAGATTGGTTGTTGATAGTCGCAGCTTTTTTTTTTTTTTAGGTTGTCAGAATTCGGCAAGCTGTCGTAAGGCCAGTGAGACTAAGTAAGGGAAATTTTTAAAGCTAGAATCACGAACATGATCCAAAATGCCGTTAAACACGGTTTCTTGTAGAGAGCGTTCATGTAATTTCACGTCAACGCTGCTGATTCTTGATCAAAATATGAAGCTCCGCCTTTGCGCAGCTAAACTGCGGAGTTTGACCGAAGATGTATAGAGGTCAACTTTTGCGTGCACTTTTCCTTCTTCGTAATAAATTGTGTTACATTTCTTCTTTCATCTTCTTCTTTAAAAAAATCTTTCTTCATTTAATTCCACGTTCTACCATCTTCTTTTTCTATCGTTCGTATATGCATTTAATAGTTTTCTTTCATCTTCTCTTTATATTGTTCATCTGTAATTCCTTTTATCTCTTTCTATCTTTCCTTATTTGTTTCTTCCTCCTATCATCAGTTTTTTCTTCCTTTCCTTGTTTTCCATATTTTCCTTCTGCATCTTTTCTCTTCTCATTAACTTTGTATTTCTTTATCTTTCATGGCTTCCTTTAGCTTCTTTGTATATTATTCTTTGTTTTTATCCTATCTTCTCTTTCTTTTTCCCTTATGTTTCGTTTTATTCTTTCTTTTTCCATCTTTTCTTTTATCCCTTCATATGTATCTCTTTATTTTTCTTCTTTCTCTTTTTTCTTATCTTTTCTAATTATTCTTTAAAAAAATCTTTGTCATCT
This sequence comes from Heliocidaris erythrogramma, assembly GCA_025617745.1. Classification (NCBI taxonomy): domain Eukaryota; kingdom Metazoa; phylum Echinodermata; class Echinoidea; order Camarodonta; family Echinometridae; genus Heliocidaris; species Heliocidaris erythrogramma. The sequence continues at coordinate 5,758,508 of CM046858.1, forward strand.
TCTCATTCTGTCTATCCTTATGTTATCACTATTTGAAACAAAAACACCAAAGTGTGCTCCCCCCCCCAAAAAAAAAATGCTCTGTATATAAAGAAAAAACATGTTCTTACCTTCTGACAATGATAACTCAAAAGTGTTTTATTCAATTCAATTCAAATTTACATAACATAATTTTGAGTATAATAATCTTATTGAGGTGCAGTTTGGTATTAATTGGTTTTTTTTTTATTAAAGTTATTAAATTGTGAAAAATGTATGGCTTTCTCAAAAGTAGCCAAAAAATATTGTCAGGATTATGTAAACACATCATTGTCGATTTGCACCTGTTTGACAAGATGTATGTAATAGATGATCTTGCCATGTATATGTGGCATGTGCCTGCTGGGCTGATATTTACTATTCATGTGTTAATTACACAGATACCAAACAAGTTCCTCTATTATGCATTGTCAGATGGTCAACTGGTGTGTTTATGGCCACTTTTGACAAAGCAATAACTTATTAATCAAAAGACAAATTGACACCTCAAGAACATTATTATACTCAAATTTACGTTATGTGAATTTTAATTTAATTGAATAAAACACTTTTGACTTATCATACGGTAGTCAGAAGGTAAGAAAATTGTTATGAAAGATAAGTTTAAATTACATATTCATTTGAAAATTTGAACTATAAATAGTATCCATATAGTATTCTTTTTTTTTTTTTTTTTTTTTTTTTTTTTGGGGGGGGGGGGGGGTCATTTTTGAGTGATGACATAAAGAGCACATGAGGCAGCGATAGAGGGAATTTGTTTCCACCTCTGGAGGAGCATTTCTCCACCGCAGGTGGGACCAGTAATGAGAACTTGAGCATGGTCGCCATGCGACCATGTGTTAACCATAATTATAGGCATACAAAGCATTAGGCCTATAAGATCATCACCATCATCATCATCATCATCATCACTGTCGTCGACATCGTTGTCGTTTAACATTCGTTTTTCATGCTGTAGTGGGGTTGGACATTTCGTTTTTTAATGGCCACCGGGAAACTAAAGATGAATTGAAATATAAGGGCATATAAATTTATAATGGGCATTTGATCTGTTTGATAAGTATCGCACGTAGTGACGTGGTAAACTACAGTGCAAAACAAACTAACAAACTCATTAATATCTTAAATGAAAGCGTCCCAATAAAAAATCCATCTTCTTTATAACTTATAAAATATGTCAGCTATGGAAATAAATGTGAAAAAGTCTTTCAGGGACACATGTTCAAGCAACAAAAAAAAAAAAAAAAAAAAAAAGTAAAATGAAATACAAATAAGAATAAGCAATCACATTTTCAGCTGTCTTTGGGGTCTATAATTTCTTCCAGTGAGGAGCACAATTATTAAAAGGAACATTTTCCATTATTTAAAAAAAAAAAAAATTAATAAAAACATCATTTACAGTGCAGCATCCATCTAGTGAAATATTTTTTTGGCAGGAAACTAAAGATTGGGATATTGGATTTTGACAAGGAATATGCCCCATATGCCCCCCCCCCCCCTCCTCCCGCAACTAATTGAACTAATACAGTTCAATATCCACACACAATGACATCCCACTACCACAGGTTAATATCTACACATTCACAAAAACTAAACGATGTTGTTTAATGTCACACATACGCACCCCCCCCCCCCCCCCCCCACAAACACACATAACTTCATCTTATTAGCATAAGTAAATAGACTTGTTTACTACTAATGTATTTCAATTTATGCATGTTTCTCTCCAAAATCCTAGTTACCAACTATGTAGTGTACCTGCTATGCATAATGGCATCTCTATGGATGGAATCCATTTTGCATACATTAGTTGTTTCCATGTCAGGCAAGCCTCTGGCAAGCTTTTGAGTCATCAAAGAGAAACTTTTGTTCAAGAAATATGCATAAAATTAGTAAATTGGTCTATTAACAACATACATCCATATATCTATATCCAAAACAACCAATGCAGCTCGATACCCACAAACATATTTATCTGAACACACGTGTACACACACACACACACACACACAGAGTCTTGTATTGCTTTACTTCCGAGGACAAGTATTGTTCCTCTATTGTTCCTCTATTGTTCCTCCGTCCTCGGACAGTCGACGGAATAAGGCACAAATTCATTGTTCCACGTTCGAGGACTATTGTCCGGCTTCCGAGGACCATTGTTCTCATGATTTTTTTTTTGTTCTCTGTCCGAAAATGTCCTCGGACATACGGCTAAACACGCCCACACACACACACACACACCCTTATTTGTAAGCTATTGTTCGAATTTCAACCGATGACTCCACTATTGAATTTCGTCACAAAATTCATTGACGGAATAAACCTCACCAATTGTTGACAACCGATGACCTATTGAATTACTACCGATGACCCATTGTTCTCTTTGTTCGATGTCATAGGTTTGAATGCGTAAACATGTACACACACACACACACACACACCCTTATTTGTAAGCTATTGTTCGAATTTCAACCGATGACTCCACTATTGAATTGCGTCACAAAATTCATTGACGGAATAAACCTCACCAATTGTTGACAACCGATGACCTATTGAATTACTACCGATGACCCATTGTTCTCTTTGTTCGATGTCATAGGTTTGAATGCGTATACATGTACACACACACACACACACACGCACCCAAATTAACCTTTTAGTCACTAAACCGCCCGGGATCACCCTTCTTATTACTCACTGAACCGTCCCGGACCGCCTGTGGACTTCGACCTGTGTAACACCACAGCAAATGTATTGTAGGGGATATTGGGCACTGAAACGTGCTATCTTTACACATAAGCCATTTAAAATCCGCATCGAAGCAATGCATTATTGTGGAAAGATTTTGCCTACAGCAGAGAGTCTATGCCGCAAGATGGCTTACTGAGACTGAGTTCAGTGAATTAAATGACTACAATACACGTACTGTAAAGCGGAAATTTTCACGCGATTAATTTTTCGCGCTCGCCTGAGTAAAGTGAATTTCGAATGCTTTTAATTTCGCCAACGCGCTAGGCTCATGGGCAAAAGAATGCATGAACAAAAAAATATTTGCGTGTTTTTATCTTCGCGCATATTTAATGCCGCGTGAAATGCGAGAAAAAATTTCAACACCGCAAAATATTCCACGTTTACAGTAATCGTCAGTGACTAAAAGCTGAACTTCCATACGCACAACTAAAACCAAACGATATAAAGGTCCTTATGAAAGGTATTATACCAGATAAAAACACTCATTTATCCACAAGTGATGATGTGTTCTTTGTGCCGCTTCACAATATTTAATATTTAGAAGGCACATAATTACTTGAACAATCTGACATGTATACAAACAGTATTAGTTCAGTACTGCTGTTCTTTTTTTATACAAAAAGAAATGAAAGAAACTCTACATTGTAATTCAAGAAATTCTGATATCCATATTGTAACTGGAAGATATAAAGAAATATATTTTTTGGGAAAATCATAACATAGAGAAAAGATAATCCACATTCAACATCTCTACGTAACAAAGCATTCCTTTTCAATTTCAGAATGTAATTAAGAAATGTCGAAGCTTTCTTACTTTGAACATGTTGCTTTAACATTCAGCAAACAAAAAAATATGATCTCACACGCTTGTATTATTAGTATGGTTGGCTGATTATGAGTCAAGATTTCATCTTATCTAAAACTATTCTACACTTGTTATATCATTCCCATTTTTCTTTTATCAACAGTCCATTTTCAGTATGTTTCGAAGTTGAGATAAAGCAGTCATCTTTTATTTAGACATGCTCTCTCAATTCAAAACACACATATCTAAGAAAATAAATTCAGATTAATATCCTTGAGCAATATACAAATTATACAAACAACTGGCTAAATATGGAAATTGTTAGTAAATACATTAAAATACCTCATAACTTTGGTCTATCTGACTTCCAACTCAGTTGCAGACTTACTTAAAGAGAAGCTAGAGTTTTGGTAAAGGTGGGACATTAATTGTGAGCTTTTTCATATTCAACATTCCCAAATGGAAGAATAACAATGTCACATATGATGGTTTACTGTTGAAATGCCCTCATATTCTAAATATGACTTGATTAGCTTAAAACTTTGGACCAATTTTGATGTTGCAAGTGCATGCAGTCCCACATACCCATATTTATGTGATCATTCTGAAACCTCACAATACAAAAAATTCTTAGATACTACATAATCACCATTGCCAGATGACTTTTAGACAGTTTATTTCACAAGACTATGACCAGTACTACTCCATTATCTTTAAACATAGGATAGCATGAGACACAGTTACTATGAAAACATAAAAGGCCCAAACCACTCCCTGCAAAGTTAACAAGATTTAGAGGTAGTTTTAGTTCTACGAGTACTACGATTTGAAAAAAAAAAATTCAAAATATTTTACACAATTTATTTAAACCTCTTTTTTTATCGTTTTTAAAACTTCCCAGCAAGCAGCTTGAATTTCCAAGCTAAAAAAAAAATGAGAATATGCTTGATCAGTTATAAAGTCCCCTTTTCATTTTTTTTCAATTCCCCAATTATTGCAAGATGGCATGAACTAACATACCTTCAAATAATACAACAGTTATAAACTTGGCACTTTACTCTTCATAATGTACATTCAAGTGCCACACACAAGTATATTTTGCTTTGGTGATCCACATTACAAACACAAAACTTCTCTTACATTTTGAAAAGACAATTACAAAATTTCCATATTTTCCTGACTTTTAACTTTTTTCCTGACATTTATAGCAATAGTATTACGATATTTTCTGATGGGTAGAAGGGTTAGACTTTCAGTTTAAAGGGATAGAGGACAGAGGGTGGATGACCACATTAAAAAAAAACATGTCAGGACTTTCTCAATCAGGTAGGTCCACAATATTCATTAAATGCATTGTACATGACAACAGAATAGACAAGTCAATCAAAAACAAAGAGGGAAGTTAATAACATATGTTGCATAAATTAATTGTTTCAAGCCTGTCATTCTTGCATGATCACCATCAAAGTTTTCACTTCTCCATTGACCTACAAAACTCTTCATCTCTACATCATCCATTGACCTTCACAATTATCTCCATTCCATCCTTATCTATCTCTCACTTTTTAACCAAACCATTCTCTTAACTATTATCAACGATTTTGTTCTCTTTTGTAAAAAAAAAAAAAGACGACACAAGAAACAAAAGACTATGAAAGCAAATAAACATGGAATTATAAAACCCCATACTCCCTATTCTTCCAATGTCTTATTAATGATAGATAAGACTACAATAAGGCAGTTAGAATGTCCAGCAGTGTTTCATACATACTTTACAATTAGAGTTCCTCTATAATTGCTGCTCGAAGGGCTGCAACCCCACACTAAAAAAAAAAGCAGTCGGCTATTATAAGCTTCTTCATATCCATAGAAAAGACAACTAGCTAGTCCATGATTGAATATAAAATGGAAAATATCAAACACCAATGTACACTTTTTACATGATCCATAGCTTCATCGTTTAATTTCTTTATATAACACTACAAAATTGTTCATAATCTCTTGTTGATTGAGAATTACTCAACCCTGTAATGGTATGATATAACATAATTCTCATCTCCTCTGCATTGGCTCAGTCTATACATCTGTCTAATAGAATTTATAACAAAATACATACAAAATTCATCTTCAGCTCTCACTTACGGAGGTTAATTCCTAGAAATCCATCTAAAAAATGCTTGGGTTTAATCAGTGAAGAATCTTGTTTTCAATTCCTTGTTTTGATCAGGATTTTAATGCCTCAGTTTATCAATCATGTAAGAAATATGGATTTGGATATAAACAATCAATACTTCCATTTTTGAATCCTTGAAATATACAAATGCAAACATATAAATATAGCTTTCAGAGAGTGAAACCATCTTCGGCTTCATCAAGAAAATGAAGGGGGAATTCAACCTAGGCTGATTCGTTTAAAAATATTCTGTATAAAATTGTTTTGGCAGATTATTTCAGATATTTTGATTGGATTAATATCGCACAGTGGAAGGGGCCTTGTGTAAGAGAGACAACATGAGGGGGGGGGGGGGGAGTGGGAGGGGGAGTGGGAACCTGTATGAAACTTACTGATCATGTCATACCAAATTCATGATGAATGAATAAAGACAGAAAGAAAACAGTATCTCCTGTAAAGCTGATCTTAATAACTGATACACTACTCTGTAGTATCATACTGATGATACATGTATGTTACATCTTAAACATAAATATCCTCGGTCAAATGCATTTCTTGGAAAAAGAACCATAAATTGACTTATAATAATAATAATAATACCACTGTTCTTGTAAAGCGCATATCACATTATAATATAGCGTCCCTATGCGCTTCCAAAGGGTTTGGGATATTATTACCCTGGCTTTAGCTCCGGCAGCCATAATCAGCGCACAGTACATTTCAAGGAATAAATCCTGCCAGGTACCCATTTAACACCTGGGTGGAGAGTCGCAAATGTGGATTAATGTCTTGCCAAAAGACGCTAGTGCCGGGCTGAGATTCGAACCCTCAACCCTTGGATTGAGAGTCAAGTGAATGAACCACTATACCACGACACCTCCACAACTTACAACTTGATAAAACTTATAGTTCACGATTACTACTTATGCAGTCAACATTTACTGTAATGAAAGTCATTCTTTACGACAGAGGCTTTCATGTCTGAATACTGAAAATGCATAGCATGTAAGATCTTCACTTTACAATATTCCATTCTGCATTGTTAATGGGGGTCAAGAGTTGGCTTGAACAGAGACCCAAAGAGAAACATTTCATATGCGGTAACAGGCTCTGGTCAATCTATGAGCAATTAAAATGGGACAGGTTTGGTATCGGTGTGTCCATGGAGGGAAGGGGGAGGAGAACTGATACACTCTTTAAGATAGTAAGAATCTCTTCTCTTTTTTTAGGTTGTTTTACGGGACTGCATTGTCATAGAAGATAAGTATCAAAGATGAAACAGAAAGCAGAGATGAAGAATGTCTTTTGGGGTTCTGGATGTGTTTCCTTGAGCATACAACTGACTTAAAAGCGATAGAAAATTATGGAAGCTGCTGCGATATAGAACTAAGTCTGCGAGTTCTGAAGTAACGGTGTAGCTAAAGCTAATTAGAGCTGAGGCTAAACCTGCTACATGATGGAGTAGCAACCATGTCCAGACAATGCTTATCGTAAGAGCAGTTTGTAG